>CM051262.1:55239967-55839967 GCA_027921565.1 Artemia sinica
ATATGTTCAAGCAGGACAAACAAATTTCAAATAAAAAAGAAGCTGAAACTAGATATAGCGTTTAACCTCTCATGCTCAGTAACAACGACAGCAAATCACTGAGAAAAGTTCACCGACAATGTAAAATGCTCCAATTATACATAATCTTATTCCATATAAAAGGATAAAATCAAACCTCGTTTGGCAAGTCTATGGAAAATAATGAGTAAATTGAATCCAGAAATTAAATGCTTGGGAAGAATTATTTTTCATTAGAAGCAAGTTTTTCGGATACATAGGTAAAATCTTTCTGTGGTAGTCCTTCCCACCAAATTTGAGAGAATATATGCCTTTGTGCATGTATATTTCCCAATACATATGTATAAATCGCTAGACAATATCGACAGTAAATCACTGTGCAAAATCCACTAACAACTACAATACAGAATTAAATTCTAGCAAAAAAAAAGATAGAAAGAAAAGAAAAAAAAAACATTTCAAACATTATGGGAGGCTTAGAGACTTAAAATAACACCGAATTTGACTCTACAATTCAACGTCCATTTCACAAAACTAACACAGTGCAACAGAGAAGTTTTCTTTACGAAAAACACGAGGAAGGGTTAAGAAAAAACTCATTTTGAATTTGGAAGGTCGCAAACAAAGCAATTATATTAGCTTGAATATTTTGAGACAGACTACATTACAGTTACTCATTTAAGTTTCTTGCTATGTATCCTTATATATTTTGATGCGCCCAAATCTACGTTTTTTCGCAAACTTTTTCCCCAAAAAATTGCCTAAATTCTGCTAAATCGCACCATCCCCAAAAAATATCACACCAATTTGCCCAAAGGCAGCATACAGGAATGTAGGACAAAGAAACTATTTGCAGATTTCACATCCCGACTCTCAGCCTGGCTATAAAGCTATTGCTTGGGCAATGTAGCTGAATCGGGACTATTTTTGCGCTTTAGCTGACTACCGTTATATTACTTTTTAAGATGTTTTTTTTTTTTGCACCTTGCAAGTACTATCTTGAATTAGTGATGGCACAATACCTCCCCAGTTTCCAATGTTTTCTGGCCAATACTATAAATCACATTTTCAATTCAAATTGAATCGCTGTTTAGCTAACACAGTTCAAATTAACAGGCACAGTTTTTCTTTTTAGGTGCGTCTTCATTTAAAATTAATTCCAACACCTTCAATTAAATATATTCACAAAGAAATTAACTTCGAGTGTCCAGTACCTGGGCTCGATAGATCCAATGGCATAGTGTTTGGATTCCTGTTTTGTGACGAACAGGGAAATGATCCGACCAGTGTTGTCATTGCTGACGTAACAGGTGTTAAACCCGTGCCACCGGCCATCAGTGAATCAATATTCAGTCCCAAGCCTGCACTTGGGGTTTGTGTTTCTGAATTCTTAAATGTTGGATGTAAAGTGTGTTAGGTCGTTTTCGAGGAACGGGAACAGCGTAAATATCTTCCTCTGTCACCTCTTCCTTAACTTTGACCATTTTGCATTCTGACTTATGGCTGAGTAGTATTCTTTCAAGTTTTAGCTTTTTCAGCTCCAAAGTTTCGATTTCGTGTTGAACATTTCTTTTTATCTCCTCAAGACGCTCTGTCTCCTAAAAATTGGACAAATTTAAACGATCAAAAGTAGCAAGACACTAGAACATGCATCCTGATTATATGGCTAGTATCCCCTCCTCCTAGTAGACCCCATCTCCTGACCCTGTTTTCACATATGATTAGCATTGGTAATTGGCAAGATATTAAGACGCGTACAACAAAACATGCTTTTGCTCATGACAGAAATATGGGCTCTCCATGGGTGCCCCCCTTTCTCCAATACAGGCTGATATTTTCATGGAAGACCTTGAAGAAAGGGCTATTTTGCAAGGTTCTTGTAAGCCTGAGTTTTGGGTTCGTTTTAAAGATGACATTTTTTATTTATGGGAGCATGGTGACGAGTCTCTGGGTTCTTTTCTTCACTTGCTCAACTCCTTGGATCCAAAACTGAAATTTACTCAGGAATCAGAGATAGAGAGGCGTCTTCCTTTCTTAGATGTTTTGGTGCACCGAAATGATTCATGTTTTGAGTTTAGTGTATATAGAAAACCCACACATAATGACCGTTACTTAAGTTATTCCTCCAATCATTCTCCTGCTGTGAAAAGAGGAGTTGTCACTTCTCTAGTTGATAGAGCATTGAAAGTTTGTTCAACACGTTTCTTGGATTTAGAACTCAACCACCTTAGAGATATTTTATTTGGGAATGGTTATCCAATTAGTTTAATAAATTCTGTAATTGCAAAACGCATTAAAAGATTATCAGATAGTTCCACAGAAAACACAAATCAAAGGGAAAATTCAGTTTATCTTGGTCTCCCATACATTAAAGGGATTTCAGACCACATCTCAAAAAATCTAAGGAAAAATAACATTTACGCTTATTATAGACCCAGAAAAACTATCAGGTCCCAAATTTATCAAGGAAAAGACCCTATCCCGATAGGTGAAAACTCCGGTGTCTACAGAATTCCTTGTTCGTGTGGTCTTTGGTATATTGGAAGAACTAATCAGCGACTAACAGATAGATTAACTCAGCATTCTAGCTCAATTAATAATACACTTAAAAAAGCGAAAAAACCAGAAAATTTTGACTCTGCCCTTGCAGAGCACATTTTTGAAAAACAGACCATACTATTTTGTTTAATCAAGCTAGTCTTATTTCGAATGATAAGGGTATTGTCCAGCACTACAGAGAAGCTGTTGAAATTTATAAATACCAACATTTAGGTCTAGCTTTAAACAGAGATTCCGGTGATTTAAGAATAAATGAGTCATATTTCGGTTTTCTCAAAAGAGAAGCCGATACTTTAGTGATCCCTGAAATAAACCTTGAACCACTTTCTCAGTCATCTAATCAAACACGTGAACAACCCCTTAGGTCTCAAAGGGGTGTCTGCAAGAAATGCCTTAATTAAAATCCGAAATCAAGTGACATAGTTTTTCAACTTATTTAATTGCTGGTTCGTTTTTTTTTTTGTCGAGTGAATGAATTGATTCCTTTCTTTTGTTCAGTTGTTCGCTAGTATCCGTCGATGGCAGATCATATTTTTTGGATTTTGTGCAAATCGCGGATATTGGCGAATAACTCGCTTTTATGGTTGTTAGGTATTTGGTTTTAATTCTTTTAATTTTTGGCTTTTATTGATACATCGTTTCGTTTCGCGCTGAAGAAGAGAGGCGTTTGTCCTCTCGAAATATTCGCTTCGTTTTTTCAGTATCTTCATTTGGCCTATAAAAACCCCATTTTTGCTCGTTTTTCTTTCTTTATGTGATGTCAGGCCAATGTGGTTTAAGAAATTATCTTTGCTTTGAGCCATGAATCAAATGTACTATTAGGAAAAACAAAAATTACGCAACATTGGTGGGTAGGATCCCAAGCTGTAACTAAACTCCTTCCCCTAAATTCAAATGATAATTTTCTTTTACTTCCCATTTTGTTTGGTCATTGAAACACTGTTACCTGGAAGCTCAGGTGAGTAAAACTTAAACTAAAAAATAAACATATTTTTACAAGCATAGACATAATCTTTCTGCAAATATCACATTACCAAGCTAATAAACAAAAATTTATGTTTATTTAAGTCCAAAACATATTTTCAACTAATAGGGTCTGATATATAAACATAATCTCTGTATTTGACTTCTTCGAATTACTTGATATGTTCAAGCAGGACAAACAAATTTCAATAAAAAAAGAAGCTGAAACTAGATATAGCGTTTAACCTCTCATGCTCAGTAACAACGACAGCAAATCACTGAGAAAAGTTCACCGACAATGTAAAATGCTCCAATTATACATAATCTTATTCCATATAAAAGGATAAAATCAAACCTCGTTTGGCAAGTCTATGGAAAATAATGAGTAAATTGAATCCAGAAATTAAATGCTTGGGAAGAATTATTTTTCATTAGAAGCAAGTTTTTCGGATACATAGGTAAAATCTTTCTGTGGTAGTCCTTCCCACCAAATTTGAGAGAATATATGCCTTTGTGCATGTATATTTCCCAATACATATGTATAAATCGCTAGACAATATCGACAGTAAATCACTGTGCAAAATCCACTAACAACTACAATACAGAATTAAATTCTAGCAAAAAAAAAGATAGAAAGAAAGAAAAAAAAAACATGTCAAACATTATGGGAGGCTTAGAGGCTTAAAATAACGCCGAATTTGACTCTACAATTCAACATCCATTTCACAAAACTAACACAGTGCAACAGAGAAGTTTTCTTTACGAAAAACACGCGGAAGGGTTGCGAAAAAACTTATTTTGAATTCGGAAGGTCGCAAAGCAATTATATTAGCTTGAATATTTTGAGACAGACTACATTACAGTTACTCATTTAAGTTTCTTGCTATGTATCCTTATATATTTTGATGCACCCAAATCTACGTTTTTTCGCAAACTTTTTCCCCAAAAAAAAGCCCAAATTCTGCTAAATCGCACCATCCCAAAAAAATATCACACAAATTTGCCCAAAGGCAGCATACAGGAATGTAGGACAAAGAAACTATTTGCAGATTTCACATCCCGACTCTCAGCCTGGCTATAAAGCTATTGCTTGGGCAATGTAGCTGAATTGGGACTATTTTTGCGCTTTAGCTGACTACCGTTATATTACTTTTTAAGATGTTTTTTTTTGCACCTTGCAAGTACTATCTTGAATTAGTGATGGCACAATACCTCCCCAGTTTCCAATGTTTTCTGGCCAATACTATAAATCACATTTTCAATTCAAATTGAATCACTGTTTAGCTAACACAGTTCAAATTAACAGGCACAGTTTTTCTTTTTAGGCGCGTCTTCATTTAAAATTAATTCCAACACCTTCAATTAAATATATTCACAAAGAAATTAACTTCGAGTGTCCAGTATCTGGGCTCGATAGATCCAATGGCATAGTGTTTGGATTCCTGTTTTGTGACGAACAGGGAAATGATCCGACCAGTCTTGTCATTGCTGACGTAACAGGTGTTAAACCCGTGCCACCGGCCATCAGTGAATCAATATTCAGTCCCAAGCCTGCACTTGGGGTTTGTGTTTCTGAATTCTGAAATGTTGGGATGTAAAGTGTGTTAGGTCGTTTTTGGGGAACGGGAACAGTGTAAATATCTTCCTCTGTCACCTCTTCCTTAACTTTGACCATTTTGCATTCTGACTTATGGCTGAGTAGTATTCTTTCAAGTTTTAGCTTATTCAGCTCCAAAGTTTCGATTTCGTGTTGAACATTTCTTTTTATCTCCTCAAGACGCTCTGTCTCCTAAAAATTTGACAAATTTAAACGATCAAAAGTAGCAAGACACTAGAACATGCATCCTGATTATTTGGCTAGTATCCCCTCCTCCTAGTAGACCCCATCTCCTGACCCTGTTTTCACATATGATTAGCATTGGTAATTGGCAAGATATTAAGACGCGTACAACAAAACATGCTTTTGCTCTGAAAGAAAATACAATTCTGAAGCAGGTCACGTTTTACCTTCCTGTTATTAACTAGTGTAAAGGTTTCGCTCGATTATGTTCACTACGCGAGCTGAGTGCATAAACCTATCTACCCCCTAGACTCATTTCTGTCATCTCTGGCCTTTCCTTAAAAGTATTTCCCTGTGAATCTCCCTAATTGTTTTTCTTACTTTAGTTGTTCTTATTTTCCTACCGACTACAACAGATCTGGATATAAAAACCATTTAACGGGTCTACATGTAACCATTCAAGAAGCATTAGCTAGTGACAATATAAATTAACAAAAAGAAAGAGAAAAATAATGAACAGCAGAGGGTTTGTATAAGAATTATGATATCCCTTTTAATATTCTCAACTTAAGAAGCTCTGACGATACCAGATGCAAAATATGGGAGGGGGGGTAGGATTTGGTGCCGCTTTAACTCATATTTATACAAATCTGTCGACTGTCCTTTTTGACTTGGGAGTAGTTTTTACTTGAATTTATACAAATTTGTAGAGGAAAATAAAGTCATTAAAGTCATCAGTGGCGAAATATCGTAAACAGATATGGAATTCTGAAAACAGGAATCACATGAGCAGCAGAAGCTCTAATATTGTAGAAGGCAGCAAAGCAACATAGGTAGCTCGTTTAAGCCTTCTCCAAATCTGAAGTCATTTACCTTGATTCCAATTTATAAAGTAATTGTTCCAACGTTTACTCTAAATACTTCCTTTGTTATGTGAGTGAGTTTGTCAACAAACATTTGAAAAGTCAAGTGAAATTTGAGTTGCTTTGGGTTAAGTATGAATGTTAATAATCGTTTAAGGTAAGAGCTGCCAAAACTGTGCGTGTTCCGACTTTCAAATTCTAAGTTCTAGCGTGTGGTTTTCTTTATCACAAGTTAATGAGAAACCCATCACTGTGAAACCTGAAGCTATTAGCTCTCATTCTGGACCTGTTAACAACTCCCGTAACAATAGCTGCTGTTCCACATGTCAAAACGGGGACAAAAACGCAATGGCGATGTGCTGATAACCCAGAGTTGCAAAGATGATGTACACAGTTGTCTAAGGAAAGTTTAATGACATAATTTTCTACAGCAAAAATCCCAGACTTCCAAATCCAGCCCTTATCAGAGTAAAAAAATTTATAAAAGGAAGAATTCTTACCTTTCTGATGTTTGACCTACCTGAGACTTTCTATCGGGCTAGAACGCATGGCTTACCTTAGATGGCGATACTGTGTACAGGTGAAATACTTGAAAGACACTTCTCTAACAGATGGCATGTCAGTGATTTCATTATATTTTCCCTGGGTTCTGGGATGAAAGATTAAAGATTTTTCCTCAATTGTGGTCAGTGGGAACGAAAGGGTTAATTTAAAAAATTGCTACTATAGGAACCAGCCTTTCTTCGCTTTTGTTGCTTTAATACGAACTGTTTGAAACCATGTTTTCCTTTTTGTCAGGATTTGAAAAAAAAGATCCTGTCCCCTTTTTCCTGTGTCTTTTTCCTGTCCCCTGTCTTATTTGAAATATTACACTTATAATTGTTTTTTTTCATTTGTTTAAATATGAAATGGAAAGGCATTGTGGTCTGAGAAATTAGTTTTTTATTATTGACAAGATCGAATGGTCCCGTTCGATAATGACTGGAACTAAATGTAGAAAAAAAAAAAAACTAATTTTTTTATGAGAGACAAGGGTGTGGTTTGATTTTAAAAACTAACGGGAATAACCAAATATTTGCGGGGGTGTTGCCCCTTGAAGTCCCCTCTCCACTCTTTACGGTAAAATTTAGTATATTCTTCATGGAGAGTATCATTAGTATATAATACAATATGACAGTCTTTGGTGCAATGAGTTAGAAGGAGGGTTGCCTCCCATACATTGAATATTTACTAATCATTTTAATTTTAAACGTCGCTTTAATTAAAAAAAAATTGCTACTATAGGAACCAGCCTTTCTTCGCTTTTGTTGCTTTAATACGAACTGTTTGAAACCATGTTTTCCTTTTTGTCAGGATTTGAAAAAAAAGATCTATTTATGAGAAAAATTATTTATATTATTTACTAAAATATTACTTAATTATTTAATTATAATATTTATTATTTAATTATATATTTCCCTTGCCATAGCCAGGAATCGAACCGCGGTACCCACAATATGCAGTCGCTGCTTTATCCATTCAGCCGTGACAAGGTATTCATAAGCTTTTTTAACTTGACCACTTTTTATTAATGACAATTTTGGAGTGCAAAAGTTAACGTTACAGAATCTGTTTTGGGCGTCAACAGCAGCTGAATTATAGTTTGAAAAAAAAAAAGTTAAATTTAAAATTAATATCATTATAACTTTTTCGGCAGTTTTCTCTTTCCTGCATAAAGGATAGTTCTGTAAAAGAAAGTTACGATGACAGATTTTTTTTTTTATAGAAAAGACGGGTTACAATTAAGAAGCATTTAGATGCAAGTCTAGCTAGACTTAGAGGTAAGTTTGTAGTTTATAGCGTAATTTAACTAGGATGAAAGTGAATATATAACTTGACACCCTTTTTTATGCTCTTTAATAATCCAGTAATCGATTCTGAGAAAAATTACATTTTGAGGCCTTAAAGGGCCCAATACAGAACATGGTACCCAAAAGTTCAAAAAAAATGTTTCTAAAAAAACTGGCTATTGAGAAAAGATTACCTTTTGTAGCTGATTCAGGAATGGTAATCGTTTTTTTCCTTAGTTTTGATAGCAAAATGTTATTTTGACAACAAATTTTTAGGATTTTTAAAAAAGAGCTAGAGACTCCTCAAAAATGACGTTAGTTATGTTCTGACGTCTTTTTCGAGTGAGAAATTTTTCCTCACTAAACAGTTTTTTTGAAACATGTTTCTAAACTTTTCGTTATTATGGACTGTTCTACTTGTTGGGGCACATTAAGGGCTGAAATTAAATTTAATGCAGAAACAATTATTGAACTACGAAAGAGCATAAGAAAAGGTATCATTTAGTGTGGTCACGTAGAAAAGAATTTCTATGATAGGTTGCACTTTTACTCCAAACTCATTCACTAAAGTGTCAAATAAAAACTTTGTTACTCTTTACGGTAATGACAATGGCTATTGCATGGTTCTGAAATGGCCAAAGTATCGCCAAGTATGGTTCTCAAACGTTATGAACACTTCAAAAAGAAGAGCAAAGATTTCTTAAACGTTTTCCAAAGGAATTGTCAAAGGATAGTCTTAGTCACCTGTTTGACTGATCGTGTGTCAAACAACAAATTTTACGAAATGATATGGTTCGATCCCACTTCCTAGGGCTATACTGAAAGGAATGTTGAAACACATATTAAAATAAATTAATACATAGTGAGTCTTGCAACAATATCTTTGACAAATTGGAACATAAACTTCAAAGTTGTGACAATTGTTATGGACCGTTGATAAAGGCTTCCGGATGTGAAGCCGAAACATTCACATTTTTATTACTTAAAGTTTGCTTCTTTTTCCTGTCCATTGTATTATTTGAAATATTACACTTATTGTTTTCATTGGTTTAAATATGAAAATGGAAAGGCATTGTGGTCTAAGAAATTGTTTTTATTATTGGCAAGATCGAATGGTCCCGTTCGGTAATGGCTGGAACTAAATATAGAAAAAACTAATTTTTTTTAGAGACAAGGGCGTGGTTTTATTTTAAAAACTAACGAGAATAACCAAATATTTGCGGGGGTGTTGCCCCTTGAAGTCCCCTCTCAACTCTTTACGTTAAAATTTAGTATATTCTTCATTGAGAGTATCATTTGTATATATACAATATGACAGTCTTTGGTGCAATTAGTTAGAAGGAGGCTTTTCTCTAGAAGGAGGCATAAGAAAGGCACGATGCACAATGTAGTGTGGTCACTTTTATCCTAGCCAAATTATGCTGAAAATTGCAAATTTACCAAACTAGATATGGTAGTTTTCTTTCAAATGAGCCCTTAAAAAGCTCTCTACGATGTTCTAGTGCCTTGCTAGCAGTGAAGAAAAGAATTTCTCTATGATTGTTAGCACTTTTACTCCAAACTCATTCACTAAAGTGTCAAATAAAAACTATGTTACTCTTTATGGTAATGACAATGGCCATCGCATGGTTCTGAAATGGCCGAAGTATCGCCAAGTATGGTTCTGAAACGTGAACACTTCAAAAAGCAGAGCAAGATTTCTTAAACGTTTTCGAAAGGATTTGTCAGAGGATAGTCTTAGTCACCTGTTTGACTAATCGCGAGTCAAACAACAAATTTTACGAAATGTTATGGTTCGATCCCACTTCCTAGGGCTATACTGAAAGGAAGGTTGAAACACATATTAAAATGAATTAATACATAGTGAGTCTTGCAACAATATCTTTGACAAATTGGAACATAAACTTCAAAGTTGTGACAATTGTGATGGACCGTTGATAAGGCTTCCGGATGTGAAGCCGAAACATTCACATTTTTATTACTTAAAGTTTGCTTCTTTTTCCTGTCCCCTGTCTTATTTGAAATATTACACTTATAATTTTTTTTTTCATTGTTTAAATATGAAAATGGAAAGGCATCGTGGTCTGAGAAATTAGTTTTTTATTATTGACAAGATCGAATGGTCCCGTTCGATAATGACTGGAACTAAATGTAAAAAAAAACTAATTTTTTTATGAGAGACAAGGGTGTGGTTTGATTTTAAAAACTAACGGGAATAACCAAATATTTGCGGGGTGTTGCCCCTTGAAGTCCCCTCTCCACTCTTTACGGTAAAATTTAGTATATTCTTCATGGAGAGTATCATTAGTATATAATACAATATGACAGTCTTTGGTGCAATGAGTTAGAAGGAGGGTTGCCTCCCATACATTGAATATTTACTAATCATTTTAATTTTAAACGTCGCTTTAATTAAAAAAAATTGCTACTATATTAACCAGCCTTTCTTCGCTTTTGTTGCTTTAATACGAACTGTTTGAAACCATGTTTCCTTTTTGTCAGGATTTGAAAAAAAGATCTATTTATGAGAAAAATTATTTATATTATTTACTAAAATATTACTTAATTATTTAATTATAATATTTATTATTTAATTATATATTTCCCTTGCCATAGCCAGGAATCGAACCGCGGTACCCACGATATGCAGGTGCTGCTTTATCCATTCAGCCATGACAAGGTATTCATTAGCTTTTTAACTTGACCACTTTTTATTAATGACAATTTTGGAGTGCAAAAGTTAACGTTACAGAACCTGTTTTGGGCGTCAACAGCAGCTGAATTATAGTTTGAAAAAAAAAAAGTTAAATTTAAAATTAATATCATTATAATTTTTTTTCGGCAGTTTTCTCTTTCCTGCATAAAGGATAGTTCTGTAAGAGAAAGTTACGATGAGAGATTTTTTTTTTATAGAAAAGACGGGTTACAATTAAGCAGCATTTAGATGCAAGTCTAGCTAGACTTAGAGGTAAGTTTGTAGTTTATAGCGTAATTTAACTAGGATGAAAGTGAATATATAACTTGACGCCCTTTTTTATGCTCTTTAATAATCCAGTAATCGATTCTGAGAAAAATTTCATTTTGAGCCCTTAAAGGGCCCAATACAGAACATGGTACCCAAAAGTTCAAAAAAAAATGTTTCTAAAAAAACTGGCTATTGAGAAAAGATTGCCATTTGTAGCTGATTCAGGAATGGTAATCGTTATTTTCCTTAGTTTTGATAGCAAAATGTTATTTTGACAACAAATTTGTAGGAATTCTTAAAAAGAGCTAGAGACTCCTCAAAAATGACGTTAGTTATGCTCTGACGTCTTTTTCGAGTGAGAAATTTTTCCTCACTAAACAGTTTTTTAGAAACATGTTTCTAAACTTTTCGTTATTATGGACTGTTTTACCTGTTGGGGCACATTAAGGGCTGAAATTAAATTTAATGCAGAAACAATTATTGAACTACGAAAGAGCATAAGAAAAGGTATCATGTAGTGTGGTCACGTAGAAAAGAATTTCTATGATAGGTTGCACTTTTACCCAAACTCATTCACTAAAGTGTCAAATAAAAACTATGTTACTCTTTACGGTAATGACAATGGCTATTGCATGGTTCTGAAATGGCCAAAGTATCACCAAGTATGGTTCTCAAACGTGATGAACACTTCAAAAAGAAGAGCAAAGATTTCTTAAACGTTTTCCAAAGGAATTGTCAAAGGATAGTCTTAGTCACCTGTTTGACTGATCGTGTGTCAAACAACAAATTTTACGAAATGATATGGTTCGATCCCACTTCCTAGGGCTATACTGAAAGGAAGGTTGAAACACATATTAAAATAAATTAATACATAGTGAGTCTTGCAACAATATCTTTGACAAATTGGAACATAAACTTCAAAGTTGTGACAATTGTGATGGACCGTTGATAAAGGCTTCCGGATGTGAAGCCGAAACATTCACATTTTTATTACTAAAGCTTGCTTCTTTTTTTCTGTCCATTGTATTATTTGAAATATTACACTTATTGTTTTCATTGGTTTAAATATGAAAATGGAAAGGCATTGTGGTCCAAGAAATTGTTTTTATTATTGACAAGATCGAATGGTCCCGTTCGATAATGGCTGGAACTAAATATAGAAAAAACTAATTTTTTTTAGAGACAAGGGCGTGGTTTGATTTTAAAAACTAACGAGAATAACCAAATATTTGCGGGGTGTTGCCCCTTGAAGTCCCCTCTCAACTCTTTACGTTAAAATTTAGTATATTCTTCATTGAGAGTATCATTTGTATATATACAATATGACAGTCTTTGGTGCAATTAGTTAGAAGGAGGCTTTTCTCTAGAAGGAGGCATAAGAAAGGCACGATGCACAATGTAGTGTGGTCACTTTTATCCTAGCCAAATTATACTGAAAATTGCAAATTTACCAAATTAGATATGGCAGTTTTCTTTCAAAGGATTTTAAAAAGCTCTCTACGATGTTCTAGTGCCTTGCTAGCAGTGAAGAAAAGAATTTCTATGATAGTTAGCACTTTTACTCCAAACTCATTCACTAAAGTGTCAAATAAAAAACTATGTTACTCTTTACGGTAATGACAATGGCCATCGCATGGTTCTGAAATGGCCGAAGTATCGCCAAGTATGGTTCTGAAACGTGAACACTTCAAAAAGCAGAGCAAGATTTCTTTACGTTTCCGAAAGGATTTGTCAGAGGATAGTCTTAGTCACCTATTTTGACTAATTGCGAGTCAAACAACAAATTTTACGAAATGTTATGGTTCGATCCCTCTTCCTAGGGCTATACTGAAAGGAAGGTTGAAACAGATATTAAAATGAATTAATACATAGTGAGTCTTGCAACAATATCTTTGAGAAATTGGAACATAAAACTTCAAAGTTGTGACAATTGTGATGGACCGTTGATAAAGGCTTCCGGATGTGAAGCCGAAACATTCACATTTTTATTACTTAAAGTTTGCTTCTTTTTCCTGTCCCCTGTCTTATTTGAAATATTACACTTTATAATTTTTTTTTCATTAGTTTAAATATGAAAATGGAAAGGCATCGTGGTCTGAAAAATTAGTTTTTTATTATTGACAAGATCGAATGGTCCCGTTCGATAATGACTGGAACTAAATGTTAAAAAAACTAATTTTTTTATGAGAGACAAGGGTGTGGTTTGATTTTAAAAAAAAACTAACGAATAACCAAATATTTGCGGGGGTGTTGCCCCTTGAAGTCCCCTCTCCACTCTTTACGGTAAAATTTAGTATATTCTTCATGGAGAGCATCATTAGTCTATATACAATATGACAGTCTTTGGTGCAATGAGTTAGAAGGAGGGTTGCCTCCCATACATTGAATATTTACTAATCATTTTAATTTTAAAGGTCACTTTAATCAAAAAAAATTGCTACTATAGGAACCAGCCTTTCTTCGCTTTTGTTGCTTTAATACGAACTGTTTGAAACCATGTTTTCCTTTTTGTCAGGATTTGAAAAAAAAGATCTATTTATGAGAAAAATTATTTATATTATTTACTAAAATATTACTTAATTATTTAATTATAATATTTTTATTATTTAATTATATATTTCCCTTGCCATAGCCAGGAATCGAACCGCGGTACCCACGATATGCAGGCGCTGCTTTATCCATTCAGCCATGACAAGGTATTTATAAGCTTTTTAACTTGACCACTTTTTATTAATGACAATTTTGGAGTGCAAAAGTTAACGTTACAGAACCTGTTTTGGGCGTCAACAGCAGCTGAATTATAGTTTGAAAAAAAAAAGTTAAATTTAAAATTAATATCATTATAATTTTTTTTTTTCGGCAGTTTTTCTCTTTCCTGCATAAAGGATAGTTCTGTAAAAGAAAGTTACGATGACAGATTTTTTTTTATAGAAAGACGGGTTACAATTAAGCAGCATTTAGATGCAAGTCTAGCTAGACTTAGAGGTAAGTTTGTAGCTTATAGCGTAATTTAACTAGGATGAAAGTGAATATATAACTTGACACCTTTTTTATGCTCTTTAATAATCCAGTAATCGATTCTGAGGAAAAATTACATTTTGAGCCCTTAAAGGGCCCAATACAGAACATGGTACCCAAAAGTTCAAAAAAAATGTTTCTAAAAAAACTGGCTATTGAGAAAAGATTACCATTTGTAGCTGATTCAGGAATGGTAATCGTTATTTCCTTAGTTTTGATAGCAAAATGTTATTTTGACAACAAATTTGTAGGAATTTTTAAAAAAGAGCTAGAGACTCCTCAAAAATGACGTTAGTTATGCTCTGACGTCTTTTTCGAGTGAGAAATTTTTCCTCACTAAACAGTTTTTTTTTAGAAACATGTTTCTAAACTTTTCGTTATTATGGACTGTTTTACCTGTTGGGGCACATTAAGGGCTGAAATTAAATTTAATGCAGAAACAATTATTGAACTACGAAAGAGCATAAGAAAAGGTATCATGTAGTGTGGTCACGTAGAAAAGAATTTCTATGATAGGTTTGCACTTTTACTCCAAACTCATTCACTAAAGTGTCAAATAAAAACTATGTTACTCTTTACGGTAATGACAATGGCTATTGCATGGTTCTGAAATGGCCAAAGTATCGCCAAGTATGGTTCTCAAACGTGAACACTTCAAAAAGAAGAGCAAAGATTTCTTAAACGTTTTCCAAAGGAATTGTCAAAGGATAGTCTTAGTCACCTGTTTGACTGATCGTGTGTCAAACAACAATTTTACGAAATGATATGGTTCGATCCCACTTCCTAGGGCTATACTGAAAGGAAGGTTGAAACACATATTAAAATAAATTAATACATAGTGAGTCTTGCAACAATATCTTTGAACGAATTGGAACATAAACTTCAAAGTTGTGACAATTGTGATGGACCGTTGATAAAGGCTTCCTGATGTGAAGCCGAAACATTCACATTTTTATTACTTAAAGTTTGCTTCTTTTTCCTGTCCACTGTCTTATTTGAAATATTACACTTACAATTTTTTTTTTTCATTTGTTTAAATATGAAAATGGAAAGGCATCGTGGTCTGAGAAATTAGTTTTTTATTATTGACAAGATCGAATGGTCCCGTTCGATAATGACTGGAACTAAATGTAAAAAAACTAATTTTTTATAAGAGACAAGGGCGTGGTTTGAAATTAAAAACTAACAAGAATAACCAAATATTTGCGGGGGTGTTGCCCTTGAAGTCCCCTCTCCCTCTTTACGTTAAAATCTAGTATATTCTTCATTGAGAGTATCATTAGTATATTATACAATATGTCAGTTTACGAAATGATATGGTTCGACCCCACTTCCCAGGGCTATAATGAAAGGAAGGCTGGAATGGCTAGGACACGTTTAACGGATGGAGAATGACACATTGGCAAAAGATTGCATTTTTTGGCCATTCACCTTGGGCCAAAAGAAAATCAGATTTTGGTTTTAACCGATTGGAGTTTGAAACAGATCGGGGTGGAAGAGAAGTATGCGCAACTATCACCCCAGGCCACTTGGTGGCTGCAGTTATTAGGAGAAGTAGTAGTATTTTAAAGGTGCCGTTCAGCTTCTTTTAATACGATGTGTTCTCTAGAACTTCACATAATAAGTACTGGTTTACGTCTGCTTCAAATGTACAATTTCTTCCTACAAAACAGATAGATTCAATTTTAATCGTTAAATAGCAAATAGTTTCGAACAAAGTTATTAACCACACTTTGTTCAGGAAATCGTTTTTCAGTGATACCATTACAATTGTTTAAAACTGTTTAAAGAAACATTTCTATTTAAATCCTTCTTAATTTCCCCTCCTCATCTCAGAACCTCTCCCCTTCTTCCTCGCTCGCAGTGATTTTTTTTGTCTTATATTGTGCTATATTCTAATTGTCATTCATTATATTCTAATTCCCTGTCGTGCATTTTACAGGCATTTGGACTATTGAATGGCTAAACAAGTCTATTTGCCAGTTTTGGTTTTACCAAAAATATCTTTGTTCTTGTTTTGCCTAGTCAGGCACGTTTATTATTCTTATAGGCACACCATTTTAGGAATAAAGTTTCGTGTCCTGAGCTCCACGTGCCTGAGCCATTTCTATAGCACAAATGCTTGCCAATACTTTCGGTTATCTATCTCTACCGAAAGTCAAGATGTAATCCATCAAGAAATAGAATAGCACTTCTAATTTTCCAAAAACGTGAAGCCTTCTATTATTGTAAGCTGTGAGGCAGACCTCGAATACCTCTGCAGAGGTTATCTGTTGCCAAAGAAACTCCTTAGAATTTTCCTAAAGCGAGAACATATTAACACGGATATTTTCAGAAAAACTCCTACTCTAAAAAAGGAATTAGACAAAGTTCATGAGCAGAGCTCCAAACCGTCTCCGATTCCACATATGTAAATAATATGTCAAGCCGTCCATTGAAAGTAAGTGCAGCACTCACAAACTCTCATAAAAAGTGCATTGTAAAACAAACTCAAAACTAAATTCTCTCTTGTTCTAAATTCTGATTTGAGTTCTTTGGAAGTTGTCCTACCCAAGATTTTATGGGAGCATTTTTTTTTAAAACTTTAAAGCTTTATTTTTATTTGAAGATTTAAATTGAAATTTTACCCAAAAGCCTAACTCTCGATCTTTTTGAAAAATGCAAAAATAGTGGTCTGAAGATTCATTTTGTTTATGCTTCCTGAAGTATGATGCCTAAGGTCGTTTGAAGCTGCTCTAATTTTCCTACTGTAAAAATTTACATCTTTGTCTGAAGTAGCTGGAGGTATTACGGATTTCCCAGACGAACTGATAATACTGTGCTTCGTCTTTAGGGCTACTTACACGTCACTTGCTTTGAAAAGAAAACTAATGAGCTGATTAATTTATATTTTATAATATCAATTATATTAATTTATATTTTGTAATATTAACTTATAATATTAAACAATTGAAAAATTGACTGAAACATAAGAAGTTATTCACTAAGTATTTTTTACCCGTAGCTACGACCTTTTCACCTTTTCTCCTTAAAATTGAGAAAATGCGCGGTAAGAACGAAAATAGCCCTTTATATAATGGATGAATGTGAAGAGTTGAGTGAGCTGCAAGAGGAAGAAAATGGAGAATGTAGGTTTGGTGAAAAATGGCTGGTGGGTAAAGTGAGGGGTGAGTATTTTGTAAGTGTTGAAAGATGAGGACGACTTCTCAGGCTAGCAATGGAGCACAGAAATATATTTTCTAATTTGTGTAATATTTTGTTTAGGAAGTGTGATTTAATTAGATTTGAATTAGTCATTTTGTAGTGCCATGACCCTAGGGCTTTTTCACAGGAAGTATGAAAACTAGTAAAAACAGGAGAGGGGTGGGCCCATTCCCTTTTCATGAGGGATGTCCTTGGTGGGCTGGAGATATTCAATTAATCAATCAATTTATTCATACTGAAAAAAAAATATTTTGCAAAAACTAGACAATTAATTAACCCATGAAGCTTAGCTTGTCAACATCAATAATCTTGTTTGTATAATCAATGGCAAAACAAGCCACAAGTTTTAGACGCGTTCCCTATTTACCTCAGAGAAACTCTTCCCCCTATCATGCAGGCATAAAAGTACCCCCCCCCCCCCTTTTCCGCCATATATGTTGGAAATTACTAAAATTGATCAGTAAGTTATTAACATTGATAATCACAAAGAATATACTAGGGATGAAAGTAAAAGGAAAAAAATTATCCCAAGACGTTTAGAAACACAAATGAATAACGCTCATTTAAACTAAATAACACATTTGCCGACTTTCTTCCAAGCATACTACTACTACTACTACTAACAACTCACAGCAGCACCAAGCCGCGTGAGGCCAACAGAACCAAGCACGCTCCTCCTTAATCACAATCTATTCAAAGCCTCCCTCTTTAAACCATACCAGGAAGTTCCCATTTCTTTAAATCTTTCTTTTTGACATCCTCCCACCCCATCGGAAGACAACCTGTTTACCGTTTAGCCCTAGATGGTTGGTCGAAGAGGACAATCTTCGGCAATCTGTCATCCTTTATCCGCAGAACGTGCCCTACTCATCTCATCCTTTCCCTCATTATAACCATAGAAAGCAGGATTGAACCACACTTTTCGTATAGCCTACAGTTTGAAATACGGTCATTCAGCCGGGTCCCCATAACAATCCACAGGCAATTCTCTAAGGAAAACATCTAGCAAATCTTATCTTCATCCGCTTTTCAGAGCGCCCATGATTCAGAACCACATTTGACCACTGTCATCACTGTAGATTCTAATACTCTAATCTTTGGGTTTGCAGACATATCTTCCTATTCTTCCAAACTTTTTTTAACTGTGAAAAGTTTCCCTGAGCCTTGGCTATTCTACTTTTAGAATCTTCACTGCTCCCACTGTCTTTACTAATAATACTGCCAAGGTAAGTGAAGCTGTACACACCTAATCAATCTTTTAATTATCCAACGTCACCTTTTCATCTTCACTTATTCCTAGGCTTAGTGACTTAGTCTTCTTAACGTTAATTTTCAAACCTATTCTAGCGAACTCGCAAAACCTCTAAAAGTTCATTCATTTTGCTCACACTTTCATCTAGGATACTTAAATCATCAGCACAAGTCCAGGAGAGTTTTTCCTACCCATTTGATTCCGTTGTCTCCCATTGCCTTTCCTGCGCTCCTTAAGACAAAATCCATCAAACTGATCCATAGAACCAATAGGGATATGTCCTTTATATATCCAAGAGTTTCAATATCCCTATTGAAACTTATTCGTTTCGTCAAAGAAAGCCAGTTTGGTCGGTGAAAAAAATTCAATCATATATATGGGGATGAAAGACAAGGAAAATTTTATAACTATAAACTCAGCAATATTCTATTTACAATTAGAAGAAGAAAAAGATTGTGCCAACTTAACTAAGAATTATAAATTTAGTAACATTTTATTTACAATTAGAAGAAGAAGATTGTGCCATCTCTATTAAGAATTCAACATAAATTTAGTCAAGATTAAGGAACTCGAGGCTTTGAATGAACTCAGTTAATGAACTTTTTAAGCCATTAATGGTCTTTAATGGAACTTTGTAATGGACCAGTAACATTCAGTGCTCCGGAAGTTATTACATTTGTTTCTCTATAAATATAGTTTGTGGTAATTATAATACTTTAGTATTTCTACTGATGATGAAGACCGACTGTGTCTTTGAAAAATTCCTAACTTTTGTAGTTGTTTTTTTCACTGTCTAATAAAGGACATATCCCTATTGAAATTCTTATTTGTTTCGTCAAAGAAAGACAGTGTGGTCTCAACAGCTAAGCATAATATTCGAAAAAAAGCAATTACAATTTTATGTTGTTTTGGCATTCATTAGACAGTCCTAAGTGCTACATTTCCTTACCTGAAAACACTCTTTGCCAAAGAAAATAACTCTAACTAAGCCACCTGAAATTTTGTTGCAGAATATTTTAATACACTGCACCCGTTTTTAAGTTTCGGTTACTATGGGCTAGGGTTCAGTCCTTGCAAGGAAGAACAATTATCTACTAACACTCTAGCTTTCTATCCTTTGCCAGATCAACTGCAACTTCAGAGACAGGACACCTCATGTTCCCAGCTTCCGTCTCTTCTAATTTCAAATATTATGCCTCAAATTTTACTATTAATCCTTCTGATTGGTCGATAATAAAGGTTACCCTTGAGCGTTGAAAATAGTCAAAGATTCCAAATAGCATGTCATCCTCATCATCATCATTATTTATAACCCATCATAAAAATAGTAATATAATACATGGCAAGCACTGTAGTCACTTATAATTTGGTCACGTTTGCCCCGTTAGGGACAGCCTAGTAAATAACGAGCCCTAGCCCATAGTAACCCAAAAAAAACAACTTTCAAATGAGGAAGAACCACCATTTGAAGGTGATTAAGGAATGGTAAATATTATTTCGATTAATATTTATAGTGAAATTTGTTGCAAAAACAAATTTTGAAAAATTTCGAAAAATAGCCTAACCTCCAGAAAATGGTGTCGGACTGAAATGAAAACAAAACAACTGAGATCGCTATAGCCAACACTCATTTACGAGAATCACCGTCCCCAATATTGACAAACAAGAAAAATTGCTTTTTCGCATGAGAAGGACTGATGTATCTTTATTTTTATTATTTTTATTATTCTCCCGTCGCTTGTTTTTCTTAATCTTTTACCTGCAAGTGCAAACTTAACAGGCAGAATTTGACTCTGCATTTTTGGTAAAAACATCACTTAGGCGCTTGTTATTTGTAGTAATCTATGGCCAAGGGATTTTCCACTCCAATTCCTGGGTTACATTTGGGCCCCTTGGACGTTTTAGAGTCATTCACTACTGAGATAGGAAAGGGCTTTTGTGGAAAACAAGAAAATTCCTTTTCTAGTCTCAATTCTCTTTAGCTTAAAACCTCTAGTATGTTTCATACTTTGATTCTTAACATTTCTTTAGTATCCAACCAGTCAAATATATCGCTATTTTTGAATAATACCAATATTGCAATTATCATACCGAGTATAACCCATAGCATCACTATTCAATAGCATATAATTAAAATGAACATTAATAAAAAACCACTTTTGAACCAGCTTCACCAATTATATATAGGGAAACACTATCCACATTTCAAAAAAAGGTAAGACACAAAAAACATAGCATTCAAAGATGTAAAATATGGTTATTCAAATTTATCATAAACCAGATTTCATCACAAGCATTTTGATTTTTTACTTTTCAAAAAAAAACAAAAAAAACAAAAAAACAATCAAAATATGACTTTTAGAGATCTGGTCTATTATAATATACATGTGCAATTTTAGAAGTCAAGTTCACAAACTTAAAAACGTTATACAAGAATAAATCAATCGTTTTCACTAAACTAAACAAGCTTCCGACCTTCCCAAAGGCTTAGTCTCTATTATTCATTAGAAACGTTAGGTATATATTTAAGTTTCAATCTTTCAACGCATACCTCCTAGCTTATGGGGTATCATGGCTGCAGCAACCTAGTAAAGAACGAACCACAGCCCACTGTAACAAAAATAAAAAACACATTTTAATAAAAATTGGTTAGTGGAAAAAAATTGTCATGTGTAGTTGATTCAAAAATGGTAACTTATATCTCGATTGGTCTTAATAATAAAATATAATATAAATATAATATAAAATAAAATAAAATCATGATTTTAAAAACATTTACACAATAAATAATTCACGATAGTACTTAAATGATTCCAATACAACAATAACTTAAATGATTCGGCAATAGTTAATATGAGATCATGAATTAAGGAGTATCAATCTCAAACATATCTGAGCTACGTTGCAGTACTTGGACTCACTGTCCATTTTCAGAAAGTAAACAAGTTCCCCGAGGAAGGGGGCGTAGGAGAATTCCAGCCTCAAGTGTCACAATTCGTTGCATAGTCCCCAATCACTATCTCATTTACAGGCTGTTTTGAAGAATTTAAGCAATGGAATGAAATGGGGAGATATACTTTTTTCAGGATTCTGTATAAAACACAAGAAAAACATTTTTTGGCATATTCGTGAACACCCCCATCTCTCATCCTCAGTTCCAATTGCAAAACATGGAAAAGCCAGAAAAGCAGGGAAATCCCACTATAAAAAGTGTACACTTAACATCAATCTCCCAATCCTACAAGTTTACTCCATAAAATCAAAGTAGTAATTACAGACTAGAAATAAACGATATAGCAAAATACCTCCGTTCCCCATTTATTTTGGTCTTCAACTGGATGAGCTGGTTCCCTAAGATCTGGGGATGGTCCTTGGTATTCTAAACTTTCGTTTCCTTCAATAAGCGGCATCATAGGCTTCATTTCTCTACGAGCTTTTGGCGGGGACTGGGACCGAAGCGAGTTACTTCTTGATACGCTAGATGACTTTGGTAAGCCTTGTCCATGAAGTAAGCCAATTATTGTCCATGAAGCTTAAATTTTTCAGCGCCTCGAACAATTATCTATCATTACAAAGAAATAGAAATAAGAACCCCTTAAATCTAGTTATGCAAAGATCATAAAAGGGGAATTAAAAATAAATCTTGTCCCCATCAAGTGTGAGATGATTTGGCAAAGGTATATTTCTCTCTCCAATTAATTTCATTTTCCTGGCTGATTCCTATACAACAGACATTTGCAAAAGTTAGAAGAAAGTTCATTCAAGTTGTGTCCTTTCGATCTGATTTCGACTCAGTATGGCCGTTAATACGAGCTCCCTATTTGAACCGCTAGTTTAAGTTCCCCCACAAGAAGTTCCGCCTCCACTCAGGTAAGCCACTCGCGAACCGTCAACTAAGAGTTCAACAGAATTTTCCTATTGAATTAATTAATTGAAATTTCCCATATGAGGAAACTCCAGAAAATATAAGAACAAATAACTTTTTTATTAAAACCCCCCATTAGAATATTTTATTGAAGACCCCCGTTAGAAAATTTTTTATTAAACCCCCCCCCCCCCCCAGTAGACGAAATAGAGGGGGGACTTATTCACATTTAGGATAAGTCTAAAAATGAAATTAAACACCAGCATAAAAAAATAGAAAATGGTTTTTATTTTATTAAAGTAGAAAATGACGTTAACGGTAAAAGTAACAAAAAGTAACATTTATACGAGGGGAGCAAATAGTCCCTTTATCGTGGTCACAGTTTAAAGTAAAAATTTCACTGCTCAAAGCACATAGAAATAAATGAGTTCTTTCCCTTTCAATGAGATTTGACTTTACTTTGAGTTTTAGGCTTAAACTGGACTTTACTTATATCAATGCTCTAAGATATATAATCCAATAACAACCAGGCGTGTTTCATTGTACAAACCCTTTGGTGCTAAAATAAGGGGTTCCTTCATTCCATTGTAATTTTGATCACTTTGCGAATGCTTCCTGTTTGATTGATGATGTTCAATGTCACACGTATTCCAACAGCAGATTTCGTTGTGCATCATTTGGTTTGATATTCGTTGCAATTATCACTGTTGAGTGTCTTCTAACCACCGATTTTGTTCGTATCATCTTCATGTGTGATCCGTTGTGATGCTCGTTTGCATGATTTTCGCCTGCGATTCGTTGTAATACTCATTGCTGCTTGTCTTCCAACTGCAGATTTCGTTTTACGTTTTTTTTTTTTTGCAATTTGACTCTTCCTATCGTTTTGTCTTCTAACCACAGATTTTGTTGATCTTAATTTTTTTTTCTTCATTACCTCAGATATTTTCACCATACCTTTGCTTTAGTTGTTTGGATTCACTTTTCCTCTTGCATAACTTCGTATGTCTTCATAGATAACAAAAAAACGTTTGACGCGACCATCTCTAGAAAAAAAAAATCTTCCAAAGTTGTGATTCATCTAGACTGATATTTTTGTTTGCGATTCAATATGATGCTTGCATTCGTTTGTATTCTAACCACAGATTTTGTTGTACATTATTTTCATGTGCGACTCATTGTGATACTCGTTGTCCCATGTCTTGTAACCCCAATTTTCATTGCGGTTTGTTTTTATTCATCATTACCTTAGACATTTTTCCATGTCTTTTCCTTTAGCTGTTCAAATTCATTTGTCATTTCTTATAATTTCGCACGTCATCATAGATACCAAAAAAATGTTCGATGCAACGAACCTAGAAAAAATAAGTTATTAAAAGTCGTGACGTGATGTATCACGATCGCTATGTTTTGTTTGCGGTGTTTGCGATTCAATGTGATTCTTGCCACCATTTGTCTTCTAACCGTAGAGTTCGTTATAAATAATTTTCATTTGCGATTGGTGTGATGCTCGTTGTCACATGTGTTCTAACTGCATATTTAGTTGTTTTTTGTTTTTGTCCATCATTACCTTCGTTTTTGCACGTTCTTACAGATAACAAAAATGTTTGAACAATCAGCCTTAAAACATGTGACAATTTTCAGACAAAAATAAGTCAGTTACAAATAGGCATATTCTATTGCATATACCCTCCGGCGCTAAAATAACGCCTTCATATATTCTATTGTAATTTCGATTTGCGAATGTTTCCTGTTCAATTGATGATCCTCACTGTCTATGACTTCTTACCACAGATTTCACTATGAATCATTTTTGCTTGCGATGGGTTGTAACTTGTGATTCCCGCTACTGCTGGTTTTCTAACCGCAGATTTCGTTCGAAACCATCTTCGTTTATGAACTGTTCTGATGCATGTATGCATCACTTTCTTCTGGAATTTGTTTTAGTTCTGATCTTCTAACCATTCATACCAAAAAGTTTTTTTTTCATCACTCCTTGGAAAAAACGAATAAAAAAAAAAAAAAAAAAAAAAAAGCAAAAAACTGTTAACACCTTAGGAGTAAAAAAATTCACACGATTAAGGATAGTGCTGGTTCGATCAAGGAAATCATGGACTTCCTTACCGTTGTCTTCCGGATTTGAGAATTCGGCAAACGTCTTGGCAAGAGCTTTGGTCTTTTCCTGCAGGTATTGGGCAATAGCCCAGTTACTAATTTTTAGGGAAGGAAATAAAATTCTCTTAAGTGATAGTAAAGTCCCTTTGACAACTCTTCACCAGCCCTTAGCAGAGGCATTTGAGCTTAGAGGCGAATTTTTCTTTGAACTGAATCCATGA
This sequence comes from Artemia sinica, assembly GCA_027921565.1. Taxonomy (NCBI): domain Eukaryota; kingdom Metazoa; phylum Arthropoda; class Branchiopoda; order Anostraca; family Artemiidae; genus Artemia; species Artemia sinica. The sequence continues at coordinate 55,264,617 of CM051262.1, forward strand.
TTGGCGAATCGTAAGAACTGTCTCTTTACGGGCCTTTATGAAATCAAGTCTGACTATTTCGCTCTCTGAAAGTAGCTATCGCTTGTGTGCTTTCTGTTTCACTCGGGAATTTTTTTGCAGTGGACGTTGAACCAAGGTTTTTCCTTCCTGGATACCTAGATCCTCTTTGATGGGATGTAGCTTGCGATACATAATTGAATATGACCCGGTGGTACATCTCTGCAGCTGTTTCGGGCCCTTGAAGGAGGAAGGATCTCCATTGCTGAGAAGCAAGTACGTTTCTTAAGCAATCCCAGTCTCCTCTTTTGTTTTGCAGGATTTGCCATTCGTACTTCGTGCAATAAGGAATACGAGATTTCCACGTACAATGGCGGTAAGATGGTCAATTGCGAATACATTAACGTAAACCCTAAAGAAATCTGACTGATCCTTCAGAAATAGATCAGGACAGGAAGATTAAATGTTCGTTGTTCATTTTCAGGGGTAGCAGAACTTTTAACCTACGTTGTCTTTCAACACGAGAAACTGCCACGTACAACATGTCATAATTAAAAACAGGTGTACGGAGGAAGATGCCAAAATATTCAAAAGTTTGCCCTTGCGATATAGGTACTCTTGTCGCGAATGCTAGTCGAAGCGGAAATTGATGCCACTGTTTTATATTCCGAATATACCTGAACTGAAGTCCAGCGTAACTCGAGAAATGCAAACTTCTTTTTCTCGTAAAATAGGGTCGTTGACATTTGGAATTTAAGCTGAAATTTTATCATCACTTTTGACAGGGTGATGGATTCGATATCAATAGCAAATGCATATGTGGTTTTCCAATTTTTTTTTTTTTTTTTTTATTATTATTTTTTTTTTAATTCAACTGCATACACATATGCTGCCACCTTTCTAAATATCAGTCTTTAATTTAAATCATTGATTATTTCATCAGAGTTTTGTTTTGTTTCGCAATTCGAGCAACGAGATCGGGACGATCTTATGTGGACTTCTCTAGGATAAATTCATCATTATCAGATATAATACGTCCTTCTTCTTTAAACTCTGGCCAATCAGGATGGTAAGTCGTAGTTTTGAAGGAATCTTGCAGTCAAAAGCGACGAGCAATATCCATGGCATCTTTAACATGTTCAGCATATAGCGTGTTGATCCGGTGAATGAAGACGGTAGTATTACTTTTTAGTATTACGTATTACTTTTTCGCCAATACCTGCATAGTAATTGGCCAAAATAGTTCTCTGGTTCAATTTTATGCATTGGAGTGCGATCACTTTCAACATGAATACATAAATCGACAAGATATTCCCATAAAAGCCGTCCACTAAAATATGTCGCACTAAAACCTATCTAACGCTCATTGGCTGTTTCAGCTTACAGAAAAAGACTTTTAGCAAAGTGCTTCCATTTCTACTATATTTTAGAGTAAACTACTTTATTTTGAATGTTTATCCTCTAATATTTTTAGACCTACTTTAGTACTTTATTTCTACTTTAAATTTGGATTTTCCACTTTTTTCCTTGCCGAGCCTATGGATTTTTGTTATGGAGATAGGACTTTTGGATACAACGGCGGGATTTCGGCCAAAGCGATTGACATCGTCAATCGACAATTGACAAACGTTCTAGTTTTTGTCGGACTTGGATAGAACCGCGATATTTGAAACAAAATAACCAACGGGGAAGGACTGAAAATTTGATTTTTGGAATCGGGTGGCATCCATCAAGACACCAAGTGGACTGCTAAAATTCACTAACGTTCTTCATGTCATTCGGTTCATTTTTGGACTTCCCTGCTCAAATGTTGTTGTGGAAAGACTTTTCAGCATTCTGAAAACAGCGAAAAATGAAGAGGAATGGGCTCAAAAACGCAACTTTTTCTGCGATGATTTCTGTCAAGTATTAGATGAAGCTAAGGCCCCCCTTCACACACCGAAATTTTAAAGAAAAAAAAAATGAAGTCCGTGAAATCTGATGTGACTGCGTCCGAATGCGTCGCTTTTTTAGGCATTGGGAAAGACTATGGGGATGGAGACGACAACACTGACTCGGGGTATTAATCTTAGTATTTGGTATTTTCTCTTAAATCTTATTATTTGGTAATTCTCGTTAAATTTTCCTGAATAGAAATTAAAGTGCGTCTACATTCGGCATTTGCTGGAAAACTGGGAGGCAGGTAGCAGTCTATAATAGTTAAAATCAAATAATTCTAAAGATCAAAATGCAGGCGCTGTTCTTAAATCAAGCTTTATGTGATTCATTTTTGCTACTATAATCTGCTTCAAATTCACAACTCAATACAAAAAAATGTCAAAATAAAAATAATGCGTGAAAAAGCGACCGGTTGGATATCATTCATGCTAATCCTTCGTACCAATTCAAATAAAAACGAGGGCGTTGCAAAAGTAAAAAATAATGGCAAAAAAAAATAATAAAATATATTCATGTGGCCCAGAATTTGAGATCTGGACCCGGAATCTATAAATCAAACCAAACTTAAATAGTCGATAAATACAAAGCATTGTTTTAACGTCAAAAGAATATATTTTTGGTACACATAAAAGGTCTTGAGTTGCAAAATAAGTAGTCTTGAACCAATGCTATTAAAAGTCAGCTTAATAGGTCTTTACATGTAACTTGGAAAGAAGTCAGAAAATGGGAAACTTTGAGGGATTTTGGTATTGAAAATAGGGATTTTCCACCAGCCTTTAAGGGATTGAAAAAATTTAAAGTAGAAACACTCGTAATATAGCGTAAGAATCAATTTTGTTAACGTTCCTGTTCAAATAGTAAGCACGATAGCATACTTACTTCCGGATTGTGCCCTAATTTAATTCTGCTCTTTTTTCGCGCTTATATACTTTATTCCCACAATAGCGGAATGGAAGCCATGTTTTAGCGTGTTTAGATTGAAAAGCGAAACAATGCTGCTATAATTCAGGCTGTGTTAGATGCGTTAATTGCATAATTTGTTTGAAGACGCATATCCACAGTCCATCCTGACGTTCCTACTGAATTAATCCTGCTGAATAGTATTGCAGAAGACCCCATATAAATTACGACACCCTGACTTCTAACAACAAGAAAAATCACTTTTTTTTTCGCGAGTTGCTCTTTTTTTATTTATCTTTTTTTGCCACTAGCGGGGAGCTGGAAAATCTTAGAAAGGTGTTTAAGTGCTCATTTGAAGGATACATTTTTATGTCTAATCGCTAATTGCTAGACACTTTTTATGTCTCTCTCCAATCGCTACCAGTCATCTAAATTCGATTTGGTAAGGCTATTACAAAGTGTCATATGGCCTCCAAAAAGTGAAATTTGGGTGCCATTTCTAGAACAGAAAACCTGACAAGAATGAAAAGCATACCACCATAATCTCTTGGTTGAAAAACTCTAGACCTACGGCATACAATACCCCTCCCATCCCGTTTTTTTTTTCGTAAATCATCTACTAACTAAAATAATAGCATGTTACTGAAACAGCATAGAGAGCTGTTTATGACCTCATTTAAAAGCTAAATTTTATAATCTTTCTTCTGTTTATAATTTTTTTTTCTATATAACGCCATTATAAAGTCTTATATGGTAAAAAAAAAATAACGTTTTTTTTGGTGCCATATCCGAATTGGAAAGGCTAGGAAGCATGAACCCACACAACACCCTCTTGTACACCCTCCTTTTTTCCATCCGCCAGTAGACTAGCTCGTAGCGATTTGCCCAGACATATAGCCAAACAGGTTCTTCTAGTAGTCCTATTCTACAGGAGCATCACACTCTTGTGGTGGTCATTCATCTTTAAGTTGATTAGTGGTTTTTTTTTTTTAAACTTGGCTAATAGGTTTTTAAACCTATTACTACGAACGCTACATGCATTCTATTTTTGGAACTAGGAGCGAGATTTTGTGATGCTATAAGACTGGTTTCGTTTAATGGGTTCATTAAAAGAAGGACTAATGTTTTTGAAAAGGGTAATTACTTCTTTAGTTTACGAGATTTGCGACTTTTTTTGCCAAAAGATATTTGCGTAAAGGTATATTTTACGGGGATTGAGAGACTCAGTTGCCTAATTCCGTGTGATTTTCTTTACTTGATGGTCATTTAAAAAACGAAATTTTTGTGTTAAATAAGTAGTTTTTTGTATCTTTTAAAAGAGCTTTACGGGGATTGAGAGACTCAGTTGCCTAATTCCGTGTGATTTTTCTTTACTTGATGGTCATTAAAACGAAATTTTTGTGTTAAATAACTAGTTTTTGTATCTTTTAAAAGAGCTTTACGGGGATTGAGAGACTCAGTTTTGCCTAATTCCGTGTGATTTTTTCTTTACTTGATGGTCATTAAAAACGAAATTTTTGTGTTAAATAAGTAGTTTTTGTATCTTTTAAAAGAGCTTTACGGGATTGAGAGACTCAGTTGCCTAATTCCGTGTGATTTTTCTTTACTTGATGGTCATTAAAAACGAAATTTTTTCGTTAAATAAGTAGTTTTTGTATCTTTTTAAAAGAGCTTTACGGGGATTGAGAGACTCAGTTGCCTAATTCCGTGTGATTTTTCTTTACTTGATGGTCATTAAAAACGAAATTTTTTGTGTTAAATAAGTAGTTTTGTATCTTTTAAAAAGAGCTTTTACGGGATTGAGAGACTCAGTTGCCTAATTCCGTGTGATTTTTCTTTACTTGATGGTCATTAAAAACGAAATTTTTTGTGTAAATAAGTAGTTTTTGTATCTTTTAAAAAGAGCTTTACGGGGATTGAGAGACTCAGTTGCCTAATTCCGTGTGATTTTTCTTTACTTGATGGTCTTTAAAACGAAATTTTTGTGTTTAAATATGTAGTTTTTGTATCTTTTAAAAGAGCTTTACGGGATTGAGAGACTCAGTTGCCTAATTCCGTGTGATTTTTCTTTACTTGGTGGTCATTAAAAACGAAATTTTTGTGTTAAATAAGTAGTTTTTGTATCTTTTAAAAGAGCTTTACAGGGTTTTGAGGGGACTCAGTTGCCTAATTCCATGGGGTTTTTTCTTTACTTGATGATCATTAAAACCGAAATTTTTATGTTAAATAAGTAGTTTTTGTATCTTTTTAAAGAGCTTTACGGGGATTGAGAGACTCAGTTGCCTAATTCCGTGTGATTTTTCTTACTTGATGGTCATTAAAAACGAAATTTTTGTGCTAAATAAGTAGTTTTTTGTATCTTTTAAAAGAGCTTTACGAGGATTGAGAGACTCAACTGCCTAATTCCGTGTGATTTTTCTTTACTTGGTGGTCATTAAAAACGAAATTTTTGTGTTAAATAAGTAGTTTTTGTATCTTTTAAAAGAGCTTTACGGGGATTGAGAGACTCAGTTGCCTAATTCCGTGTGATTTTTCTTTACTTTGGTAGTCATTAAAAACGAAATTTTGTGTTAAATAAGTAGTTTTTGTATCTTTTAAAAGAGCTTTACGGGGATTGAGAGACTCAGTTACCTAATTCCGTGTGATTTTTCTTTACTTGATGGTCATTAAAAAAACGAAATTTTTGTGTTAAATAAGTAGTTTTTTGTATCTTTTAAAAGAGCTTTACGGGAATTGAGAGACTCAGTTGCCTAATTCCGTGTGATTTTTCTTTACTTGGTGTTCATTAAAAACGAAATTCTTGTGTTAAATAAGTAGTTTTTATATCTTTTAAAAGAGCTTTACGGGGATTGAGAGACTCAGTTTGCCTAATTCCGTGTGATTTTTCTTTACTTGGTGGTCATTAAAACGAAATTTTTGTGTTAAAGAAGTAGTTTTTGTATCTTTTAAAGAGCTTTACGGGGATTGAGAGACTCAGTTGCCTAATTCCGTGTGATTTTTCTTTACTTGGTGGTCATTAAAAACGAAATTTTTGTGTTAAATAAGTAGTTTTTGTATCTTTTAAAAGAGCTTTTACAGGGATTACACTCAGTTGCCGGATTCCGTGTGATTTAACATTTCGATTGCTAAATATCAGTATATGTATATTAAACTGAAAATGCACAGAAATTGAACATTGAATGGAGCATAGTTACCCTTTCAGTTTTTTTTTTTTTTTTTTTGGTCACTTAGAATCAAAACAATTTAGAATCTATGCTGCTTACGGGGATTGACTGAGCATCTGTTCTTCATCTTATGAAATACAGAAGTACTTGACTGTCACATGCAATTCTTCTCCATATTGTTTAAGAAGGAACGCAAATACTGCTTTTTTAAGTTTGAATTTACAAATACAGTCACGGAAGCATGGACGTAGGGGGGAGGGGGGGGCAGTTATAAAAGGCCCTCCATCCCACTATCAAAACCCCTGATTTTGAAATCAAGATAGCTGTTTGGTTTTCAGACACCATAGCTAGTTGAAACTCTACATAAATATCTTAATTTTTAACCTAATTGCGTATAGTTTAAATAATTCTAGGAGGATGAAGTATTTTTCTACTTAACAACTACATTAATAACTTCCAAGATGATAGGACAATATGACACAGAATTTATCAGTTACCGAGAGTTCAATAACTCCCCTCGCAATGACTTCCAAGGGTTTTATGACTCCTCCCCCACAATGAAGTTGAAACTCTGCATAAATATCTTAATTTTTAGCCTAATTGCGTAGGTACTAAAGGAACATTGAAATATCTTCATTTTTAGCCTAATTGCGTAGCTACTAAAGGAACATTTTTGTTGTATCTATTGGTATCAATATTCCGTTTTTTTTTTTAGAGTTTCGGTTACTATTGAGCCTTACGTGCCTGAAATCATGAATTAGAATATTTAATTAGCTGTTTGGGTTTTCAGACACCATAGCTAGTTGAAACTCTACATAAATATCTTCATTTTTAACCTAATTGCGTATAGTTTAAATAATTCTAGGAGGATGAAGTATTTTCTACTTAACAACTACATTAATAACTTCCAAGATGATAGGACAGTATGACACAGAATTTATCAGTTACCGAGAGTTCAATAACTCCCCTCGCAATGACTTCCAAGGTTTATGACTCCTCCCCACAATGAATTCAGATGGTTTTAAGACTCATCTCACTAGTCATAACTCCATTCAACCTTGAGCGAAGGTATAAAAGTTTGATGAAGTATTTCTCTGCTTAACAACTACATTAATAGCCTCCAAGATGATAGGACTGTTTGACACCGAATTTATCAGTTTTGAAAAAATCATCTTGCGGTGTTATATTCGAATATGCTTTTTTATTATTGTCTATGGATCTCGAAGAAATTGACTGTTATCATTGTTAGTGAACTATAATCTGTTTGAGTATGATAAAAGCTTGTGGAGTACTACATTACGTTATATAAACAGACTGGGATTCTATGATAGAGTGATTACACCACTTAATAATACTGGTCAGGAACTGAGAAATGTCCAGGAGGAAGTCAGTGAAATTTGCAGCTTTTTCGGAGTTGAAGCGCTCTACGTAAAGGGCAATGTACTACAGATAAAGTTTTAATTCAAAAGTGTGACCCTAGCATTCCACTTTTCAATCTAGAAGAGTTTAAGTGTCCTAAATTTGAAGGGGGCTATCACCGTCCTGAAGACGAGGTTAGGTTCTTCGCACAGTGGATACCTAAGAACATACCTGATCGGAATAAATCCATAAGACATGTTAAAAACTATCCTATATCATGGGACCATCGTTTGTGGATGTTTTAAGAGTGAACTCTAAGTACTATTTTTATGTAAACATTTGTTGTTGTTGTTTTTTTTTCTCAAAAAAAAAAATCTGTTAATACATTTAAGCAATAAATATCTTTAAGCTTAACCCCTTCATGTTCTTTAGAATAGTTCTATTGTAAGCAAGTAACAAACTCTTTCCTGAAGTCACCTCTTGGATACACAACACAGAAATTCATACTATACCTTAAATGCATTCAGATATTTTCTTGATAAAACATAGTCGTGACTACATCAGATGGTTTTGTGATGCAGTGAGTTGTTACTAGTAGTAGCACTTTCGTGTTTTTTTTTGCAAGCCATTCATACTATACCTTAAATGCATTCAGATATTTTCTTGATAAAACATAGCCGTGACTACATCAGATGGTTTTGTAGTGCAATGAGTTGTTACTAGTAGTAGTAGTATTTTTTTTTTGCAAGCCATTGATACTATAACTTAAATGCATTCAGATATTTTCTTGATCAAACATAGCCGTGACTACATCAGATGGTTTTGTAGTGCAGTGAGTTTGTTACTAGTAGTAGTATTTTCAGTTTTTTTTTTTTTTTTTGCAAGCCATTCATACTATACCTTAAATGCATTCAGATATTTTCTTGATAAAACATAGCCATGACTACATCAGATGGTTTTGTAGTGCAGTGAGCTGTTACTAGTAGTAGTATTTTCGTGTTTTTTGCAAGCAATTCAACACTATACCTTAAATGCTTCCAATATATGATGTATGTAAATCCTTTTCTTACATCTCCGATGTTTTAATAGACATTCTAAACGTTCGATATGCTAGCTTACTCTAAAAATAATGAACACATAACAATGTAAGGTATAATATATTTTTATTGAAATAATGTCATGTAGAATTGAACAACTTTGGACATTTTGAATCTGTTCCATAAAATGCTTCACCATGAACTCTCTTGATAGTATAGCTATTGTCTTCTCTTAGTTCGTAATCAGTAGAATAATCATTATTCCATTTTGACTCATACACAATTTTAATAGGTGTGTCATCGACAGGGTCAATATGCTTTTCGTCTTTGGTATTATTTGATTCATTGACTGTTTGATCAATGGCAGTAACGTTTGCTGGTACTTTGTTTTTCATCGATTCATCTTTATATTCCTTAGTGATATTTTCTGCCAATGCCCTTTTTATTTTTCTAGAAATTTCACTGTCTATTATCACACTATTTTTTACACAGGTAACAGTTCCGGCACGTAGACAGGATATGGTTTATGATATTAGTAGAAGAGTAGGCCTTTCTTTTCGTCTTTGCTTTCGTTTGAATGCTAATACCCGAAAGCTGACGATATGGTTTAACACTGGGTAACATGTTACCACAAGCACTAGCAGAAGATGCCCCTCTTTATCAACTATTATTTTTATGTTGGCATTCTCTTTGAGTGTAATCATCTCCGGAGATCTCAATCTCGCATATCCACCATCATAAGAGTTGAATTTTTTTGGTACTCCAAAGAAATTCAATTCCTTACTGTCATGACAACGCACGCATACGTATCCGATAGTACTAGTACCACCTGTACTTATTTCATAGTTTAAATACTTCTCCTTGTCAGCATTCAATGCTACAATAACACTATCATGTGAACACACTTTCTTAAATGCTTCATCTTCACTTTTTTTAGAGATATTAGTTATGTGTTTATCGTTCCACTGTGTAAAAAATACTGATTTAATATATGCAATAAACTAGGTAGTGTCGATAACCGGCCATAGAGCAATAGTGGGAAAGCCACATCGTGTCTCAGGGACAAGCATAGAGTACAATTCATTCAAGAAATTATGAAAATATTTGTAAGCAAGTAATAAACACGTTTTGAAACTACATGCTATTTGCATGCCTTTCCTTGGCACCTTTCCAAAAATGAGCGGGGATCCCCCACTGGTTCCTGCACATTGCAAAAAGTGAGCAGTACGAAAAACTTGAAACCTTTCCAAACGAGCGGGGATTCCCCACTGATTCCTACACATTGTAAAAAGTGAGCAGTACGAAAACTCCACGTTTTTCAACCAGACCGGTTTTTTAGGGACCAATCAGGAGAGACATGCAAAGTCGACATAGCTTTATTTCATTTTTTTTAAGGTTAATTTAGATTAGGTTACGTGCGCGCACGTAACCTAGTCTAAATTAACCTTAAAAAAATGAAATAAAGCTATGTCGACTTTGCATGTCTCTCCTGATTGGTCCCTAAAAAACCGGTCTGGTTGAAAACGTGGAGTTTTCGTACTGCTCACTTTTTACAATGTGTAGGAATCAGTGGGGAATCCCCGCTCGTTTGGAAAGGTTTCAAGTTTTTCGTACTGCTCACTTTTTGCAATGTGCAGGAACCAGTGGGGGATCCCCGCTCATTTTTGGAAAGGTGCCAAGGAAAGGCATGCAAATAGCATGTAGTTTCAAAACGTGTTTATTACTTGCTTACAAATATTTTCATAATTTCTTGAATGAATTGTACTCTATGCTTGTCCCTGAGACACGATGTGGCTTTCCCACTATTGCTCTATGGCCGGTTATCGACACTACCTAGTTTATTGCATATATTAAATCAGTATTTTTTACACAGTGGAACGATAAACACATAACTAATATCTCTAAAAAAAGTGAAGATGAAGCATTTTAAGAAAGTGTGTTCACATGATAGTGTTATTGTAGCATTGAATGCTGACAAGGAGAAGTATTTAAACTATGAAATAAGTACAGGTGGTAGTACTATCGGATACGTATGCGTGCGTTGTCATGACAGTAAGGAATTGAATTTCTTTGGAGTACCAAAAAAATTCAACTCTTATGATGGTGGATATGCGAGATTGAGATCTCCGGAGATGATTACACTCAAAGAGAATGCCAACATAAAAATAATAGTTGATAAAGAGGGGCATCTTCTTGCTAGTGCTTGTGGTAACATGTTACCCAGTGTTAAACCATATCGTCAGCTTTCGGGTATTAGCATTCAAACGAAAGCAAAGACGAAAAGAAAGGCCTACTCTTCTACTAATATCATAAACCATATCCTGTCTACGTGCCGGAACTGTTACCTGTGTAAAAATAGTGTGATAATAGACAGTGAAATTTCTAGAAAAATAAAAAGGGCATTGGCAGAAAATATCACTAAGGAATATAAAGATGAATCGATGAAAAACAAAGTACCAGCAAACGTTACTGCCATTGATCAAACAGTCAATGAATCAAATAATACCAAAGACGAAAAGCATATTGACCCTGTCGATGACACACCTATTAAAATTGTGTATGAGTCAAAATGGAATAATGATTATTCTACTGATTACGAACTAAGAGAAGACAATAGCTATACTATCAAGAGAGTTCATGGTGTGAAGCATTTTATGGAACAGATTCAAAATGTCCAAAGTTGTTCAATTCTAATGACATTATTTCAATAAAAATATATTATACCTTACATTGTTATGTGTTCATTATTTTTAGAGTAAGCTAGCATATCGAACGTTTAGAATGTCTATTAAAACATCGGAGATGTAAGAAAAGGATTTACATACATCATATATTGGAAGCATTTAAGGTATAGTTTGAATTGCTTGCAAAAAACACGAAAATACTACTACTAGTAACAGCTCTCACTGCACTACAAAACCATCTGATGTAGTCATGGCTATGTTTTATCAAGAAAATATCTGAATGCATTTAAGGTATAGTATGAATGGCTTGCAAAAAAAAAAAAAAAATGAAAATACTACTACTAGTAACAACTCACTGCACTACAAAACCATCTGATGTAGTCACGGCTATGTTTGATCAAGAAAATATCTGAATGCATTTAAGTTATAGTATCAATGGCTTGCAAAAAAAAAATACTACTACTACTAGTAACAACTCATTGCACTACAAAACCATCTGATGTAGTCACGGCTATGTTTTATCAAGAAAATATCTGAATGCATTTAAGGTATAGTATGAATGGCTTGCAAAAAAAAAAACACGAAAGTGCTACTACTAGTAACAACTCACTGCATCACAAAACCATCTGATGTAGTCACGACTATGTTTTATCAAGAAAATATCTGAATGCATTTAAGGTATAGTATGAATTTCTGTGTTGTGTATCCAAGAGGTGACTTCAGGAAAGAGTTTGTTACTTGCTTACAATAGAACTATTCTAAAGAACATGAAGGGGTTAAGCTTAAAGATATTTATTGCTTAAATGTATTAACAGATTTTTTTTTTTTGAGAAAAAAACAACAACAACAACAAATGTTTACATAAAAATAGTACTTAGAGTTCACTCTTAAACATCCACAAACGATGGTCCCATGATATAGGATAGTTTTTAACATGTCTTATGGATTTATTCCGATCAGGTATGTTCTTAGGTATCCACTGTGCGAAGAACCTAACCTCGTCTTCAGGACGGTGATAGCCCCCTTCAAATTTAGGACACTTAAACTCTTCTAGATTGAAAAGTGGAATGCTAGGGTCACACTTTTGAATTAAAACTTTATCTGTAGGTACATTGCCCTTTACGTAGAGCGCTTCAACTCCGAAAAAGCTGCAATTTCACTGACTTCCTCCTGGACATTTCTCAGTTCCTGACCAGTATTATTAAGTGGTGTAATCACTCTATCATAGAATCCCAGTCTGTTTATATAACGTAATGTAGTACTCCACAAGCTTTTATCATACTCAAACAGACTATAGTTCACTAACCAATGATAACAGTCAATTTCTTCGAGATCCATAGACAATAATAAAAAAGCATATTCGAATATAACACCGCAAGATGATTTTTTCAAACTGATAAATTCGGTGTCAAACAGTCCTATCATCTTGGAGGCTATTAATGTAGTTGTTAAGCAGAGAAATACTTCATCAAACTTTTATACCTTCGCTCAAGGTTGAATGGAGTTATGACTAGTGAGATGAGTCTTAAAACCATCTGAATTCATTGTGGGGAGGAGTCATAAAACCCTTGGAAGTCATTGCGAGGGGAGTTATTGAACTCTCGGTAACTGATAAATTCTGTGTCATACTGTCCTATCATCTTGGAAGTTATTAATGTAGTTGTTAAGTAGAAAAATACTTCATCCTCCTAGAATTATTTAAACTATACGCAATTAGGTTTAAAAATGAAGATATTTATGTAGAGTTTCAACTAGCTATGGTGTCTGAAAACCCAAACAGCTAATTAAATATTCTAATTCATGATTTCAGGCACGTAAGGCTCAATAGTAACCGAAACTCTAAAAAAAACGGAATATTGATACCAATAGATACAACAAAAATGTTCCTTTAGTAGCTACGCAATTAGGCTAAAAATGAAGATATTTCAATGTTCCTTTAGTACCTACGCAATTAGGCTAAAAATTAAGATATTTATACAGAGTTTCAACTTCATTGTGGGGGAGTCATAAAACCCTTGGAAGTCATTGCGAGGGGAGTTATTGAACTCTCGGTAACTGATAAATTCTGTGTCATATTGTCCTATCATCTTGGAAGTTATTAATGTAGTTGTTAAGTAGAAAAATACTTCATCCTCCTAGAATTATTTAAACTATACGCAATTAGGTTAAAAATTAAGATATTTATGTAGAGTTTCAACTAGCTATGGTGTCTGAAAACCCAAACAGCTATCTTGATTTCAAAATCAGGGGTTTTGATAGTGGGATGGAGGGCCTTTTATAAACCCCCCCCCCCCACCTCCCCTACGTCCATGCTTCCGTGACTGTATTTGTAAATTCAAACTTAAAAAGCAGTATTTGCGTTCCTTATTAAACAATATGGAGAAGAATTGCATGTGACAGTCAAGTACTTCTGTATTTCATAAGATGAAGAACAGATGCTCAGTCAATCCCCGTAAGCAGCATAGATTCTAAATTGTTTTGATTCTAAGTGACCACCAAAAAAAAAAAAAACTGAAAGGGTAACTATGCTCCATTCAATGTTCAATTTCTGTGCATTTTCAGTTTAATATACATATACTGATATTTAGCAATCGAAATGTTAAATCACACGGAATCCGGCAACTGAGTCTCAATCCCTGTAAAGCTCTTTTAAAAGATACAAAAAATACTTATTTAACACAAAAATTTCGTTTTTAATGACCACCAAGTAAAGAAAAATCACACGGAATTAGGCAACTGAGTCTCTCAATCCCCGTAAAGCTCTTTTAAAAGATACAAAAACTACTTATTTAACACAAAAATTTCGTTTTTAATGACCACCAAGTAAAGAAAAATCACACGGAATTAGGCAACTGAGTCTCTCAATCCCCGTAAAGCTCTTTTAAAAGATATAAAAACTACTTATTTAACACAAGAATTTCGTTTTTAATGAACACCAAGTAAAGAAAAATCACACGGAATTAGGCAACTGAGTCTCTCAATTCCCGTAAAGCTCTTTTAAAAGATACAAAAACTACTTATTTAACACAAAAATTTCGTTTTTAATGACCATCAAGTAAAGAAAAATCACACGGAATTAGGTAACTGAGTCTCTCAATCCCCGTAAAGCTCTTTTAAAAGATACAAAAACTACTTATTTAACACAAAAATTTCGTTTTTAATGACTACCAAGTAAAGAAAAATCACACGGAATTAGGCAACTGAGTCTCTCAATCCCCGTAAAGCTCTTTTAAAAGATACAAAAACTACTTATTTAACACAAAAATTTCGTTTTTAATGACCACCAAGTAAAGAAAAATCACACGGAATTAGGCAGTTGAGTCTCTCAATCCTCGTAAAGCTCTTTTAAAAGATACAAAAAACTACTTATTTAGCACAAAAATTCCGTTTTTAATGACCATCAAGTAAGGAAAAATCACACGGAATTAGGTAACTGAGTCTCTCAATCCCCGTAAAGCTCTTTTAAAAGATACAAAAACTACTTATTTAACATAAAAATTTCGGTTTTAATGATCATCAAGTAAAGAAAAAACCCATGGAATTAGGCAACTGAGTCCCCTCAAACCCTGTAAGCTCTTTTAAAAGATACAAAAACTACTTATTTAACACAAAAATTTCGTTTTTAATGACCACCAAGTAAAGAAAAATCACACGGAATTAGGCAACTGAGTCTCTCAATCCCCGTAAAGCTCTTTTAAAAGATACAAAAACTACATATTTAACACAAAAATTTCGTTTTTAAAGACCATCAAGTAAAGAAAAATCACACGGAATTAGGCAACTGAGTCTCTCAATCCCCGTAAAGCTCTTTTAAAAGATACAAAAACTACTTATTTAACACAAAAATTTCGTTTTTAATGACCATCAAGTAAAGAAAAATCACACGGAATTAGGCAACTGAGTCTCTCAATTCCCGTAAAGCTCTTTTAAAAGATACAAAAAAACTACTTATTTAACACAAAAATTTCGTTTTTAATGACCATCAAGTAAAGAAAAATCACACGGAATTAGGCAACTGAGTCTCTCAATCCCCGTAAAGCTCTTTTAAAAAGATACAAAAACTACTTATTTAACGTAAAAATTTCGTTTTTAATGACCATCAAGTAAAGAAAAATCACACGGAATTAGGCAACTGAGTCTCTCAATCCCCGTAAAGCTCTTTTAAAAGATACAAAAACTACTTATTTAACACAAAAATTTCGTTTTTAATGACCATCAAGTAAAGAAAAATCACACGGAATTAGGCAACTGAGTCTCTCAATCCCCGTAAAGCTCTTTTAAAAGATACAAAAACTAGTTATTTAACACAAAAATTTCGTTTTTAATGACCATCAAGTAAAGAAAAATCACACGGAATTAGGCAACTGAGTCTCTCAATCCCCGTAAAGCTCTTTTAAAAGATACAAAAACTACTTATTTAACACAAAAATTTCGTTTTTAATGACCATCAAGTAAAGAAAAATCACACGGAATTAGGCAACTGAGTCTCTCAATCCCCGTAAAATATACCTTTACGTAAATATCTTTTGGCAAAAAAGTCGCAAATCTCGTAAACTAAAGAAGTAATTACCCTTTTCAAAAACATTAGTCCTTCTTTTAATGAACCCATTAAACGAAACCAGTCTTATAGCATCACAAAATCTCGCTCCTAGTTCCAAAAATAGAATGCATGTAGCGTTCGTAGTAATAGGTTTTAAAAACCTATTAGCCAAGTTTAAAAAAAAAAACACTAATCAACTTACAGATGAATGACCACCACAAGAGTGTGATGCTCCTGTAGAATAGGACTACTAGAAGAACCTGTTTGGCTATATGTCTGGGCAAATCGCTACGAGCTAGTCTACTTCCGCCTACTAAGTTTCATAAATAGATGGGTTGATTAGTGAAAGTAGCAGGCTACAAAAACATCATAGAGTTATATTTAATGGCTCATTTTAAAGCTCTTGATCATGTGTCCGTGTTCTTTTTAATTTCTTCTCAATAATTTCATCATGAAGTGCATTCAAATCAAAGGGGTCAAAAAAACAATAGCCAGATATCCTTCCTTTTTAGTGCTTCCTCTATATCAGCCCCTTTAACAGCCTAGTGAAGAGCAAACACAGCTCGTAGTAAACAAAAGATTAAAGTACATTTTGAAAAAAGAAAAGGATGAAATAACATACGATTGATGTCATATATGATAGGTTACAGCCATTAATAAAGTCATGCTAAAAACTTATAAAATAAAATTACGTTGTATATCCCTTTTTAATCATCAAGATAACGTTATTTGTACAACTAATATTAAACGGATGCCTAAACACAAGATACCTGAGCTTCTTACAGAGTACTACGTTGAAGATATCAACACGAAACAAAGCTCATTTGGCTCGAAATTTAATGTAACTCAAACCTTCGATTAACGAAGAAGACCTAGATAGGACTGTTGTACCTGCAAAATGTATAGAAATGTATAGAAAATACTTCATAGTTGTGGTCAATCACCCTCTAACAAACTTTTACATATGGCTGCTTTAAGAAATTAACGTCAGTGAATTGAAATATCACTTAAGCCATGGGAGCAAACCCAAAGACGAAGGGTTTGTTGCGGATACGCACCGATCGAGCCCATTGAGCAGAATTTCAAAATCCTCATAGATGAATATGCACAAATCGGACTGTCTTTCAATCCTGAGAAAACCGAAGTTGTAATTTCAATTGGTGAATTCCCTCCACTTCTCTCCGAAATCTTGACGGTTCTCTTATCAAAACCGACCTCGACGTTCCAATTAGCTCATCTATCGGCCACATACGCCGATTTCTTTTTTTTCAGTTATCAAATATCTTTTTCAGATATCAGTTTGCTGATATCTCACATTGAGCGTAAAATTAGTATTTCTTACACTGGAATCGTAAAAAGCAAACTGCGCTTCAGCCGTCACCTTCTAGCCTCCATCTACAGCACCATAGCCCTTCCACATCTGATTACCGGGGGGGGGACTTTTCCGTGGAGGTGGAGCCGAATTCCCCGGCAATACTTAAAAAAGGATGAGAAATTAAATTAAAAAAACAAACACGTTTTTTCAACTGAAAATAAGGAGCAACATTAAAACTTGAAACGAACAGAAATTATTACCTATATGAGGTTTCACCCTTATCAATTACGCCAAGTTCTCTTTACGCCTAAGTTTGAATTTTGTTCCAATGTCTTAAGAACAACTCCTGGAACACAAGGGTCGTATAATTAGAACAATAACTAGCTTTTTCAAAAGTATTAAAAAACTTTAGCGTGAAGAGCGAGGTATTGAGGAGGGGGGAAATCCTCTCATATATGTAATAATTTCTGTTTGTTTTAATGTTGCTCCTTACTTCTAGTTGAAAAAACTTTTTTTATTGAATATATTACCTAAACTAGCTAATTACTACGCAACAGTTGAATTAAAATAATACCATAAATATCAGCACTTTTCAATTCAACACATGCACTGAATAACTAGCAGAAATAATAATAAATAAGAAAACAAACATCCTAAATTTTGAAGAATTTAAACGAAATATTCTTTTTCTCCACCCCCCAATACTTTCATATTGCATAGGCTGTTCGGGTACCGAACCGGTAATTTTTTTGTGCTACTTATCACGATACTTCTTAGAAAATTATCCAAAATATGTTCAATAGTATACTTCTCCACTGAAGCATTTGCATGACGTTGAATGCACCAGAGAGATGGCACCGATTTGGTGGCCCAAGCATACAATTCGTGAATTTTGCAATCCTAGGCTTTCTCATTAAGTACCAGTAATTTTTGACGCGTATCTTTAACCAAAAAGGGCACATTATTCGTCAAATAAATATTACGTAAATTCATAATCGCTTTTTTATTTAGTTTTCTAGCATTCTTCAGCAATGTTAGACGGGTCTCTGTGCTGTGTATTTCAATCTTTATATATTTTTTTTTCTCCGTTCCATAATCGAGAAAAACCACAATTCTGTTCATAGTCTAACCTATCTTTAAGAACCTTCTCAAACACATTATCCTTCTTTGGCTGATTCCGTATGTCGAAACGTTCCATAAAATCACGCTCTTTCGAGTTTCCTTACAATCTACTCGCTGAGGCTTTTGCTTACTGCAGACAAACCGGTTACTAACCTCACATTTTCATTAACCAAAATCGAAATTTGCGACTTTAGACTAGACGCCTCACTTTCTGTGGCAAAAACTCGCGGCTTTGATTTGCTTATTTCCTTATTTGAGCCCGTTAGGGATTTTTCCACCTCCAATAATCGGTTCTCTTTGGCTTTTATATTTTCCATTAAAACATACAAAGTACTTGGATTATACTTTACTGTTGGTGAAATCAAGGCCGTACCCAGAGGGGGGGGGGGGTTGACCCCCCCCCCCCCCCCCGAAATGTTTATCTGACTCGTAAAAACGTAACAAAAATGGATATAAACAAATTTTGTATGCGTCTTTTGAGGTTTTTGTGTGTACTCCCCCCCAGAAATTTTTTTTTCAGTAAAACCCCCTCCGAAAAAAAAATCCTGGGTACAACCTGGGGTGAAATTATAGCTATATTATTAGCTATGGATTTTATTGACAATTCGTCAACCGATGCGCCTTACGAACAATTTTAAATATTATAACTGTTATATTCTTGTTGCTTCTTTCCAATCTTTCTTTAATTATTATTTTGATAGCAAAACCCTTTTTTTACGAAAAAACTTCCATTTTTCTTAAAAATTTTAGCATTTAAATGTCATATTTCTTCAAGTACATCCTTTCTACTTCTTAGATTTTTTTTTTAAGGATTATCACTGTTTTTTTTCAAATTCCAATAGCAAAACCCTGTTTCATCACAAAAATTCCAGTTTATTAAATTTCTGGTATTTAAATATCATTTTGGCTTAGACACGATCAAATCGGGTCCGAAAATAACTAGTTAAGCATGACATAGTCCAAATGTTATATGCTAGTGTTTATTTAACATGTAGTGTTATATCAGGACTGACATGGAGTCAAAAAAAATATATATATATATATATATATATATATATATATATATATATATATATATATATATATATATATATATATATATATATATATATATATATATATATATATATATATATATATATATATATATATATATATATATATATATATATATATATATATATATATATATATATATATATATATATATATATATATATATATATATATATATAACGGGGATCCATTTTTCGGAATCTTCCCAGCTTCCATTCACACAGATCCTAACTTCTTCTTCTAAACATACCAAAATAATTAGACAATGTAACCAGGCATGTGATAAAGAGGATTTGTGAATGTTCGTTTTTCAACTTCCCATTTTTAACCCCCCCCCCCCTATAAAAATGGACTGCTCCTATGGAATTATTTCCTACAGACGTGCATACACGTATACCTACAATATTGTCAAAAGCAATACTTATTAACGAGGTAAATACTCAATTTACTCAAATATTCGATCCTCAAACAAAATTATATGGTATTGAATGTGCAAAGGAATTTGTTTTGTTATGGTGAAAATAAACGTAATAGAAAATAGTGAGGTTATATTTAAGCACGTACCCATGAATTTATTTTAAAAGGGGATTTATTGGAGGACCAAATTTGAAAAGGAAGTTGAAGCAAGTGAATCATAAAAAGAGAAATAAAATATCAGAATTTATGGGTAAATTGTAAAAACCGTGACATTTCAGGGTTGGATAGACCTGAAAACCCTCCATTTCGTACTGGCCCTATAAGCAATTGAAGTAATCTTCATGCTAAGCTGATTCCAACTATACGAAGTATGTTGTGTTGTGGGAGGGAGACTTAACTTTGTCACGGTTTTTCGGTTGTTTTTTTTTTTTCTTCTGGGCTAATCATTTGATAGTTTATCTGGGTGCCAGATTGCTGGCTTTGCAGTAATAGTTTTTGGTATTTAAAGTCTCCCTTCTATCGTTTATAAATTAGGATGGGAGCAGGTGGCCGGTTGTGCAGTACCAGTTTTTGCTATATTTATCTGCCAAGTTCCTGTCCATCATTTCAAAAATTTATGTAGGTGCCGGGTTGATGGTTGAGCAGTAATGGTTCTTTGCATATGTATATGTAGTTTCTCTTCTATCGTTTAGAAATTATGACATGACGTTAGTACTTGTGCAGTGCTGGTTCTTGGTACATTTATATGAGAAGGTTCCCGCCTATCATTTATAAATTTATCACGGTCCTACGTTGCTTGTTAGGCAGCACTGATCCTTGGTATATTTATTTGTGTTGTTTCCCTTCTATCATTTAAAAATTTATGTTGGTGTCAGATTTTTGCATTACAATAAATAAATACAATAAAGCTAGTAAAAACCAGTTCCGTCTGAATAATTAGAAGGATAATTGTGCATACATATTTTACATTTGCTAACAACAACTCAACGCAGAAAAAAGTCCCCAAATTGAAACACAGCAGAAGATTATGTAAGGGTCACCATTCCTCGAGGGCCAAGACATTACGACAGGCAGGTCTGAACACCACTCCCAAAATTTTCCGTATGTATTCGAGAGTTTCCCATATAACTTTTTGTGGATGAGGTAACTAAAAGAGTAAAATAATTAAAAAATTACAAAAAAAATACTCTATCGCATTGAATTTTTTTTTTTGCTTTTAGACTTGATAGCAAGTGAACTGGTGTTCATTTGCATGATAAATTCGTCTTTTACTAAAGAGAAATAAGTAAGCCCAATATACGCCCAGAAAATATCATTGATCAATGTATATTAAAAAAAAAAAAATCAAACCCATTAGGATAAAAAAAAAGCGAATCCTCCAGAGCCATTGCAGCCATTATGGAAAATCGACGTATCAGTTGTTGGATTCTTTTAACAGACAAGGACCAGGCGTATTACCGAAATTTCTGGAA
Organism: Artemia sinica; assembly: GCA_027921565.1. Lineage (NCBI taxonomy): Eukaryota > Metazoa > Arthropoda > Branchiopoda > Anostraca > Artemiidae > Artemia > Artemia sinica. The sequence goes on from CM051262.1 coordinate 55,285,618, forward strand.
CCAAGAATCGAGATCGGGGATCCGCATTGCCCAGCGGATCAGGCCACTGTGATACCACATGGTGATCAATTCCTTTAAAATTTAATAAGTAATTCCTAGAAGGTAATATACCTTTAAGGTGATAATGCCTGTATAGGTAAATAGTACCTACAAGATACATAAATAATAATTTAACACACATTAAATTAATCTTCAACTTTTTTTTACTACTGTACAAGTTTATTATTTGCTGTTACTTACCTTTCTTCTAGAAGTTGGCAAATTACAGCAATGGCAACAGAATCTTTTGATTAGTTTTCTGCTTTCCAGCTCTATGTTAGTTTTTTTGCTAGTAGTTTTCACTTTCTGCCTCGTCGAAGAAGAGGAAGAATAGTAAATTAATCTAGTCTTGAACTTTCAGTTTGATAAATTAGTTCCTCGCCTTCATTCTCAAACTGATAGGTTATGAATACGATTTTAGAAACATTTTTACATGTGAATTCTCGAATTTTATTTTGCATATAGACTTTTGACACTTCAAAACAAAAAGAATGTCTAAAACAGCAATAAAAAGAATTCATTAGTAGCTCTAAAACTATACACTAGTAAAACCTAGTAAAATACAGAGCCACTTAAACGGGTGATTTTTAAAAGTACACAACATCATAGACCATAAAAACTAAAATAAGCACTATTAAGAAAAAGCAAAGAAACATAACACCAAAAAAAAAATTCAACAAGCTTGCTTATAATTTGGCCATTCAAGAGCGCAGGCTTTCATACTGGAAGGACTGCCTCCGAATTTTGTATGGCAGCGAGCTAGGCCCAGGCGAACTAATGAATTACGAGGTACCCCGTCATAAAAAAAATAGATGATGATAAATGCACTCGGGTTCAGTATTAAAAGTCGACTGAAGCTCCTCGGCCACATATTGCGCCGTCCCGAAGGCACGATATTCTGAGACGTCCATGTCTGCAAACCAGCCCCCTCCTGGAAACATAAACCAGGAGGACAAAAGAAGAACCTTGGGAGGATTCAGGAAACACGGTCGAGATGGGACAAAGACTGGCTGAAGATCGCCGGAGAAGCTGCAGCCGACAGCTCCAATTGGTCGTCAGAAGTCATCCCAAGATCCTTTGGCGCGGGGCAGGACAGTTTATCGTCTGGTTCCCGCCGAAAGTAATTTCAGTATTAAAGCAGACCACGTCCAGAAAAGTGCTTTTGAGATATGGGACCCAAATTCAACTGACGAAAATCACCTCCCTTTTTCATGGGTATAAACCAACAAACAAAATGTTAGGTCAATTTACTAAGATAATTATGGTAAAAGCTAAGACCAATACACGTATAATAAGGAAATAAATAACGATGAAGGCAACTCTGCTTTTCCCTCGTAAACATCAACAAGAAGAACAATAGGGGATTCTTTTCGCAAGACAGTGGAGTTCTATATTTGAATGAATATTTCGGCCATATGTCCAAGTGACGTCCTCAGCACAACACAAGCAAAAATAATATATATATATATATATATATATATATATATATATATATATATATATATATATATATATATATATATATATATATATATATATATATATATATATATATATAAAAGAAAAAAGAAGAAACTTACATTAAATTGCGAAAAAATAAAACTAAAAGTGTTTTTAAAACTTTTTAGAACAGCCGCATCATTACTTCAACTAAGTTCAACCAGGACTCTTTTTTTATCATTCAAACGAAAAACGTTCAAAGCTAATCTTGCTTTTTTGGTAGCAAGCCTCAAAGGCCTTTTTGGAAGAGGTTTTGAAGTTTTCTTATATATATATATATATATATATATATATATATATATATATATATATATATATATATATATATATATATATATATATATATATATATATATATATATATATATATATATATATATATATATATATATATATATATATATATGTATATATATATATATATATATATATATATATATATATATATATATATATTTGCATGTGTTGTACTCAGGACGTCACTTGGACATAGGGTCAAAATATTCATTCAAATATAGAACTTACCTGTCTTACGAAAAGAATCTCTTATTGTTCTTGTTGATGTTTAATAAGGCAATAAAAATGAACTGGATCCGAAAATAGTAAAAAAAAAAACAGACATAATTTTTTTCGAGCAGATTAAAACAACATAGTGCCTTTGGAAGGTTTCTGTGATAACAGCTGAAACGAGTATCAACAGTTGAAACTGCAATGACAACTGGCCATTAGCATAGATAAATTATATGAAGACTAAGATCTTCTTCTTCCTAAGATGGAAACGAGTAGCTTCAGAACCTCCAACGAATGTCAGATGAACTAAATTCAACAGATTTCTATGAAATTATAATGTGGTATATTGGGCCCAATTGATGGTACCCTTATAAAACTATTCCATTTTAAAATTAGCTTCACCAGTTTGATGTTTAATAGAAAACAAAATACTATTTTTTTACGGATATAGTATTATACTCTTATAGTAGTTAAGAAAAATAAAAAGTTAGTTAGTTAAAGACAGACAATAATTCAAATATACTACTACTACTACTACTAACAACTCATCGCAGCACCAAGCCGCCTGAGGCCAACACAGCTACGCACGCTCCTCCTCCACCCCAATCTATTCAAAGCCTCCCTTTTTACACCCGCCCACGAAGTTCCCATTTCCTTTAAATCTTTCTTTATGACGTCCTCCCAACCCAGACGGGGACGACCTGCTTTCCGTTTAGCCCTAGATGGTTGGCCGAAAAGAACAATCTTCGGCAATCTGTCATCCTTCATCCGAACAACATGCCCTAACCACCTCAACCTTTCTTTCATTATAGACCTAGAAAGCGGTATTGAACCACATTTTTCGTATAGCCTATTGTTTGAAATACGGTCAGTCAGCCGGGTACCCAGAACAATCCTTAAGCAATTTCTCTGGAAAACATCTAGCAAATCTTCATCCACTTTTCGGAGCGTCCATGCTTCAGAGCCATATTTGACCACTGTCATCACTGTAGCTTCTAAGATTCTAATCTTGGTTTGCAGACTTATCTTCCTATTCTTCCAGCCTTTTTTTTAACTGTGAAAAAACACCCTGAGCCTTGGCTATTCTATTTTTAACATCTTCACTGCTCCCACCATCTTTACTAATAATACTACCAAGGTAAGTGAAACTGCCTACCTGATCAATCTTTTCATTACCCAACGTCACCTTTTCATCTTCACTTATTCCTAGCCTTAGTGACTTGGTCTTCCTAACATTAATTTTCAAACCAATACTAGCACCCTGAACTCGAAAAAAAACCTCTAAAACTTCATTCATTTTGCTCACACATTCATCTAGGATGCTTAAATCATCAGCATAATCCAAGTCCAGGAGACTTTTTCCTCCCCATTTGATTCCGTGGTCTCCCATTGCCTTTCCTGTGCTCCTTAAAACAAAGTCCATCAAAATAATCCATATAAAGGGGGATAGAACACAACCCTGCTTAACTCCTGATTTAATACAAAACCAGCTGCTAACCTCATTTCCTACCTTAACCGCAGCAGTGTTATTCTCGTACATAGCACTAATCACTTTAATGTATTTGTCTGGTATACCATACAAGGATAAAACCTTTACTAAAGCTCCTCTATCAACAGAATCCTTCGCTTGCTCATAATCTATAAAACTGAGGACCAAAGGTGTTTGAAAACTTAGGCACTTCTCAATTATTAACCTAAGAGTGAAAATTTGGTCAACACATCCTCTACCTTTTCTAAAACCGCACTGCTCTTCTCTTAAAACTTTGTCTACGGCATCTCTCAGTCTAAAAAGTATCATATTACTAAGCAATTTGCTACCTACAGAGACCAGACTAATGCCTCGATAATTACCACACTCACTTTTATCACCTTTCTTATAAAGTGGCTTAATTAAGGTTTTCCTAAAATCGTTAGGTACTTCCCCTTTTTCAAAAATCATATTCATAATCTCCAATAACTTATTTCTAACCTCAGAGCCACCATATTTAAGAAACTCATTTACTACCCTATCAGCACCTGGAGCCTTATTATTCTTTAATCCTTTTAGTACTGTTTCTAATTCCTCCTCACAAAACAAATCTTCCTTCACATCCAAGGTATCACAAACTTTTTCATTTTCCTCTATATTTTTTCCTCCAACTCTACCTTGGTTAAGCAAATTCTCAAAATGTTCGGCCCATCTCGCTTTAGCTTTTGTCTTATCGCTAATTGCCACCCCATTCCTATCTTTAACTGGGACAAGTCCGGATTGACTACTACCTCTCAATTTGTTAACGTGCCAGTACAATATTTTACTATTATGCCGTCTAGCTTCCTAGCATTTATTTATGCCTACGTGTTATAATTTGGAGATACTCTGATACAAAAACAACTATGTAAATGAAAAAAAAAGACGTACACGTAAGGAATTGAATCCCGAAACGTGTTCAAATATGAGTTAGAATAAGAGAAACATAAATCATTCAAAGTAAAAAGAACAAACTATATCCAAAATAAAAACAAGCTAAAAACGGAACGAGCATATTTCCGCTTTCTAATTACACTGAAACCTGCACGGTTTATCAAGTTTTAAGTATAAGTGGATACTAGTGCTGCTTTTATCTCCAGAGTGACCAAACATTATAAAACACAGTACTGAAATAAACTAATACGGAAACGATCGGCAATTACACTACAGTCTGAGACGATAAAATCACCTATCTAAAAACGTTTAACAAAGCTTCTACAATAAACAGAAATTAAAACAAGACTGATAATAAAAACAACTCATTAAAATAATATTATCCCATTGGAATGGGATATAACATAAAATAACATCAAAAGTATTTAACAGCAATGACATTACACCTTCATGGGGGTTACTTTTTAAATTAACCCTAAACTACCCAGATATAATCTACCACGAATGAGGATAAAAATGCTAGCCAATCCGTCTGTCTGGAAGAAGGGGAAAGTTGATTGTTTAAATTTACCGTGTTCACTCAAAACGCATGCTATTGGCGATTTCTGTAAGGACTCAGTGAGGTTTCTAGAGTGTGCTGCTGCATCACTCATCCTTATAATGCCCACACCATCCATGTAAGTTAAACGGGGTTTATATTAGGGGAAAAACTAAACTAAACTAATTCAACATTTTTCAAAGATTCTATGCCAATTATACTTATTTGCAGCATTCAGCGACGTCTTTATTCCAATTGCAAACTCGAAAAAGCAGCCAACAAAAATTGAGATTTCTGAACTGACAAAAAAGCATTTGTCTGAATTCCATTCAGTTGGATAAAACCTTTTAGCAATCTAGACAAAATGCTAATCCCTATTTTAACCCTTCAGAAAAGGGTTTATTTCAAAGCTAATTACAAGCTTAAAATTCAAAAATATGGACTGAAGCCTAAACAGGAACGTGTGTAGGCTATGTATCAAGAGATGGAACATAACGGGCATAATGTCCAAGTGACATGATGGCATTATAAAAAATTCCATTATTTAGAACAATTGAGCAAACAGTAAAATTAGTGCCAAATTAGTTTTTCTGATCATAAAAATACATACTTTGCTACTTTGCTTTGAGCCCCATAAAGAAAGAAAAACGAGCAAAAATGGGGTTTTTATAGGCCAAATGAAGATACTGAAAAAACGAAGCGAATATTTCGAGAGGACAAACGCCTCTCTTCTTCAGCGCGAAACGAAACGATGTATCAATAAAAGCCAAAAATTAAAAGAATTAAAACCAAATACCTAACAACCATAAAAGCGAGTTATTCGCCAATATCCGCGATTTGCACAAAATCCAAAAAATATGATCTGCCATCGACGGATACTAGCGAACAACTGAACAAAAGAAAGGAATCAATTCATTCACTCGACAAAAAAACGAACCAGCAATTAAATAAGTTGGAAAACTATGTCACTTGATTTCGGATTTTAATTAAGGCATTTCTTGCAGACACCCTTTGAGACCTAAGGGGTTGTTCACGTGTTTGATTAGATGACTGAGAAAGTGGTTCAAGGTTTATTTCAGGGATCACTAAAGTATCGGCTTCTCTTTTGAGAAAACCGAAATATGACTCATTTATTCTTAAATCACCGGAATCTCTGTTTAAAGCTAGACCTAAATGTTGGTATTTATAAATTTCAACAGCTTCTCTGTAGTGCTGGACAATACCCTTATCATTCGAAATAAGACTAGCTTGATTAAACAAAATAGTATGGTCTGGTTTTTCAAAAATGTGCTCTGCAAGGGCAGAGTCAAAATTTTCTGGTTTTTTTTCCGCTTTTTAAGTGTATTATTAATTGAGCTAGAATGCTGAGTTAATCTATCTGTTAGTCGCTGATTAGTTCTTCCAATATACCAAAGACCACACGAACAAGGAATTCTGTAGACACCGGAGTTTTCACCTATCGGGATAGGGTCTTTTCCTTGATAAATTTGGGACCTGATAGTTTTTCTGGGTCTATAATAAGCGTAAATGTTATTTTTCCTTAGATTTTTTGAGATGTGGTCTGAAATCCCTTTAATGTATGGGAGACCAAGATAAACTGAATTTTCCCTTTGATTTGTGTTTTCTGTGGAACTATCTGATAATCTTTTAATGCGTTTTGCAATTACAGAATTTATTAAACTAATTGGATAACCATTCCCAAATAAAATATCTCTAAGGTGGTTGAGTTCTAAATCCAAGAAACGTGTTGAACAAACTTTCAATGCTCTATCAACTAGAGAAGTGACAACTCCTCTTTTCACAGCAGGAGAATGATTGGAGGAATAACTTAAGTAACGGTCATTATGTGTGGGTTTTCTATATACACTAAACTCAAAACATGAATCATTTCGGTGCACCAAAACATCTAAGAAAGGAAGACGCCTCTCTATCTCTGATTCCTGAGTAAATTTCAGTTTTGGATCCAAGGAGTTGAGCAAGTGAAGAAAAGAACCCAGAGACTCGTCACCATGCTCCCATAAATAAAAAATGTCATCTTTAAAACGAACCCAAAACTCAGGCTTACAAGAACCTTGCAAAATAGCCCTTTCTTCAAGGTCTTCCATGAAAATATCAGCCTGTATTGGAGAAAGGGGGGCACCCATGGAGAGCCCATATTTCTGTCTATAAAAAATGCCTCTATAATGAAAGTAAAAAGAAGTTCTATTACAAAGGGCTGTAAGCGAAAGAAGTGTCTGATTCGAAAGAGCAGAATTTTCTGATATAGATGGGTTAGAATTAAGTTTTTGCTCCAAAAACAGTTCGGCCTTTTGAGGATCACAATTGGTATACATTGAATCTGCATCAAAACTGCCAATTCTTGTATTTGGTTTAACCGAAACTTGCTTTACCTTGGAAACAAAATCAGCGGAATTTTTAATGTAGGATTTTTGAGCCTGAATTAGTGGGCGAAATATCACTGATAAGAATTTTCCTATTTTTGCTGTAGGAGAATTAAAAGAAGAAACAATGGGTCGAAGTGGATTACCGGGCTTATGAACTTTAGGAAGACCATAAAGCGAGGGGACGTACAACCGCGTGGGTAAAACCTTTTGTACAACTGATCTGTAATTTCACCTTTTCCTTTTAGATAAGACAGCTCTTTTCGGACTTCCTGTACAAATTTTTCTGTGGGATCGGTAGCTAATTGTTCATATGTGTTAGAATCATTTAAAATTTCTCTGATTTTTTTGTCGTAATCATCTGAATCTAATACAACAACAGTATTGCCTTTATCGGCTTTCGTAATAATCCTGGAATGATCTTTTTGTAGTGCGTGTAAGACCAAGTGTTCATTTTTACTAAATTTTTTTAAATTTCGATTATTAATAGAAGGCGAATCCAACAAAGTTTCAACAAATTGTGCTCTATGGTCTTCCTAAAGTTCATAAGCCCGGTAATCCACTTCGACCCATTGTTTCTTCTTTTAATTCTCCTACAGCAAAAATAGGAAAATTCTTATCAGTGATATTTCGCCCACTAATTCAGGCTCAAAAAATCCTACATTAAAAATTCCGCTGATTTTGTTTCCAAGGTAAAGCAAGTTTCGGTTAAACCAAATACAAGAATTGGCAGTTTTGATGCAGATTCAATGTATACCAATTGTGATCCTCAAAAGGCCGAACTGTTTTTGGAGCAAAAACTTAATTCTAACTCATCTATATCAGAAAATTCTGCTCTTTCGAATCAGACACTTCTTTCGCTTACAGCCCTTTGTAATAGAACTTCTTTTTACTTTCATTATAGAGGCATTTTTTATAGACAGAAATATGGGCTCTCCATGGGTGCCCCCCTTTCTCCAATACAGGCTGATATTTTCATGGAAGACCTTGAAGAAAGGGCTATTTTGCAAGGTTCTTGTAAGCCTGAGTTTTGGGTTCGTTTTAAAGATGACATTTTTTATTTATGGGAGCATGGTGACGAGTCTCTGGGTTCTTTTCTTCACTTGCTCAACTCCTTGGATCCAAAACTGAAATTTACTCAGGAATCAGAGATAGAGAGGCGTCTTCCTTTCTTAGATGTTTTGGTGCACCGAAATGATTCATGTTTTGAGTTTAGTGTATATAGAAAACCCACACATAATGACCGTTACTTAAGTTATTCTTCCAATCATTCTCCTGCTGTGAAAAGAGGAGTTGTCACTTCTCTAGTTGATAGAGCATTGAAAGTTTGTTCAACACGTTTCTTGGATTTAGAACTCAACCACCTTAGAGATATTTTATTTGGGAATGGTTATCCAATTAGTTTAATAAATTCTGTAATTGCAAAACGCATTAAAAGATTATCAGATAGTTCCACAGAAAACACAAATCAAAGGGAAAATTCAGTTTATCTTGGTCTCCCATACATTAAAGGGATTTCAGACCACATCTCAAAAAATCTAAGGAAAAATAACATTTACGCTTATTATAGACCCAGAAAAACTATCAGGTCCCAAATTTATCAAGGAAAAGACCCTATCCCGATAGGTGAAAACTCCGGTGTCTACAGAATTCCTTGTTCGTGTGGTCTTTGGTATATTGGAAGAACTAATCAGCGACTAACAGATAGATTAACTCAGCATTCTAGCTCAATTAATAATACACTTAAAAAGCGGAAAAAACCAGAAAATTTTGACTCTGCCCTTGCAGAGCACATTTTTGAAAAACCAGACCATACTATTTTGTTTAATCAAGCTAGTCTTATTTCGAATGATAAGGGTATTGTCCAGCACTACAGAGAAGCTGTTGAAATTTATAAATACCAACATTTAGGTCTAGCTTTAAACAGAGATTCCGGTGATTTAAGAATAAATGAGTCATATTTCGGTTTTCTCAAAAGAGAAGCCGATACTTTAGTGATCCCTGAAATAAACCTTGAACCACTTTCTCAGTCATCTAATCAAACACGTGAACAACCCCTTAGGTCTCAAAGGGTGTCTGCAAGAAATGCCTTAATTAAAATCCGAAATCAAGTGACATAGTTTTCCAACTTATTTAATTGCTGGTTCGTTTTTTTGTCGAGTGAATGAATTGATTCCTTTCTTTTGTTCAGTTGTTCGCTAGTATCCGTCGATGGCAGATCATATTTTTTGGATTTTGTGCAAATCGCGGATATTGGCGAATAACTCGCTTTTATGGTTGTTAGGTATTTGGTTTTAATTCTTTTAATTTTTGGCTTTTATTGATACATCGTTTCGTTTCGCGCTGAAGAAGAGAGGCGTTTGTCCTCTCGAAATATTCGCTTCGTTTTTTCAGTATCTTCATTTGGCCTATAAAAACCCCATTTTTGCTCGTTTTTCTTTCTTTATGTGATGTCAGGCCAATGTGGTTTAAGAAATTATCTTTGCTTTGAGCCATGAATCAAATGTACTATTAGGAAAAACAAAAATTACGCAACATTGTGGGTAGGATCCCAAGCTGTAACTAAACTCCTTCCCCTAAATTCAAATGATAATTTTCTTTTACTTCCCATTTTGTTTGGTCATTGAAACACTGTTACCTGGAAGCTCAGGTGAGTAAAACTTAAACTAAAAAATAAACATATTTTTACAAGCATAGACATAATCTTTCTGCAAATATCACATTACCAAGCTAATAAACAAAAATTTATGTTTATTTAAGTCCAAAACATATTTTCAACTAATAGGGTCTGATATATAAACATAATCTCTGTATTTGACTTCTTCGAATTACTTGATATGTTCAAGCAGGACAAACAAATTTCAATAAAAAAAGAAGCTGAAACTAGATATAGCGTTTAACCTCTCATGCTCAGTAACAACGACAGCAAATCACTGAGAAAAGTTCACCGACAATGTAAAATGCTCCAATTATACATAATCTTATTCCATATAAAAGGATAAAATCAAACCTCGTTTGGCAAGTCTATGGAAAATAATGAGTAAATTGAATCCAGAAATTAAATGCTTGGGAAGAATTATTTTTCATTAGAAGCAAGTTTTTCGGATACATAGGTAAAATCTTTCTGTGGTAGTCCTTCCCACCAAATTTGAGAGAATATATGCCTTTGTGCATGTATATTTCCCAATACATATGTATAAATCGCTAGACAATATCGACAGTAAATCACTGTGCAAAATCCACTAACAACTACAATACAGAATTAAATTCTAGCAAAAAAAAAGATAGAAAGAAAAGAAAAAAAAACATGTCAAACATTATGGGAGGCTTAGAGGCTTAAAATAACGCCGAATTTGACTCTACAATTCAACATCCATTTCACAAAACTAAACACAGTGCAACAGAGAAGTTTTCTTTACGAAAAACACGCGGAAGGGTTGCGAAAAAACTTATTTTGAATTCGGAAGGTCGCAAAGCAATTATATTAGCTTGAATATTTTGAGACAGACTACATTACAGTTACTCATTTAAGTTTCTTGCTATGTATCCTTATATATTTTGATGCACCCAAATCTACGTTTTTTCGCAAACTTTTTCCCCAAAAAAAAGCCCAAATTCTGCTAAATCGCACCATCCCCAAAAAATATCACACAATTTGCCCAAAGGCAGCATACAGGAATGTAGGACAAAGAAAACTATTTGCAGATTTCACATCCCGACTCTCAGCCTGGCTATAAAGCTATTGCTTGGGCAATGTAGCTGAATTGGGACTATTTTTGCGCTTTAGCTGACTACCGTTATATTACTTTTTAAGATGTTTTTTTTTTTTGCACCTTGCAAGTACTATCTTGAATTAGTGATGGCACAATACCTCCCCAGTTTCCAATGTTTTCTGGCCAATACTATAAATCACATTTTCAATTCAAATTGAATCACTGTTTAGCTAACACAGTTCAAATTAACAGGCACAGTTTTTCTTTTTAGGCGCGTCTTCATTTAAAATTAATTCCAACACCTTCAATTAAATATATTCACAAAGAAATTAACTTCGAGTGTCCAGTATCTGGGCTCGATAGATCCAATGGCATAGTGTTTGGATTCCTGTTTTGTGACGAACAGGGAAATGATCCGACCAGTCTTGTCATTGCTGACGTAACAGGTGTTAAACCCGTGCCACCGGCCATCAGTGAATCAATATTCAGTCCCAAGCCTGCACTTGGGGTTTGTGTTTCTGAATTCTGAAATGTTGGGATGTAAAGTGTGTTAGGTCGTTTTTGGGGAACGGGAACAGTGTAAATATCTTCCTCTGTCACCTCTTCCTTAACTTTGACCATTTTGCATTCTGACTTATGGCTGAGTAGTATTCTTTCAAGTTTTAGCTTATTCAGCTCCAAAGTTTCGATTTCGTGTTGAACATTTCTTTTTATCTCCTCAAGACGCTCTGTCTCCTAAAAATTTGACAAATTTAAACGATCAAAAGTAGCAAGACACTAGAACATGCATCCTGATTATTTGGCTAGTATCCCCTCCTCCTAGTAGACCCCATCTCCTGACCCTGTTTTCACATATGATTAGCATTGGTAATTGGCAAGATATTAAGACGCGTACAACAAAACATGCTTTTGCTCTGAAAGAAAATACAATTCTGAAGCAGGTCACGTTTTACCTTCCTGTTATTAACTAGTGTAAAGGTTTCGCTCGATTATGTTCACTACGCGAGCTGAGTGCATAAACCTATCTACCCCCTAGACTCATTTCTGTCATCTCTGGCCTTTCCTTTAAAAGTATTTCCCTGTGAATCTCCCTAATTGTTTTTCTTACTTTAGTTGTTCTTATTTTCCTACCGACTACAACAGATCTGGATATAAAAACCATTTAACGGGTCTACATGTAACCATTCAAGAAGCATTAGCTAGTGACAATATAAATTAACAAAAAGAAAGAGAAAAATAATGAACAGCAGAGGGTTTGTATAAGAATTATGATATCCCTTTTAATATTCTCAACTTAAGAAGCTCTGACGATACCAGATGCAAAATATGGGAGGGGGGGTAGGATTTGGTGCCGCTTTAACTCATATTTATACAAATCTGTCGACTGTCCTTTTTGACTTGGGAGTAGTTTTTACTTGAATTTATACAAATTTGTAGAGGAAAATAAAGTCATTAAAGTCATCAGTGGCGAAATATCGTAAACAGATATGGAATTCTGCAAACAGGAATCACATGAGCAGCAGAAGCTCTAATATTGTAGAAGGCAGCAAAGCAACATAGGTAGCTCGTTTAAGCCTTCTCCAAATCTGAAGTCATTTACCTTGATTCCAATTTATAAAGTAATTGTTCCAACGTTTACTCTAAATACTTCCTTTGTTATGTGAGTGAGTTTGTCAACAAACATTTGAAAAGTCAAGTGAAATTTGAGTTGCTTTGGGTTAAGTATGAATGTTAATAATCGTTTAAGATAAGAGCTGCCAAAACTGTGCGTGTTCCGACTTTCAAATTCTAAGTTCTAGCGTGTGGTTTTCTTTATCACAAGTTAATGAGAAACCCATCACTGTGAAACCTGAAGCTATTAGCTCTCATTCTGGACCTGTTAACAACTCCCGTAACAATAGCTGCTGTTCCACATGTCAAAACGGGGACAAAACGCAATGGCGATGTGCTGATAACCCAGAGTTGCAAAGATGATGTAACAGTTGTCTAAAGAAAGTTTAATGACATAATTTTCTACAGCAAAAATCCCAGACTTCCAAATCCAGCCCTTATCAGAGTAAAAAATTTATAAAAGGAAGAATTCTTACCTTTCTGATGTTTGACCTACCTGAGACTTTCTATCGGGCTAGAACGCATGGCTTACCTTAGATGGCGATACTGTGTACAGGTGAAATACTTGAAAGACACTTCTCTAACAGATGGCATGTCAGTGATTTCATTATATTTTCACTGGGTTCTGGGATGAAAGATTAAAGATTTGTCCTCAATTGTGGTCAGTGGGAACGAAAGGGTTAATTAAAAAAATTGCTACTATAGGAACCAGCCTTTCTTCGCTTTTGTTGCTTTAATACGAACTGTTTGAAACCATGTTTTCCTTTTTGTCAGGATTTGAAAAAAAAAGATCTATTTATGAGAAAAATTATTTATATTATTTGCTAAAATATTACTTAATTATAATATTTATTATTTAATTATATATTTCCCTTGCCATAGCCAGGAATCGAACCGCGGTACCCACGATATAGAAGGCGCTGCTTTATCCATTCAGCCGTGACAAGGTATTCATAAGCTTTTTAACTTGACCACTTTTTATTAATGACAATTTTGGAGTGCAAAAGTTAACGTTACAGAACCTGTTTTGGGCGTCAACAGCAGCTGAATTATAGTTTGAAAAAAAAAGTTAAATTTAAAATTAATATCATTATAACTTTTTTCGGCAGTTTTCTCTTTCCTGCATAAAGGATAGTTCTGTAAAAGAAAGTTACGATGACAGATTTTTTTTTAAAGAAAAGACGGGTTACAATTAAGCAGCATTTAGATGCAAGTCTAGCTAGACTTAGAGGTAAGTTTGTAGTTTATAGCGTAATTTAACTAGGATGAAAGTGAATATATAACTTGACGCCCTTTTTTATGCTCTTTAATAATCCAGTAATCGATTCTGAGAAAAATTACATTTTGAGCCCTTAAAGGGCCCAATACAGAACATGGTACCCAAAAGTTCAAAAAAAAATGTTTCTAAAAAAACTGGCTATTGAGAAAAGATTACCTTTTGTAGCTGATTCAGGAATGGTAATCGTTATTTTCCTTAGATTTGATAGCAAAATGTTATTTTGACAACAAATTTGTAGGAATTTTTAAAAAAGAGCTAGAGACTCTACAAAAATGACATTAGTTATGCTCTGACGTCTTTTTCGAGTGAGAAATTTTTCCTCACTAAACAGTTTTTTTGAAACATGTTTCTAAACTTTTCGTTATTATGAACTGTTTTACCTGTTGGGGCACATTAAGGGCTGAAATTAAATTTAATGCAGAAACAATTATTGAACTACGAAAGAGCATAAGAAAAGGTATCATGTAGTGTGGTCACGTAGAAAAGAATTTCTATGATAGGTTGCACTTTTACTCCAAACTCATTCACTAAAGTGTCAAAAAAAAACTATGTTACTATTTACGGTAATGACAATGGCTATTGCATGGTTCTGAAATGGCCAAAGTATCGCCAAGTATGGTTCTCAAACGTTATGAACACTTCGAAAAGAAGAGCAAAGATTTCTTAAACGTTTTCCAAAGGAATTGTCAAAGGATAGTCTTAGTCACCTGTTTGACTGATCGTGTGTCAAACAACAAATTTTAAGAAATGATATGGTTCGATCCCACTTCCTAGGGCTATACTGAAAGGAAGGTTGAATCACATATTAAAATAAATTAATACATAGTGAGTCTTGCAACAATATCTTTGACAAATTGGAACATAAACTTCAAAGTTGTGACAATTGTGATGGACCATTGATAAAGGCTTCCGGATGTGAAGCCGAAACATTCACATTTTTATTACTTAAAGTTTGCTTCTTTTTCCTGTCCATTGTATTATTTGAAATATTACACTTATTGTTTTCATTGGTTTAAATATGAAAATGAAAAGGCATTGTGGTCCAAGAAATTGTTTTTATTATTGGCAAGATCGAATGGTCCCGTTCGGTAATGGCTGAACTAAATATAGAAAAAACTAATTTTTTTTAGAGACAAGGGCGTGGTTTTATTTTAAAAACTAACGAGAATAACCAAATATTTGCGGGGGTGTTGCCCCTTGAAGTCCCCTCTCAACTCTTTACGTTAAAATTTAGTATATTCTTCATTGAGAGTATCATTTGTATATATACAATATGACAGTCTTTGGTGCAATTAGTTAGAAGGAGGCTTTTCTCTAGAAGGAGGCATAAGAAAGGCACGATGCACAATGTAGTGTGGTCACTTTTATCCTAGCCAAATTATGCTGAAAATTGCAAATTTACCAAATTAGATATGGCAGTTTTCTTTCAAATGAGCCCTTAAAAAGCTCTCTACGATGTTCTAGTGCCTTGCTAGCAGTGAAGAAAAGAATTTCTATGATGGTTAGCACTTTTACTCCAAACTCATTCACTAAAGTGTCAAATAAAAATTATGTTACTCTTTACGGTAATGACAATGGCCATCGCATGGTTCTGAAATGGCCGAAGTATCGCCAAGTATGGTTCTGAAACGTGAACACTTCAAAAAGCAGAGCAAGATTTCTTAAACGTTTTCGAAAGGATTTGTCTGAGGATAGTCTTAGTCACCTGTTTGACTAATCACGAGTCAAACAACAAATTTTACGAAATGTTATGGTTCGATCCCACTTCCTAGGGCTATACTGAAAGGAAGGTTGAAACACATATTAAAATGAATTAATACATAGTGAGTCTTGCAACAATATCTTTGACAAATTGGAACATAAACTTCAAAGTTGTGACAATTGTGATGGACCGTTGATAAGGGCTTCCGGATGTGAAGCCGAAACATTCACATTTTTATTGCTTAAAGTTTGCTTCTTTTTCCTGTCCCCTGTCTTATTTGAAATATTACACTTATAATTGTTTTTTTCATTTGTTTAAATATGAAAATGGAAAGGCATCGTGGTCTGAGAAATTAGTTTTTTATTATTGACAAGATGGAATGGTCCCGTTTGATAATGACTGGAACTAAATGTAAAAAAAAACTAATTTTTTTATGAGAGACAAGGGTGTGGTTTGATTTTAAAAACTAACGGGAATAACCAAATATTTGCGGGGGGTTGCCCCTTGAAGTCCCCTCTCCACTCTTTACGGTAAAATTTAGTATATTCTTCATGGAGAGTATCATTAGTATATAATACAATATGACAGTCTTTGGTGCAATGAGTTAGAAGGAGGGTTGCCTCCCATACATTGAATATTTACTAATCATTTTAATTTTAAACGTCGCTTTAATTAAAAAAAATTGCTACTATAGGAACCAGCCTTTCTTCGCTTTTGTTGCTTTAGTACGAACTGTTTGAAACCATGTTTTCCTTTTTGTCAGGATTTGAAAGAAAAGATCTATTTATGAGAAAAATTATTTATATTATTTACTAAAATATTACTTAATTATTTAATTATAATATTTATTATTTAATTATATATTTCCCTTGCTATAGCCAGGAATCGAACCGAGGTACCCATGATATGCAGGCGCTGCTTTATCCATTCAGCCATGACAAGGTATTCATAAGCTTTTTAACTTGACCACTTTTTATTAATGACAATTTTGGAGTGCAAAAGTTAACGTTACAGAACCTGTTTTGGGCGTCAACAGCAGCTGAATTATAGTTTGAAAAAAAAAGTTAAATTTAAAATTAATATCATTATAATTTTTTCGGCAGTTTTCTCTTTCCTGCATAAAGGATAGTTCTGTAAGAGAAAGTTACGATGACAGATTTTTTTTTTTATAGAAAAGACGGGTTACAATTAAGCAGCGTTTAGATGCAAGTCTAGCTAGACTTAGAGGTAAGTTTGTAGTTTATAAAAGTAATTTAACTAGGATGAAAGTGAATATATAACTTGACGCCCTTTTTTATGCTCTTTAATAATCCAGTAATCGATTCTGAGAAAAATTACATTTTGGGCCCTTAAAGGGCCCAATACAGAACATGGTACCCAAAAGTTCAAAAAAAATGTTTCTAAAAAAAACTGGCTATTGAGAAAAGATTGCCATTTGTAGGTGATTCAGGAATGGTAATCGTTATTTTCCTTAGTTTTGATAGCAAAATGTTATTTTGACAACAAATTTGTAGGAATTTTTAAAAAAGAGCTAGAGACTCCTCAAAAATGACGTTAGTTATGCTCTGACGTCTTTTTCGAGTGAGAAATTTTTCCTCACTAAACAGTTTTTTAGAAACATGTTTCTAAACTTTTCGTTATTATGGACTGTTTTACCTGTTGGGGCACATTAAGGGCTGAAAATTAAATTTAATGCAGAAACAATTATTGAACTACGAAAGAGCATAAGAAAAGGTATCATGTAGTGTGGTCACGTAGAAAAGAATTTCTATGATAGGTTGCGCTTTTACTCCAAACTCATTCACTAAAGTGTCAAATAAAAACTATGTTACTCTTTACGGTAATGACAATGGCTATTGCATGGTTCTGAAATGGCCAAAGTATCACCAAGTATGGTTCTCAAACGTGATGAACACTTCGAAAAGAAGAGCAAAGATTTCTTAAACGTTTTCCAAAGGAATTGTCAAAGGGTAGTCTTAGTCACCTGTTTGACTGATCGTGTGTCAAACAACAAATTTTACGAAATGATATGGTTCAATCCCACTTCCTAGGGATATACTGAAAGGAAGGTTGAAACACATATTAAAATAAATTAATACATAGTGAGTCTTGCAACAATATCTTTGACACATTGGAACATAAACTTCAAAGTTGTGACAATTGTGACGGACCGTTGATAAAGGCTTCCGGATGTGAAGCCGAAACATTCACATTTTTGTTACTTAAAGTTTGCTTCTTTTTCCTGTCCGCTGTCTTATTTGAAATATTACACTTACAATTTTTTTTTTCATTTGTTTAAATATGAAAATGGAAAGGCATCGTGGTCTGAGAAATTAGTTTTTTATTATTGACAAGATCGAATGGTCTCGTTCGATAATGACTGGAACTAAATGTAGAAAAAACTAATTTTTTATAAGAGACAAGGTCGTGGTTTGAAACTAAATACTAACAAGAATAACCAAATATTTGCGGGGGTGTTGCCCCTTGAAGTCCCCTCTAGCAATGGAGCACAGAAATATATTTTCTAATTTGTGTAATATTTTGTTTAGGAAGTGTGATTTAATTAGATTTGAATTAGTCATTTTGTAGTGCCATGACCCTAGGGCTTTTTCACAGGAAAGTATGAAAACTAGTAAAAACAGGAGAGGGGTGGGCACATTCCCTTTTCATGAGGGATGTCCTTGGTGGGCTGGAGATATTCAATTAATCAATCAATTTATTCATACTGAAAAAAAAATATTTTGCAAAAACTAGACAATTATTTAACCCATGAAGCTTAGCTTGTCAACATCAATAATCTTGTTTGTATAATCAATGGCAAAACAAGCCACAAGTTTTAGACGCGTTCCCTATTTACCTCAGAGGCACTCTTCCCCCTCTCACGCAGGCATAAAAGTACCCCCCCCCTTTCCGCCATATATGTTGGAAATTACTAAAATTGATCAGTAAGTTATTAACATTGATAATCACAAAGAATATACTAGGGATGAAAGTAAAAGGAAAAAAATTATCCCGAGACGTTTAGAAACACAAATGAATAACGCTCATTTAAGCTAAATAACACATTTGCCCGACTTTCTTCCAAGCATACTACTACTACTACTACTACTAACAACTCACAGCAGCACCAAGCCACGTGAGGCCAACAGAACCAAGCACGCTCCTCCTTAATCACAATCTATTCAAAGCCTCCCTCTTTAAACCATACCAGGAAGTTCCCATTTCCTTTAAATCTATCTTTTTGACATCCTCTCACCCCATCAGAAGACAACCTGTTTACCGTTTAGCCCTAGATGGTTGGTCGAAGAGGAGAATCTTCGGCAATCTGTCATCCTTTATCCGCAGAACGTCCCCTACTCATCTCATCCTTTCCCTCATTATAACCATAGAAAGCAGGATTGAATCACACTTTTCGTATAGCCTACAGTTTGAAATACGGTCATTCAGCCGGGTCCCCATAACAATCCACAGGCAATTTCTAAGGAAAATATCTAGCAAATCTTCATCCGCTTTTCAGAGCGCCCATGATTCAGAACCACATTTGACCACTGTCATCACTGTAGATTCTAATACTCTAATCTTTGGGTTTGCAGACATATCTTCCTATTCTTCCAAACGCTTTTTTAACTTTGAAAAGTTTCCCTGAGCCTTGGCTATTCTACTTTTAGCATCTTCACTGCTCCCACTGTCCTTACTAATAATACTGCCAAGTTAAGTGAAGCTGTACACCTAATCAATCTTTTAATTATCCAACGTCACCTTTTCATCTTCACTTATTCCTAGGCTTAGTGACTTAGTCTTCTTAACGTTAATTTTCAAACCTATTCTAACGAACTCGCAAAACCTCTAAAATTTCATTCATTTTGCTCACACTTTCATCTAGGATACTTAAATCATCAGCACAAGTCCGGGAGAGTTTTTCCTACCCATTTGATTCCGTTGTCTCCCATTGCCTTTCCTGCGCTCCTTAAGACAAAATCCATCAAACTGATCCATAGAGCACAATAGGGATATGTCCTTTATATATCCAAGAGTTTCAATATCCCTATTGAAACTTATTCGTTTCGTCAAAGAGAGCCAGTTTGGTCGGTGAAAAAAATTCAACACCATGTATATGGGGATGAAAAGAGGAAAATTTTATAACTATAAACTCAGCAATATTCCATTTACAATTAGAAGAAGAAGAAGAAGATTGTGCCAACTTAACTAAGAATTATAAATTTAGTAACATTTTATTTACAATTAGAAGAAGAAGATTGTGCCATCTCTATTAAGAATTCAACATAAATTTAGTCAAGATTAAGGAACTCGAGGCTTTGAATGAACTCAGTTAATGAACTTTTTAAGCCATTAATGGTCTTTAATGGAACTTTGTAATGGACCAGTAACATTCAGTGCTCCGGAAGTTATTACATTTGTTTCTCTATAAATATACTTTGTGGTAATTATAATACTTTAGTATTTCTACTGATGATGAAGACCGACTGTCTTTGAAAAATTCCTAACTTTTGTAGTTGTTTTTCACTGTCTAATAAAGGACATATCCCTATTGAAGTTCTTATTTGTTTCGTCAAAGAAAGACAGTGTGGTCTCAACAGCTAAGCATAATATTCGAAAAAAAGCAATTACAATTTTATGTTGTTTTGGCATTCATTACACAGTCCTAAGTGCTAGATTTCCTTACCTGAAAACACTTTGCCAAAGAAAATAACTCTAACTAAGCCACTTGAAATTTTGTTGCAGAATATTTTAATACACTGCACCCGTTTTTAAGTTTCGGTTACTATGGGCTAGGGTTCAGTCCTTGCAAGGAAGAACAATTATCTACTAACACTCTAGCTTTCTCTATCCTTTGCCAGATCAACTGCAACTTCAGAGACAGGACACCTCATGTTCCCAGCTTCCGTCTCTTCTAATTTCAAATATTATGCCTCAAATTTTACTATTAATCCTTCTGATTGGTCGATAATAAAGGTTACCCTTGAGCGTTGAACATAGTCAAAGATTCCAAATAGCATGTCATCCTCATCATCATCATTATTTATAACCCATCATAAAAATAGTAATATAATACATGGCAAGCACTGTAGTCACTTATAATTTGGTCACGTTTGCCCCGTTAGGGACAGCCTAGTAAATAACAAGCCCTAGCCCATAGTAACCCAAAAAAAAAAACAACTTTCAAATGAGGAAGAACCACCATTTGAAGGTGATTAAGGAATGGTAAATATTATTTCAATTAATATTTATAGTGAAATTTGTTGCAAAAACAAATTTTGAAAAATTTCGAAAAATAGCCTACATCTCCAGAAAATGGTGTCGGACTGAAATGAAAACAGAACAACTGAGATCGCTATAGCCTACACTCATTTACGAGAATTACCGTCCCCAATATTGACAAACAAGAAAAATAACTTTTTCGCATGAGAAGGACTGATGTAACTTATTTTTATTATTCTCCCATCGCTTGTTTTTCTTAATCTTTTACCTGCAAGTGCAAACTTAACAGGCAGAATTTGACTCTGCATTTTTGGTAAAAACATCACTTAGGCGCTTGTTATTTGTAGTAATCTATGGCCAAGGGATTTTCCACTCCAATTCCTGGGTTACATTTGGGCCCCTTGGACGTTTTAGAGTCATTCACTACTGAGATAGGAAAGGGCTTTTGTGGAAAACAAGAAAATTCCTTTTCTAGTCTCAATTCTCTTTAGCTTAAAACCTCTAGTATGTTTCATACTTTGATTCTTAACATTTCTTTAGAATCCAACCAGTCAAATATATCGCTATTTTTGAATAATACCAATATTGCAATTATCATACCGAGTATAACCCATAGCATCACTATTCAATAGCATATAATTAAAATGAACATTAATAAAAACCACTTTTTGAACCAGCTTCACCAATTATATAGGGAAACACTATCCACATTTCAAAAAAAAGGTAAGACACAAAAAACATAGCATTCAAAGATGTAAAATATGGTTATTCAAATTTATCATAAACCAGATTTCATCACAAGCATTTTGATTTTTACTTTTCAAAAAAAAAAACAAAAAAACAAAAAAACAATCAAAATATGACTTTTAGAGATCTGGTCTATTATGATATACATGTGCAATTTTAGAAATCAAGTTCACAAACTTAAAAACGTTATACAAGAATAAATCAATCGTTTTCACTAAACTAAAAAGCTTCCAACCTTCCCAAAGGCTTAGTCTCTATTATTCATTAGAAACGTTAGGTATATATTTAAGTTTCAATATTTCAACGCATACCTCCTAGCTTATGGGGTATCATGGCTGCAGCAACCTAGTAAAGAACGAACCACAGCCCACTGTAACAAAAATAAAAAACACATTTTAAATAAAAATTGGCTAGTGGAAAAAAAATTGTCATGTGTAGTTGATTCAAAAATGGTAACTTGTATCTCGATTGGTCTTAATAATAAAATATAATATAAATATAATATAAATATAAAATAAAATATGATTTCAAAAACATTTACACAATAAATTAATTCACGATAGTACATCCAAACAAAACTTAAATGATTCGGCAATAGTTAATAGGCTTCATTTCTCTACGAGCTTTTGGCGGGGACTGGGACCGAAGCGAGTTACTTCTTGATACGCTAGATGACTTTGGTAAGCCTTGTCCATGAAGCTTAAATTTCTCAGCGCCTCGAACAATTATCTATCATTACAAAGAAATAGAAATAAGAACCCCTTAAATCTAGTTATGCAAAAATCATAAAAGGCCTCGAGGCGCTTAAAATCAGCGCCTCGAACAATTATCTATCATTACAAAGAAATAGAAATAAGAACCCCTTAAATCTAGTTATGCAAAGATCATAAAAGGGGAATTAAAAATAAATCTTGTCCCCATCAAGTGTGAGATGAGTTGGCAAAGGTAAATTTCTTTCTCCAATTAATTTCATTTTCCTGGCTGATTCCTATACAACAGACATTTGCAAAAGTTAGAAGAAAGTTCATTCAAGTTGTGTCCTTTCGATCTGATTTCGACTCAGTATGGCCGTTAATACGAGCTCCCTATTTGAACCGCTAGTTTAAGTTCCCCCCACAAGAAGTTCCGCCTCCACTCAGGTAAGCCACTCGCGAACCGTCAACTAAGAGTTCAACAGAATTTCCCTATTGAATTAATTAATTAAAATTTCCCATATGAGGAAACTCCAGAAAATATAAGAACAAATAACTTTTTTTTATTAAAACCCCCCATTAGAATGTTTTATTGAAGACCCCCGTTAGAAAATTTTTTATTAAACCCCCCCCCCCAGTAGACGAAATAGAGGAGGGGGACTTATTCACATTTAGGATAAGTCTAAAAATGAAAATTAAACACCAGCATAAAAAAATAGAAAATGGTTTTTTTTTATTAAAGTAGAAAATGACGTTAACGGTTAAAAGTAACAAAAAGTAACATTTATACGAGGGGAGCAAATAGTCCCTTTATCGTGGTCACAGTTTAAAGTAAAAATTTCACTGCTCAAAGCACATAGAAATAAATGAGTTCTTTCCCTTTCAATGAGATTTGACTTTACTTTGAGTTTTAAGCTTAAACTGGACTTTACTTATATCAATGCTCTAAGATATATAATCCAATAACAACCAGGCGTGTTTCATTGTATAAACCCTTTGGTGCTAAAATAAGGGGTTCCTTCATTCCATTGTAATTTTGATCACTTTGCGAATGCTTCCTGTTTGATTGATGATGTTCAATGTCACACGTATTCCAACAGCAGATTTCGTTGTGCATCATTTGGTTTGATATTCGTTGCAATTATCACTGTTGAGTGTCTTCTAACCACCGATTTTGTTCGTATCATCTTCATGTGTGATCCGTTGTGATGCTCGTTTGCAGGATTTTCGCCTGCGATTCGTTGTAATACTCACTGCTGCTTGTCTTCCAACTGCAGATTTCGTTTTACGTTTTTTTTTTTTTGCGATTTGACTCTTCCTATCGTTTTGTCTTCTAACCACAGATTTTGTTGATCTTAATTTTTTTTTTCTTCATTACCTCAGATATTTTCACCATACCTTTGCTTTAGTTGTTTGGATTCACTTTTCCTCTTGCATAACTTCGTATGTCTTCATAGATAACAAAAAATGTTTGACGCAACCATCTCTAGAAAAAAAAATCTTCCAAAGTTGTGATTCATCTAGACTGATATTTTTGTTTGCGATTCAATATGATGCTTGCATTCGTTTGTATTCTAACCACAGATTTTGTTGTACATTATTTTCATGTGCGACTCATTGTGATACTCGTTGTCCCATGTCTTGTAACCCCAATTTTCATTGCGGTTTGCTTTTATTCATCATTACCTTAGACATTTTTCCATGTCTTTTCCTTTAGCTGTTCAAATTCATTTGTCATTTCTTATAATTTCGCACGTCATCATAGATACCAAAAAAATGTTCGATGCAACGAACCTAGAAAAAATAAGTTATTAAAAGTCGTGACGTGATGTATCACGATCGCTATGTTTGTTTGCGATTCAATGTGATTCTTGCCACCATTTGTCTTCTAACCGTAGAGTTCGTTATAAATAATTTTCATTTGCGATTGGTGTGATGCTCGTTGTCACATGTGTTCTAACTGCATATTTAGTTGTTTTTTGTTTTTGTCCATCATTACCTTCGTTTTGCACGTTCTTACAGATAACAAAAATGTTTGAACAATCAGCCTTAAAACATGTGACAATATTTTCAGACAAAAATAAGTCAGTTACAAATAGGCATATTCTATTGCATATACCCTCCGGCGCTAAAATAACGCCTTCATTTATTCTATTGTAATTTCGATTTGCGAATGTTTCCTGTTCAATGGATGATCCTCATTGTCTATGACTTCTTACCACAGATTTCACTATGAATCATTTTTGCTTGCGATGGGTTGTAACTTGTGATTCCCGCTACTGCTGGTTTTCTAACCGCAGATTTTGTTCGAAACCATCTTCGTTTATGAACTGTTCTGATGCATGTATGCATCACTTTCTTCTGGAATTTGTTTTAGTTCTGATCTTCTAACCATTCATACCAAAAAGTTTTTTTTTCATCACTCCTTGGGAAAAAACGAATAAAAAAACACAAAAAAAAAGCAAAAACTGTTAACACCTTAGGAGTAAAAAAATTCACACGATTAAGGATAGTGCTGGTTCGATCAAGGAAATCATGGACTTCCTTACCGTTGTCTTCCGGATTTGAGAATTCGGCAAACGTCTTGGCAAGAGCGTTGGTCTTTTCCTGCAGGTATTGGGCAATAGCCCAGTTACTAATTTTTAGGGAAGGAAATAAAATTCTCTTAAGTGATAGTAAAGTCCCTTTGACAACTCTTCACCAGCCCTTAGCAGAGGCATTTGAGCTTAGAGGCGAATTTTTCTTTGAACTGAATCCATGATTAGCGAATCGTAAGAACTGTCTCTTTACGGGCCTTTATGAAATCAAGTCTGACCATTTCGCTCTCTGAAAGTAGCTATCGCTTGTGTGCTTTCTGTTTCACTCGGGAATTTTTTTGCAGTGGACGTTGAACCAAGGTTTTTCCTTCCTGGATGCCTAGATCCTCTTTGATGGGATGTAGCTTGCGATACATAATCGACTATGACCCGGTGGTACATCTCTGCAGCTGTTTCGGGCCCTTGAAGGAGGAAGGATCTCCATTGCTGAGAAGCAAGTACGTTTCTTAAGCAATCCCAGTCTCCTCTTTTGTTTTGCAGGATTTGCCATTCGTACTTCGTGCAATAAGGAATACGAGATTTCCACGTACAATGGCGGTAAGATGGTCAATTGCGAATACATTAACGTAAACCCTAAAGAAATCTGACTGATCCTTCAGAAATAGATCAGGACAGGAAGATTAAATGTTCGTTGTTCATTTTCAGGGGGTAGCAGAACTTTTAACCTGCGTTGTCTTTCAACACGAGAAACTGCCACGTACAACATGTCATAATTAAAAACAGGTGTACGGAGGAAGATGCCAACATATTCAAAAGTTTGCCCTTGCGATATAGGTACTCTTGTCGCGAATGCTAGTCGAAGCGGAAATTGATGCCACTGTTTTATATTCCGAATATACCTGAACTGAAGTCCAGCGTAAATCGAGAAATGCAAACTTCTTTTTCTCGTAAAACAGGGTCGTTGACATTTGGAATTTAAGCTGAAATTTTATCATCACTTTTGACTGGGTGATGGATTCAATATCAATAGCAAATACATATGTGGTATTCCAATTTTTTTTTTTTTTTTTTATTTATTTTTTTTTTTTAATTCAACTGCATACACATATGCTGCCACCTTTCTAAATATCAGTCTTTAATTTAAATCATTGATTATTTCATCAGAGTTTTGTTTTGTTTCGCAATTCGAGCAACGAGATCGGGACGATCTTATGTGGACTTCTCTAAGATAAATTCATCATTATCAGATATAATACGTCCTTCTTCTTTAAACTCTGGCCAATCAGGATGGTAAGTCGTAGTTTTGAAGGAATCTTGCAGTCAAAAGCGACGAGCAATATCCATGGCATCTTTAACATGTTCAGCATATAGCGTGTTGATCCGGTGAATGAAGACGGTAGTATTACTTTTTAGTATTACGTATTACTTTTTCGCCAATACCTGCATAGTAATTGGCCAAAATAGTTCTCTGGTTCAATTTTATGCATTGGAGTGCAATCACTTTCAACATGAATACATAAATCGACAAGATATTGCCATAAAAGCCGTCCACTAAAATATGTCGCACTAAAACCTATCTAACGCTCATTGGCTGTTTCAGCTTACAGAAAAAGACTTTTAGCAAAGAGCTTCCATTTCTACTATATTTTAGAGTAAACTACTTTATTTTGAATGTTTATCCTCTAATATTTTTAGACCTACTTTAGTACTTTATTTCTACTTTAAATTTGGATTTTCCACTTTTTTCCTTGCCGAGCCTATGGATTTTTGTTATGGAGATAGGACTTTTGGATACAACGGCGGGATTTCGGCCAAAGCGATTGACAAACGTTCTAGTTTTTGTCGGACTTGGATAGAACCGCGATATTTGAAACAAAATAACCAACGGGGAAGGACTGAAAATTTGATTTGGAATCGGGTGGCATCCATCAAGACACCAAGTGGAGTGCTAAAATTCACTAGCGTTCTTCATGTCATTCGGTTCATTTTTGGACTTCCCTGCTCAAATGTTGTTGTGGAAAGACTTTTCAGCATTCTGAAAACAGCGAAAAATGAAAAGAGGAATGGGCTCAAAAAACGTAACTTTTTCTGCGATGATTTCTGTCAAGTATTAGATGAAGCTAAGGCCCCCCTACACACACCGAAATTTTAAAGAAAAAAAAATGAAGTCCGTGAAATCTGATGCGTGCGACTGCGTCCGAATGCGTCGCTTTTTTAGGCATTGGGAAAGACTATGGGGATGGAGACGACAACACTGACTCGGGGTATTAATCTTAGTATTTGGTATTTTCTCTTAAATCTTATTATTTGGTAATTCTCGTTAAATTTTCCTGAATAGAAATTAAGGTGCGTCTACATTCGGCATTTGCTGGAAAACTGGGAGGCAGGTAGCAGTCTATAATAGTTAAAATCAAATAATTCTAAAGATCAAAATGCAGGCGCTGTCCTTAAATCAAGCTTTATGTGATTTATTTTTGCTACTATAATCTGCTTCAAATTAACAACTCAATACAAAAAATGTCAAAATAAAAATAATGCGTGAAAAAGCGACCGGTTGGATATCATTCATGCTAATCCTTCGTACCAATTCAAATAAAAACGAGGGCGTTGCAAAAGTAAAAAATAATGGCAAAAAAAAATAATAAAATATATTCATGTGGCCCAGAATTTGATACCTGGACCCGGAATCTATGAATCAAAACCAAACTTACATAGTCGATAAATACAAAGCATTGTTTTTAAACGTCAAAAGAATATATTTTGGTACACATAAAAGGTCTTGAGTTGCAAAATAAGTAGTCTTGAACCAATGCTATTAAAAGTCAGCCTAATAGGTCTTTACATGTAACATGGAAAGAAGTCAGAAAATGGGGAAACTTTGAGAGATTTTGGTATTGAAAATAGGGATTTTCCACCAGCCTTTAAGGGATTGAAAAAATTTAAAGTAGAAAACACTGGTAATATAGCGTAAGAATCAATTTTGTTAACGTTCCTGTTCAAATAGTAAGCACGATAGCATACTTACTTCCGGATTGTGCCCTACTTTAATTCTGCTCTTTTTTTCGCGCTTATATACTTTATTCCCACAATAGCGGAATGGAAGCCATGTTTCAGCGTGTTTAGATTGAAAAGCGAAACAATGCTGCTATAATTCAGGCTGTGTTAGATGCGTTAATTGCATAATTTGTTTGAAGACGAATATCCACAGTCCATCCTGACGTTCCTACTGAATTAATCCTGCTGAATAGTATTGCAGAAGACCCCATATAAATTACAACCCCCCTGACTTCTAACAACAAGAAAAATCACTTTTTTTTCGCGAGTTGCTCTTTTTTTATTTATCTTTTTTTGCCACTAGCGGGGAGCTGGAAAATCTTAGAAAGGTGTTTAAGTGCTCATTTGAAGGATACATTTTTATGTCTAATCGCTAATTGCTAGACACTTTTTATGTCTCTCTCCAATCGCTACCAGTCATCTAAATTCGATTTGGTAAGGCTATTACAAAGTGTCATATGGCCTCCAAAAAGTGAAATTGGGTGCCATTTCTAGAACAGAAAACCTGACAAGAATGAAAAGCATACCACCATAATCTCCTTGGTTGAAAACTCTAGACCTACGGCATACAATACCCCTCCCATCCCGTTTTTTTCGTAAATCATCTACTAACTAAAAGAACTAGTATGTTACTGAAACAGCATAGAGAGCTGTTTATGACCTCATTAAAAGCTAAATTTTATATCTTCCTTCTGTTTATAATTTTTTCTATATAACGCCATTATAAAGTCTTATATGGTAAAAAAAATAACGTTTTTTGGTGCCATATCCGAATTGGAAAGGCTAGGAAGCATGAACCCACACAACACCCTCTTGTACACCCTCCTTTCCATCCGCCTACTAAGTTTCATAAATAGATGGGTTGATTAGTGAAAGTAGCAGGCTACAACAACATCATAGAGTTATATTTAATGGCTCATTTTAAAGCTCTTGATCATGTGTCCGTGTTCTTTTTAATTTCTTCTCAATAATTTCATCATGAAGTGCATTCAAATCAAAGGGGTCAAAAAAACAATAGCCAGATATCCTTCCTTTTTAGTGCTTCCTCTATCAGCCCCTTTAACAGCCTAGTGAAGAGCAAACACAGCTCGTAGTAAACAAAAGATTAAAGTACATTTTGAAAAAAGAAAAGGATGAAATAACATACGATTGATGTCATATATGATAGGTTACAGCCATTAATAAAGTCATGCTAAAAACTTATAAAATAAAATTACGTTGTATATCCCTTTTTAATCATCAAGATAACGTTATTTGTATCAACTAATATTAAACGGATGCCTAAACACAAGATACCTGAGCTTCTTACAGAGTACTACGTTGAAGATATCAACACGAAACAAAGCTCATTTGGCTCGAAATTTAATGTAACTCAAACCTTCGATTAACGAAGAAGACCTAGATAGGACTGTTGTACCTGCAAAATGTATAGAAATGTATAGAAAATACTTCATAGTTGTGGTCAATCACCCTCTAACAAACTTTTACATATGGCTGCTTTAAGAAATTAAGTCAGTGAATTGAAATATCACTTAAGCCATGGAGCAAACCCAAAGACGAAGGGTTGTTGCGGATACGCACCGATCGAGCCCATTGAGCAGAATTTCAAAATCCTCATAGATGAATATGCACAAATCGGACTGTCTTTCAATCCTGAGAAAACCGAAGTTGTAATTTCCAATTGGTGAATTCCCTCCACTTCTCTCCGAAATCTTGACGGTTCTCTTATCAAAACCGACCTCGACGTTCCAATTAGCTCATCTATCGGCCACATACGCCGATTTCTTTTTTCAGTTATCAAATATCTTTTTCAGATATCAGTTTGCTGATATCTCACATTGAGCGTAAAATTAGTATTTCTTACACTGGAATCGTAAAAAGCAAACTGCGCTTCAGCCGTCACCTTCTAGCCTCCATCTACAGCACCATAACCCTTCCACATCTGATTGCCGGGGGGGGGACTTTTCCGTGGAGGTGGAGCCAAATTCCCCGGCAATACTTAAAAAAGGATGAGAAATTAAATTAAAAAAAAACAAACACGTTTTTTCAACTGAAAATAAGGAGCAACATTAAAACTTGAAACGAACAGAAATTATTACCTATATGAGGTTTCACCCTTATCAATTACGCCAAATTCTCTTTACGCCTAAGTTTGAATTTTGTTCCAATGTCTTAAGAACGACTCCTGGAACACAAGGGTCGTATAATTAGAACAATAACTAGCTTTTTCAAAAGTATTAAAAAACTTTAGCGTGAAGAGCGAGGTATTGAGGAGGGGGGAAATCCTCTCATATATGTAATAATTTCTGTTTGTTTTAATGTTGCTCCTTACTTCTAGTTGAAAAAACTTTTTTTATTGAATATATTACCAAACCTAGCTAATTACTACGCAACCGTTGAATTAAAATAATACCATAAATATCAGCACTTTTCAATTCAACACATGCACTGAATAACTAGCAGAAATAATAATAAATAAGAAAACAAACATCCTAAATTTTAAAGAATTTAAACGAAATATTCTTTTCTCCACCCCCCAATACTTTCATTTTCCATAGGCTGTTCGGGTACCGAACCGGTAATTTTTTGTGCTACTTATCACGATACTTCTTAGAAAATTATCCAAAATATGTTCAATAGTATACTTCTCCACTGAAGCATTTGCATGACGTTGAATGCACCAGAGAGATGGTATCGATTTGGTGACCCAAGCATACAATTCGTGAATTTTGCAATCCTAGGCTTTCTCATTAAGTACCAGTAATTTTTGACGCGTATCTTTAACCAAAAAGGGCACATTATTCGTCAAATAAATATTACGTAAATTCATAATCGCTTTTTTATTTAGTTTTCTAGCATTCTTCAGCAATGTTAGACGGGTCTCTGTGCTGTGTATTTTAATCTTGATATATTTTTTTTTTCTCCGTTCCATAATCGAGAAACCACAATTCTGTTCATAGTCTAACCTATCTTTAAGAACCTTCTCAAACACATTATCCTTCTTTGGCTGATTCCGTATGTCGAAACGTTCCATAAAATCACGCTCTTTCGAGTTTCCTTACAATCTACTCGCTGAGGCTTTTGCTTACTGCAGACAAACCGGTTACTAACCTCACATTTTCATTAACCAAAATCGAAATTTGCGACTTTAGACTGGAGGCCTCACTTTCTGTGGCAAAAACTCGCGGCTTTGATTTGCTTATTTCCTTATTTGAGCCCGTTAGGGATTTTTCCACCTCCAATAATCGGTTCTCTTTGGCTTTTATATTTTCCATTAAACCATACAAAGTACTTGGATTATACTTTACTGTTGGTGAAATCAAGGCCGTACCCAGAGGGGGGGGGGGGGGGGGGGGTTGATCCCCCCCCCCCGAAATGTTTGTCTGACTCGTAAAAACGTAACAAATATGGATATAAACAAATTTTGTATGCGTCTTTTGAGGTTTTGTGTGTACTACCCCCCCCCCCAGAAATTTTTTTTTCAGTAAAACCCCCTCCGAAAAAAAAAAATCCTGGGTACAGCCTGGGGTGAAATTATAGCTATATTATTAGCTATGGATTTTATTGACAATTCGTCAACCGATGCGCCTTACGAACAATTTTAAATATTATAACTGTTATATTCTTGTTGCTTCTTTCCAATCTTTCTTTAATTATTATTTTGATAGCAAAACCCTTTTTTACGAAAAAACTTCCATTTTTCTTAAAAATTTTAGCATTTAAATGTCATATTTCTTCAAGTACATCCTTTCTACTTCTTAGATTTTTTTTTTAAGGATTATCACTGTTTTTTTCAAATTCCAATAGCAAAACCCTGTTTCATCACAAAAATTCCAGTTTATTAAATTTCTGGTATTTAAATATCATTTTGGCTTAGACAGGATCAAATTGGGTCCGAAAATAACTAGTTAAGCATGACATAGTCCAAATGTTATATGCTAGTGTTTATTTAACATGTAGTGTTATATCAGGACTGACATGGAATTAAATATATATATATATATATATATATATAATATATATATATATATATATATATATATATATATATATATATATATATATATATATATATATATATATATATATGTATATATATATATATATATATATATATATATATATATATATATATATATATATATATATATATATATATATATAACGGGGATCCATTTTTCGTAATCTTCACAACTTCCATTCACACAGATCCTAACTTCTTCTTCTAAACATACCAAAATAATTAGACAATGTAACCAGGCATGTGATAAGGAGGATTTGTGAATGTTCGTTTTTCAACTTCCCATTTTTAACCCCACCCCCCCCCCCCCCCTAAAAAACTGGACTGCTCCTATGGAATTATTTCCTACAGACGTGCATACACGTATACCTATAATATTGTCAAAAGCAATACTTATTAACGAGGTAAATACTCAATTTACTCAAATATTCGATACTCAAACAAAATTATATGGTATTGCATGTGCAAAGGAATTTGTTTTGTTATGGTGAAAATAAACGTAATACAAAATAGTGAGGTTATATTTAAGCACGTACCCATGAATTTATTTTTAAAAGGGGATTTACTGGAGGACCAAATTTGAAAAGGAAGTTGAAGCAAGTGAATCATAAAAAGAGAAATAAAATATCAGAATTTATGGGTAAATTGTAAAAACCGTGACATTTCAGGGTTGGATAGACCTGAAAACCCTCCATTTCGTATGGCCCTATAAGCAATTGAAGTAATCTTCATGCTAAGCTGATTCCAACTATACGAAGTATGTTGTGTTGTGGGAGGGAGACTTAACTTTGTCACGGTTTTTTTTCGGTTGTTTTTTTTTTTTTCTTCTGGGCTAATCATTTGATAGTTTATCTGGGTGCCAGATTGCTGGCTTTGCAGTAATAGTTTTTGGTATTTAAAGTCTCCCTTCTATCGTTTATAAATTAGGATGGGAGCAGGTGGCCGGTTGTGCAGTACCAGTTTTTTGCTATATTTATCTGCCAAGTTCCTGTCCATCATTCAAAAATTTATGTAGGTGCCGGGTTGATGGTTGAGCAGTAATGGTTCTTTGCATATGTATATGTAGTTTCTCTTCTATCGTTTAGAAATTATGACATGACGTTAGTACTTGTGCAGTGCTGGTTCTTGGTACATTTATATGAGAAGGTTCCCGCCTATCATTTATAAATTTATCACGGTCCTACGTTGCTGGTTAGGCAGCACTGATCCTTGGTATATTTATTTGTGTTGTTTCCCTTCTATCATTTAAAAATTTATGTTGGTGTCAGATTTTTGCATTACAATAAGTAAATACAATAAAGCTAGTAAAAACCAGTTCCGTCTGAATAATTAGAAGGATAATTGTGCATACATATTTTACATTTGCTAGCAACAACTCAACGCAGAAAAAAGTCCCCAAATTAAAACACAGCAGAAGATTATGTAAGGGTCACCATTCCTCGAGGGCCAAGACATTACGACAGGCAGGTCTGAACACCACTCCCAAAATTTTCCGTATGTATTCGAGAGTTTCCCATGTAACTTTTTGTGGATGAGGTAACTAAAAGAGTAAAATAATTAAAAATCACAGAAAAAATACTCTATCGCATTGAATTTTTTTTTTTTGCTTTTAGACTTGATAGCAAGTGAACTGGTGTTCATTTGCATGATAAATTTGTCTTTTACTAAAGAGAACTAAGTAAGCCCATATATACGCCCAGAAAATATCATTGATCAATGTATATTAAAAAAAAAAAAAAAAAAAAAATCAAACCCATTAGGATAAAAAAAAAGCGAATCCCCCAGAGCCATTGCAGCCATTATGGAAAATCGACGCATCAGTTGTTGGATCCTTTTAACAGACAGGGACCAGGCGTATTACCGAAATTTCTGGAACCAAGAATCGAGATCGGGGATCCGCATTGCCCAGCGGATCAGGCCACTGTGATACCACATGGTGATCAATTCCTTTAAAATTTAATAAGTAATTCCTAGAAGGTAATATACCTTTAAGGTGATAATGCCTGTATAGGTAAATAGTACCTACAAGATACATAAATAATAATTTAACACACATTAAATTAATCTTCAACTTTTTTTTACTACTGTACAAGTTTATTATTTGCTGTTACTTACCTTTCTTCTAGAAGTTGGCAAATTACAGCAATGGCAACAGAATCTTTTGATTAGTTTTCTGCTTTCTAGCTCTATGTTAGTTTCTCTGCTAGTAGTTTTCACTTTCTGCCTCGTCGAAGAAGAGGAAGAATAGTAAATTAACCTAGTCTTGAACTTTCAGTTTGATAAATTAGTTGCTCGCCTTCATTCTCAAACTGATAGGTTATGAATACGATTTTTTTAAACATTTTTACATGTGAATTCTCGAATTTTATTTTGCATATAGACTTTTGACACTTCAAAACAAAAAAGAATGTCTAAAACAGCAATAAAGAGAATTTATTAGTAGCTCTAAAACTATACACTAGTAAAACCTAGTAAAATACAGAGCCACTTAAACGGGTGATTTTTAAAAGTACACAACATCATAGACCATAAAAACTAAAATAAGCACTATTAAGAAAAAGCAAAGAAACATAACACCAAAAACAAAATTCAACAAGCTTGCATATAATTTGGCCATTCAAGAGCGCAGGCTTTCATACTGGAAGGACTGCCTCCGACTTTTGTATGGCAGCGAGCTAGGCCCAGGCGAACTAATGAATTACGAGGTACCCCGTCATAAAAAAAAACATAGATGATGATAAATGCACTCGGGTTCAGTATTAAAAGTCGACTGAAGCTCCTCGGCAACATATTGTGCCGTCCCGAAGGCACGATATTCTGAGACGTCCATGTCTGCAAACCAGCCCCCTCCTGAAAACGTAAACCAGGAGGACAAAAGAAGAACCTTGGGAGGATTCAGGAAACAGTTTATCGTCTGGTTCCCGCCGAAAGTAATTTCAGTATTAAAGCCGACCACGTCCAGAAAAGTGCTTTTGAGATATGGGACCCAAATCAACTGACTAAAATCACCTCCCTTTTTCATGGGTATAAACCAGGTCAATTACTAAGATGATTATGGTAAAAGCTAAGACCAATACACGTATAATAAGGAAATAAATAACGATGAAGGCAACAATGCTTTTCCCTCGTAAACATCAACAAGAACAACAATAGAGGATTCTTTTCGCAAGACAGTGGAGTTCTATGTTTGAATGAATATTTCGGCCATATGTCCAAGTGACGTCCTCAGCACAACACAAGCGAAAATATATATATATATATATATATAAAAAATAAAAAAGAAGAAACTTACATTAAATTAAAAAACTAAAACTA
Organism: Artemia sinica; assembly: GCA_027921565.1. NCBI lineage: Eukaryota > Metazoa > Arthropoda > Branchiopoda > Anostraca > Artemiidae > Artemia > Artemia sinica. The sequence continues at coordinate 55,320,878 of CM051262.1, forward strand.
AAAAAGTGTTTTTAAAACTTTTTAGAACAGCCGCATCATTACTTCAACTAAGTTCAACCAGGACTCTTTTTTTTATCATTCAAACGAAAAACATTCAAAGCTAATCTTGCTTTTTTGGTAGCAAGCCTCAAAGGCCTTTTTGGAAGAGGTTTTGAAGTTTCTTCTTTATTTATATATATATTATATAATATATATATATATATATATATAGATATATATCTTTATATATATATATATATATATATATATTATATATATATATATATATATATATATGATATATATATATATATATATATATATATATATATATATATATATATATATATATATATAATATATATATATATATATATATATATATATAATATATATATATATATATATATATATATATATATATATATATATATATATATAATATATATTATATATATATATATATATATATATAATCAACATATATATATATATATATATATATATATATATATATATATATATATATATATATATATATATATATATATATATATATATATATATATATATATATATATATATATATATATATATATATATATATATATATATATATATATATATATATATATATATATTTGCATGTGTAGTGCTCAGGACGTCAATTGGACATAGGGTCAAAATATTCATTCAAATATAGAACTCCACTGTCTTACGAAAAGAATCTCTTATTGTTCTTGTTGATGTTTAATAAGGAAATAAAAATGAACTGGATCTGAAAATAGTAAAAAAAAAAAAGACATAATTTTTTTCGAGCAGATTAAAACAACATAGTGCCTTTGGAAGGTTTCTGTGATAACAGCTGAAACGAGTATCAACAGTTGAAACTGCAATGACAACTAGCCATTAGCATAGATAAATTATATGAAGACTAGGACCTTCTTCTTCCTAAGATGGAAACGAGTAGCTTCAGAACCTCCAACGAATGTAAGATGAACTAAATTCAACAGAATTTTAAGAAATTATAATGTGGTATATTGGGCCCAATTGATAGTACCCTTATAAAACTATTCCATTTTAAAATTAGCTTCACCAGTTTGATGTTTAATAGAAAAACAAAATACTATTTTTTTTACGGATATAGTATTATACTCTTATAGTAGTTAAGAAAAATAAAAAGTTAGTTAGTTAAAGCCAGACAATAATTCAAATATAGTTATTTGTAAAAATAGACCAGGTATTTCTCTCTTCCTTTTGTTTGAAAATCCTTGTTTAAATCTAGCGTCATCGGTTCCCTAGGTGACACTAAGGTCTTTGCATTACAGTTTTCTTCCGTTTCTAGCTTCCTAGCATTTATTTATGCCTACGTGTTATAATTTGGAGATACTCTGATACAAAAACAACTATGTAACAGAAAAAAAAGACGTACACGTAAGGAATTGAATCCCGACACGTGTTCAAATATGAGTAAGAATAAGAGAAACATAAATCATTCAAAGTAAAAAGAACAAAAACTACATCCAAAAAAAAAAAACAAGCTAAAAACGGAACGAGCATATTTCCGCTTATTAATTACACTGAAACCTGCGCGGTTTATCAATTTTTAAGCATAAGTGGATACTAGTGCTGCTTTTATCTCCAGAGCGACCCAAACATATTATAAAACACAGTACTGAAATAAACTAATACGGAAACGATCGGCAATTACAATACAGTCTGAGACGATAAAATCACCTATCTAAAAACGTTTAACAAAGCTTCTACAATAAACAGAAATTAAAACAAGACTGATAATAAAAACAACTCATTAAAATAATATTATCCAATAAAAATAACATCAAAAGTATTTAACAGCAATGACATTCCACCTTCATGGGGGTTACTTTTTAAATTAACCCTAAACTACCCAGATATAATCTACCACGAATGAGGATAAAAATGCTAGCCCATCCGTCTATCTGGAAGAAGGAGAATTTGATTGTTTAAATTTACCGTGTTCACTCAAGCGCATGCTATTGGCGATTTCTGTAAGGACTCAGTGAGGTTTCTAGAGGGTGCCGCTGCATCACTCATCTTGATAATGCCCACACCATCCATGTAAGTTAAACGGGGTTTAGATTAGGGAAAAAATTGAACTAAACTAATTCAATATTTTTCAAAGATTCTATGCCAGTTATACTTATTTGCAGCATTCAGCGACGTCTTTATTCCAATTGCAAACTCGAAAAAGCAGCCAACAAAAATTGAGATTTCTGAACTGACAATAAACCATTTGTCTGAATTCCATTCAGTTGGATAGAACCTTTAGCAATCTAGACAAAATGATAATCCCTATTTTAACCCTTCAGAAAAGGGTTTATTTCAAAGCTAATTACAAGCTTAAAATTCAATAATATGGATTGAAGCCCAAACAGGAGCGTGTGTAGGTTATGTATCAAGAGATGGCACATAACCGGCATAATGCCCAAGTGACATGATGGCATTATAAAAAAATCCATTATTTAGAAGAATTGAGCAAACAGTAAAATTAGTGCCAAATTAGTTTTTCTGATCACAAAAATACATACTTTGCTACTTTGCTTTGAGCCATGAATCAAATGTACTATTAGGAAATACAAAAATTACGCAACCTTGGTGGGTAGGATCCCAAGCTGTAACTAAACTCCTTCCCCTAAATTCAAAACGATAATTTTCTTTTACTTCCCATTTAGTTTGGTCATTGAAATACTGTTACCTGGAAGCTCAGGTGAGTAAAACTTAAACTAAAAAATAAACATGTTTTTAGAAGCATAGACATAGTCTTTCTGCAAATATCACATTACCAAGCTAATAAAAAAAAAATTTATGTTTAGTTAAGTCCAAAACATATTATTAACTAATAGGGTCTGACATATAAACATAATCTATGCATTTGACTTCTTCGAATTACTTGATATGTTCAAGCAGGACAAACAAATTTCAATAAAAAAAGAAGCTGAAACTAGATATAGCGTTTAACCTCTCATGCTTAGTAACAACGACAGCAAATCACTGAGAAAAGTTCACCGACAATGTAAAACGCTCCAATTATACATAATCTTATTCCATATAAAAGGATAAAATCAAACCTCGTTTGGCAAGTCTATGGAAAATAATGAGTAAATTAAATCCAGAAATTAAATGCTTGGGAAGAATTATTTTTCATTAGAAGCAAGTTTTTCGGATACATAGGTAAAATCTTTCTGTGGTAGTCCTTCCCACCAAATTTGAGAGAATATATGCCTTTGTGCATGTATATTTCCCAATACATATGTATAAATCGCTAGACAATATCGACAGTAAATCACTGTGCAAAATCCACTAACAACTACAATACAGAATTAAATTCTAGCAAAAAAAACATAGAAAGAAAAGAAAAAAAACATGTCAAACATTATGGGAGGCTTAGAGACTTAAAATAACGCCGGATTTGACTCTACAATTTAACATCCATTTCACAAAAATAACACAGTGCAACAGAGAAGTTTTCTTTACGAAAAACACGCGGAAGGGTTGCGAAAAAACTCATTTTGAATTCGGAAGGTCGCAAAAAAAAGCAATTATATTAGCTCGAATATTTTGAGACAGACTACATTACAGTTACTCATTTAAGTTTCTTGCTATGTATCTTTATATATTTTGATGCACCCAAATCTACGTGTTTTCGCAAACTTTTTCCCCAAAAAATTGCCCAAATTCTGCTAAGTCGCACCATCCCCAAAAAATTTCACACCAATTTGCCCAAAGGCAGCATACCGGAATGTAGAACAAAGAAACTATTTACAGATTTCACATCCCGACTCTCAGCCTGGCTATAAAGCTATTGCTTGGGCAATGTAGGTGAATTGGGACTATTTTTGCGCTTTAGCTGACTACCGTTATATTACTTTTTAAGATGTTTTTTTTTTTTGCACCTTGCAGGTACTATCTTGAATTAGTGATGGCATAAGACCTCCCCAGTTTCCCATGTTTTCTGGCCAATATTATAAATCACATTTTCAATTCAAATTGAATCACTATTTAGCTAACACAGTTCAAATTAACAGGCACAGTTTTTCTTTTTAGGCGCGTCTTCATTTAAAATTAATTCCAACACCTTCAATTAAATATATTCACAAAGAAATTAACTTAGAGTGTCCAGTATCTGGGCTCGATAGATCCAATGGCATAGTGTTTGGATTCCTGTTTTGTGACGAACAGGGAAATGACCCAACCAGTGTTGTCATTGCTGACGTAACAGGTGTTAAACCCGTGCCACCGGCCATCAGTGAATCAATATTCAGTCCCAAGCACTTGGGGTTGTGTTTTGCCTCACTTGGGGTTTGTGTTTCTGAATTCTTAAATGTTGGGATGTAAAGTGTGTTAGGTCGTTTTTCGGGGAACGGGAACAGCGTAAATATCTTCCTCTGTCACCTCTTCCTTAACTTTGACCATTTTGCATTCTGACTTATGGCTGAGTAGTATTCTTTCAAGTTTCAGCTTATTCAGCTCCAATGTTTCGATTTCGTGTTGAACATTTCTTTTTATCTCCTCAAGACGCTCTGTCTCCTAAAAATTTGACAAATTTAAACAATCAAAAGTAGCAAGACACTAGAACGTGCATCCTGATTATTTGGCTAGTATCCCCTCCTCCTAGTAGACCCCATCTTCTCCTATTGTTTTCACATATGATTAGCATTGGTAATTGGCAAGATATTAAGACGCGTACAACAAAACATGCTTTTGCTCTCTGAAAGAAAATATAATTCTGAAGCAGGTCACATTTTCCCTTTCTGTTATTCACTAGTGTAAAGGTTTCGCTCGATTATGTTCACTACGCGAGCTGAGTGCATAAAACTATCTACCCCCTAGACTTATTTCAGTCATCTCTGGCCTTTCCCTTAAAAGTATTTCCCTGTGAATCTCCCTAAATGTTTTTCTTACTTTTGTTGTTCTTATTTTCCTACCGACTACTATAGAGCTGGATATAACAACCATTTAACGGGTCTACATGTAACCATTCAAGAAGTATTAGCTAGTGACAATATAAATTAACAAAAAGAAAGAGAAAAATAATGAACAGCAGAGGGTTTGTGTCAGAATTATGATATCCTTTTTAATATTCTCAACTTAAGAAGCTGTGACGATAGCAGATGCAAAATGTGGGGGGGGGGGGGTGGTAGGATTTAATGCTGTTTTAACTCATAGTTATACAAATCTGTCGACTGTCCTTTTTGACTTGGGAGCAGTTTTTACACGAATTTGTACAAATTTGTAGAGGAAAATAAAGTCATTAAAGTCACCAGTGGCGAAATATCGTAAACAGATATGGAATTCTGCAAACAGGAATCACATGAGCAGCAGAATCTCTGATATTGTAGAAGGCAGCAAAGTAAAATAGGTGGCTCGTTTAAGCCTTCTCCAAATCTGAAGTCCTTTACCTTGATTCCAATTTATAAAGTAATTGTTCCAACGCTTACTCTAAATACTTCCTTTGTTATGTGAGAGAGTTTGTCAACAAACATTTGAAAAGTCAAGTGAAAAGTCAGCTTTGGGTTAAGTATAAATGTTAATAATCGTTTAAGATAAGAGCTGCCAAAACTGTGCGTGTTCAGACTTTCAAATTCTAAGTTCTAGCGTGTGGTTTTCTTTATCACAAGTTACTGAGAAACTCAACACTGTGAAACCTGAAGCTATTAGCTCTCATTCTGGACCTATTAACAACTCCCGTAACAATAGCTGCTGTTCCACATGTCTTTGTACGCAGAAAATTATTTCATAGTATGATACTCATTAGTTGATCCTTCTTCGAGAAACAATGCAACTACAGCTAGATTTTGATGTTTTGGAAGTCTACACACTGATTTTCTTTTTTTTTTTATTTTCGTTAAATCATCAGAGAGGTGTGACTTTTGTATTTTAAGAGACAAATCATATGGGGTTCTATATTTGATGCGACACAGGTTTCAGTAGTCTTCAGCATATAAAAGTCCATGGCAATCGGCGCTTCTTAGATGTGATAACGTGAATTTGCTTCTGTTAGATGTTTATGTGCCACTATATGCTTTGGATATTATGACATAGTCCCAACCTAGGCCTGTGAAATTCTTGTTTTGTACAGTACTCTCATTCATGTTTACGATGTATTGACTGTTGGCGACTTTGAACTGCTGGTGACCTTAATACAAGCATGTTTCTCTTTTTTTTCTGTGCCCACGCCCTGTGTTCAGCTACACCCATAATTATCGATGAGTGTATCTAATGTAACTCTAAAAATATTTTGATTTCTGGAATACTAAATGAACGCATTTCAAGAAAGTCAGATATATCTGGTTAGAAATGAGTATATAAAATAGTTTACTGCAAGACCGCTATAAAATAATGTTTTTGACGTTAATGTAGGTCATTAATCTGTACACATACCTGCATACAGAAGGGGGTAGAGAGAGGGATTTCCTTCAAAGATTAATACGAAAGACAAGCCCCTTTTCCCTCATATTATGGTCTAGGTTTTTTTTATACTCCTGTTTTCAGCTCCCTTTTCCGTAAGTCCGCACATTACTCTATGTTTTTAAAACATATTTCTCACTCTTACACACGTATTTCCATCTGCTGACCTCTCTGTCAGCAGACAGAGACTTTTTTCTCTCTGTTTATCTTAAAGTAAAGCAACTTACATCAACGAGCAACAGCGTATGATCCAAGCGACGTTTCCGACATCTTGCGGCAGCTGCTTTGTTTCGTTCTCTACGTAAAAGTCGCTTGTGAACTTCTTCTTGGGGTAATCCCTGCAAGATAATCATACATTTACTGAAAACAGCTGTTTTACAATAGAAATAAAAAAATAAAAATATATAAAAGTTTAAGAATATTTAAAGAATGCTCTTTTACATGACCATAGACATAGGCCCCTTTTAGGCAGGCCCTTTCTTTTAGCTTTAAAACTAATAATATGTTTACGTCGAGAAAGCTATCTGTTAAGGAGACTGGAAAGGAGGAGGAAATCGTCTTTTATATTAGAGCTCAATGAAAAAAAAAAAAAGAAAAAAGAAGAGAACTTCAGAGCGGAACATGTCCTCAAATTACAGCACATGACACTAGAAACAAAATCTGGCCAGATGATAAAGCTATGAGAAATTTCTCAGAAAACATAAGACAGAAATGTTAAGGGTTAGTTGAATTATTATTATTTTTTGGTTCCTACATTCAATTAAACCGTTTTTTTTTTTTCAATTTTGGATTAATAGTTGTCTGCAGAACAAGTCAGCAAAAAATATAGATTTTTAGATAATACAGAGCATAAAAATGAAAATGTATAAAGTCCAATTCTGAAGTACTCACTTGTGCAAAACGTGAAGACAGAGACCGTCCTAAATTTGATATTTTATACAATAGTAAGTTTAGTTATGCCACCAAAAGTGTATTTAGCCACAACCACCTTGGATCTAATATTTTATCACAGAAACTGATCCGCACAGAAACCCATGTCTCAATTGTTTGTTAATATAGCAAAAATGTTTGATTAAAATGTCCCCAATTTAATAGATTTATTCCATAAAGGTGCCTTCACATAAACGCCTTTAAGGTGGCATCAAAACAGGAACAAAAAGAACCAGCAATTTGCCTGCTTTTAAATAATTATTCTTTGGGTCACACTGAAAAACATTACGCTTCCCATAAAAAGAAAGCACAGAATCCAACAATTGGTTATCAATAGTCTTTTTTCCTCTTTTTATTATTCTAACTTCCAGCCAGGCTCAGCTTGATGCATCTTGAAAGTGCGCCTGTTCTGCTTACTTCCTTACCTTTTTTTTCCAAACAATCTTCTTGTAATACTGCCTAATTTCTTCTTCTTTCTTCCCTCTAAATGGTAGGGACTATCATTTTTGGAACACAAATGAGCATAAAAAGCTACCCAAACTCCAGTTCTTGCAGAATCCCGAAATACAAAACCTGGTGAACTGGCTTTATCCCTTTAGAGAATGGTTGAAGAAGTCCAAGGAATTTCAATTTGGTAGGGCCATTCCGAAGCTGAAGGTAAGTCAGGGCTTTACAACTATAGATCACGCCAGCAAACCCTAATCTCATCACAAAAGTCTTATTTAGTTGGTCCCAGCCCAAAATCAGTACAAACATGAATTAGAGAACATTCTAAGAAAAACAAGAAATAATGGAATAAATAAAGCTTCTGTTACAAGTCTATTATAGGCAGCGCGCTAGCGCTGCCTAAGTAAAGAACGATGTGGGCACATGTTTTTTTTCTCTCCATACTCGGGCACTTTGTATCGAAGGAGTTGCCGTAGAAACTTTGAAAAGGGCTCATTCGATTGAAAATTGGAGTGGCTAGTGCCCTTTTTAATAGTCGAAAGTGATTGGAGGGCAACAAGACCCCCCCCCAACGCCCATCATTCCCCATAGCACATCCAATCAAAATTTTGAGATAGCCATTTTGTTAAGCATAGTTGGTTTCCAGATAGAAAATATCTTTCCAGATAGAAAATATACCCTCGGGGCAAGGGTTTTAAGTCTTTAAAGCAGGGCACTTCAGATAGAAGGGGTCGTCGTAGAGACTTCAAAAGGGGCTCATTCGATTGGAAATCGCGATTTCTAGTGCCCTTTTTAATAGTCGAAAGTGATTGGAGGGCAACAAGCCCCCCCCCCCCCCCTCACGCCTATCATTCCCCCAAACACATCCAATCGAAATTTTGAGATAGCCATTTTGTTCAGCGTAGTTGATTTCCAAATCAAAAATGTGTTTTTTTGAGGAGGAAACTCCCCCACAACCCTCAGGGCAAGGGTTTTAAGTCATGCCCTGGGGGCATATAAGGTTTTTATAGAAGGCGTTGTCGTAGAAACTTCAAAACAGGCTCATTCGATTGGAAATTCAAAGGGCTAGTGCCCTTTTTAATAGTCGAAAGTGATTGGAGGGCAACTAGCCCCCCTCCCCCAAGCCCATCATTCCCCCAAACACATCCAATCAAAATTGTGAGATAACCATTTTTGTTCAGCGTAGTTGATTTCTAGATAGAAAATATGCTTTTGAGGAGGACACTCCCCCACAATCCTCAGGGCAAGGGTTTTAAGTTATGCCCTGGGGGCATATAAGGTTTTTATTGAAGGCGTTGTCGTAGAAACTTCAAAACAGGCTCATTCGATTGAAAATTCAAAGGGCTAGTGCCCTTTTTAAATAGTCAAAAGTGATTGGAGGGCAACTAGACCCCCCCCCCCAACGCCCATCATTCCCCATAACACATCAAATCAAAATTTTGAGATAGCCATTTTGTTAAGCATAGTTGATTTCCAGATAGAAAATATCTTTTTGAGACGACCCCTTCTATATGAAGTGCCCTGCTTTAAAGACTTAAAACCCTTGCCCCCGAGGGTTGTTGGGGGAGTGTCAGGGCAAGGGTTTTAAGTTATGCCCTGGGGGCATATAAGGCTTTTAGAGAAGGCGTTGTCGTAGAAACTTCAAAACAGGCTCATTCGATTGGAAATTCAAAGGGCTAGTGCCCTTTTTAATAGTCGAAAGGGATTGGAGGGAAACTAGCCCCCCCCCCCCACAACAATCTTTCCCCCCAAAACATGCAATCAAAATTGTGAGATAGCCATTTTGTTCAACGTAGTTGATTTCCAGATAGAAAATAGGTTTTTGAGGAGGACACTCCCCCACAACCCTCAGGGCAAGGGTTTTAAGTTATGCCCTGGGGCATATAAGGCTTTTATAGAAAGCGTTGTCGTAGAAACTTCAAAACAGGCTCATTCGATTGGAAATTCAAAGGCCTAGCGCCCTTTTTAATAGTCGAAAGTGATTGGAGGGCAACTAGCCCCCCCCCCTTCACGCCCATCATTCCCCCAAACACATCCAATAAAAATTTTAAGATAGGCATTTTGTCAGCGTTGCTGGTTTCCAGACAGAAAATTGTCTTTTTGAGAAGGACACTCCCCCACAACCTTCGGGGCAAGGGTTTTAAGTGATGCCCTGGGGGCACATAAGGTATTTATAGAAGCGCGTTGTCCTAGAAACTTCAAAACAGGCTCATTCGATTGGAAATTTAAAGGGCTAGTGCCCTTTTTAATAGTCAAAAGTGATTGGACGGCAACTAGCCCCCCTCCACGCCCATCATTCCCCCAAACACATCCAATCAAAATTGTGATATAGCCATTTTGTTCAGCGTAGGCTAGTTGATTTCCAGATAAAAAATATGATTTTGAGGAGGACACTCCCCCGCAACCCTCAGGGCAAGGGTTTTAAGTTATGCACTGGGGGCCATATAAAGTTTTTATAGAAGGCGTTGTCGTAGAAACTTCAAAACAGACTCATTCGATTGGAAATTCAAAGGGCTAATGCCCTTTTTAAAAGTCGAAAGTGATTGGAGGGCAACTAGCCCCCCCCCCCCCCCCAAGACCATCATTCCCCCAAAACACATCCAATGAAAATTTTGAGATAACCATTTTGTTCAGCATAGTTGATTTCCAGATGGAAAATATGTTTTTGAGGAGGACACTCCCCCAAAAACCCTCAGGGCAAAGATTTAAGTTATGCCCTGGGGGCATATAAGTTTTTATAGAAGGCGTTGTCGTAGAAACTTCAAAACAAGCTCATTCGGTTAGGAATTCAAAGGGCTAGTGCCCTTTTTAATAGTTGAAAGTGATTGGAGGGCAACTAGCCCCCACCCCCATCATTCCCCCAAACACATCCAATCAGAATTTTGAGATAGCCATTTTGTTCAGCGTAGGCTAGTTGATTTCCAGATCGAAAATATGTTTTTTAGGAAGACACTCCCCCATAACCCTCAGGGCAAGGGTTTTAAGTTATGCCCTGGGGGCATATAAGGTTTTTATAAGAAGGCGTTGTCGTAGTAAACTTCAAAACAGGCTCATTCGATTGGAAATTTAAAGGGCTAGTTCCCTTCTTAATAGTCGAAAGTGATTGGAGGGGAACTAGCCCCTCAGCCCCTCCCCTTTTGCTGACCTGATTGGTTAGCATGTTACATGGCCAATTGCAAAGTTTCTTCACTATCTACGCATACAGTATCCCCAATATCCCAACTATAACAAAGTAGTTAATTTCTGTTTAACAAGAAAACAGAAAAAAAACACAACAAAGAGGAAATTCCGCCTTCAAAAAGAAGGCCAAAAGCAGTGCTAAAAAATGGAAAAGAAGATAATAGGATAGCCTATTTTAGAATCATTCATAATAGCAAATCAGTCAAAGTAAAAATTCAAGCTATTCGTATCATTCAGAGATTTTAACAAAAATTTAATAAAAGTAGGGAGCAGCGGGAAGGTTTAGAGCAATCCCTGAGGTACACGCAAGATACCTGAGAGGTATAAAAGCCCTCCATACTATTAAACCGTTTCCTTTTCTGGCAAATATGATTTGTATTTTTAGTCATTCACAATGACATTATACTAATGTCGAGATTCGGTTAAGCTAACTTAACCTAATTATGATTTTCATCGAGTTTTCTGATTGGTTCAGTATTCCATGATGAATTCTAATTGGTTCAAATTAGCGCTATCTAAATCCTGGTATTAGTAAAATCTTGTTGTAAATGGGCCTTAATATAAAACAAAGCGTTTATAGTTCTGCTGCTGCCTCAATCCCCCTATAGAGCCAAATCATGAGCGTGCCAATAACTTCTAGGGAGAAACTCAATGTTTTGTGTCTCTGTTTTTAACGAGACATTCTGCATAATCTTAAAAATATACATAATATGAGACAGGACGCATTCCTTTGTCTGAGAATAACATTCTATTTCTTTCACAATAGAACGGACAAGGGCTTCTTTAGCGCATTTAAAACCAAAATTACTATTTAAAAAATTCAGATCACCAAGCATTGTTAAGACAGGTTTGTATCGTGAGACTTTTTAGGTAGATAAGATAAGATATTTATTTCAAAAAAATCGCTATCACAAGCCCACAAAGGGCCGAATTCGGACTTTGGAGTCGACAACAAATAAATGATTACACTAAAAATGCAAAGAACAACAACGAAATAGAGAAAACCATAATGAACATCATTTAAAAGTCAATAATTAAAACTGTAAAAAGTCAATCAAAAAAAAAAAAAAAAAAAAAAAAATTGGTCAAACTAAAATTAGAGCGAGACATAAATGCATTAAAAACTGGTCAAACTAAACTTAGAACGAGACATAAATGCATTTAAATTAAAAGGGATACTAAGAAAGTGTCAGCAATTAAACTACAGTAAATCAATAAAAGAATTAAAAACAATAAAAACTGGTCAAGAAAAGGGGGGGGGGGACAAGCAAAAGAGCGCAAGAACCTGGGCAATACCATCAGCTAATAAACAGAAAAGAGGGGAAAAAAAAAGAAACTATTGAGGCATTTTATTCATTTTCTCTGTAATGAAGGGGATAAAAGTTCTTTCGTATCTGGAAGTAACGCAGCGAATGGGGGACAAAGCAGGGATGGACTCAGAAACAGCTCGAGGCGGCCGTATTCTGGATGGGGAGTGACGTTTGGGGAAAATACTTACCGTCCGAGGGTTTGTTTATGGCATTTTTTGCAAAACGGAGGCACAACGAAACCCTCCTTTTGCTCCAGGGTTTTCAGACTAGCTTTTTTTAGGAGCAGAGAGTAAGGCACCTTGCCTTCTTTGAAAATTATTCGCAAGGCCCTTTTTTGAATTGATTCGATTTTTTTTCCGATTCTTCGCGAGAGATACCAGGGTGCCAAACTGGACAAGCATATTCTAGATGCGGGCGGACAAAAGACGTGTAAATTCTTAAGGAGTGGGAAGGGGGGACGCTGAATTTATTTAGGAGCTTAAGGAGGGCGATAGACACATTAGCTCTATGGATGATGTCATTAACATGGATATCCCACTTTAAATTTGAAGAATTGTGACGCCAAGTAGTTTAAATGAGGACACAGAAATTTCAGGAGGGATAGGATTAAGAAAATAGGGCGAGGATTTGAGAAACAAATGGGCATTATCATGGACTCAGAGGGGTTTACTGTCATGTCTAAGTCTAAGGCCTCGTCTCCAATTTCATTGAGGATACTCATAGGGTCACTTATTAAATTTCTGAAGCAAGTTTCAACCACCGTTAGGTCATCAACAAATTTCCATCGGTCAGGAAATTCCTTTGCGAGGCTGTTGATCATTACTGAAAAAAGGAGGGGACCTAGGAGAGTACCTTGGGGTATGCCGTTGTGGACAGGGAGAGGATTTGAATAATGATTTTGGTATTTGACAACTTGAGATCTATTTGTTAAGAAGGAGGCAACTAATTTCACCAGTAAGGGATCAATATTGAACTCGTTGACAAGTTTCTCAATTAAAATATTGTGGTTAACAAGGTCGAATGCTTTCTGAAGGTCGATGGAAATTAAATTTAGCAGGAATTAGGCTTTTCAAGGATTTTCCCGATGTGATCAATAAGAGAAACGAGGTAATGGGAAGTAGAGGTGGATTTTAGGTTCCCAAATTGTTTCAAGTCAGTAAGAGGTAGGATTTTTTCCTTTAGCCAATCTGCAAGTAATCCTTCATAAAGTTTCGAGAAAATAGGAGTAAGAGTAATAGGCCGGACGCCTTCAAAACCAGGCTTTCCGTTTTTCTTTTTCAAAGGGGTTATGAAACACTGTTTCCAAATTGTAGGAATTTGCCCAGACTCGGTAATCTTGTTAAACAGGAAAGACAAGGGCTTAGACAAGAAATTACCGAAGGCACTAATAAGAGGAAAGGGGATATCCAAAGGACAAATACTTGTCTTTCTTAGTTTTTGAATTCTTCTTTCTATCTCAGACGGAGAAACAGTGGGTAAAGAAGGGGAAAGGGCTCCTGATGGTAATTGGTCGGACAGTGGTGGAAGACTCTGGACAATGGAAGCGAGGAATTTATTGAGATTATTGGCAGTAATATCAGGGGACTCGGGTAGATTGAAGTTAAGCTGTTCAAGCCTCCTGCCACACAGCTTTTTAACCTCAGAATACCAGTTTTTTGGTTTATTAGTAAACAATACTTCAACCTTATTTTTGTAGTACGATCGTGCCAATTTGCGCATTTTTCTTTTAATTGATTTTCTTAGTTTATTGGCTTCATCAGGTTTACCATTTTTGAAAAGCTTCAATTTGGTTCTAATTAGTGTTTTTATAGTTTGGTTAATAAAGGGTTTGTCACTGGAGCAATTTTTAAATTTTTTTTCCGGGAAGCAAATTTGATATTTGTCAATTAGCTTTTTGTGGAACAAAGCCATTTTCTCATCAATATTTTTTAAACTATAAACATCGGACCAATCTTCAGTATTCAGCCACATACCAAAAGAAAGAAGACCAGAATTTTGAAGGGGGCGATAACTGCCATAAGTTATTGAGAAAGAATGATTAAAATTTGAGGAGGGGGATAAAAGAATCGAAAGATGATAACTCCCACCTAATGGAGGCAGAGCTGAGGGAGGGTTGTAAAAAATTATACATATTAGTTAAAATAACATCAAGAGAGGTATTTCCCCGAGTCGTTGGTATTTTAACAATCTGCTTAACTTTAAGTGAGGAACAAAATGAATCCATTTTAAGGTCGTTTGCATCACCAACTAAAAAAGACCAGCATTGGGGTATTTAGAAATAACAAAATCAGCACTTGTCTGCAATTGCTGGATGAATTTACGTTTTGACTCGATATTTTGATTTGGGGAGTAATAGAAAACGGCTATTGCAATAATATTAAATGGACGAGGGAGAACTTTTGGTCTAATACTTAGCCAGAGGATTTCATCGTACTCGGATAAACTAGGGACTCGAATAACCTTTGGGTAAAGGTTACTCTTAGTAAAGAACAAAACACCGCCACCTTTTTTCCAAGTGGGTGGTCTAAAGGACGTAGTTTAATAAACTCTGAATAATTTGTCAGGCGCAGAGACCCTGGGTCGTGGGACTGTACTTCCGTAATAGCTATAATATCGATTAGATTTGATTCTGAAAGCACCTCGAGTTAAGTAAGCTTTTCAAAATTAAGACTTTCGGCATTAGTAACTAAAAGTTTGGGAAAAACAAACCGATTGGGGAATTTTGACAGGGATACTTGGTGTGTTTGAGAATTTCCTGGCTGGGGTTTCAATTTAATATTATGATGCTGCGGAGAAGTAGAGTCAAGACCAAAATCAAAACACAATACGAACATTTTTCGCATTTTGAGTTAAATATCGCACCCTCTACGCCCGTGATTCCCAACGTCGGGCACAGGCTCCGCCAGTGGGGCATGGCAATATTTTGGTGGGTCATGAGCAGGACATGAGCAGCAAAGAGGCCTTCGGCTGACCATACTCTAGAACAGTGATTTCCAAACTTATTTGACCTACCGCCCCCTTTCCAGAAAAAATATTACCCAGTACCCCTGGATTTTTTATTTATTTTAAGAGCAATTAACAAGGGATATCCATATTATTGTATCTGTGAGAAGAGGAATTAACAAGTAAAAGACTAATTTTGATAATGATCATTATTTTTAATAAATAAATCATCAAATGTTTCGAGAAAAAAATTTTCCATCATCAGTGGTGAACTAATTTTCTAGGACCGCAAGTCAGTATAATGAATTTTACAGACATATTATATTTGAAATAAAATATAATATGTCTGTAAAATTCAATATACTGATTTGCAGTCCTAGAAAATTAGTACACCACTGACGATCGGAAGATTTTTTTTCCCGAAATGTTTGATGATT
The DNA here is from genome assembly GCA_027921565.1 of Artemia sinica. Taxonomy (NCBI): domain Eukaryota; kingdom Metazoa; phylum Arthropoda; class Branchiopoda; order Anostraca; family Artemiidae; genus Artemia; species Artemia sinica. Next base: position 55,336,554 of record CM051262.1, read on the forward strand.
TATTTATTAGAATAATGATAATTATCAAAATTTAGTCTTTTACTCGTTAATTCCTCTTCAGTCTTCACATTGCAAGACTATGCAAGACTGTTAAATTATTTTATATCATTATTGTATGTACGTTTTTACGTAAATATAGTAAAGAAAGTTGTAAATTAAGAACATCAAAGTTTGAAATTATGAAACTATTTATTAAATTCAAAATAAAGATGATACAAAAAAGTATCTTAATTCTAATGGGAAGGATGAACCTGGTGTGCTGCTACCAATTTAGCAACTTTCGGTTCTATCTTCGTCAGCAGTAATCTTGAATCACCACGATCGGCTATTTAAGATCGGTTTCATTTTTTGTTAATAAATTGGTTACCGCACTGAATCCACGTTCCACACTATGTATGATGACAGAAATCCAATCAACAATTTTTTAATGACAACCCAAATTTGTGGATAAGCCGTAGGGATCTCCCTTTGCAGCTAGACCCCGGCGCCACGCCGGCGGATCCACCCAACGCCGCCGACGAGAGGCCCAGTTGAACGCCGCCCAAGTGTCGTAACGCCACTGGCGCGCCGCAGGCACGCCGCCACCGGCAGAGCGGCGGCGTTCGGTCGACTTTAAATTATTTTTGCGGCAATTCTTTATTGCGTCAACCGCAAAGTCGGAGCTTTTCCTTCTCGTGTGGTTTAATATTTCAATTTTCCTGATTAGAAATCAAGCAGGGCTTGCACTTTCCCCGAATTTTCGGGTATTTGCCCGAAAATCTATGTGTCACCCCCCAAAAAAATTTGGTTCCCCGAATCCCCGAAAATCACGCAATCACGGTGCCACCCCTAGCGATTTATCAGGGGTGACTTTTCCTGCCAAAAATTACTTTGCATACCATAATTCTTCACTACTCTCTTGTGCATTAGTTTTCGTCTCTTTTGTTACTTTGCATAAAAACCAGACAGATGCAATATGCTATTGCAAATATTGCAATATACACTGTTCTTCATATGTTGACAAAAAAAAGTATCGTCTTTATGAAATGAGTTTAAATCATTTCGAATGCAGTTTCCCAATCGCTGTTTCTTACATCATTCGTAGTCAAGAATTTTATTTTCAAGTTGAATAGAATTATAGAATGCATTCACTGCTATACAGCTTCAGCCTTTTGTTTGATTTTGAAATTGACAGCCGACAGATTGTTTCTACAGCTGAATTGTAAGTTTGCAGATATTTTTTTTTTTTTTTTTTTTTTTTGCTGTTTTTAGATACGATTTTCTTAATGTTTAATACTCAATTAATGAACGCCTGATAAGAAATACGATCTTCTTTCTGGGACATTTTTTACCCCCCCCCCCTTCAAAAAAAAACAACCTTCGATTGAGACAAAATTTAGCTATAGACTAAGCTATGTACAGGGTTGGGGAATTAAAGATTGAACCGGAAGTTACCCCACAAATATGATTCATAAATAAATTGTAAATTATTGCCTATAGGGGGGCGGGGATAGGTGGCTATCATTTTTAAATGATAATACCTCATTTTTTTTTTTATTGAAAGCAGGGATGCCAAAAAGATGATTATTTTGTTCATTTAAAGTGGAGACAGAAGAAAATGATATCAAATTCCCTGGGAAACCATTGAAATATTTTGATAGACCCAGGGCCCCCCATTAGGACTTGTTCATTGTCTTGGGTATTTTGCGATTTATCATAGGCTACTGGCCTTATTTGGCTTTTTGTGTGTGCTCCCTTTTAATTAGATTCTTTGGATCTTATGGAATGCCATGGCGAATCTATCACTCAGTTTTCCAATAATTTGAGGTATAGCTGAATAATTTCGACATTTTTATTGTTGTCTTTGTACCCCTTTACTTATACCCTCAATTTTTTTTTCAAGGAACACTAAGCTGTTTAACGTTATTTTGCGTGTTTGTTTGAACCATATAGTGACCTACTTAATTACTAAGTAAATTATTTTTCTAATGAAAGCTGAGACAGTATCCTATCAAGGTGGTGTCCAGAGAGGGGGGGGGGGGGAGGGAGGTATTACATTTAAATGATAATAGCTCGAAATTTTATTTATTGAAAGCAGGGATCCAAAAAGTTGATTTTTTTTAATTTAAAGCAGAGACGGCATCCTATCAAGGTGGTATCCAGAGGGGGGGGGGGTATTGAGCTATCATATTGATAATACCTCGATTTTTTTAAAGCAGGGGTGCCAATAAGTTAATTATTTTTTTTATTTAAAGATGGTATCCTATCAATTTTGACCTCGATGATCCAGAAGGGGGTGGGATAGGGAGTTAAAGCAGGGGTGCCAGTACCTTGATTTTTCATTTTATTGAAAGCAGAGGGATCCTATCAAAATCCAGAAAATAGGGAGTTATTATAAAAGTGATAGTACCTTGATTTTTCATTTTATTGAAAGCAGGGATGCCAAAAATTGAAAAGTTGACAAAATTAACAAGATTTTCGTGAGTTATACTTGATACAGCACTTGCATGGTTTTATCGTCCAAAGGGAAAGGGACATATGCGTCCAATCCGTTTTTTTTTTCTTATTGATGAAACGGGTTTACTTTAAAAACATTCATTCATTAATACCAGGCAGATTCACACTAAAACGAATTGGTGTGACGAAAGCGATATCGACATCCCCACCTAACGTTGCGCTCGAGTAACAATGGCGCCCTTGGTCCAGTGCCCAAGTTACATTAAAAGGCCAGGTCATAATAAAAGCTTTCAATTTGGGAGGTTCAAGGAGGAGTCTTTGACATTCTTATGACCTCAGGGTACTAGATGTTGCAACGTTCTTACGTATCTACAGTGGTTTAGAAAATTCGATCACCCCAAAAATGATTACCAAAAATATGCACAAATGTAACATTTGGAATATTATAACACCTTTTTCAAAGCTTTGAAAAAAAGCAAAAAAGTCTAAATACCCCTAACTGCGCTTGAAAGCTATTTTAAAAAGAAAGTCTTTGGAGATTTCCATGGAAATGACCATAGCAGAAGCTTTGAGCCTGGGTGGGGATCAAAGAGGAGTCTTTGAGTATTTTGACCACAGGTGACTTATTGTTGCGACTTTCTTAAATTTGGTAATTCTTGTGAGCATTTGGAAATCAAAGCTTAAACTCAATAACTGATACTAAGTGTCCTAACATTTTGCTTGGATTAAAAGTGACGAACTAGGATGAAAATTTCAACATCTTCCTGGAGCTACTTCAGTCTGCATATTATTTCATTTAATTACGCTTAAAACGGATGAGCTTTTCATTTTTTTTTTTCACCTAAGAAAATAGCTGGCACTTCATTTTTCTTCATAGCGAATAAACTATTAAGTGTTTTTTGTCTCATTGTAATTGAAGTGTTCTCATGTGAAGTGTTCATCATGTGTTTTTCAATTTGATAAATTTACTCCTTTTAGATGCAGCTTATAATTTGACTGATATTAGGTATTTATCAGTTTATAATTTGGAATGAATCCCCAAAAGAAAAATGAATAATATCCAAAAGAGCAGCCAAAAGCAATAAAAAAGCAGCAGTTCAGCCTTAGCCTACATGACATATATTCTATAAAGAAGCCAAAAAAAACTTTAAAATGCATTTTTTTTTTTAAATTGTTATTAAAACCAGTTTTTAATACAAGAAGGCTTCTTAGGAATCCAAAAGAGCAAAAAAAAAAACAGTCAATATCAAAGTCGCCCATTTCAACTGTTTTAAAGGTGACAAAACAGATATAGGCAAAGGGCATTATGAAAAAATTAAGCTTCTAAGTTCAAAGTTATATTCAAAGTTTTTACCCAGATAACTGACGAATTTTGGGATACGGTACTTGAAGTTTTATATGCAGTAATGCTCGATGAAAAAAAACTACTAATTTTGATAATTATTTATGTTAAGAGTACATAGCTAATAGATACTTCAACTACTCGTATTATGCAAGGGTTCTGAAACGCCACAGCCATTTCGTTTCTACCAGATTTCTACTTCTCTTGATGAATAACGAAGAAGACCAGTTTCCAGCCAGCGACTTGTGAATTTTGAACTCATGAATAGGCTCGAACCTGTTGTAAATTTAAGCTGTGATTTGAGAAAGACTGATGAAAACATTAATGTTTGCGGTCAACATGGATCGCGCCGGCGGCGCGCAGTTTTTGGCCCCACCGCCGCCGGTCTTCCCTCATCAGCGCGGCGCGCCGGGGTCTATTTGCAGCCAGAATTGTTGGTAGCCACTTTTGAGTTTAAATTCTAATTCATCATGTGTAGCTAATTCCATCAACTCTTCTTAACTGTGGAGAATCTTCTGTATTTGCACTTAAAAAAGGATCCAAAATCTAATCAGGTATATTTATTTTTAATATATCATCAAATCGTTTATTAAAATCTGAATAGAGTGCATTCAAATGCTCACAATAAGAAAGCATGTCGTCATCTTTTTTTTTCTGTTCCTGATAAATTTGGAAACTGGCTGAATTCCCCTCGTCCGAAATTTCGCTTGTATACAAGAAGTTTTGTCATAAATGCAGAAAGAACAGATTTTGTTTTATTAAATTAAATTCATCACCTTAAAGTTGAATATTGCTTTCATTAAATTTTTGAAACAAATCGGTCAAGTAAGCGATCTCACTTTTGGATTGAATTAGTTTGGATCGCATTTCCACATTTTTATCTTTCAAGAACTCTAGCACCAAGTTAAATAGCTTGTAAACCATGTAAACAGGCACCACCGAATTTCTGTATGAAGCAGGGAACGATTAAATTCTTCATCGTTTCCAATACAAAGCTGCTTAAATAACCTATCGTTCAAGGATCTGCTTCTGATTGTGTTGATAGCTTTAATTATATATTGTAATGAATTAAGTAGGCGTGCACTTAAATTTTGGGCAACAAGATGTTGGCGATGAATGACACAGTGTACTGTGAATGCATTCGGCACCTCGTTTTTTAAATATACAAAAAAAAAACCTGTAGCGCCCTACAATCGCTGGAGCATAATCTGTGGCTATTGATAAAATATTACTCAGAGGCATTCCTTTTTCTTTAAACAACTCATCTAATGCAAGAAATATATCGATTCTCCCTTCGTGTCAGTTTGCAAATATTTAGCAAATAATAATTCTTGGTAAATTTCTTCTTCCTTTAAGAACCACACGTATGCTAAAAGCAAAGCTTCGTTTCCTGGCAAAGTGGATTCGTTAAGCTGAATAGAAAACCGAGATGTTTTTAAATAGCCACACAATGAATCTTCAATATCTTGTGCCATTTCATCAATTCTTCTTTGCAGTGTATTATTGCTCAAAGAAATTTTCTTGATAATATCAAATGCTGGCTTGTGTAACACAGAACGTATTACTTTACTTATAGCCGGTATTATTAGTTCTTCACCAATAGTATGAGGTTTTCTCTATTTGGCAATCATTAGTGAAATATTATAAGAAACAAGCAAGCCATCGCCATCTTGTGAGGTTGCAGTTGCAAAGAGTTTTGCCACTGTTAGTTGTTGGCTAAGTTTTTCTTTTAGTGTACGAAAATAACTTAAATCCTTATCTTTTTATCACCATGAATTTTAGTCAAATGTTCTTGTAGTCTAGAAGGCTTCATAGCTTTGTCTGATAATGTTTTTCTGGCAAATCAGACACATTGGCAATGTAATATTTACAAGCGACTCAATGAAGCCATATTTCAAATATTCAATATTATATTGTCTACATTTTTTCTTTGGTTCAGCCATTATTATCTGCTAAAAAAGTAAAACTTTTATGGAAGTATTTAATGAAATATAAATAAACATGATATCATTAATTGTGAAGCACATATAATTACAACAAAAAAATAATAATACTCACCAATTATAGTCGCGCTATTTATTACTTATCTTTAACAAATATCAATCACGCTGATTTACGTGATAGCATTAGTAAGAAGTTGAGGCTATGTTGCATTCTTCTTCTTCCAATTTATTGGTATTAGGCGGTAGGCTAAGGTTATGTTGCATGTTGATATATTTTAAACTACTTCTTCTTCTTGTTTCAAAGTTGTGATATCTTCTTTCATATATCAATTTATGAAAATAATATTTACTTTACAATTTTACATTTTATAATTTAGTCATCTAGTCTTGAAATGCAACAAGTATTTTTTACGTATTAAATTTTTCTGTTTTTTTTTATATTATTATTGCTACCATGTATATAGGTCGATTTATAAATTTGTTAAGTTAAAATAAGCTAAAATAAATTAAGTGAAAAATATAAAACCAAAACCATGTTAACAAATAAACACGTCATAAATCTTAACTTAACTTGCATTATTTTATTTATTTATAAATGTGCTATAAGTGTTACCATTTTTCTAATTATTTTCTTTTTCTTTTATGCTTTCACCACCCTCTACAGCTAATCATTGCCCCCCAAATGCATGTGTGCCCATTACCACCCCCCTGGTTTCCTGTAGCGCCCCCCCCCCAGGGGCTGGTAGCGCCGACTTTGGGAATTACTGCTCTAGAACCTTAATTTAAAAAAAAAAGCATTTTTCATGTGAATGACGTCACATTCATATGTATTTAACGAGCAGAAAAAGATAGCTGGCAGTATTGCAATGACGTCATGTATTGTATAAAAGGTGCTATATACAGAACAAATTTAGTATAATTAGTATATTATACTAATATTACACTAAAAAAAAATCGTGTAAAATATGCGCTGAGGACGACTCGAAAAAAAATATCAAGTCAATGGCCTTTTAAGCTTCCTTCAGGTGGATAGGCGTAAATTTTTGAGGAGCAAAATTTTAATATCACAAGGGGAGGTTTCAGGATTTTTAGAAATGCCTAGGTGGAGCATGGACCAAAATCAGTTGGGAGCCACTGCTCTAGGCTATATGTATACTGTACAATTAGTCTCCTTCTACATATCAACATACACAATCAGTTTCTATACAAACTTAGCAACTTCAAATATCAATGGGTAAAAACCAGTTTTGAATACCTAATGTGTTTTGACTTTGGACAGCAGAAGTTCTCACTAAACATGCTTCATACTTACATCTGAAATGTTGACAGGTCTCCTTCCACCAACTTTTTTAGGCCGCACTGCTGTTATTGTGATTATATCATTGGATGTGGTTGTAGCAAGATTCATCGGAGTAGTTTGACCTCGACCTCTTGAAGGTTTTGTCAAGGAAATGAGAGGTTTGGCTTCAAATGTGCTATAAAAACCTGAAAATCTAATGATTTAGTATTGCAGCATGAATGTAGCTAGTGAGGACAAGGGGTAGTAGCCCTTAAGGAAGTCCAGCTATTCCATTATCTTGCTGTTTATTTAAATTTTCTCTTCGTCACTAATTAGTAGATTTTTCTAACGTAAAATTATTGATTTTGGACAAAATATCTTTCCTTATTCAGTTTAATTTTATCTGATTTGTGCCTTCATTATATATCGAAATTGTGTTTTAAGTAGCTCATTGGTGAAATTTGCTCTTATATTCATTTTAATCTATATGGTTATAACCTGCTTTCAATTTTTTTTTCCCATCCCCTCCCCCTCAGGTGAAGACAAAGAGTGACAATTTAACCATGGTTTTCATTGATCAGATTTTAATGAATGGTGTATAATTGATAGGTTTAAATACTCTAGTTTATAGACAATGAAACGGTCTTATCTTACACAAATTTATCCGCTAGACATTATAAAATCCAAATGCAAAATTGACCTTTAAAGCCCTTTTCCTAAAGATTAAATTTCGATCAAAGGTAATACAGTTTTCTTTTGACAATTTGTGACTTTTCTTATAATTATCCGCAAAGAACCACATACACAAATTCTTTGCCAATAAAATCGTTTTAGTGGACAGAAATGTCAATATGCCAGTTAAGAAAAAAATATGTAGCCGATTTCGAAACCAGGACCCGGCACTCGGCATGTGGTAGGCTTGTATATAATGATTTTCGTTGTAAGTAGCACCCTCCAAATGAGTCATCTTTGTTGTTACTCTCTCTTCAAAAAAATAGAGGGGCCCCCAGGAAATATATATAACGTTGAAGGGTCCCAATGACTTGTAATCAACAGTTGCGCAGTTTATGGCATCTTTGAAGGTTTGTAATGGGTTTTGCGCCACATCTTTTTTTGCGTCAAAGATTGTGATGGCATTGTTCTCTTAACGTAATATTTCTTTCTTCTTCGCTTTCATTTTTGACTCGTTCTGATTTTTGCTGTCGCTTGTCTTCAAACACCATAATTCTTTGTTCTTCATTTCATTTTTGACACTTCAATAAAGATTGTCGAAATTTAACGGCGCTTGGTTTACGATGAAGCAGGCACCTATGTGAAAAGACACTGCATTTCAGCAACTGAAGCATGCGTGCGACTATTTAGTTACAATATTCAAGAAAGGGTCATGTCGTTCAACGTTTAAATATTCATTTACCTGGACACTACCAAATCCAAGATATCAGCCGAGCTCAAGAAGATTTGGTAGATATTGGATAACAAGACTCAATGTGGGAAGCGTATTTTCGACACAACAAGGTGTTGAAACAAATAAAACCAGGAACTTCTATATTCAAGGCCGTATCCAGGGGGGGGGGGGTACCCGGTTTGAACCCCTCCCCCCCCCCCCGAAATTTTTGACCGACTCGAAAATAAGTCGAAAATTAGTAAAACCTAGGTAAAAATCAGTAAAATTAGTCGAAAACTGAGTCAAAAATTAGTACCCCCCCCCCCCAAAAAAAAGAAGTCAAAATTAGTAAAACCCCCCTGAACAAAAATCCTGGATACGGCCCTGTCTATATTATTGGGAAAAACCTGAATACTTTAAATGGGATAGAAAAACGAGCAAATGGGAACGACAAATCCGTCAATTGCGTGTCATTGGTCAAATTCACAACGTAAATTTTGTAGCTCGTCCCAAGTGCGTTTATTTGCGAGTACTTGCGAGGATCATGTGAAGGATGCAGCACGTCTTGAATATCTTAAACTATGAATAACATTTTTTTTATGTCACATTACAACAAGCATGCCTGGCTCATTGCCTTGAATTTGACAATAAACCTTGTTTGATGCCCTAGAAGAATCGGCACTGTCCAAAATGCCTTCTGTAATGTGAATACTCTTCGCACAGATTCTTGTTTTCGGAAATCCTGCAGATCCCAAAAGTCTCTGGGAAAGATTCAAAAATCAGTTACAGAGGATTTCATTCAGCAAGCGCGACAAATTGATATATCTGAAAATACTGCAATTAAGCATGCTTATTGGACTACTGCATCCAAGTTAAATGCGATGGCAACAAAAGGTCGAAATTTTAGTTTTAGGGCGGAATGACATGTCATGAACAACAAGGGACCTGTGAAAATGACCAAAACTTGGAATTTCGAAATTCTATTAAATTTGCTGCTACTGGAGATAGTACGTATCGGCTTCTGCAAGAAAAACAGCTAGAAATTGTAGATAATATTTTACAGGCTGTCAATGATCCGGATTATGTTGGGAAAAAATGTTTTTTCATAGATGGACCAGGCGGTACCATAAAAACCTTTGTTTATGATACCTTGTATCACATTCTTTGTGACAAAAATCGCATAGTAAAAATGTATGGCTTATATTTGGATATTAACCTTGTAATAACGTAAGGGTTCAACCTGTGTGATTTTCCTAGAGACATTTATAATCGAGTTATTTTATTTACTTGCAACTGACATTTCTGCTGCTTAAACATAAATTCCCTTGAGATTTAGTGACTTAATAAGTACAGAGACTTGGACAAAGAGATTTAATTACCTTATAGGATTGAACTCTTTGTGCACAGTAGCGGTGTATATTATGGACCCAAAACATTGCGGGCATCCGCTCAAAAAGAATAACCAGCAAAACAGGTGGCGTGCAGTGTATTGAATGCAATAAATTGTCTCATTTTAGCTGTGGAAAATGTACTCAAATGACTTAAAGAAAGTTTTTGTGTGCGTGATTTGTGCGCAAAAAGATTCTCCAAAAACTTGTACTCTGACTAAATTGAAGTAAAAAAAATAACAGTCCAAAACAGTCAAATAGAAACGAGAAGAACCTCGATCAATTTAAAAGGAATGCTATTTTCCCAAGTGAAAATCTGTAGACAAAATCAAAGGCCGCTCCTGGGATAGCACCGAGACTTATGGCTGCTATAGAGAATATAACGGTGGAATGTGCTAAAAACCAGGGTAATAACACCGGCTCAAAATGTCCCAGTACGGTGTATCTATTCAATGCAGTAGCTTTGTTACCAGTCAAGCCACTCAAACTGAAGTAGAGTATCCTCAGTCTCTTCTACAGATGAAGAGGCTCATATAACGGATCATACCTCTGAATATGATCCGGGGTATGACGTGTTTGCAGATTTTACATAAGTGGAGGCTGCAGAAATGAGAATTGCACGTTTCTCCATGTTTGCCTGTTTTTTTTTTGTTTTTTTTTTTTGTTTTGTTTTTTTAGGCAACTGCCCTGACGAGTGTTGTCTTCTGCCACACAAATCTCTGAATAAAAAATTTGCTCATGGCTTTTCTTTCATGAACTGTAGTCCTAGTGTGCATCTCACTTTCCACAGAAGGAAGAAGCTACGTTCAGAGACTGAATTGCAAAGTCCGAAAAACGGGGAACGAAAAAATACACCTCTATTGATGCAGGTTTTCACAAAGACAGCTATATCCAGTCCCGCTCATGAGCTTGAATCTCATGCCGCCTGTCTTACATCAGCCGATGAACATCCCTCTCCCATCGTACCAGCCCCTCCTCTTGGGTTGAAACCCTGGAGAACCTAGCAAAAACCAACATTAACCAGCATTCGGCCAATCCGCCCGGTCCAAAAAACCAACCGGTTTGGAATTTTAAAGAAATCAAAGATTCACCCTCCAAGCCATACTTTCCGAATTTAACAACTTGGAATCAATTCAGTGTGTGCTGGCAAGCAAATTCGACACCGCAGTGTAAAGCCCTTCATTTATCCGTATTCATTTCCGAAAATACTAGTGTCAAATATCCGGTCTCTTATGAACAAAATGAAAGAGGTCGAACTATGCTTGAAAAATGAACTTGTTGATACTGTTTGTATATGTGAATCTCAGTCCGCCCCTGAAGAATATGTTCCATTTGATTGATATGATACCTATTTTAAACCACGAATGACACCCGATGACATTACAGTAACATACGGTGGTCGTAGTGGTATATTTTTCGATCTCCTATAAAAAAAAAATAGAGTTCTCAATTTCAGCAATATCGCAAATAAACACTGTTTTGAAGTCTTATGGTTGTTGTGCACGCCTGAGAGGCTACCTAAGAAAGTGGTATCACTGGTGATATGTGTACTTTACTATCCGCCCCGCGGCCCTTGTCGTAAATACCTTATGGATTACTTACAAAATTGCACTGACAATGTACGACCCTTGTATCCTAACGCTGATGTCGTGGCTTGGCGCACACATAGTGTGTGGCGACTTTGATGACTTAGATTCCAAATAGCAAAGCAATTTTCTGTCACTTAAGTATATGTCAACAAGAGGTAACCGTATGCTAGATCTCATTATTAGCAACTGTCCTGAATATTACAATATCCCAGTTACATACCCCCATTAGGTATGAGCGACCACCTGTGTGTTCTTTGGGTATCTAATCATTTTATCCCAAATAAAGAAAAAATAGTGTGGTGTACAGGCCCTACACACCTGAGCTAGTAAATTCCTTCAAGAAATAGCTCACAGATCGTGACTGTCATGGTATCCTCTCATTGTCAGATGTGACAAAATGGCAAGTTTATTCTGTAAGAAACTGTTCGAAAAATACTGTGGAATTTTACTACTTCTGCTACTACTACTACAAAAAAAAAAAAAAAAAATGTGAAAGCTAATGAAAAACCATGGATTACTCAAGATATTCGGGATCTGATACAACTCAGGAATGAATTGCATTTAACTGGATCTGAGGAATATTTCAAAAGATTAAGCAATACAATTGTGTATAAAATAAAATGTTCATGTAAGCAGTATGGTTCTAAAACAATAAGCAAAATATATAAATCCAACACAAAGAAGCTCCACGATACAGTTCAGAACACCATCGGTACAACGTGACTAAAGTTGACGTGAGAGGTGATGATGGTAAACCCCTGCTACCTAGTAAAATTAATGATTTTTTTGCATCTCTTAGTAAAATTCCTCCGCGACTAATAGCCTCACCACCTAATGACTCAGTTTCAAATATCCCTATCCTAGAGATTAGTTCAGTTGCTAAAAAGTTGAAGGCACTTGATTCTCGTAAATCTAGTTACCCAAGTGAGATACCGATTAAACTGATTATTGGGTGTACTAATCTTTTATCTATTCCTTTAACGGCAATTTTTTAACCAATGTTTTGTTGATGGTTTTTTCCCTAGTATTTTTAAACAGGCGACGTTATCCCATTCCCCATGTGCAAGGCCCCTAAGGATATTACTAATATGAGGCCGATTTAAAAAACACCGGCTCTTTGGAAAGTGTTTGAAAGTTTTATTTTTGATTGTTTAATTAAGGACATAAAAGATAACTTAGATTCCCAACAATTTGGATTTAGACCCGGGCATAGTACTGTTCATTATTTGGTCGCATTGTTGGGAGAAAGAAACGGGCCTTATGTTGATGCATTATTTGCTGAAATAGTTAAGCCTTTTGATAGTCTTTGCCATACTGTAGCAGGGGAAGAAGCTAGGGTTATGGGTGCCCGTCCATTTGTTGTACGTATACTTGCTAGTTTTCTTTTTAAAAGATCTCAGTGTGCCCAACTCCCGGATCATGAGCCATCTCGGTTTTTATATATTTGTGTTTGCAGTTCGCCACATGGGACTAAATTGGGCCCACTTTCTTTTCTTATTGTTTTTAACCGTATTTTAGCAACCATTTGTGAGTGAGTTAATGAGCCCTGTTTCAGAATCTAAGCAACAGTTACTATGTGCATTGGGAATATTACCATAGTGGTAACAGTACCAAGAAGATGGTTAGAATTAAAAAGAATGGAAAATTTTAGAGTCAAATCTTCGACGATTTAGCACTGGAGTATAGGGATTAAGACTCTTCGCTCTGATGGCATTGTACATTGTTGTCTTGATGATATGTTGAAACTGACATTTTTGTATCGCGACTTCATCAAAAAGCTAAATGGCTTGAACTAATCAGATAACTGAGTTACACAAATTAGAAACTGCAGTTAAACAGTGTCAAACTTAAGAATCTAAACCGTTAAAATCAATTTGTACTAAACATAATATCATATTGTTATGCCCAAAACAAAAGGCCTGTCAGGTATTTTCTAAATTTTTATAGGAGAGTGAAAATATACTGACCTAGGCTTTTCGTGGGGTAGGTGCTTGTACAAAAACTTAAAACAAAATCAAGCCTAAAATACATGCTTTGCAGCAAATTAATTTCGCTTCGTTTTGGAATATTTTATACACGATTATATCAGATAGCAGTTGAGGTAGGATTTTGATCCATCTTCGTCCCGGCCATGGGCAATAACCCTTGCCTCAGTAGCGGTAACTGATGGGGGCATGTGCCCCCCAGACTAATTTTTACCACCCCTAAGTTTCAAGAAATACAATTTTTGGTATTTTCATTGAAAATCCTCCTTTTTGACATTTTGATTCAACAAATCGAAAAAAAATTGTCCCCATTCCCGACAATTTTAGTGAATTGGCATCACTGCTCTGCTTCATATAAAGTAAATGTAGCTCTCCAGACCTGACTGACGAATAAAGAGCCACTAAACAAATCGTTCTCAGTTTCTGAATCATTTTCAAAAAAGTTCGGGATAAATCCTTTGGTTCCGGTTTTTTTGGACAGTTAAATCTCAAATTTCGCTTGGAATCAACTAACTCGTGTTCAGTCGCACTTCAGTTTCTTTGTATTACCTCCCCCTCCCCTCTTTCTTAGTACCAACATTCGCGGCGCGAGCAAATAACCCTGCCTAATAACTAGTCATGGTAATAACAAGCTACGAGTCTTCTCCGTATCATACCTCAAAATATACCAATATCATACAAGGTGGGAGATATAATCGTATTTCCCAGGTATCTGTGACTAAATTTCATCGGCTACAATAATCAGTTTGTCAACACATCGTCAAATGTTAGTAAAAAATGACTTATAATTAGCTAAAGTTCATACTAATAATGGTAACAGACATATAACTAACAGCAACCCAGGAAATAAATTTAAACTACTTAGATTTTTTTTCGCAAGTCCTCGCCATCTCCATTTATCCTAAAATTTCATGTTCACAGAATTTATCGGAGGGGCTTAAGGGATGAACATAGGTTTTCTAGTATAGACTTCACCTTCAAAGTTACAATAACTGCACCCAGCCTTCTTACAGATAGCACAAGAAGTAAGAAATACTACAAACATATGCCAAAAAGCGTTTTTTTTTTTTACACGATCTTATAGAATACACATTGAGATAAAAGATGATATAGGCATAAAGAACCATAATAAGGAGGTCCAAAAACAATTTTAAGGTAAGAAAAAGAGGCCAAGACAGAAAACGTCTATTTAAAATGTTGAAAATTCCATTTTACAATCATCTTAGACGAGGGTACATTTGTATGATAGTAAGGAAAATTTGCACCGGGCCGAAGTTCGAGCCTACCCAATTTCCCTCAAATTACACCTCTCAGTAATATGTAGACATATTTTCCGAACTGTTATTCCGAATCTATATACACAACCAATTCCAAGATCATTTTCTCGAACTACTGTAGCTGAAAGATTCTTACCAGATTGCTGATAATCAGGTTGTGAAGCTTCGACTTTGGACTGTGATGTGCTAACTGGATAGGGTTGTGACGTAACAGTTGTGGGTATAAGGGGAGCGAGGGGTGGAACAAATCCAGCTTCATGTTGATGTGCATTTCTTCCTGATTCAACGTCCAAAAAAACTTGTTCAATGTTTTTCAATGTCGTTGGGGTTAACGTAGGCGTCGTCCGGGTAGGAACTCCACTAAGACCATCAAGGACGGCAAACTGAAAGAACTGCATTAAAAATATTGAAGAAAAAAAAAAACAAATATTTAACACACTTTCGTTTCAATATCACTCAATTATTTATAAGTTAATCTACGAGAAAAGAATTTTCCAACAACAAAATTAATCATAAGGAAGGCAAAATCCATTGATATGACTGAACACAAGTTGTTTTTAATAGCTTAGTCACTTTTGTTATCAATTTACAGAGAATGACGCTATTGATAACAAAATTAAACCAGAAAAATAAACTTCCCTCAGTTAAAATGGGCAACATCCAATATGTGTAAATCATACTATGTTGGTGGACTCGGTAGCCGACGTCCCCGGAAAATTCCCCCCACACAAAATTGAGCAGCCACAGAGGAAGTAAAAAATAGGCACAGCAAAATGTCGATAAAATGCCCTAAGGGGTAAAAAAAAGGACCCGATATCAAAAAGAGTTTTAGGACAGGGGCTGGTTGGTCCCCAATCACTTTCGACTTATAAAAAAAAGGACTAGATTTCTCAATTTTCGATCGAATGAGCATCCTCCGGAGTTCATAAGACCACGAGGGAAAAGTTGGGATGAGGATGGGGCAGCTCCTATTCGGAATAAGTTCTGCTAATTTTGAAATCAAGAGGGAATCGAAAAGAAATAAATATAAATTTCTAACTCCAGCCCCCCCCCCCCACTCCTTCCTTAGAATTATTATGTATTTACCTGAAGGTTCTATAGGGGTTAGGATGTTTCGGCATTAAAATAAACCCTTTAAGGCATCCGCCCCTTCCGAAATTTATGCGACCACCCTTACATAAAATCATTATATCTTAGCAATGGGCAACTTGCATAGCTTACAGCCCTTGCCCCGGGAATTGGAAGGAGGGAGGTTGTCCATTCAGGAGGCATGGTTATTTGACCTTTGGACTGTTTTGAAAAAAATTGTTATCGCAGAATTTTGACCGGATGTGTTTGGGAGAAATAGGGGGAATTTTCTGGGCGGAGGGCAATATTCAATAGCTAGTAGTTGCTATTATACAATAGCTGTCAAACGTGTTTTGCTGTTTTTTTCTTTTTTAGTTGATGTGCTCAGTCATGTTACACATTTGGTGTCAAATTGGTCTAACAAGAATAGCTAGATACAGACAAGGACTTGTTAAAAGCTTTGGCCCTCGCCAATTAGTCTAGCTGTGTAGTAAAACTCATTAGACCGTTCATAAATCAAGATATGTTTCTAGTACACTTGAGAGACGTGTGTGCAAGAATGTACCTCAAAGGGTAGTGATGTCACTTCCATAGACATCTTGAAAAAAAAAAAAAATCGCGTTACATCAATAATACAAAGAATTATCTCAAAAACGCAATTTATATTATACTCACCTCCAAACGTAAAACTCATTATATTCTAGGAAAAAGTATAAAGGTTCACCTCTACTGAGCGTATATATATATATATATATATATATATATATATATATATATATATATATATATATATATATATATATATATATATAATATATATATATATATATATATATATATATATATATATATATATATATATATATTAATATATATATACGTATATATATATGTGTGTGTGTGTGCTTATCTGCAGCAATTTCATCACTGGATGAAACGTATCTTTTATAAGGGCTAATATCGAAAACAGCTGAGAATTATCAAGACTAGCGACATATTGTTAAGTATTTGATGACGCCACGAATCTTAGTAAAACAAAAAAAAATTGTTTTTTGAAAGGCCTAGCGTTTTCTCTGCATACTTTTGCAGTTGTTTTTTAATTGCATCAATTTAAGCCATGACGAAACAGATGAGCCTAAATAAGGTGAACTTTTATTGTCTGTTCATGACAGTAACCTTCAATATAAAAATAAAATGAAGAAAAGAGTGTGTTCAACTCAGTAGAGGAAGTAAATATTGGACCTTATTTGTGTTTCACTGCCAGCTCCTGGCAAAAGTTCTCTTTTAAATTAAGAAAACACCAGACACTGAACAGTCGGTCATTGGAAAGTAGCCCATGACTAATGCAACATTATCGTAAAAACCGAAATTGAAGAGCTAAAAAAAAAAGATAGCTGTGTTGCTTTCAGTGCAATCATTGATAAAGAGGACATAAGATTGAAAAAAAAAAATACAAGTCCAATCGTTCTATAGAAGGCATTCGAGGACTACATAGGGGAAGAACGAAGAGCCAGGGGGTGCAGCCTCCAAAATCCTTCCTACCAATGAAGAAAATTATGTCACTATAATGGGGAAATAAAAAGATGTAAAATACAAAAATAATCAAGGAGCTTATGTTTTATTCTAAAATGATAAACATATACCGTTGTATCGAAAACTAAAGAGCACGTCTGTCTTTTTCGTAATTTTACAGGGGACCAAAATAAGATTTTCAACCTGTTGGCGGGAACAATTTTATCAAAAAAAATACAAAGGAGAGAAAAAACTAAAAAATTTATTATACATAGCTGAATGAATTAGCTTCATTTTGGTACATAAACAATAGTATTTTAGCTAGAGGTTCTAAAACTGGCCTATCTCTCGTACCTCCGACAAAATCATATAAAAGTAATACTGTTAAATCCTATAAAGTAATACAAAGCAAAATTTGATCATTAGAAATAGATATTGCAGTGAGATACTTCTAATTTGGTAGCTCATTTTCGAAAAATTTGAAAGATATGTTCATTCCGTTCGAGCGCAACGATGATATAATTCAAATAAAAAAAAAAGGGTTATGGAATACGTATCGGCAGATAGAATTCGTAAGAACATAGGATTCTAGATAGAACACTTCTTTTAGAGGACAACAATGGCTTTCCCATATTACTAAACAATTTTCCTATCTTAACTAGCTAAGTTAGTTTTCTACAATCCCTTGGTAACTATTTGTCTAAGAGACTTAGCATCTCAACGAGTGTTTTACAAGCGGGGCAAATACTCAGGAAACTATCTTGGGGGAGGGGGTGAGACACACAAAATTAATGATATTCTGTCAAAAATCGTAAAATTGTGCATTTAGGCATGAAGGCGCTTCTTCCTGCGTAAATACCCTCATACAGGCATAAAGTCATTGCTGGGCAACGAATAAGTCAACCAAGATCAATCAGAAAAATAATAAAAATATTCCTCTTATGCATTTGAATTAAATGCTTTTTCTGTTTTTATAGGTAAATTTCATCTAGCACTGTTGTTGACGCCTTTCATAGGCGTATTATAGCAGCCATAAATATACAAGAAATGACAATAACCATAAAGTAGTGACGCAAGTTTGCTTTAATTATAATTAAAACAAATTATACTCTTTCTATATGGAATTGTTTTATCAGCATGTGTACACACATCTCAGGCAGACAATAGAAACTAAGAGGCGTAAAAGAAGGCATCCCGGAAGGCTGAAGTAGTTCCGATGTTATAAAATGGTTTGGTGTCATCACTGTCATAAGCTCTTTCTTGCGTCCCTACCCCCAAAGGGGAAAAACTGCTTGCGGGGTATCATAGTAGCGTCAGGGTGGACCTTTTACGAGTTTTCCCTAACCAGAAACGTGACTACAAACAACACCCCAGGGTCACCTTGAGGAGTGGTGTTTCCCGAGGAAATTAAGCCTAGTAAACAACACATAATATTTGCAGCCATGAATATATAATGATTCGGAGGTAACAGTCAGCAGAAACCCATCTATTGAACAAGACGGACCAATGCTTGCACAAAGCCCCCATTCAACTGGGAGTCCCAAAGACTCCTTTCTGCTCGGTTCTAAGCCAGCTTGAGGACCTACCATAGACTCACTAAGAAGTTATTCGATTCTGGCCAACACTGATGGGACCCATTGCTGTCCTTAAGTGCAGTAACAATTTTGATGATTTAGATAATAATACCGACTTAGCCCGATTCCAAGTCCACTGAAGCGTGCTGCAGAGACAGACTTAAGAAGAAGTTAGTCGTCCCTAACCTGCACTGATGAGATCACAGGCTTTCTTGAGCCCATAACAATTTCAATGTTTTGAATAATATGAAAATTATGACAGGAAGCGTTATGACATTGAAAGACAACTATCATATTGACATTTCAGATAAAGAATTTATAAATTCTGAACAAGACTTATTCTGAGTTTCAGAAACCCATCTTTCACGGTTAGGAAACATGAAATTAGGTGACGTAGACTTTATTCGGGTAGGAAGAATGGGATACACAGGCAGGGAGTAGGGATTTTGATGAATAAGGAAGCTTATTTTTCTTTGGTTGGGAAGATAACAGAATTATACAGAATTATTGAGATAACAGATAACAGAATTATAATTGCTTACTTTATGACCAAAAGTGCAGGGTATCAAGTCATAGTAAATAATAATAATTTATTTTTAACCCAGATTTAGGCAAACAAACATAGCAAAATACACAAACAAAACAAGAAAAAAAAACAAATACAAACACACATACAATAATTAAACATTTATCTCAGGGACTCAGTCAAAAACACACGGATAGTACTATGGTTTGGACCTAGGGATTCAAAAGCATGTCTTATTAATTTAAAACTAAGCAGCTAAAACGACTGAATAATGTCAGTAGCACCAAACTTCGCAATAATACGTGTATTGCGGTATGAAGTGGGAACGTTTAGCAAAAATTTGCAATATCTAAAATAAGCAATGCGGATCTGGCTCAAATCTTTCTTCTTTTATAACGAGTACATACCAGTCAAACCAAGGCGGAATAGTCACAATACGTGGATTAAATTTGATCTAAAGCACGGTGTGAGTATTTCTACGGATTGGTACAATTTTTGCATACCCAGACTTCAACTTTTCTTGGTCATCCCTCAAAAACTGGAGTTGCAAAATAGGGAGTATGGAACATACACGTATCCCTAACCACCGCAAACTCCCAACATTACGAATTACTGAAGATCCATAAGCCAAACTATGTGCTGATGATTTGTGATTAAAAACTAAATATTGGCATTTATCGAGATTCAAAGCCTGGTAAATGCTCGGAAACCTGATAGAAATACGTTGCACAGGTAATGCCAAAGTAGACTTGGTCTGGCTTAAAACTAAGAGGTCCTCCCTGTACCTAATATAATCAGATAAACTATGGAAATACCAAGGCCTAGTTCCTGATAGCGCAGAATGAATGCAAGCATTAAATAGATAAGGGGAGAGCAGTGTAGCCTGTCGTAAACTAGATTGAACTGGTATATTATGTAAAACGAAGAAATGAATTACTATACCAAAAATTTAAGTAGATGTAAAACATAAAGGTTCACTGTAAACTCTGACAAAGAATAACGAACTAGCGCATGACAAAACTATCAATAACCTTAGACAAATCTTAAGTATAAATATGTACTTCATGACCTTTAGACTGGGCATCATAAAGAAGTGAAGCTAAAACCTTATGCGCATGTTCGCACCCAATACGAGGTTGAAAACCAAATTGGTTTGAATCTTTTATTGTGCCTTTAGTAATATATAGGAGCAGAATATGTTCAAAAATTTTACTTCTATTGTATGCAACAGTGATAGCCCTAAATGAACTGTAGTTAAAAGGGTCTTATCCACGTTTAAGAAAAGAGGCTACCGAGCTGTAAAGAAAGGAATCCGGCACCATTAATAAGCATAAACGAAACTGGAATAGTAATTGGAGTTGGATGACTAATGCCGGGCAATAACAACGTAAATGATGAGTGTTAATCCCATCAAGATCACTCGATTTAGACTTAAGTTTCCGCATACTATTAATAGTACTTTTAGTTGATACAGGAATAACATAGCGTTGCAAAACGTCAGCGGGCAAGAGTTTAGAAACTAAGCCTTGAAAAGATAATAAACACTATATTTAATCTTACTAAAAATATTTTTATGATGCCTAAGCCAAGACGAGTCTAGGATAACATCGATGGTCCCTCATGAACCAAATTTACACGAGTTAATAACTTGCTTCAATTGTAATGTAGTTTCAGGGAACTCAGCACCATTAAAACGAACCAAAAGAACATACCGCTTAAATTCTGATTTTGTCTTACTTTTTATATTAAACATTTGGCCTTGCAAGGGAGGCCCACACGAATCCTGAAGTGAAGTCAAAATTTAGCACGATTTTAACAGCGTTAAGACCGGAGTCTTCTTTCCAAATCGAGCTTCGAGTATTGAGTTTGACCTGGATAACGAAAACGGCCACATTCTCAGCTTGTTTCATCCACTCAACTAATCGAAGGTAATAAACATTCAGTTGCACTCTGCTTATGGCAAAAAACGCTCACGCACAGTAGATTAAAGGGGATTTTGACCTAGGAAAACAAAGCAGTTAGGGTAGAAATACATAAGGACCATTTCGCCTTCCCCCACTCCCGTTTCATACACCATTTCTTATTAGTAGCAACGCAAAGATGTTTGTCAACATAAACGATAGAACAGGTAACATCTGTGGAGCGAATGTAGTGGTCACTATTAGTCACGGCAATACTCTTGTGAATATAACTGTAATTAAGAACTTTAGGTGTTATGCGATAACCAATTGGTAAAGAGTCCAAAACTAAGTTGGCATGAGTAGAGGAGCTATTAATATCACAATTGAAGTCACCTGTCAACGATAACGGTGACTTCCAATACTGCATAGCAGAGTTTTAAGGGATGAGCAGGCTTTAGAAAACTTAGTAAGCGAAATTAAACGCTTCTGATCACAAGGAAGGAAGACATTAATGAATAAAAGGTGACAAAGTCGTACTGCAAATAATATTATCGAGGAATAAAATAAAACAGGTGACAAGGGTGTGGCTAATCGTTTGATAACACATTCCAGGCCATCGGAGGGTAGGTCTTTAGTTCTGTGGGCATTGGTTCTAAACACAATATGTTGGCTGCTTCTTCGCATATAGTTAACGGAGATGGCAGGAAGTAGGTGTTCCTGTAGGAACAGAATATCATAATCGTTCATTTTTTTTTGGTTTATCGAGCCATCTTTATCTTTCATGCCGTTGATAATAAGCTAACAGAGTGAGGCGGCAATTCAACGATCATTTATAAATCACTAACTGTGACAAGAGTTAGTCTTTCTCGGATACACTTATTGCTTTTGCTGATGACAGTACTCTTGACACAATCGGCACAACGGAATCTGATTTCTGTTCAAAGATGATTGTCCTTTTTGAAAGGGCTATTCAGTGGTTTAGTGTTAATTACCTCACCTTAAATGTTTAAAAGTCATGCTTTCTCATTTTCTCAAGTTTCAAAGGCCTGTTCTGGTTTAAATGAAATGTATGCATCGAGAAGTTCCCTTAGTAGACCTAAGGATCGATAATTTCGATTCCTAGGCATCTTGCTTGATGAAAATTTTTCTGTCAAGCATCATATTGACCTGATCAAAACGAAAGTCTCCAGAAGCCTCGGGATCCTTAAAAAACTTAAACTCATTCTCTTAGTATTCTTAGTGCTCTTAGTATTCGTAATTTTCAGTATCCTGTTCTATAGCTTAGTTCAGTCTTATGTTTAATACTGTTCTGTTATTTAGATGTCAACTTTTCCCTTGTCACTGAGGCCAATTTCAAAGCTTTATGATAAAACAAGGACTCTTATACGGGACATTAATCGTTCCTTACTTAAATCCTTGCTTGATTTTAAATCTCTTTATTTTCTGTCTTGTGCTTCTTTTACTTTCTTAAGGTTGCATGACTAGTCTTGTGCTTCTTTTACTTTTTTAAGGTTGCATGACTAGCTTCCTGCCGCCCTACGTGGTAATATTCCTTTTATTCCTGAGCAATAAACTTATCATTTCCGCATTTCCAACAACTTACAGATTCCTCATACTCCATCAATGTAGTCGGACTTCAACCCTCTGACTCTCAACCATCAGCTACCACTCGTTAAATATCTTCAAAAGGTATGTTAGAGAATTTCTAGTTAATAATCAAGTCTTCCCCACTTTTCCTTGGAGTTGATATCTCTGGATTGGGTTGGATCTTTAATTGAGTTGGTGGAATCGTGTGCTACTCCTCTGGCTAGCTTGTGATTTTGGGGATTATTAAGGTGGTTGACTGGATTATTGATTCTGCTTATGGTTTATTTTTTGTTGTTGTTTTTTTTGCGGGGGGGGGGGGTATTTTTTCTTCCCTCGTCCTTCCTGGCCATGGAGCCTTACGGGGAAAATTATGTTACAGTTGATTCTTGTTGTAAATCTTTTATAAATAAAAGAACTCAGAACATGACCGAAAAGCTAAGTATTGTTAAATTACAGCTCCAAGGCAAAGATAAAGATATTGGTAGAACCACTTCAGATGTGGCCTCCTTCACAAAAAAAGCTCATGGTGTGGGCAAAAAAATCTCACCCATTGTGAATATAAACCCTGAGCAGACTCTTGACAAGCAAGGGCCTTCACAGCCTCCTTATTGAACAAAGAACTTACTGCAATTCTTTCAGACTTGGGAAGCTAATTCAATGAACGTCTTGAAGACTTCAAAGATATTCGATTGTACCACAGTTCGTCACATCTCCTTTTGCAGAAATTGATACTGAAGAATTCTCTACTTTTGTCCTGCAACATTTTGAAGAAGACGGCGCTGTAGCGGAGATGAAGCTAATTGATAACATATCCGTGTCATATTTCATTTCCAAGTATAGAATTGATTAAAAACAAGCATAGGAACCGGTCGACTGACGGACATTTGGATATTTTGTTAACATAAAATAAAAATATATAACTAAAGGTACTAAACAACTGTACGAATTAAAAGAAAATACACGTTTTATCTTCCTACATCGTCGGGTAGGTTATTACTAAGGTTTATGATCTGTAAGACTGATGAGTTACTTAAAATTTTGGAAACCACCGGTATCAAAGTCAAGTTAGTCAACTTTTTTTTTTTTCCATGGAATACCAAAAAAGGTATTTTCAAAGTCAATACCAAAAATGGGTTTTTTTTTTTTCGAATATACAGGGGATCTAAGGGGACAAATGCCCCCATACCCAATTGGCGCTGCTGAGAACCAGCAAGAAATGTGATATTTTCAAAAGAGGACATTAATGCCAATGTTGACACAAATACAGATGGATGTTATCCTAGCTTAGGTAAAATGGGCCTGTAAATCACCATGGTACTAGCACGATCGTAAGACAGCCAACCTTATTAGTTATGTTATTACTAATCGAAGACTAATTAGTCTTAGATTAGTAGAGATTACTGCTAATCCTTTGTTATTACTATTTATGCCATGCAAAGTTGCTGTCACCACGAAGACGGTTGATCTGAAGATTAGCACGAAAAAAATCTAACATTCTAACGAACTCGTGGGGATGTATTGGAAAGTGGTATTTGTCTCGCTAATTCTTGCTTAAAAGTCATCGATCAATTCAAGTATCTGGGATCTCTCGCTGACACCTCTGGTGGTCGCAGTGCAGACTAAAATACCTTCAACATCTGTAGTCTTTGCTCAACCAAGGAAACATACATGGCTACAGGAATATTTACTATTGAAGACGAAAATTCACATCTAGGATCTAGGATGCATTTGTCCGCTCTGTACTCCTTTACGGATATGAGACTTGTCCTCCGAAAGTCATGGACATCTTTGCTATAAAATTTGACCATTCCCATTTGAGGCGAATCCTTGGTATTTCTGTCTGAGATACGGTCAGTAGTACCCAAGTTAGACTGCGTTGCCGCCAGAAATATGGCATTGGAATGATAGAAAATGGCGCTTAACCTGGTTAGGCCATGACTATTGTCCCATTACTTCTCTCTTCGTGCAAAAATTTCGAGTACGTAAAAAATGATATACTTCCCTTACATTCACAACTCGGGCCCAATCTCTGGTCTGGACTTTTTCCTGATGTCTATACAAGCAACCCCTGAAGCAATCACTAAAGTGATGACTCACCAATAATCCAAATACATGGATATAAATACATCAATAATATAAATACATCAAATTCTGCAGTCCTGTCCATGCCGCATTTCGAGGGAAGGAAGTGGTTCTATAGAAATGAGTGGGATAAAACAGATGTTAGTTTCTTTCAGTCAGTCTGTCATGATATAATTGACAAGGTTAAAGTGCCATTTCAGTTACTGCAAGAAGCCCCGTCATTACCTATATCAGAGAAGCTGCTTGTGCTGAATATCTATACAAGTAAGCTAATTCACGCAACTCGTTCTGAATAAAAGGGGCTGTTCCAATCAGAAAGGTCCGCATTGGATCTGAAGTCCTTGGGTGGTCTGAAAACCCTGAGTTAGTTCTGGTATTCCTTGCTAAAAGCTCGTAAAAAGCCCTGTAGCAGTATTATGAATAAAGTATGTTACCATGCTAAATGTCATTTTGCCAGGTGTCTGTCTAAACATCTCCCTAACATAACTGGAGAAATACTGAACTAGTCTGTTTGAATACCAATTCAAATAACCAATGACCTTCCTTACGCTAATCAAGAGATGTTGACGAAGTCTGTGGTACGCATTTGTTTTACAGTGCTAGGCTCATTGGACACCTTGTTTCGCTTTATCAGATGATTTCTTGTCCTGGATCCGTGTCTGAAGTTTTTTTCCAATAGGCATAGTTACCTAACAGGCTAAATAGGCTAATCTTAACAAAACGCAAAGGCCCGGAGCAATCTATCAACTGTCGCCCTGCTATTGTGTAAGTTAATGGAGCTGCTTATTACTAAAGATGTAAATATTTCGTGTTCCACTCTCGAATGCCAGCTTGGCTTTTTAAAGCAGGCCTGAGCAGAGAACATGTAAATTGTCTCCTTGCACACCTGTTGATTGATTGTGATGAAAAGGTGAAAGGCTTGTATTGGCTATGCATGATGTTAGGAGAGTTTTTGACTCCAGCATACATGCGCAGCTCAAGTTAAGTTCTCGTACGCGTAGTCTGTCTAGGCCACTGTAGATTCTATATATTCTAGATTATATATATTATACAGTAGATTCAATATTCTCCCTACTGTGATCTAGGCCTATTGTCGTAACAGTCAGAGATCTATACTGCAAAAATTCCTAGGTATTCTGACTAACAGAACTAGAGTATTGATTCTTGTATATAAAGGTATTAGGGAGGGAGCTATTAGCACCTCTACTTTGTATAATCATAGAGTTGTTGAGCTGTAGCAGGTTGTAGTGCAGAAATGTGTGTTTCGTGGAATAGATATTATGCTACTGAATTATGCTGATGATACCCTGAGTGATAGCAGATCGTTTTTTCCGAGTTGAGGAACATTTTTCTTGACTTTCAAAGGCATATCATAGGATTAATCTTGTCTTTTTGTGAGTGTAAAAGTAAAATGGTTGACGTAAAAAGTGAAACGTAAAACATAAAAAGTAAAATAAAAAAAGGTGTTTGATCCCTGTCCTCAACAGCCCTCTACCGCTTCTATTTAGCTCAGCAGCCAAGTTTGTATCGCTTCTAGCACTATTACTTATCTGGGCCTTCTGGTTGCGTCAATTTTTAAATCGAATCGTCTGGCTCTTTTTTTAGCATTTTGCAGAAAAAAAAAAACACTGTACATACGGACTCCTTGTTGGCAGTAAATTGTTTGCTTAGCCGTTTTTTACATGTGCCCTTTTATAGTGATTTTGTTATTCTGCACATTCTGTCATTCTGTATTGGAAGGGGATTTTCTTAAAATGAATCTATCTGTTTTGTTTCAGTTGCTTTGGTGGAGGATCTTCTTTTCTGTGGTTGTTTATATTGTGTTGCATTTCAGTATGTTTTCTTTTTTTTCTTCCTTTTTTTCTTTATTTACTATTACTCTGTTTGTTAACTGATGACAAAAACGGGAAATAAATCTCATTCATATATATATATATATATATATATATATATATATATATATATATATATATATATATATATATATATATATATATATATATATATATATATATATATATATATATATATATATATATATATATGATATATATATATATATATATATATATATATATATATATATATATATATATATATATATATATATATATATATATATATATATATATATATATATATATATATATATATATATATATATATATATATATATATATGCATATATATATATATATATATATATATATATATATATATATATATATATATATATATATATATATATATATATATATATATATATATGCATATACATATATATGTATATATGTCATTGCTGTCAGTTTTGCATTTCGTCAATTGACATTTTCCCACTTCTTAGATAATAGCTAAAAATCTTGTCCTAAGCTCTTCTCAAAGGGAGGATCAGCAGGGTATTAAACAACAGGATGACCAAAGTATTATCAAACATCCATTGCCCTGCTAATCCTTCTTGAATCTGGATCAGTAAACAGTTTTTGGCAATTAAGGAGTTCGAAAATGTCAGATATGACCTTTAGCTTAACAGCAACAACAAATTTAAAAAACTCAAGCTTACAGTTGTAGGTGTGATTGGTTCTGCTCCCATTGCCATTGATGTTAATATGTCAGCTACCGTAAGGCGAATAGCATCTGAATTTTCTGGTGTGCTCGTCATGTTATAAATGTCTAGAGGAAAGGAAGAAACATCAATTATAGAAAGAGGCAAATTCTGTTCAAACTTTCAGAAAAATAAAAATTTCAGTCTAAAATTTCTATCAGTTGAGAAACACTATGGACCCACTCACCTATTAACTACTGACATCCTTTCAAAATATTCACTGACACCATAAAAAAAAGTTTTCATACAACCAGTGGCGGATCTCGGCGGACGAGGGGGCACACGCCCCCCTAACATAGTCTAGTAGTGTAATTTACTTAATTAACGCAAGATTGCGTTAATAACTTGCTCCTAACGCAAGTTTATCGGATCAACCTATCCCCCCGCCCTAAAAAAAATCCTGAATCCGTCCTTGCATACAACTGAAACTTGTATCATATGGAGTTCAGTGCCTGCCAAGCATCTACAAATGTACAAGTGCACCCTCAAGTCCAACTGCAAGTGAGGGGCCAAAGAGCTCTTTCATAGATGAGAAAAAAGAGGTGTACTTTAAGCCTCAGCTTTTTGAGGATGACAAATCCTTCAGGCTTATGATGCAATCAAAGAACTTTTTTTGGAATTGGATTAAAATGGCAAAAAAGCATTTTTTCTCTTTTTTGTGATAGTTATTTAATGGTGGGGAGAGGAATCCTTCAGAAAATTTTTGAGACATCATTCTGTTATAAACGTACAATGGCTTTCATTGAAATCAATTATTACCTTTGAATGCATTCCATGAAGAGACTAATTTCAACACAGATGACATTTTGAAAAGCATATATAGTCTACAAATTAATCAAAAAAAAAAAATATGAGACTCCCTAACCTAAAAATAAAAGGCTACAGAAATCTGCCTACAGAGTAAGGACAAAGAAGGAGGCAATATTCAACCTAAAATTCAACCCACACTAAACAAAATCGAGACTTTGTTGTCTAGAAATGTAATTTTATATTCTTCTGACTCCTCCTTCTCCTAGATTGGACTGCAAGAAAATATGTAGCCCAAATTGTACATGTTCTATGCATTTCACCATGCGTTAATCTTTTGTTAAAATGGAATTAACAGCAGAGAAGCAATATCAGTGAAACCAAGAATAGAAAAATTGCATGGGAAACATATAATTTGGGCTATATGTTTGCACATTTGAGGGTGGGGTGGGGGTACCTCACCCTCCAGTTTTCCAACCAGTTTTTTTTTTTTCTTTTTTTTTCAAGAAAATCAATTCGCCATTCAATACAGTTTCCAAATTCAATGGTCAAAAAGACTCTACTGATTTAGCAGTCTTTGTATTAGAGCAAAGAAATATTATTCTTTGCTCCTATTTCTAGTCAAAAGATGGTTCATATTACCAGATAGGCCTAATACCACTTAAGAAAGATCCACAAGTGTACAAACTTTTGCATAGAGCCTTGGGCTATATCCAATCATTATGTGGATTAAAGTTGGAACACAGTTATAGTGGAAGCAACTCTGATAATCCAATAAGTACTAACCAAGACTAACCAAACTTTTTGCAATGATCTACTTTAATAGTCCAGAACTGTCAACAAATTAGGGCATCACCAAGCAGCCTGAGGCCAGGCGGCTTGATGCTGCAGTGAGTTGTTAGTAGTAGTAGTAAAGCTAGGTTCCTGGTGATTCAAAATCATTTGACACGTTGTCTTGTCTTAGGGCAGTATACTTTCAAAATCTGCTGGTCTCTATATTCTTGCATGTAAACCAAATTGAGTTAAATCACCACATTTTGGAGACTAGGCCCCCTATTTTGAGACATGGGCTTTGAATCTACTCTACTTTTTACCAGTTTGGATTGTGGATTGACAATCTGTTCATATGTGATGAAATTGAATCGATTATCGATTACATTTTCATTGTTGTACCAGAAAAACATAGCTAGGCATAATATTTAAAGGTTAAGGGTCTGAAAAGCATGAGCATACTTCCATATTTGGTTTTCTTTTGTTTTGCAAGTACTTTGAAATCACTACCTCTGAAAGTAGAGTCAGATACTCTCTTCATAAATAATTTTGTCAGAACCTGGGAAATTGTTGAGCTATTGTAATAACACTCTCAAAAAAACGGTCTACAGATCAAATCCTGGCTGAGAATATTGCTTTAAAGCTCTCACTTTCATTCCTACTACACTTCTTGTGCTTGAGAGATTATGTGAAAATATCTATTTACAGCTAGGTTGATTCAAATCACTGCAATTATGACACACCACCAAAATCTTATTACAGCGGAAGATTTTAAAATTCCAGGGGTTCAGTGGATTGAAGGTCTTGGGTCTCCAACACCACATGACCAAACTAATCCAATTACAGATGCCCTCATTGAAAACTTGCTAACACAGCTGGTAAACTCTCCAGCAAAATACAGAGACAATGCAATACCATCCCTTCTAGACTTTATTATTACTAACAACCCAGAAAGAAGCTAATCAATCCAAAAACTACCAGCACTTGGTGCTTGTGATCACCTTTGCATTGCTTCAACACATCTTTTAAGTCAAAAGCCCAATAACAAAGTAATTAAGAAATTTGTTAACTATAAAGGTATTTATAAAGAGCTGCAAGAAACAGAGTGTGAAAAAATTATCATGACTGGCAATATCAAAAACACCCCAAGTCAGATAAGCCATAAACCAGAAGAAAATCCATGCTCCTTCCTCCTTAAAGCTGCAGGCATTACCACATTAAAAGAAAGGAGGGAAAAATTGGTTTGCCTTTTGCCAAATCTGTCATTTTTAATCTCCGTACTGAGGACATTTTCCCTCATTTTTACAACCCATTAGAAGCAATTCCAACCTACTCTCTGATCCATGCATTTACAAAGATGCTCCGGAAGTTTTATCCCCTTTATTCTGGAGCACCTTAATCATTCATGATGTGTTCTGAACATAAATTAATTCCTCCGTCTCTTATTTTAGTTGATGTTGTATGGTCACAATAACTATCCCCACTTTTTATCTATCACCACTTTGTTTTGCCCTTTTGTGGTACTTATTTGAGTTCTATCCGTTTTTTAAGCCAGTCTTTTGTGCAATCCTTTCTTTAATTGTAAATATTTCTTTTTGACATTTTGATTTCAGTTGTTTTCGTTTTTACAGTATCTGACTCGGAATACAAATTCAGCTATCTTTTTTTCTTTTAGCCTGTGATAGTTGTTAGTCATTAGGTATTAACATTTTATCCCCCCATCCCCTTCTGTTTTTTTCCGGCCATTAACTGCATCAAGTTAATTTTAGTTCTTGGACATAGTTTTTTTTTAATAATTTGTTTGAAATTTTTATGGACCATTTTTACACTTGATTGGTATTTTTAACTTTTGTCTTGCTCTATCTGTTGTTTTGATTTCTTTTGCCTGACATATGAAGCAAATTCGGCTCTAGTAACAGCTTATGATAGCCTTTTGAAAATAAATATTATCTTATCTAAAAGACCACGGAATAAATACCAGAAAAGTGAAAGCAAGAATCACCTTATCAATTACAGACATACAAAAAATAAACTGAGAAATTTAACACAGAAAGTAGTATTTAAACATGAGAAGTCAAGTAGCCTACATGTGAAGCAAAAGCGACTTCAAATCATTCTGGATGTATGTTTTATCACATAACTCTAAAAGAGAAGCAATCACTGAACTTATGATAGATGGAAACACAACAATTAGCAATCTTGTCCAGATGGGAAGTATCCTAAGCCATAGCGTCTCTTCAAACTTTTCAATACCAGTTAGCCTAATGGCCCTAATACAGAATCTGTTCAAAGAGCACACGAAATGCTTAGAGCCAAGATATCAGTATCCAATGAATATCAACAACTTAAAACTGTCAACCTAGCAAAAGCTAAGGGTCCCAGAGGGATTCACCCAAGACTTCTAAAAAAGGGGCAGGTTGCAGGCAGAGCCCCTTGCAAAAGTTTTCAAATATCTACTGAACTGAAATTAGTCCCTGCAGATTGGAAGCTTAACTCCGCCTACTATGTATACGAATGTGTGCATAGTAGTCAGTCCCAAGCCTGGAAAAAGGAGGAGGGTTGGGCTGAGGGTTTGCAACCCAGACCCTGGGGAAAACCAACTGCAATCAATAGCCTCAGATACTTCAACCTCCTTGATGAAGACGCCTGCACGCCCCCGGACTCGATTTCTGACTGCAATAGAAACCACCAAAATAGGATTTTGGAATATAAGAATGATGGAAGCTTTGAAGGACCCAACAAGTTCTCAAAGAGATGAAACAGTATTGTCTGGATATACTCGTCCTGAGTGAAGTTAGATGGACAGGAAGCAGACTAGAGAAACTTGTTGATGGATACACTTTGGCTTTTAGTGGAGATCCTGCAACACACCATGCTGGAGTCGGAGTTTTGATGTTACCTAGCGCGTCGAAAGAAATGGTGAGCTGAACCCCATAAACGAACGTTTATTGGTGGTCTGATGTATCTCAAACCACATCAAACTTACCATCATTGCCTGCTATGCTTCCCAAATGAAGCCGGCAAAGAAAAACAAAACACCATTTATGAAATTTACATGCGGTGTTACCAAGCAGCTTATTTGCCCAGACATGATATTTCTGACCATATTGTGTTGATGAAACTTCAAATTAAGCTCAAAAGAGAGACTGTCAGTAGTACCCAGGCTGTTGGACCCACACTGGTACTGAGGAGTTTCACCGAACGGATTTATGCTTCTCTGAAAAACTGATTTAATGCCTTGAATGACAGATTAACTGATCGTAGGTGGCAATCATTGTGCAAAAAATATCCAGATGGTTGATAATCACCAAAAATATCTAGCCTTATGATGCTTTTCGAAGCTGGCAAGTGATGATTGATGGATTAAGAAAAGCTCAAAAGAAGAGAAGTGGAATGCTGTTTGACACCAACAAACTCTGAGACTTAAGAAAGGATTTAATTTCTCTGAAAAACTGATTTAATGCCTTGAATTAACAGATTAAACTGGCAATCATTGTGCAAAAAATATCTGGTTGATAATCAAAAATATCTACCATGATGCCACCAAGGCAAGTCTTGGATAAGAAAAGAAAGAAGGAGGAATGTATATCAGACAAAACCTGGAAATTCTGAACAGCGCAAGGAATCAATCCTGGCATCAAGGCCTGAAGATAAAGACTGTCTGCAGCTTCACTATAAAGAAAGTAGACAAAAGAAGGATATCCCATTTTGAAAATATACTTAATTGTCCTCCACCCAATGACCAAGAAACTGTATCTGATGTCCCGTTTTTACAAATTGACGTAAGTGCTGATCCTCGTAGAAGCAACTGTCAAAAAGATTAAAAATGGCTGTGCATTGGGAGTCGATGGGATAACAGCAGAGATGCTAAAGACATCCCTTCGAGCCTGCTTAATTGTATGGACTGCTCTCCTAGAAGCAGTTTGGAGTATGGATAAAAGGTCCCACGTTATTAGACTAGAGGTATTCTAGTCAAACTGTTTAAGAAGGGAGATGCTCTTAACTGTGACAACTGGAGGGGGATCAACCTGATTTCAGTGCCAAGTAAACTCTTGGCCACAATTATATTGTAGTGTTTGAGAGCTGCTCTTGACTCACATCTAAGGGAAGAAAAAACATAGGTTCCAACCTGGTAGATCATGTTCTGATCTTATTTTTATCCTCAGACTTATGGGGCAAGAGTCAAGAGAATGGAACAAAAAGCTGTATCTGCTCTTCGTTTATTTTGAAAAAGCATTCAACTCCACCAATCGCGATGTTTTATGGAAGATTCTGAAATTTTATGGAGTACCTAATAAACTAGTCTGAATAATATTGGCCCTCTGCAAAGAGAGCAAATGTTGTGTCTGAACGAAAATGGGGAGACAAGATTCTTTAAGATTCTCTCTGGGGTGAAACAGGGGATGTATGTTATCCCTGTTCCTATTCGTCATAGTAATTGATTATGTCCTACAACAAGCATCAGGCTTTGGTGTAAAAGTCAGTGGCCAGCAGCTCACAGACTTGGACTTTGCAGACAATGCAGTACTTCTACAAGAGGCGAAGCAACGTTTGTAGCTACTACTTGACACCATAGCAGACAAGGCTGATAAAGTGGGACTAATAGTAAATATTGGTAAATCAAAGAGCATGGCCACATCCAACTTACCTTTGATCCTTAAATGCAATTAATTAAATAAACTGTTTCCACAAAATAAGTTTTTCAAAGAAAAGTAAAGATCTCCATTAAACCAAAAATGAACAAAAATAGAATCAAATAATCTACGAAACATACAACTACCACAAATCAATATCAATAAATAAATGAAATCCAAAACGAGCAGAAATTAATATGGATAGGGTTCTAAACCACATGCTTTCTAAAAGCCAGAATATAAATTGTACTTTACTGAAAAAATCAAATGAATTTACTGAAAAAAAATATGCATTTTCAGTTTAATATACATATGCTGATATTTATTCCTTAAAACCTTAATTAATTTTTGATTTCTTAAAGTTATAAAAGTGAAAACATTTAAAAGATTTTTTTCAGTAAAGTACAAATTATATTCTGGCTTTTAGAAAGCATGGGGTTTAGAACCCTACTCATATTAATTTCTGCTCGTTTTGAGTTTGACTGTTATTTATTCTAATTTCTGTTTGTACTGACTTGTGGTAGTTGTATGCTTGGTAGATTATTAGATTCTATTTTTGGTTTAATGGAGTTCTTTACTTTTTTTTTGAAAAACTTATTTTGTGAAAAGTTTTTTAAATTAATTTCTGTCCGTTTTATATAATGAAATAATCTTTTTCAGGGAGAAAGACTGAGCCTCTTCTAAAGTTAAACAACAATCCCTTCCATAAAAACCTTATATACCCCCTGGGCATAACTTACAACCCTTGCCCCTAATCTCTGGGTTTATTTCGACCCCCAAAGCCTTTTCATATGATATTTAGACTATTTTGAATATAATGGCTATCTCAAATTTCTATTGGATGCATTTCGGGACAATATGACGTGTGAGGACGGGGAGGGGGAGGGGAGGGGGGAGGGGAGGGGTAGCTGCCCTCAGATCACTTTGGCTCTCAAAAAAGAGCACTAGAGCGTCTGATTACCAATCCAATAATCCTCCTCCGAAGTTTATATGACCACGCTTTCTAGAAAAACCTTCTATGTCCCCAGGGCATAACTTACAACCCTTGTGCTGAGGGCTGCGGGGATTTTTTATCTTCAAAAACATAATTTATAGACCTTTCTGATACGCT
Source organism: Artemia sinica (assembly GCA_027921565.1). NCBI lineage: Eukaryota > Metazoa > Arthropoda > Branchiopoda > Anostraca > Artemiidae > Artemia > Artemia sinica. The sequence continues at coordinate 55,371,292 of CM051262.1, forward strand.
GAACAAAATGGCTATCTCAAAATTTTGATTGTCAGCGTTTGGGTAAATGATAAGCATGGGGGGGGGGTCATTTGCCCTCTGATCACTTTCGACTAATAAAAAGCCACTAGTCCTCTCAATTTCCAATCGAATGAGCCCTTTTTGAAGTTTCTACAACAAAACTTTCTATAAAAACGTTATATGCCCCAAGGGCACAACTTAGACCCTTGTCCTGAGGGCTATGGGGGGAGGGTTGTCATCCTCAAAGACATAATTTCCAGACCTTTCAACTACCTTGAACAAAATGGCCAAGATCGGAAATGTTTGGGAAATGATGGGCATGGGGCGGGGGTGATTATCCTCCGATTACTTTCGACTATTAAAAAGGACGATAGCCCTCTCAATTTCCAATCCAATGACCCCTTTTTGAAGTTTCTACAACGCTTACTAGGAAATATTATATGCCCCCAGTGCATAACTTACAATCTTAGCCCTGTGGGCTGTGGGGGTTTGTCATACTCAATAACATAATTTCCGGAGCCTTTAACTATGTTCAACAAAATGGCTATATCAAAATGTTGATCGGAAGTGTTTGGGGAAATGATGGACGTGGGGGGGGGGGGGGGGGTATTCACTCTCCAATAGCTTTTGACTATTAATAAGGGCACTAGCCATCCCATTCCCATTTGAATGAGCCCTTTTTTAAGTTTCTATGACAACGCATTTTATAAAAATCTTATATACCCCAGGATATAAATTACAACCCTTGCCCTGAGGACTGTGGGGGGAGTGTCCTCCTCAAAAACATAATTTCTAGGTTAGGGTTAGTTGCCCTCCAATAACTTTCGACTATTAAAAAGGGCACTAGCCCTTTCAATATCCAATTGAACGAGCCCTTTTTTAAGTTTTTCTAAGACAACGCTTTCTATAAAAACCTTATATGCCCCAAGGGCAAAACTTACAACCCTTACCCTGAGGGTGTGGGGGTTTGTCATCCTCAAAGACATAATTTCCAGAACTTTCAAATACATTGAACAAAAATGCTATCTCAAAATAATGATGGATGTGTTTTGGGAAAATGGTGGGCGTGAGAGGGAGGTAAGCTGCCCTCCAATCACTTTTGACTATTAAAGAGGGCACTAGCCCTTTAAATTTCCAATCAAATGAGCCCTTTTTGAAGTTTCTACAACAACGCTTTCAATGAAAACCTTATATGCCCCAGGGCATAAATTACAACCCTTGCCCTGAGGACTGTGGGGGGAGTGTCCTCCTCAAATACATAATTTCTAGATCTTTTGACTACGTTGAACAAAATGACCATCTCAAAATTTTGATGAGATGTGTTTGGTAAAATGGTGGGCATGGAAGGGGTGTTAGCTGCCTTCCAATCACTTTCAACTATTAAAAAGGGCACAAGCCCTTCCAATTTCCAACCAAATGAGCCCTTTTCCAAATTTCTATGACAAGTCCTTTGATACAAAATGCCCTGGTCTAAGACCAACTAAAAAAAAAAAAAAAAAATAAATAGTACATTGTGTCAACATTGTTCTTTACTTAGGCAGTGCTGTTGCGCTGCCTCGGATAGAAAAGTTATCAAACAAGCCCAGGGGTTCAAATATATTGGAAGTTGGATCAAATATGATGGCAGAATAGTCAACAAGATAAAAAGGAGAATTAGACAAGCAACATCAGCATTCAACAAAATGAAACCAGTATGGTGAAGCAAAAATACTCTTTGCATCTAAAGCTCCATCTGTTGAATAGCAAAATCATGTCCATTCTCCTTTGTGGAAGTGAATGCTGGAAGCTGAATGTCCAGCTGGAAAAACGTATCCTAACATTTGAAAATGTTTGCCTCAGAAGAATTCTTAACAGATCATGGCAGGACAGGGTCACAAACATAGTGGTCTGCAGATGAACAGGTCAACCACCAGTCACTGATCTCCTGAAGCAGAGAAGATGAACCTGTCTTTGTCATGTCCTCTGAATGCCAGAAGACTGTCTTCCAGATTCTATCTACAAGTGGCAATCCAAGAGTGGGCAAAAAAGAGTGTGACCAAAAAAAAACCTCCAATGACAGAACAACAAAGACCTGCAGAGTGATGAGCTGTCATTACAACCAAAGAGGGAGGACGTCACGGCTGATGCTCTGCTCCGAGACATCTGGCGAGGCTTTGTTGATGCCCTTTGTGCCACACCTGTCCCTGGAGGAACTAAGGTAAGGTAAGATTGGAAATCCACAAATATGATGCTAATCTTCAAAAAAGGTGACAAAAAAGGCAAAGAATTATAGACCAATTAGCGTAAGATCTGTTGTCTCAGAGATTTTAAAAGGGATAATCAATGATACTATCAATGAACACCTAACAAATTTCTGGTTAATGGACATGCCTATAGAAAAGGTTGATCCATGGAGACTAACCTCATTCAGTCTTACAACATAGTGGCCAAGTTGATGGAGGAAGGTATCCATGTAAACATAGTGTTACTTGACCAAGCAAAATCTTTTCATAAAGTTGTGCACTGCTACCTCACTAAGAAACTTAGAGCCTACAAAGTTAATCCTGATACAATTGAACAGATTATCAGTTTTCTTAGTGGAAGAACACAGCATATAGTCCTGTATGATGAAGATGGGATACCATTGCCTTAAGATCCACTGCATGTCCTCAGAAGGGTCCCACATGGCACAAAGCTTGGACCCAACCTGTTAAGCCTGTACAATAATGGTTCAGCCACATCAGTTTCCAATAATGTGATTCTCTTTGTAGATGACACTAAACTGATCAGACCTCCAGAGGATGAACAATGTGCTGTATCAATACAAACAGACCTTAATACCTGTGGAACTGGTGCAAGTAGTGGGCCTGGAATTTAATGCAGATAAAGTCTTTCATATTGGTCCAAAAGATTCATACCACAAATATTCCATGCTGTCCTGCACATGTACAAGTTCAATACTTGAAAATGTCAAAGAAGAGCATGAACTTGGTGTTCTAATAGATACTACATTAAAGTTCCATGGATATGTTCAGTACCAAGTTTCAGGAGTCAACATGGTGCTTGGACTGACGAAAAGAGCTATCATCACTAGAAAACCTAAAATTATAAAGAAGCTGTACATATTATTAGTACATCCAAAAGTTGAATTTCAGTCAACAGTTGCCTACCCCTACTATGAAACAGACAAACCTGCACTGGAGAGGATTTAAAGGAAAGCTACTAGTTTCCCAAGCAACATTAAAAACCTGCATTATGAGGAACAACTAAAGAAGCTGAATCTGTCAACTTTATACCAACAGGAGAAAGTGTAGAGACATAATAATGAAGAAGAATTTTTTGGATGCAGGAAATGCCATTTTCTCTCCAGCTGAATCAAGCACCATCAGCAGACACTCAAAGAAGTTACAATAGTTTACTCATGGACACCATGAAGGATACAACTTCTTTCCTGCCTGAGGCATCCCTTTGTGGACCCCACTAAGAGAAGCAACAGTATAGGACAAAATTAATCAAAGTGTTCAAGAAGTCAGTGGACAGAGACCATGGGTGCCAATATGGGGGGCTCCAGCCCCCCTGGATGAATGATTTTGCCTTATATTTCTGTTTTGAGATTTCTATTAGGCCTATAAAGCATTGGAAGTGCTGATTAGACCAGGTAAGCACCCCTAAAATTCAGCTTATGGGTGCCCATGACAGAGACATATGGTGCCATGACGGGAGACATATGGAGTGGAAGTTTAGCTGGGATGCCCCTGAGTCTACCCAAAGAAAGTAGCACCACAAAATCCCCCCACCCAACAATGTTCTATAGGAGGATCACCCCAGCCCTGTCACTGGCAAATGCAATTTAAGTCATTTTCAGGAAACTTTAAACTGAAATATATTCTCTGAAAAACAGGTTTTGAGCTTGGCCAAGATGTGATATAGGTGGATGGTAATCTGCAATATTGCACTGATTAGTGATGTAAAAAAAAATCGTTAGACTGCTTGTCTTCTATCTATCCTTCTTCAAAATTCTGCACTTGCTATCATTTTTCCTACAACTGCAATTGCTCAAAATTTCATTTAGAATAACCAGCCTACCCTCACTTTGAGGACAAACTGAACTTAGGCTTATAGTCTGGCTTAGATCCTTTAACACTAATTCCAGTGATGAATTGGAGTCCAAAATATGCAGAGGAACCTCCAAAATATGCAGAAGAACCTCCAAAAAAAAGAAGAACCCAAAGAAAAAGAAGAAGAGGAAAAAGTAAAAATTCAAACTTGGCTTAAATGTTGGAAATTGATTTGCTGAAGCTTTTAGTCATAGAAAAAACACTTGCAACACATTTACTGGGGCTGCAGATTGATCCTATAAAGTTTTATTCACATTCCTCAAAAACTTACTAATTAGTGAAAGAGCTACAAAACCAGATTTTCTTAATTTTTTAACATAATTATTTGACCCTTTTAGGAGGCTATAATTTTGTAGTGTTTCCTTCTGATGAGGAGTGATTGTACACTAGTACCAGTGGCTATATTATGACAGGGATGCAAGCAGAAACATAAAAGGTCTCCTCCTGCCTTAATTTGTGGACAGTTCTAGGCTATTAAACTGGATCATTAAAAAAACTTAGTTAGTCTCATTGGATTATCAGAGTTGCTTCCAGTTTATCTGTGTCCTAGCCCTAACCTACTCAATGCTTTGATATAGCCCTATTTGGCAATATGAACCAACTTTTGACAAGAAACAAGAGTAAAAAATAATATAAACCAATAAAATCAGCAGAATCTTGTTGAACATTGAATTTGGAACCAGTATTGAATGGGGAACTGGATAGTAAGGGGATACCACCAGTTGGCTAATTTGACAGTGTATATATATACAAATCTTTAAATTAGCCAACTGGCCAACCAGTATTTTAAGCTTAAGAGTTCAGCTTGACATATGGAAACATATTAAGAAGACAATTCTTACTCCATAACATGGAGAATAATCCTAGGTAACACATTTTGCAGGGGGACAGCCTTTATCTTTAATTTTTTCCTTGTTTTTCCAGTTTTCTAAGAAATTCATGATTTCTTAGAACCTATATATTCACAGAATATATCCACCACCACCACCCCCCCCCTAATGTGCAAATATATACCTAGAATTGCATCCTCAATCTAAATATAACATCCATTTGCATCACAAATGAACTTTACTCCCATATTAGCCATGTGGTGGATGTCTGATAGTAAGCCTACTAGGCCTAAACTAGTCTACTCTTATGTTATTATAAGCTAGTCTACTCTTATAGGGTATTAGTCTACTGTTAGGGCAATTCATATAAAATCCTGAAAACAAATTTAACAAACCCTAAAATACTTCCCCACATCATTCCCAAAAGCACTTCAGTTTAGTTTCCCATCCTAGCCCCTGACATAAAGTGCAAATATGTAGCCTAAATTTCCCATGCATTTTTTTTTATTTTATTGTTGTTACTTCTTGCTGTTAAATCTATTTGAACAAGAGTAACACATGGTAAAACTGATGTAACAAACACAATTTTGGCTTTATATTTGCACATGATGGGGTGGGTATACTAAAATAAAGTGCTTTTGGGGATTGCATAGAGGCTATGAAAGTATTTCAAGATTTTTTTAAGTCTATTTCTGGATTTTTCAATGTTTCCTATTAAGCAGGCCTAACTGTAGGCTAATACCAAAAACTATTTTAAGCCTAGCCCCCAATACCCCTAGAAATAACTTTGTAGGCATCATGACATAGGGTAGCTTAGGCCTACAGTATTTGGACTAGCCTAGTCTTATACCAAACATGTTATAGGCCTAGCCAAATTCATGACTAGCAAATAGGCTATTAGCTAGACTAGTGAATGGCCTTTGAGGTGAAAATGTGAAATATAACTAACCTTGCATCTTTTATGCACCTATTCAGGCAAGATGGCCTAACCAAGCTGTAGGCTAGAACACTTGGCTAATCTAAAGCCCAACCTGTTTAATGTAAGCTTATAATCCTTACAAAATTCTAAATAAAGCAAATACAGACACTGACTTTCACAAACAAAAAAAGATGACTCACATGAATGTGGTTTGCCAGCTCAGTTATTACTCAGAAAATTATTTTGTAAAAGAAAAACACCTTATGAGTCAGAATGACTACACGCAGCATGAAATCTTGTTGATGATGATTGGAGCAGCACTGACGTCATTTCTATTTTTAAATTTGTAGTGCTACCATCTTTAATAGTTACTTAAAAACTGCAAAGATGGAATTTGTAAGGCTTAAGTCTGTAGAAGAGAATTGTCAGAACGGTAAAATAAGAATAATTGACAGGCTCCAGATGAAGAAACTAATATCACGGGCCATAGAGTTTATTGCAACTAATTCTCTTAGGCTTGTCACTAGAAAATGCCTCTGATGGGTTGAAAGTGATGTCAAGTTACACTCTTCAACTGATCAAAAGCCATTTCCATTTGGGGCGAATCTACAACATTTTCATTGGGGGGGGGGGGGGGGGGGCAAGAGGAGTCTACTTTTGATATTCAAGGAGCATGGGCTATATAATAACTTTTTCTCCACAATACTGTGGGGGGCAACTGCCCCCTTGCCCCTCCCGAACGACGCCCCTGATTTCCACTGATAAACAAATGAAAATTAATTGCAATAAGCTCTGTTCAATCCCCTATTCTATTTATTCTATTCCCTATTTAAGCGAAGTTTTCCAAGTGTTGTCATGCCTAATGACCAATCAATGCGTGCTTGGACTGAATGCACCCAGAATAGAATCATCTTATGATTCTACATAACAGACATAACAAACAGAGCAGAAACTGGTCAAAAAAAAAAAAATAAAATAAACTATTTTCCAACCGTCGAATGAAACAAAAGTTTAAAAGTGAATATTCGCCAGAATCTGTATTTTACCGGCAAAAAAAATCTCAGTCGTAAATTTGTTGGAAAAGCAAAGGTCCTTTATAAAAAAAGTGCCCAGTTAAATAAAAACAATTTAAAAAGTACCCGACTTCTGCTGTAATAATCGACTCAAGCGACAAAAAGTAATAATATCTGAATTATGGATCTATAAGTTCTGAAATATTAGAATTTATTTCAATGAACCTATGAATTTGTAAAATATTTTCAGAAGTATAAGGCAGAAACGGAAGATTTTATGGATCTAGAAAAAATTTTGCAACAAAAACGGTTCTAAAAGGGCTCTGTAGCAGTGCAGCGGTAACCAAAACTTCTGGTTGGTAATACAGGACCCAGAGTTTAAAATCAGCTGCAGCAACCCACTGCAGGGCCCAAAATTCGATTCCGGTGTTACGATTGTACGAAACTGCCTCCATAACAATCCAAACAAGAAGAAGAAGAAGGTTTTAAAAGAAATTCCACCAATAGCCATTATTATGCTTGAGAGCAGCTTTGAGCGACGAAGCAATTACCTTCTTCATTTTGATCTTTCAGACGAAGTAGGTTGTGTGATGTCAAAACTAGTAACCAATTAATATACGCCTTGATGAGGTGGGGAAGTAAAAAACCCCAGTTGGGGACTTTGGTTGGCTATCAATTTCAACGACCCTAAGATGGTGGGGATAAGTGGGAGAAAAAACGAAAAAAAGACATATCAGGGGTTCAGCCTCTTTTTTGAGATTCCTGAAAATGTGTTTCCGTGATAAACTTTTACATATAAGATAAACTTATATAGCATCTAATATCTCTGAATCAGCTTTTACTTTAAACTTTTTTTCACTAGGCATTTTTTAGTATATTTTTAGATTTTTCTTGCCAAGTTGGCTGAGAGAGAAAGTATTCAATAAGACGGATTGTAAATCTCTCGTTAAGGGATTTTGAAAGTGGGGATTTTAATGACACATTTGCCAGGCTTCATCGCTTTTCTACCCCAGAAATGGAACCAAACAGTGTCATTTTTGTGACTTTGGCATTTTACGTTGGTATTGTCGAAAAGAATTACAAGATCCACGCAGGTATACATTAATTTTCAACTGATTCCTCTAACATATCTGCACAATGCTTTAATACCCCGCCAGCGGTAGAAGAAAAATTAAAGCTTACAAACCAAAAGTCTAGAAACATAATTTTAATTACTGTGATTGCATCGAAAAAAACTTAATTTCTATGCCTAATATAGATATGAAAAATTCGTTTGTTTTTAAGTTTTCTCATCAAAATCTGTTAGTCTCCGAAAACTTACATAGCCTTAATAAGGATTAACCCCCCCCAAAAATTGCTGCATTTGATGGAAGTTATACAATGAGATCTAATGTGTCTAAGAACCGTAAAGCTATCAATAAAAGTGGGAAATTTTGTATTTTCCCCAAGAAGAATTGTCACGAATTTTATTTTTCCTCTAAGGGTTATCTTATCGAATAAGTATTCGTAAATTACCGGAAGAGCACGGACGAAAATATGAAAATCTTGTCGTATTAAAAGATCCCTGGGCAAATTGCTTGCATTTTATCCTGAAAAACAAAATATTATCTATTGAAAACTCTGAGATAGCCCATCGACTTAAAAATATTGAAAGGATATTTATGTAACTTCCAATTTTGGAAACACAACTGGCGCATTGGGGTAACATTCGTCACTAAACACGCGTACAGTGCATAAAAAAACAAACCGTTATTGAAAATTATTTATACGATAAAGCAAGAGTAATGCATAAGTGACCGGCATCTATTAGGATGGAAACTGGTGGATATTTTTAGAGGAGGGGGGCAGCCAAGGCCGAAAACGTGCACTTTGAGGCCTGCATATTTAAACTCTCTATGAGAGATGCTTCAACCAACGTGACGATTATTGTAATGAATATGGATTCAACCTTGACCTCTCATCCTTTGAAGGATTAAAAATATGTAAATGAATATGCAGTTGTTAAACTTTAGTGGGTGAGGGGGGACTATCACCTCTAATATTTGGGATGGATATGGTATTAGAAACAAGTATAAATTAAATAAAAAACTAGTTTTTGTCTCAAAGAACGCAAAGAGTAGTTATTCCCACACCAACCCTGTAATTTACGATAAAGTTTGTTTGCCCCCCCCCACTGTATTCTTTTTTTAAGTATTGTGGGTAACCACAGTACTTAAAAAAAGAATACATTAACACAAGGTCAACAGGATAATAAGTGGCTTTTCACACAATGCCCAAAGAATGGAGGGGCTTGACTTGTGCTGTTACAACGGAATTTCAGTCCAAATGTTTTGAAAGGCAATTGCTGTATGTACCAAACCGACAGCCTATGCATACAAAATGCAACACCAGGACTCCATCTCTCTCCTCGAAGGACACATAATTGCAAGCCTAGTGCACTAGCAAATCAGCTATAACGGCTCTTTTCTCTAGAACTTAGCCGGGTGAGCCAAAATACCTCTAGTAAACTCACTCATCTTTATTCCAGAAACATTGCAGAAAAATACTACTTTTCAGTGCTGTACAGGTAGGGCTAGGAAGCTGGCTTAGGATCTCCTAGTTCAGTGGTTGGCAGGCTGTGATTCGTGAGCTACGTGTGGCTCTTTCGTCGTCAAAGTGCGGCTCTTGAAGAACTCTTTGGTATTTTGATTATTGATGTTCCGCAATCAAAATGAGCCGCAATAAACAGAACAACACATTAAAACTTATCTTCACGAACCCGTCGACAAAAATAATTGGAAATCGGAGGTGCTTCACACAATTTATGTTCACATTTTGACACATACTTATTTTAAAGTTTTGCTATTGGTTTGTTACCTAGAAAATAGATTAGTCTGGAAGGGAGGGATACATTTTTGATGAATTATCAGTTTGATCAGGTATTCGATATTCGACTAGATATATTTAACTGAAAGTTATAGTTACAAAATGAATAATACAAACATCTATATGGGTATAATTTTAAACCGTTTTTGTAGCTAGTACTGCCCTAATTGGTTCTATTAAGAAACCTTGTTAACTTTGAATACTTTTTGTGTCAAGAGATAAAAGAGTTACTTTCCGTAGACTAATTTGTGGGACATCTAAAAGATGCATCAAATTAAGTATATTGAGAGGGTATTTGTATTTTAGTTCTTGTGTTTGTTTTAAGGTTTGATTTTTTCTAATATTATCCTTGGATTTTTATTAGTAATTTTTGTTTTATATTATCATACACTGAGGACGGTCAAGCGGAGGTCTTGACCCAAATATTTGCATTATAGTTTAAGTTTTCACTGGCTTGTATTATCCTCATTTCTCTCTTCTTTACTGCTTTTTTTTCGTTTTGTCATTCCTATACATGCTAGCAGTTCATACAAAATAAGCGGTTAATTTTTTTGTTCATTTGTCTATTTGAAACGCTTAAAGACAAAAAAAGTATAAAAGAGGGGGATAACGACAAGAAAAATAAAAAACACAAGAGAAGAACACAGAATCAACTTTTTTCCCCGTAAAGAGATAGCTTTTATGTGGATGTAGAGCTTTATAATAATGGATTAGCAGCCATCGTAAACAAACCTTCGGGTTTTTGTAGATGGCTGCTGAAAATTTGTTTGTATTTTTTATGTTAAATAAATTAATTTGAATTTGAAAAAAACTCGGATAAGAAGACGGTGACAACTGCGCATAAGCCATACTTGAGAGTTTCCTCGTGTGCCGTATTTTTGACTTCGAAACAATCCGAAAAGTAAAAAACATTCACAGGAAACCGTGTTTTTTGCATATGGTTCAAGATAAAGAAGAAACTTACAAAATTTGAGATAGTCCATTCGAGTTGTAAGCATAAAGAACAAAGGGGTTCACAAAAAGGTGGAGTAGAATTTAGTGGGAGCAGGTCTTTTCTACCATCCTCGGTTTGCACTGATCTTCCCATAACCAAAGTGGAATTATGTAGACAATTATTTATCGGCTGGAACGATTCTTTATTTGGATGTTTATTTTCCAGTCAAATTTGCGGAGTATAGCCTCTTTTCATAATTAATTAAAAAAACTTTCCGAAAAATAAGTTTTTCAGAGAAACGTAAAGGCCATTTTAAACTTAAGCTCAGCAGATACAAATACCTTTAAAATTCAAACTCAAAACGACCAGAAATTACTATTAAAGAATATACGAACAGAAATTAAATAAACAATCATATCAAAAACATACAACAAGTAATAATATGAACGAATAAATAGATCTTAAAGCGAGTAATGCTTAGATTGAATATGAAAATCAAGCTTAAAACAAAAAAAAAAAAACATATTTTCCTATTGAAGCATAAATTAAACTTAAAACGGACAGAAATTAAATAAACAATCAATGCAAACAAACTTACAATAGATATTAATGTAAATTAATAAATAAATCTTAAAACGAGTGAAACTTAAATTGAATATGCAAATCAAGCTTGAAACAAACAAAAATCCCTACAAACAAGAGTTTGGGTATGACCTCCTTCTCTCACTGTAAAAGTCTAAAACCTACTACGTCATTGGTGCTTTACTGAAAACCAATTTTATGACAAATATTTTCTTTTGTACTTAATATTTAAAATAAACATTAAAATTATAGTAAAATTTTGAACTGATGAGCTTTCAGCAATTAATATCATTATACATCAAATATTCAATTTAATTTAATAGCTCTTTTTAAAGTTGTTCAAGATGAATATAGTTTCACTACAAACAAGTGTTTGGATAATGCCTCCTTTCTTAACTGTAAATAAGAACCAAAAGCCTACTGCGTCATTGGCGCTTAACTGAAAACGAATTATATTACAAATATTTTCTTTTCCAGTTCTTACAGCATTGAAAATAAAAATAAAATAACAGTGAAATAAATTCTTGAACTGATGGATCTTTCAACAATTAATATCATTATACATCAAATATTCAATTGATGTTGTTTATACTTTCCAAGACTGTTCAAGACGCATATAGTTTTCAATAAAGCGCCAATGACGCAGTAGGTTTTAGACTTTTACAGTGAGAGAAGGAGGTCATACCCAAACCCTTGTTTGTAGTGATTTTTGTTCGTTTCAAGCTTGATTTGCATATTCAATTCAAGTTTCACTCGTTTTAAGATTTATTTATTAATTTACATATATAACTGTTTGTATGTGTTGTTTGCATTGATTGTTTGTTTAATTTCTGTTCGTTTAAGTTTTATTTATACTTCAATGATATGTTTTTTTCGTTTTAAGCTTTATATTCATATTCAATCTAAGCATTACTCTCTTTAAGATCTATTTATACATTTATATTATACTTGTTGTATGTTTTTCAATGATTTTTTATTTAATTTCCTTTCGTTTTGGGTTTCATTTATTCTTTAATAGTAATTTCTGGTCGTTTTGAGTTTGAAGTTTTAAAAGGTATTTATATCTGCTGAGCTTAAGTTTAAAATGGCCTTTACTTTCTTTGAAAAACTTATTTTTCAGAAAGTTTTTTCTTAATTAATTTTGTTCGTTTTGATTGCAAAAAGTTTCAAGTTTTTAAAAATTCCTTATTTCAAAATCAAACTTAAAAAAAAAAAATATTCATCAAAGCATCAAAACTGGTATCAAAGTGACAATATCAAAGTGAAAAAATGGGTTTGTGTCAACCTCTGAGTTTTTATTATCTAATGTTTGAACTATTTTTAACAAAATGGCTATCTCAAAATTTTATCGGATGGGTTTGGGGAAAAGGGGTGTGTGGGGGGGGGGGCTAATTAACCTTCGGTCTCTTTTGACTCTTTAAAAGTGAACTAGAACTTTCTATTTTCAATCAAATGAGCCCTCTCTGAAGTTTATGCGAGTATCCCTTCTATAAGAACCATATGTATCCCCAGAGTATGACTTACAACGCCTGTCCCTGGGCCCTGGGGGGTTGTGTCGTCCCCGGAGTTTTAATATCTGATGGTTGAACTATTTCTCACAAAATGATCACCTCAAATTTTTATCGGATGGGTTTATCCATCCGATAAACCCAAAGCTGTGGAGGGCGGGAGGGGCTAGCTGCCCTCCGATCTTTTTTTCACTCTGAGAAAATGAACTACAACTTTTAATTTCCATTCATATGAACCATCTCTGAAGTTTATTTGAGCGTCCTTTTTCATAAGAACCACATACGGCCCCAGGACATAGCTTACAATGCCTGCCCTCCGGGCCCTGGGGGATGTGTCAACACCGGAGTTTTTTGCTATCTGACCATTGAATTATTTTGAAAAAATGGCTCTCAAAGTTCTTATCGGATGGGTTTGAGGAAAACATGGAGTGGAGAGGTGTTCTGGTTGTCCTCCAATCTTTTTTGACTCTTAAAAAGTGAACGAGAACCTTCAATTTCCAATCATATGAGTCTCTCCAAAGTGTATACGAGCATACCTTCCATAAGAACCATATATGCCCCCAGAGCAATAATTACAAGGCTTGCCCCGGGCCCCTGGGGCGGTTGTGTCAACACAGGAGTTTTTCTTATCTGACCTTTGAACTATTTTTAACGAAATGGCCATACGTAAAGGAGTTTTGTTATATGATCTTTGAACTATTTTTTTAACAAAATGGCTACCTCATCAATTTTCATCAGATGTAAGTAGAATGCTTCGTCTGGATTTGCTCGGAGGTATAGCATTACATGCTATTCTATAGAAGCTATAGGAAAACATTTCTATAGAAGCTCTACACCTTTTCAAAGAGAGTGAGTATCCTCTCACATGGCCTTACATTTCTATAGAAGCTCTACACTGGGATTTTTTCAAAGAGAGTGAATATCCTCTCACATGGTCTTATGACTTCTATAGAAGCTATAAACGAATTACCATGCTATTCTATGTCCTTCCATTGTTATTCTATGAGACCTCTACACGTGATTAAACACGTATATAAAAACTACGTGCTATTTGCTTATTTCCTGTTGGTACCATTCCAAACGAGTGGGGATTCCCCGCCTGTTCCTAAACATTGCAAAAAATTCATTGAGATAGTATCCATGAACATTGCAAATTCTTGAAATAACGGCGTAATGATTGTTTGTATGTGTGTGTGTGTGTGTGATTCTCATAATGTGTGTGAGCGGTGCATGCGCCGCATCTACTCGATAAAATTCATTGATGATAGTATAATTGGTGTAGTGAGTGAACTTATTTTTTGCAAATTCAATAACGTCGTAATGGTTGTTGTATGTGTGTGTGTGTGTGTGTGTGTGTGTGTGTGTGTGTGTGTGTGTGTGTGTGTGTGTGTGTGTGTGTGTGTGTGTGTGTGCCGTGCATGCGCCGCGTCTACTCGATAATTCACTTTGAGATAGTATAATGGATGTTGCAAATTCAATAACGGCGTAATGATTGTTGTATGTGTGTGTGCCGTGTGTGCGTGTATGTGTGTGTGTGTGTGTGTGTGTGTGTGTGTGAGCGGTGCATGCGCCGCGTCTACTCGATAATTCATTGAGATATTGTAAATTCAATAACAATGTAATGATTTTCACTATTTTATTGTGTGTGGTTTGTGTCTATGTTTACTAACAAATTTGTAATTTATTATGCATTTGTTCTGTAAATAATACTTTAAGCAAAAAGTAGTGTGTGTTTTTTCCCAAGTCAATTGAAGTTTGAGTGTGTGTGTGTGAGCGGTACATGTGCTCGCATTTATTGTAAAATTCAATTGTCTGTATACCCGATAATTCAATAACGTCGTAATGATTGTGTTGTGTGTGTGTGTGCGTGTATGTGTGTGTGTGTGTGTGTGTGTGTGTGTGCCGTGCATGCGCCGCGTCTACTCGATAATTCATTGAGATAGTATAATGGATATTGGAAATTCAATAAACGGCGTAAATGTGTTGTTGTATGTGTTTTGTGTGGTGTGGTGTGTGCGTGTATGTGTGTGTGTGTGTGTGTGAGCGGTGCATGCGCCGCGTCTACTCGATAATTCATTGAGTATATTGTAAATTCAATAAACAATGTAATGATTTTCACTATTTTATTGTGTGTGTTTGTGTCTATGTTACTAACAAAATTTGTAATTTATTATGCATTTGTTCTGTAAATAATGCTTTAAGCAAAAAGTATTTTTTCCCAAGTCAATTTGAAGGAGTATGTGTGTGTGAGCGGTACATGTGCCGCTTATTTTTCTGTATACCGATAATTCAATAACGTCGTAATGATTGTTGTGTGTGTGTGTGTGTGTGTGCGTGTGTGTGCGTGTGTGCTATTAACAAAATTTGTACCAAAAAACAAAAAAAAGGCCGTAATTTATTATGCATTGTTTTGTAAATCGATTAATGCTATAAGCAAAAATTTGTAAGCTATTTTATAATGCATTTCGTTTGATAAATAGTGCTATAAGCAAAAAAAGAAAAAGAAAAGTGTGTTATAATTGTGATAACAAAAAAACTTTTGTCAAAGAAAAAAAAACTTAATCCATGCTTAAGCAAAAACAAAGAAAAGTGCTGTTATAATTTTCTCAAAGTTTTCTAGTTTCAGGGGGAAGCTGTGAAAACTTCTGCCTTCCCTGGTCCGGGACTTCAAAGTATCATGGGTAATTGTCCCTCTCACGCGGATGATGATGATGCTGTTAAGTGAAGGTATGCCATTTAATATCCCCCTGGATTTTTCAATTTACAGCTGAAGAAATGGACAGTCTTATGCAAATTGTTGGACCTAATGTCCCCGGGGACATTTTTGACGATAGTTCTATAATTAGTGAGCTGGGTTCCTGTACAAATAGGTGCAGAACATGAAAATAGTGTCACGTCCCCGGAATTCCGTGAATTTATTTGTTAGGAATCTGCTCTAGGTCACTTGCAAAACATACAGGGTAGATTTTAATCCCCCGAGGAAAACGCGGTTGACGAGGGCATTATTTTAACAGACCCCGTGAATGTTCTCCATAGCTACATCGACAGAATTCGAGCACAAATAGAGATTCAGATTCAGAAATGGGAGGGTCAAGGGGGGATTAAAGCATCACTAAATCAAAAAGTATATTTACAAAAGGGGACATCTGGGGAAATTTTTTATTTTCATTTTTCAACTGGCAACCAGACTTTTTACCCTGGTCTAAAACGAATTTGAGGACAACTTTTTTAACTGGTAAATAAACTAATTTCGACTTTGGACACGTTTTAACGAGAGGGGAAGTGGGTCCACCATTTTATACATTGAATACATGGATCTGAATCTCATTAGATTTAAAAAAAAACTTAATTTTAAGGGGCAGGGGCTGCTCGACGAATAAAATGCCACCCAGATTTGTCGGCAACAGGAGGGATTCAAGGTTTCGATTTTGAAACGGGGCTGCAATGCTTTAAATACGCATTTTTAGCAGCAGCCCATAAAAACATTAAAAGAATATTCATCAATGAAAAATCTCGACGGACTTGCTCGTAACGGTGGAGAAAATTTCCCTACAGTAAATTTTGATTGTTTAGAGGGGAAATATCCGGTGTCCTTGAAAGAAATAACCATATTGAAAAAAATAATGAAAATCCTCGGTTGGGGGTGGTTGTTCTCCAGTATGACACAGAATTTGTAAATGGGGGAAAGAAACCAAATAAAAAGGGGTTTTGTATTCAGTGAGGACACCGATGGTAGATAATGTTAAAAATTGGGTTTTGGGTTATTTACAGGCCTCCCAAAGATGTAAATTCCTATGGTCATTTTTTTTCCCCGTTACAGCAATAAGTCGACTCCTATCCCAAGGCAAAAATATGGGGAACGTCTCTATTGCCCCATGTGCCTTTCCTCATTTAAAATTGAAAGAACATTCTCGGATCACATGGGGCATTGCAAAATTCATGGGAATCAAAGAATTGAAATGCCAGCAGAAGGCAAAGATACTTTACAATTTAAAAATTTCCAAAATTCCCTGCTACAAGTTGATAAAGTGTCTTTGGATTGCGAATCAAGACTGGTTGAGGTATCAGACCCATCAAGGCCAAATACAGTCAAGGACACAAACTAGTTGCGTGTTCCTATGCGCATGCCCGTCGCGATTCCAACAATAAAATGCAGTTGGAAGAGTTTTTTTTGGCTATGGGTGAGGAGGGTAGTATGGAAAAGTTATTGGTATCTATAATAAAAACAGCAAACGGCGCAATTTCACGATTGCGTCACACCAACTACCCAATGACATTATCGGATAAGGAGCAACTGGCACTAGAAAAGGGGAAAATTTGCTGGTTTTTTGTAGAGGTGTTCTTGCCCCAAAAGACGCAGTCCAGGATCACAATCACCTTATTGACCCCAATTCTACGGGAAAAAGTAACTTTCGGGGTTGGCTCACAATTCATGTAACTTAAAAATAAACAGCAACTCTTTCTTCCTGTTTTTATACATAACTCTAACTATGATCTGAAGTATGTGCTACCAGCAATGGCACATCTTAAAAGAAATGGAACAGTGGATGATGCATGGGTGATAGACAGCCTTTTCCTACAAAAATCATTCCTAAATCATCGGAAAAGTTGCTTGTTTTGGAATTTATGTGGAAATTTGTTGAAGCCGACGTTGAGTAAACGAATAAAATTCGCTTTTTAGATTCCTACAGTTTTTTCCCCAAATCATTGAGCGAATTAATTCAGGTGCAGAAAAACGATGACGGGCTGCAACGCTTTCCCCCTTCTCAAGCAACAATTTCCAAATGATTTATATGATTTGTTGACGGTCAAGGGCATCTATCCTTATGATTATTATTGTTCCATGTCGAGATTCGCCGAGGAAACTATTCCTTCGATTGAATCGTTTTACGACAGTCTACATGACCGTAGGTGCACCCCCGATGAATACAGTTTTGCTAAAAAAGTTTGGGCAGAGGGAGGGTGTAAAAATGGGTTTGACTACTGCAAGCTGTATTCGTCGAGTGATGTGTTAACTTTGTTAGACATTATGTGTAAAAATACGGACAAAATCTATGGGGAATTTAATCTTGATTTGGGCTATTATTTTTCATCTCCTCATCGTGGTGATGGACCTCATCCTAAAAATTTAGTGAGGAAAAAAATCGAGCTAATCACAGACATTGATCAGCATCTGTTCATCGAAAGGTCAATGAGGGGTGGATACATTTTTCACGGGGATCGTATCTTGGAAACTGATCCAACTGGAGAGAAGACGGGGACAAAATCGGATGCAGTTTTCCTTGATATGAATTCTCTCTACCCCTCGGCCATGTCCCATTATGCGCTACCTTGCGGTGACTATAAATGGCTCAATGACCCTCAAGCTCCCCATTTCCCCAAACATTGCCGACAACAGTGTTGAGGAGAATGGACCGGTTGGATGGTTTTTTTGAAATTGATGGGGAGATACCAGTCGAACTTCACGATTCAGTAAAGGATTTTGTTTTCCCGTGCATCAATAGACCCGTGACTAGGGACTCTTTGAGCCCCCGCAATAGGCGTTTAGTCGAGGTGGACGAATTGCATTGGTCACCTTCAAAACAAAAACTTATTTGCCGACCTTCTGCCGAAAAAAAATATTGTTGTACATCACGTGGCTTTAAAATGGATGTGCAACAACGGTTTCAACGTCACAAAGGTTCACAGAGCGCTCCAGTTTAGTCAAAAACCATATCTAAAAACGTTTGTTGACACTTTTGTCAACAAACGTTCTGAAGCGCAGACGAAAGCCGAAAAAGAAATTTATAAACTCATTTTGAATTCGGCTTTCGGCAAAATGTGTGAGAGTGTTCGCAATAGGAATCGTTGTGACGTCGTGACCGATCCCAAACAATGTGCTCGAATTATTGCCGATCCAAATTACACTTCCTTCACAGTCATTGTCCCGGACATGGTACTATTGAATAGGAAAAAAGACGTATTGTCCTGAATAAAAAAATATTGCTGCAGGCAGTGCGATCTTGGAGATCTCAAAAAGCTCATGTTGGAATTTCTACTACAATGTGGCTAGGGTACAGTGGCTGGAGAGAAGGGGCAAGTAGAGGTCTGCTACGGAGACATAGATTCTCTACTGTTAAAAGTAAATCCCAAATCTAATTGATGATTTGGCGCACGGTGAAATTATCAGCTCACGGATGGACTACACAAATTGGAGTGGGCTATACCCCGGAGCTAGTGAAACGTCGGGCGCCAAATCAGCTTTTATGTTTTAAATCTGAAACGGGAAGCGACATGATTTTCCAGTGGTGTGTTTGTAAGTCCGAAGGTGTACTTTATACAGACACACGACGAGGAAATCAAGAAACGTTGCAAAGGAGTACCCACGCGCTATGTGGATAAGAATTTCAACATGGACATCTATAGGAATTGTATTGTTGAAAATACAATTCCACGAGCCAAATTGCTGGCAATTCGTTCTCTCAACTACAGGAACTTTACTGTAAATGTGGAAAAAAATTGCAATGAGTACCATCTCCGACAAGGTCTATGTTTGTCAAGACGGTGTGACTACCCTCCCCCTTGGGCACTATTTAACTTCAGACCGGGCCGAATGTGTTATCCATAGGGAAAGTCTCGGTTTGATAAAGTCCAGTAAATTTTTTTTTCCTAAAACCTTTGGGGGGGGGGCCTCGCGGCCTTTGAGGGGGGGGCCGCCATCGGGGTCGCACCGCCAGCCACTACAAAGTTATCTTTTTTTTGGACTTAGAGCAGATTTTTTTTTTTGTGCTTTTGTACATGTTGCATTCAAATTAAAAAAAGTGATATTATTTTAAGTGCTTTATTCCAATAAATGTTGTATTTTTTTCTATAAATAAATAAACAAAAAAAAGTGTACTTATTTAAGTGGTTTTTTTTCTCTCTCTGTGCCTATGTAAATGTTTGTATTTTTTTTTTCAAATTTAATGTGCTTTTTTTCAATGTAGTATTTTTTAATTATTGTTACTTTTTTATGCATATAGTAAAAGAAAATATGTTTCTTTATTCGTCTTCTTCTTCTTCATATTATTCTTGAACGGAGTAGTAGGGAAATTATTTAGTCATTAGACAACTATGGTCTACAGTTAGTTGTTCAGGTGAACTATTGAAGGGAACATGTATCAATTTAAAACACCATTCAGATCGTCTTCTGTGTGGGCCGTCAATGTCGGGCAAAACAACACTCTTAACTAAAATAATTAAAAATTGCGATAAAATGTTTGTGGAAAAGCCGAAAAAAATCTACTATTGTTACAGTATTTGGCAGGAGTCATACGATAAAATAAAAGCAATTGCTGCCACCACCATGGGATTGGTGCAGATACAATTCATACAGGGACTACAAAGTGGGACTACAGGGGGGATACAAAGTTTTCACTTTAATTCTAAATTTTCTTAAATTTAATTCCGACTTTTCTCAAGAGATGAAAAATTTAAAGTTCTGTTCCAAATATTTTCCCGGAAGAAGAAAAGTTCAACTTCGATTCTGAATTTTCTCAATGAAAATGAAATAAGTTATTGATCAAATCTATTTTCCCAAAATAATATAAAAATTTCCACTTCAATTCAGATTTTTTTCTCAAATAGATGAAGAAATTTAAAGTTTCTGCTCCAAATTTTTCATACAAGATAGGAAAAGTTATACTTTGATCGTGAATATTCAAGTTCTATTCTGAATTTTACCAAAGAACACAATTCAATTCTAATTTCCCCCCAAAAAAATTTAAAGTTCACTTCTAAATTTTTTCCGTAGAAGATAGGAAAAGTTATATTATGATTGTGATTATTTTCCATGAAGATAAAAAGTTTCACTTTAATTATAAATTTTCTTAAATTCAGTTCCGACTTTTCTCAAAGAGATGAAAAAAATTTAAAGTTCTGTTCCAAATTTTTCATAGAAGATAGGAAAAGTTATACTTTGATTGTGAATATTCTTCATGAAGATATGGAGCTCCACTTTAATTCTGGCTCCACTTTAATTCTGAGTTTTCTCGAAGAACTGCAAAATGTACAAGTTCTCTTCTGAATTTTCTTAGAGAAGAGAAAAAAAAAGTTAGCTCAATTCTGAAATTTACCATTGAAAATGAATAAGCTTTCATTTCAGTTCCTAATTTCTCAAAGACATAAAAAATTTAAAGTTCAATTCTAAATTTTTCCATAGAAGATAGGAATGGCTATACTATGATTGTGATTATTTACCATGAAGATAAAAAGTTTCACTTTATTTCTAATTTTTCTTAAATTCAGTTCATTCATCTAACCACCAAAACAATAGGCTAGGTTAGGTTAGGTATAAATAAATATTAATAAATAATTAGAAACATTTCTCCATGTTTTTAGGTTAGGTTAGGTTAACTTATCATGAGCGCTCATGATAAGCTAAGCTAACCTAACTTAAACATGGTAAAAAGATTAAATTAGGTTAGGTTAGGCTAGATTAAGTTAGGTTAGGTTAAGTTAGGTTAGGTTAGGTTAGATTAAGTTAGGTTAGGTTAATTTAGGTTAGGTCTGGTTAGCCTACGTACGCGCGCGTACCTAGGCTTCTATCTTCTATGAAGATAGAAGATCGAAGAAGATAGATAGAAGATTTTTTCTATCTTCTATGAAAAATTTGGAACAGTATTTTAAATTTTTTCATCTCTTTGAGAAAGGTCGGAACTGAATTTAAGAAAATTTAGAATTAAAGTGAAACTTTTTATCTTCATGGAAAATAATCACAAATCATAGTATAACTTTTCCTATCTTCTATGGAAAAATTTGAACTAAACTTTAAATTTTTTATGTCTTGGTGAACTTAAAACTGAAGTGGAAGCTTTTTATTTTTCTCTGGAGAAATTAGAATTGAATTGTGTTCTTTGGTAAAATTCAGAATCGAACTTGAAGTTTTCTATCTTCATTGAAAAATTTGGAAACAGTATTTTAAATTTGTTCATCTCTTTGAGAGAAAATCTGAACTGAAGTGGAAACTTTTTATATTATTTTGGGGAAATAGAATTGATCATGTCGGAAATAGCAAATTACATACCTCAATCATAAGTTTCAGACAACACACACCTACGAAATACTAAGAAACCTTAGCTCAGAAAAGCCTGAAAATAGCCAACTACTCATCCCAAACTGTAGGTTTCAGACAACAAACACCTACGAGGGACTAAGAATCCTAGCTCTGAAAGTCCAAAAAGCAAACTACAAATCCCAAATCATAATTTTCTGACAGCACACACCTATGAAAGGCTAAGAAATCTAGCTCAGAAAAGTCAAAAATAGCAAACCACTCATCCCAAATCATAGGTTTCAGTCAACACACACCTATGGAAGGCTAAGAAATCCAGCTCAGAAAAGTAAAAATAGCAACCCTCACATCCCAAATCATAGGTTTCAGACAACACACACCAACGAAAGACAAGAAATCTAGCTTAGAAAAGCCCGAAATAGTAATTTACATATCCCAAATCATAAGTTTCAGACAACATTCACCTACGAAATACTAAGAAATCTTAGCTCAGAAAAGCCTGAAATAGTCAACTACTCATCCCAAACTAGAAGTTTCAGACAACAAAGACCTATGAGGGACTAAGAATCCTAGCTCTGAAAAGTCCAAAAAGCAAACTACACCTCCCAAATCATAATTTTCTGAAAGCACACACATATGAAAGGCTAAAAATCTAGCTCGAAAAGTCAAAAAATAGCAAACCACTCATCCCAAATCATAGGTTTCAGTCAACAACACCCCTACGAAAGGCTAAGAAATCCTGCTCTGAAAAGTCAAAAAATAGCAACCCACACAACCCAAATCATAGGTTTCAGACAACACACACCTACGAAAGACTAAGAAATCTGGCTATGAAAATCGGAAATAGCAAATTACACACCTCAAATCAAAAGTTTCAGACAACACACACCTACGAAATACTAAGAAACCTTAGCTCAGAAAAGCCTGAAATAGCAAACTACTCATCCCAAACTATAGGTTTCAGACAACAAACACCTATGAGGGACTATGAATCCTAGCTCTGAAAAGTCCAAAAAACAAACTACAAATCCCAAATCATAATTTTCTGACAGCACACACCTATGAAAGGCTAAGAAACCTAGCTCAGAAAAGTCAAAAATAGCAAATTAACCATCCCAAAATCATAGGTTTCAGACAACAGACACCTATGAAAGGCTAAGAAATCCAGCTCAGAAAAGTCAAAAATAGCAATCCACTCATCCCAATCACATAGGTTTCAGACAACACACACCAACGAAAGACTAAGAAATCTAGCTTAGAAAAGCCCGAAATAGTAATTTACATATCCCAAATCATAAGTTTCAGACAACATTCACCTACGAAATACTAGGAAACCTTAGCTCAGAAAAGCCTGAAATAGCAAACTATTCATCCCAAACTAGAAGTTTCAGATATCAAAACGCCTATGAGAGGACTAAGAATCATAGCTCTGAAAAGTCCAAAAAAGCAAACTACACATCCCAAATCATAATTTTCTGACAACACACACCTACGAAATACTATGATACCTTAGCTCAGAAAAGTCAAAAATAGCACACCACTCATCACAAATCATAGGTTTCAGTCAACACACACCTATGAAAGGCTAAGAAATCCAGCTCAGAAAAAGTAAAAAAATAGCAACCCACACATCCCAAATCATAGGTTTCAGACAACACACATCAACGAAAGACTATGAAATCTAGCTCAGAAAAGCCCGAAATAGTAATTTACATATCCCAAATCATAAGTTTCAGACAACACACACCTACGAAATACTATGAAACCTAGCTCATAAAAGCCGGAAATAACAAACTATTCATCCCAAACTATTAAGTTTCAGACAACAAACGTCTATGAGAGACTAAGAATCCTAGCTCTGAAAAGTCCAACTAGCAAACTACACATCCCAAATCATAATTTTCTGACAACACACACCTATGAAAGGGTAAGAAATCCAGCTCAGAAAAGACAAAAATAGCAAACCACCCATCTCAAATCATAGGTTTCAGACAACACATACCTATGAAAGACTACGAAATCCAACTCAGAAAAGCCCGAAATAGTTAATTTACATATCCCAATCATAAGTTTCAGACAACATTCACCTACGAAATACTAAGAAACCTTAGCTCAGAAAAGCCTGAAATAGCCAACTACTCATACCAAACTAGAAGTTTCAGACAACAAACACCTATGAGGGACTAAGAATCCTAGCTCTGAAAAGTCCAAAAAGCAAACTACACCTCCCAAATCATAATTTTCTGAAAGCACACACCTATGAAAGGCTAAGAAATCTCGCTCAGAAAAGTCAAAAATAGCAAACCACTCATTCCCAAATCATATGTTTCAGTCAACACACACCTACGAAAGGCTAAGAAATCCGCTCTGAAAAGTCAAAAAATAGCAACCCACACACCCCAAATCATAGGTTTCAGACACCACCCACCTACGAAAGACTAAGAAATCTGGTTATGAAAAGTCGGAAATAGCAAATTACACACCTCAAATCATAAGTTTCAGACAAACACACCTATGAAATACTAAGAAACCTTAGCTCAGAAAAGCCTAAAATAGCAAACTACTCGTCCCAAAATATAGGTTTCAGACAACAAACACCTATGAGGGACTATGAATCCTAGCTCTGAAAAGTCCAAAAAGCAAACTACAAATCCCAAATCGTAATTTTCTGACAGCACACACCTATGAATGGCTAAGAAACCTAGCTCAGAAAAGTCAAAAATAGCAAATTAACCATCCCAAATCATAGGTTTCAGACAACACAACACCAAAAAAAACGAAAGACTAAGAACTCTAGCTTAGAAAAGCCCGAATATAGTAATTTACATATCCCAAATCATAAGTTTCAGACAACATTCACCTACGAAATACTATGAAACCTTAGCTCAGAAAAGCCTGAAATAGCAAACTATTCATCCCAAACTAGAAGTTTCAGACAACAAACGCCTATGAGAGAGACTAAGAATCCTAGCTCTGAAAAGTCCAAAAAGCAAACTATACATTCCAAATCATAATTTTCTGACAACACACACCTATGAAAGGCTAAGAAATCTAGCTCAGAAAGTCAAAAATAGCAAACCACTCATCCCAAATCATAGGTTTCAGTCAACACACACCTATGAAAGGCTAAGAAATCCAGCTCAGAAAAGTCAAAAAATAGCAACCCACACATCCCAAATCATAGGTTTCAGACAACACACACCAACGAAAGACTAAGAAATCTAGCTTAGAAAAGCCCGAAATAGTAATTTACATATCCCAAATCATAAGTTTCAGTCAACACACACCTACGAAAGGCTAAGAAACCTAGCTCATAAAAGCCTGAAATAGCAAACTAGTCATCCCAAACTATAGGTTTCAGACAACAAACACCTATGAGGGACTAAGAATCCTAGCTCTGAAAAGTCCAAATAGCAAACTACACATCCCAAATCATAATTTTCTGACAACACACACCTATGAAAGGCTAAGAAACCTAGGTAATAAAAGCCGGAAATAGCAAATTAACCATCTCAAATCATAAGTTTCAGACAACACACACCTATGAACGGCTAAGAAATCCAGCTCAGAAAAGTCAAAAATAGCAATCCACCCATCCCAAATCATAGGTTTCAGACAACACACACCAACGAAAGACTAAGAAATCTAGCTCAGAAAAGCCCGAAATAGTAATTTACATATCCCAAATCATAAGTTTCAGACAACACACACCTACGAAATACTAGGAAACCTAGCTCATAAAAGCCTGAAATAGCAAACTATTCATCCCAAACTATAGGTTTCAGACAACAAACGCCTATGAGAGACTAAGAATCCTAGCTCTGAAAAGTCCAACTAGAAAACTACACATCCCAAATCATAATTTTCTGACAACACACACCTATGAAAGGGTAAGAAATCCAGCTCAGAAAAGTCAAAAATAGAAAACTACTCATCCCAAACTATAGGTTTCAGACAACAAACACCTATGAGGGACTAAGAATCCTAGCTCTGAAAAGTCCAAATAGCAAACTACACATCCCAAATCATAATTTTCTGACAAGACGCACCTATGAAAGGCTAAGAAACCTAGCTAATAAAAGCCGGAAATAGCAAATTAACCATCCCAAATCATAAGTTTCAGACAACACACACCTATGAACGGCTAAGAAATCCAGCTCAGAAAAGTCAAAAATAGCAATCCACCCATCCCAAATCATAGGTTTCAGACAACACACACCAACGAAAGACTATAACGAAATCTAGTTCAGAAAAGCCCGAAATAGTAATTTACATATCCCAAATCATAAGTTTCAGACAACATTCACCTACGAAATACTAGGAAACCTAGCTCATAAAAGCCTGAAATAGCAAACTATTCATCCCAAACTAGAGGTTTCAGACAGCAAACGCCTATGAGAGACTAAGAATCCTAGCTCTGAAAAGTCCAACTTGCAAACTACACATCCCAAATCATAATTTTCTGACAACACACGCCTATGAAAGGGTAAGAAATCCAGCTCAGAAAAGTCAAAAAATAGCAACCATCCATAATCATTGGTTTCCAACAATACCATAGACTAAGAAATCCAACTTCAAAATCAAGACAACACCCCATCATAGGTTTCAGACAACACACAACGAAAGACGGGCCCGGGGAGGGCCTTTGAGGGTCTGGTGGGGGGCCTTGAGGGCCGGGTGGTCCTTTGGGAGCTTGGGGGACCTTTGAGGACCAGGGGCTTCCTTCGGGGTTGGGTAGGGGGATCGGAACCCTTTGGGGTTGGGGATAGAGGACGTCACGACACTGTTCAAATGGAACTTGTGTATTATAACGACCACAGAGTTTCACCCTCAAATCCTCTTCTAAAATCTCTTCAAATATCATCTTTTAAAATGTCTCTAACTGTTTCGCCGAAATAATTCCCTAAAATAATAATTTGTTCTGAAAAGATATAATAAAGCCTTAAAAAGTATTAAAATGGTGGCTCAGGAGCCTTTGGGCGGCACGGGGGCCCTTTGGGAGCCCGGAGAACCTTTGAGGACCGGGGGCTTCCTTTGGGTTGGGGTGGGGGGATCGGAACCCTTTGGGGTTGTGGGTAGGGGACCTCACAACACTGTTCAAATGGAACTTGTGTATTATAACGACCACAGAGTTTCACCCTCAAATCCTCTTCTAAAATCATCTTTAAATCATCTTTTAAAATGTCTCTAACTGTTTTGCCGAAATAATTCCATAAAATGTCTAAATCGGTTTCGCCCAAATAATCCCTAAACGTAATTTCAGCGTGTTCCTTTTTGTTTTTGGCATCTCTGCGCTGACACATTTCAAATTACTAAGAAACCTGATTCCCACGCTAAAACAATTCATCGCTAAGATGTTTCTTTGAGAATTGTTTTCCATTGGCAATGTTTATTAATATCTTTTGGAGTTCGACCAGTAGAGTTGTTTCCGAGGCAAAGACATTAATGACTTGGATCTATTCCTGGAGAATCGTTTCTAGGCGAAAATTTTTAAGGTCTGACAGATGATGTCATTGGTTGATTGATCTGTCAAGAAAGGGGAATTAATTTGTTGTTTCTAAGGGGAATTATTCGCCTCGAGCATGTACATGTCCAAAACATCAACAAGATCTTGAAGGAAGTGTCGTTGACCCTGTCCTCGTTAGACTCAATAATCCATCAAAGTGAGAAAGTTCCTGTTTTTTTCATACTCACTGACAAAAACCACAAAACAGACATAAATCGATTTTGACATCCATGAAAAACATCAAATAAATTGACCAACACACATAACCGTCCATGAAACAACCATCAGTGTGAGAAAATTCCTGTTTTTTCAAGTGAGAAAAATACTGTTTTTTCCATTCTCACTGACAAAAACCATAAAACAGACATAAATTTACTGTTGACATCCATGAAAAACATCAAATAAATTGACCAACACACATAACCGTCCATGAAACATCCATCAAAGTGAGAAAATTCTGTTTTTTCAAGTGAGAAAAATCCTGTTTTTTATTCTCAGTGAGAAAACCATAAACCACGTGGTTCTGTTACGACTGGCACCCCCCCTCTCTACTCTCTCTTTTGACTCTTAAAAAGTGAACTAGAACTTTCAGTTTCCAATCAAATGATCCCTCTTTTGAAGTTAATACGAGCATTCCATCCATAAGACCCATATATGCCCCTAGGGCATAACTTACAACGCCTGCCCCCGGGCCCTGGTGGGTTGTGTCAACACCGGAATTTTTGTTACATGATCTTTGAACTATTATAACAAAATAGCTGTCTTAAAATTTTTATTGAATGCATTTGGGAAAAAAGGGTTTAGGGGGGGGGGGGAGCTGGTTACCGTCCAATATATTTTGACGCTTAAAAACGTGAACTAGAACCTTCAAACTTCCAATAAAATGAGCCCTCTCTGAAGTTTTAAACGAACAATCCTTCCATAAGAACCATATGTGCCCCCAGGGCATGATAACTTATAACCCTTGCCCCTGAAGACTGTGGGGGGAGTGTTCTGCTCAAACATGTAATTTCCAGAACTTTCAACTACGTTGAACAAAATGGCTATACCAAAATTTTTATTGGATGTGTTTGGGGAAATGTTGAGCGTGGAAGGCGTGTCAGTTGCTTTAGAATCACTTTCGACGATTAAAAAGGGAACTAGCCATTTAAATTTCCAATCGAATGAGCCCTTTCTGAAGTTTCTACGACAACGTTGTCTATGCAAAACCTTATATGCCCCCAGGGCATAACTTACAACCCTTGCCCTGAGGGCTGTGGGGAGTTGTCATCCTCAAAAACCTAATTTCCAGAACTTAAAACTACGTTTAATAAAATGGCTATCTCAAAATTTTGATTGGATGTGTTTGGGGAAAGGTGGGGGTGGGGGGGGGGGGCTGTTGCCCTCAAATCACTTTCGACTATTAAAAAATCGCCCTTTGAATTTCCAATCGAATGAGCATTTTTTTGAAGTTTCTACGACAACGCTTTCTATAAAAAACCTTATATGCCCCCAGGCATAACTTAAAACCCTTGCCCTGAGGGTTGTGGGGGAGTGTCCTCCGCAAAAACATATTTTCTATCTGGAAATCAACTACGCTGAACAAAATGGCTATCTCAAAATTTTGATTGGATGTGTTTTGGGGGAATGATGGGCGTGGGGGGGGGGGCTAGTTACCCTCCAATCACTTTCCACTATTAAATAGGGCACTATACCTTCGAATTTCCAATCGAATGACCTTTTTTGAAGTTTCTACGACAACGCCTTCTATAAAACCTTATATGCCCCCAGGGCATAACTTAAAACCCTTGCCTTGAGGGTTGTGGGGGAGTGTCCTCCTCAAAAACATATTTTCTACCTGGAAATCAACTACGCTGAACAAAGTGGCTATCTCAAAATTTTGATTGGATGTGTTTGGGGAAATGATGGGCGTGGGGGAGGCTAGTTGCCCTCCAATCACTTTCGACTATTAAAAAGGGCACTAGCCCTTTGAATTTCCAATCGAATGAGCCTGTTTTGAAGTTTCTACGACAACGCTTTCTATAAAAAGCTTATATGTCCCCAGGCTATACCGGGTATACTCCGCAAAATATGTTTTTGCGGAGTGTCCTCCGGAAAAACATATTTTCTATCTGGAAATCAACTACGCTGAACAAAATGGCTATCTTAAAATTTTGATTGAATGTGTTTGGGGGAATGATGGGCGTTGGGGGGGGCTAGTTGTCCTCCAATCATTTTCTACTATTAAAAAGGGCACTAGAACTCTCGATTTCCATCGGTTGAGCCCCCTTTAAAGTTTCTACGACGACCCCCTTCCATATGAAGTGCCTCTGGGAAAATAATAATAATAATAAATAAATAATAAAACATTGGAGCCGTATGGCCTTTACTATGGGCAACGCTACAGCGTTGCCTCTGATTATTCAGATTTTTCAGGCTAATACCTTTTGAATGGTAACTCTAAACTTAATGAATGTAACATATTTGGTAATCCCCATGAATATCAGTTTTTTTTGCTCCATTTTAGTCATACTCCTACTCTATTAGAAGCCTATTGCCCCTTCATTCCTCAATCCTTGTTTCAATGGCCTCTAAAATGATTCAAATATTCAAAACGCTGATGCTTTGGTTCAGAAATATATAATACGGTCATGTATCAGGTTTTCAGAATCCATGAGGTTTTCAGAATCAGTGTGACTTGTTCCGTCAAGCACTTGTGTTTTACATATTTTGTAGGGCCCACAATGGGAAAAGGTCGTTAAACAATCGAAAATGGGCAAATAATGTAAAAATTATATAAAACTATGGAAAAATATCCAAAAAAAATTAGAGCATTTCTTACGTAAATGCCTGTCATCCACACACCCATAGCCGTTATAAGTATCCTAAGGCGAGTTACGAAACAATTCATGTCACAGCTTACTATTTTCAAAATCAACCATCAAACGTCACAAAAGCTAGGACATTTTCCAAATTTTTGTCATTTCTTGACATGGAAATGTATTATGACCCCATAAGAGCCTTGTGCTCCCATGAAACCTAGTTTTCATCCGTTGTTTTGAACTGTCTGAAATCTCCGCCATGTTTTCATAAGATTAACGTGAAAATTTGATTGCATAGCGTTGCTCTAATTTTGTTTGGTTATGTTCTGTGACACAAGAAAAGAAAGCTTCATTAAAAAGCATCATAAAAATAGCTTAGTAAGAGCTGAAGTAACCAAAAAAAGTAAATGCTCAAAGTTGGATTGGAAGTAGAAAAAATCTGTAAAAAGGCGTATAGGGAAGAAATGACCGAAGAATATAAACTGGTTAAAAACTTTAAAGAAAGACTCATTAAGCAATAAAAACAAATAAAACTACAATGCCAGTTATCAAATTTTGGCCAAAGGAGTATAGAGACTGCCCCTCCCAAACTTCAGTCTGTCCCCACCCACCCCGACCCAAGTGTTTTGCCCCCCCCCCCAGCGAAATTTAGTTTCTTCGAAAATCTTGTCAAAACTAAGATAGGCCTGCATAATTCAAGCGTCCACAGAAACGGGTCAGTTTTCTTTAGGATATTTTTTTACCTTTAAGGTACTATATGGCTAATTTTTCAGTTTTTACTGTCATTTTCATTTGATTTAGGATAATATCCTAATATATAATATGTAGATATAATAATATTCATGTGACTAATTTTTCAGTTTTCACTTTCATTTTCACTTGATTTAGGATAATTGGTTTCAATTTTGCCCCCCTCCCAGGATTTTGACGAAATTACGCCACTGTGAAAGAAAGGTTGAGGTGGCTAGGGCACGTTGTGCGGTTGAAGGATGACAGATTGCCGAAGATTGTTATTTTCGGCCAACCGTCGAGGGCTAAACGGAAAGCAGGTCGTCCTCGTCTGGGGTGGGAGGACGTCATAAAGAAAGATTTAAAGGAAAATAGGAACTTCATGGGCGACTGTAAAAGGGGAGGCTTTGAATAGATTGGAATGGAGGAGGAGCGTGCGTAGCTATGTTGTCCTCAGGCGGCTTGGTGCTGCGGTGAGTTGTTAGTAGTAGTAGTAGTAGTGTTGGGTACATGACTGTCCGCATATCCCTGATAACTTTAAAGTGAGTTCCAAACAGATTACTGTAGTAGAAAATAACAAGATAAAAATCAAATTGCACCTACTAGTGAAAAAACGACCCCATTCATGTGCATCCTGGAGTTTACTTGAGAAGTACAAATGCAACCACATCAACGATATTGCACAATGACATCGGTCGACGGTCGACCCTATTTTTGGGAACTTTTGAGCAGGATATTGAACAAAATCGAAACACACTATTTCGATTTAGGCTACTAAAAAAACATAACAGCTACATTTCAGTAACAGTGTAGAATATTAAGGTGAAACTGTTCAATAAATGCTGAGGGGGATGTTGAACCAACCAAAGATACCATATGCTTACAAATATTTCTACTACTAAGGCTAAGGATATCAAGGAGATATTTTCAGAAAATGTTGAAGAGGATGTTGATTTATAGTGAAATTAAATAAAAAAAACAAGTTTTTTTAACTGAAAGTAAGGAGCGACATTAAAACTTAAAACGAACAGAAATTATTCCGTATATGAAAGGGACTGTACCCTCCTCAGCGCCTCGATCTTTACGCTAAGTTTTTTTATTGTTTTAAAAAATAAAGTTGTGAGACAGAGTCAAACTTTAGCGTAAAGAGTGAGGCGTTGAGGAGGGGACAGTCCCTTTCATATACGGAATAATTTCTGTTCGTTTTAAGTTTTAATGTCGCTCCTTACTTTCAGTTAAAAAAACTTGTGTTTTTTTTATTTAATTTTTGAACGTTTTTGAATAAATGCAGGTTTTTGATCTTGGCTCACCGTACATGAATAATTAAAACAAAATTTTCATATTAACTTACTTTTATTTAGTTAAATGGCTTTCTCGAAACTTGTTTAATTTTATTTACGAACGTTTTTATTAGTAATAAATATACGTAACTTACGAATTAACTTACGTAACGAACTTCTATATTCATATATTTTTAATTTGTTTATTAGGGGGTTCGCCCCCTAGTCAATACCTTGCTCTTTAAGCGAAAGTTCGAATTTTGTTCCAATTCTTTAAAAATGACCGCTTAATCACAAAGGCCGTTAATTAGAATAAATAGCTCTTATGAAAGTACTAAAAAATCTTTGGCTTAAAGAGCGAGGTACTGACTACGGGGTGAACCCAATCATATATGTAATATTTTCTGTTCGTTTAAAGTTTCGATGTTGCTGCTATTGCAGTTGAAATACTTGTTTTTTTTTATATTAAATTTCTGATCTTTTTTTAAATAATGCTGGGAAGTCCGGCGTCCCCTTCATAGCAATGTCCCTTCCCCCATGAAAACTTCCTTCATGGAAATATCCTCCCACATAACCCCTGACCCACCCACCCACCCACCCCCCCTTACCAGGAAAAATCTCCCCTGAAAACGTTTGTATACTTCCAAATAAACCAATACTATATGTTAACATTGGGTAAAGTTCATAACTTTCAGCCCTCCCCCAGGGAGCTTCGGGGATTAAGTCATCCTAAAAGACATACTTATTATATTTTCGTACATGCTGAACAAAATGGCTATCTCAAAATTTTGATCAGGTGACTTTGGGAAAAAAATGAGCGTGGGAGGGGGCCTAGTTGCCCTCCATTTTTTTTGGTCACTTAAAAAGGGCACTAGAACTTTTAATTTCCATTCCAATGAGCCCTCCCACGATATTCTAGGACAACTGGGTCGATACGATCACCCCTGGGGAAAAAAAAAACAAACAAATAAACACGCACCCGTGATCTTTCTTCTGGCAAAAAATGCAAAATTCCACATTTTTGTAGATGGGAGCTTGAAACCTCTACAGTAGGGTTCTCTGATACGCTGAATATGATTGTGTGATTTTCATTAAGGTTCTATAACTTTTAGGGGGTCTTTCCTCCTTTTTTTCGAAAATCAGCCAAATTTTCTCAGGCGCCTAACTTTTGATGGGTAGAATTAAACTTGATAAAACTTATATATTTGAAATCAGCATTAAAATCTGATTCTTTTGATGTATTATTTGTATCAAAATACCGTTTTCTAGAGTTTCGGTTACCATTGAGCCGGGTCACTCCTTACTTACAGTTCGTTACCACGAACTGTTTGATACGCTATGTGTATGCAAGCTGCTGATAAAACGTTGTATTAGAAGTGTCTCGAGATCAGCTTACAGCATTAGGTTGAAACTATCAGGGCATGTTGAGGGGTATGTCGAACTAGTACAAAAGCACTGTATGCATACTACTATTATTACTGCTACTGGTCGTACTACTATTGCTACTTCTATTAATACTACTATGGCTAAGGCCATTAATATGAAACTTCCAGAGACTGTTGAGGGGGACGTTGAGCTAAATCAAAAGCCCCCATGTTCATGCAGGTTATCAAAAGAGCGTATCAGCAATATCTCAGAAACGGATTTAAGGTAAAACTGAAGCTATCAGGGCATAAGGAGGGTGCTGAAGTAGACCAAAAAGGCAAAATGTGAACACTATTGCCGCTACAACTAACAGTACTACTACTACTATCACTAATGCTATTCCCAATGGTCCTACTATTAGTTCTGCTACTATGACTACTAGTATTGCTACTGCTAAGGATATTAGTAAAACTTTCAGGGAATGGTGATGGAGGGCGGAGTTGAACTAAATCAAACACATTTTGTGCATGTGGTTTATCAAAAGGGTGTTTTAGAAATGTCCCAGCACGCCTTAGGCTTAGGGTATTAAGCTGAAACTTCTAGGGATACCAGTATTACTACCACTTTTGCTGTTACTTCTATTGCTTCTACTCCTACAATTGCTGCTACTACTGAACTAAGACAAAATAACTGAAGCGCATCCAGGATGTCAAAATAGATCAGGCTGTAAGGACTGGGATAGGGTATAAAGTAGAAACTTTCAGGAAAAGTTCCTGCTTTCTTTAAAACTAAATCAAAAGGTTCTATGTGCATGCTGGTTGTCAACATGACGTTTCAGCTGTATCTCAGACGTACTGAGGACATTAAGTTGAAACTTTCAGGGCTACTACTGATTATACTTTGGCTTTTGCTATTGAAATAAATCAGAAGGGGTAAGTGCATCCAGGTGCCAAAATAGCATAGAAACAATGCCTTAGGATCAGAATGGGGCTTAAGTTTAATTTTTCAGGGAAAGTTGAAATGTGAAACTAAATCAAAATATACTGTGTATATCCAGGTTTTCCAAAGGGCGTACACTATTAAAAAATTGTTAAAAAATTTTGTCCAACATGTATAAGTAAGTCAAAATCTGGATTCTTATAGATGAAAACAGAAAAGATTTAAAATATTCTTTTCTTAACCAATGAAAAAGACTATCTCAATTAAAAACGAACAAAAATCAATTAAAAAAAACTGTTTCCATATTAAAAGTTTTCAAAGAAAAGTAAGGAGCTACATTAAACTAGAGATGAGCAAAAATCAAGTCAAATAATTTTTCAAGCGTAAAACTACCAGAAATTACCACCAATAAATAAATGAAACCTAAAGCGAACATAAATATCAATAAATAACCGAGTTAACCTCAAAAGGAGCAGAAACTAAAAGGAGTAGGGCTGACACCCCCCTCCGTGCCTTCTAAAGACCAGAACATAATTTGCACTTAGTTTCTTAGGTGATTTAGGGTAGTTTTACGCTCGGAAAATCACTTGACTTTATTTCTGCTTTTCTTTAGTTTAATGTAGCTCTTTCCTTTTCTTTAAAAACTTATTTTGTGGATTTTTTAAAATTAATATTTAAAAAGAGGCTCGATTTGGGAATCGAGTCTTGTTACTCTTTTGTTCTTCTAGTATTTCCTTCTGAAGAGCCCATGGAATAAATTTCTATCGGAACAACACTTGGGCGACATGATTTCACATAAAGTAGATCTTAATTCTCCTCTGGATATGATTTCCGTCCCCCTCCCATTAAATTTTAACAAGATGGCCAAATGTGCAAACACTATCAGCCTCGCTAGTCCATCGGTAACAATCTTTATTTTTGGAGTAGGCAGCCCTTTCGAAATGATAAATATATCTTAGAAATAGATAAATCGATTTTGGGAATTCCAGGCGCTGGAGATTCAAAGCAATAATAAAAGTCTTCCAGTTTCCAAGAGCCTGTTCCTCTCTGAGACCTCAGCATTGCTTGAGGCAGCCGCTCTGTCCTTCAAAAGAATCCGTGACGATTTCAGATCATACATTTTAGTTCCGTTTATGCATTTTAACTATCGAAACCTTTGGTTGTGATTACGGGTATATAATTGGATATACTGAAATTTCGATTTTTCAGCTTTCTGTATCAAAGGTGAGCCGACGTTTTCGGACTAGGAAAAATTCACATCAGTAGGCCTTCCATTAAATTATCCTAGGCAGTAATAATACAAAGTTATTCCGATAGCCTAGATTTTTCGATTTACTCACCAATGAGGATAGCTAAGAAATAGACATACCTTTAGAATGAGAATTTCATCTTGAATCCAAATATAGCATTCATTTGCGTCAGAAATTAACTTTAACCCTAACCCCCCACCCCTGATGTGCAAAAATATACCCTGTGTCGTATATATGCACTGCATTTTCCATAAGTCACTCTTTTCTTCAAATTGATTTAAGAATTTGTCAAAATAATGGGTAATTGGTTGTATAGATAAAGTTCCAGGTATATATTCACACATAGGGGGGGGGGTTAAAGTAATTTCCAAAACAAATGAATGTTAAATTCTGATTTTAGAGGAATGACCATTTCTAGGCCTAAGCTATCTCAATAGTGAGCTAAGTGGGAAATTTACCGTTATTACTCTCTTAAAATCTCATGATTTGTGCTTTGATTCTTTTTTTTTACTGGCTCCATCAAAAACAAATTTGTGTGCACCTCTTTGCAGCTAATAGAAAATGCACGTAGCCAGGATTAAAGCCTAGGCCTACCGTAGTTTTTGGGTCCGCCTGAGAACGTTGAAGTTCGCTGCCCCCCCCCCAGAAAAAAAAAAGCCGGTGATTAATAATACAAATTTCAGTAACCTGAATATTCAAGGATACAACCCCTGAAGCAAAGGTGGCAGTGTTTCACCAATCCCCCCCCCGCCCAACCACCGACAGAGGCGGAACAGTCTAGCCTAGACTGTTAGCAGTCTCACAGAAGGAAGCAAGTTATTAAAATAAAATCAGTAGGCCTACCACTAGATTCTTTATTTTATACTCTTTCCAAGTATCATATTTGCCTTTGTGGTAATCTTCCTCCCCTGATGGTCCCATATATAGCCTGGGATATAAACAAAACTAGGGTAAAAGAAAACGCTACAGCATTGAAATCCTTACTTTATAATAAAAAAAACAAGTTCTTTTAACTGGAAGTAAGGAGCGACATTAAAACTTAAAACGAACAGAAATTATTCCGTATATTAAAGGGGCTGTCCCCTCCTCAATACCTCGCTCTTTACGCTAAAGTTTTTTATTGTTTTAAAAAATATAGTTGTGAGTCAGAGTGAAACTAGCGTAAAGAGCGAGGTGTTGAGGAGGGAGACAGCCCCTTTCATATACGGAATAATTTCTGTTCGTTTTAAGTTTTAATGTCGCTCATTACTTTCAGTTAAAAAAACTTGTTTTTTTTAGTTAAAATCTGAACGTTCTTGAATTGATGCAGCTTTGATTTTGGCTCACCGTATATGAATATTTAAAGCGAATTTTTCGCATATTAATTTTCCTTTTTTTTGGCTAATTGGCTTTCTCGAAATTTTGTTCTGACGTAACTTACGAATTAACTTACGTAACGAATTTCTATATTCGTATGTTTTTATTACGTATATTAGGGAGTTCGCTCCCTATTCAATACCTCGCTCTTTACGCTAAAGTTCGAATTTTGTTCGAATCACAAACCCCTGAATCACAAAGGCCGGTTAATTAGAATAGATAGCTCTTTTGAAAGTACTAAAAAACTTTAGCGTAAAGAGCGAGGTATTGACTAGGGAGCGAACCCTCTCATATACATAATTATTTCTGTTCGTTTTAAGTTTTAATGTTCCCTCCTTATTTTCAGTTGAAAAAAAAACTTGTTTTTTTTATTTAATTTCTGATCGTTTTTTAAATAATGCTGGGAAATCTGACGCCCCCTTCATGGAAATGTTTTTCTTCCCCCAAGGAAATATCCTCCATGGAAAGATCCTCCCCCGTAACCCCTACTCCGACCCCGACCCCCCACTAGAAAAAATTCCTCCTGAAAACACCTGTATACTTCTCAATAACCAATACTATATGTAAACAATGGGCAAAGTTTATAACTTGCAGCCCTTCCCCCGGGAACTGTGGGGGATTAAGTCATGCTCAAAGACATATTAATTAGGTTTTCGACTATGCTGAAAAAATGGCTATCTCAAAATTTTGATTGGGTGACTTCGGTAAAAAAATGAGCGTGGGAGGGAGCCAAGTTGCCCTCCAATTTTTTTGGTCACTTAAAAAGGGCACTAGAACTTTTAATTTCCGTTCGAATGAGCCCTCTCACGATATTCTAGGACTACTGGATCAATACGATCACCCCTGCAAAAAAAAAAAAAAAAAAAAAAAATAAACACGCATCCGTGATCTTTCTTCTGGCAAAAAATGCAAATTCCACATTTTTGCAGATAGGATCTTGAAACTTCTATAGTAGGGTTCTCTGATACGCTGAATCTGATGATGTGATTTTCATTATAGTTCCATGACTTTTAGGGGTTGTTTCCCCCTTTTTTTTCGAAAATAAGGCAAATTTTCTCAGGCGCGTAACTTTTGATGGGTAAGACTAACCTCGATGAAACTTATATATTTGAAACCAACATAAAATCTGATTCTTCTGATGTATCTATTGGTATCAAAATTCCGTTTTTTAGAGTTTCGGTTACTATTGAGCCGGGTCGCTCCTTACTTACAGTTCGTTACCACGAACTGTTTGATATGCAGCTAATAAGATGTTTGGAAAAAACATAAAATAAAGAATTTGATGGTCCTACTTTTATTTTATTAATATGTTTTCCTTCTGTGGGGTGGGTAATATACACTGCTACGTATTATCCCGCGTATTCTTGCGAAATGTGTCGGCCACACAATGTCGGGAGATAGCTTAGACTCGTTGCACGGGCCGTTTTTTTTTTGGCGGGGGGATGTCTAGGGAAAATGAATTGGCATTATATATTATACAATCAAAATCTGTAATACTTGGGCTAAGGCTACGCCCAAGGCCATACCCAGAGGGGGGGGGGTTAGGGGGGGGGGTTTGAAACCCTCCCGAAATGTTTTTTTTTACTCGTTAAAACGTAACAAAATGGATATAAACAAACTTTGTATGCGTTTTTTGAGGTTTTTTGTGTAACCCCCCCCCCCTAAAAAAAATCTTTGAGAAAACCCCCTCCGAGAAAAAATCCTGGGTACGGCCTTGGCTACGCCACTTCCCCTTCTTGTTATTGATTCTTGAAATTTTGTACATGTTAGACTAGCTTAAAGCTATAAAAATTAGCCTATGGGGTTTCTTTCTTTTGTCAAAATTTAGTAATATTCAAGATACTGATATCTATCTATCTATTCAAGATACTGTTCTATTAGCTGGAACCCACGCAAGAAGTGAAGTTTGGTCATCTCAATGGAATAAAATAAAATAGGATGTAAATATAGTAGTTTAGAAATAAACTTCGGCTATATATTTGCACATTAGGGGGGTGGGGGGTAAAGCATGGCATATATTAAATACGTAACCAAACCTAACCTAGGTACCTTTTCCCTCCTAAACCCCCCCAACTAAAGTTTAAATATTGTAAAAGCAGTGAGAAACCACTGTTTGCAATCAAATTATCCATTGAAACAACCTGTTTGACTAGTTTCTTTGTCATCTATCTTGCGTGGGTTCCAGGATAGAACAGTACCATATTCAATGACAAGTCTGGTCAGAGAAATAATTTTACATAATTACACAAAAAAAAATACAATCAAAAGGACTTGTATTTTTTAAGTAAAACAAATATGCTCGGGTTTTTATTTTTCAATGGCTGATTCTTAAGTCAAGAGAAATTTGACGTAGGCTAAAGTAGGGTGCCGAACCCCGTGCCCATCTTGAAGATTTTTCCGGCACGCGAGACAAAATATAATGCTAAAAATATATGAAAATAATATGTTAAAAAATCATTTATGCGTCCATATATTTAAAAACAGCTTTTGAACTTATGAGAAAAGATTACTTTTAATTTTAAAAACATATTAAAAACACCAGTAGCCTACCAAAACAAGATTTTCGTAATACTTGCGTCACACAACAAAAATTTTCTAATTTGAGAATCTGGTACTAAAAGTTGTTTGCACTTCTGGTTCAACTTATACATGCCAATCTTTTTTTTCTTTTTTTTTTAAATTTAAATTAAACAAACACAAAACACGCTCAAACATAACACAAGCTAACCTGCACTACTGATTAAGATGTGTAGATACCGGAATTGAGGCCATTTGCAAAGCTAAGTAAAACCGCACTAGTAACAGGACCATTTTTTAATTATTGTTTTTGTTTTCATTTATGCTTATTGAGGTTTATTTTTCATTTTTGATTCT
Source organism: Artemia sinica (assembly GCA_027921565.1). Lineage (NCBI taxonomy): Eukaryota > Metazoa > Arthropoda > Branchiopoda > Anostraca > Artemiidae > Artemia > Artemia sinica. The sequence continues at coordinate 55,411,171 of CM051262.1, forward strand.
ATATATTTCTTGTGCTATTAGCATAGTTTTTTTATCATATTATCTTTGTTTACATGTAAGTTTAAAAGTAAACTCAATAATGATAATTAATTATGTGTAATTTCTCACTCCTAATAATTTTATATTTCAAAAATAGTGGCTTCTGGGCCATTTATGGCACATGTGGCATCTATTGATGTTTTAGGAAATTTGTTTAAGCAACTGGTTCCCTTTCCTGCCGGCCCTGCGGCAGATGAGATGGAACCCCTAGTCCCGGATGCTCTTCGGAGATACCACTGGTCAAATGTAATATGGGGGCATTTAAGGTTATATACGACCCGCAGAAATTCTACCACATTTCCAAAATAGCCCACAAAATTATTTGGATTCATCATCCCTGGGGAAAAGCAGGCGTCGATAAATATATAACGTATGAGAGGGGGGGGGACGCTTGGGTTATAGTTAACATACAAGGGATGCTAAATATTTAAACAGTTTGATTAGTTGAAGTGGGTAAAATAAAACCCAGTGGATTCCAATGGTAGCTAAGTACATAAACTCTAGGCATGAAAATTTGGAGTTACTCTCTATATAATTGCGGCGAATCCTTATTAGAGGCACAATTTTTGACGAATAGATATAAGCCTCATTTTTTTAAATTCACCAACAGCCTAAGGCTGTGTCGTTGATTGTTAATATAAATATAAAGAATGGAAAATTGAACTGTTTTAAAGTTTATTACAATTTGCACTTTTTGCTGTAAACACGCCAACATAAGAGACACTATTTAAAGGACTGTGGGCATTATCCTCTAACGGATTCCAAAGTATTGGACAATTCTTGTGCAAGGAATGTTTTTATCAAAAATAAAACTTAAGACCTTTTTTTGTGTTTGAGCCTCCCTCAAAATAAATCGACCCGACCCCCAGTGGAGTTTAGCTACTCCTCCCTCAAACTTTGTTTTAAACACAAATTTAGATTATCAAGTCTTATGAACATTTGTTGGCAATGATTCTGCTTAAACTGTCAAAGAACAATTCTGGCGTCAATCCTAGTAGGTTTTGCGATTTCATGTTCTGGACTTCAGGAAATCTTAACTAATCTACTGCAAGATTTTTGTTTAAAAATTAGCGCCTATTTATTCATTTTACTAGTTAGGGGTTGATTTGATTATATTATTTAAAACTTCTGTTTCTTTCGATGTTACACCTTTAATTAGGTGTTGTTTTCTTTTGTTCGACTTCTGTTTCTTCGGCTGAAACGCTTCTAGATTCTTCAAGTTAGAATTTGAGCTGTTATGCGATAAGTTTTTTGTTGTTGTGGCTGAAAATTATTTTATTTCAAAATATTTTTCTAGAAGAGATCCATAGTTTGTACCCTTAGAGAAAAGATCAGAGGATTTTCTTAGAGTACTGTAAGGTACCAGTAAATTTATTGCAAGTATCATTGCAAATACTAGAGAGGTTTCTTAAATGGGACATTATTATATTTTTTGCCGCATTGAGTAATTTAAGAACAAAATAATGTGGAAACCGAAGTCTGTATCTGTAAACTCAATTTCATTGGAGTCTCGCACTAAAGTTGGCTAAACATTCATTTCATCTATGCTATGTTTTTTTTAAAGATATAAATATAGGTTAATTTCTTCTCAACAAAGATGTTCTCTGTTGTAATTTTCTTCTTTAAATTCATTGAGCGTTGTAGGCCAAACACGTCTGACTGGTATTCTTAGAACTTTCATTTTACCCAGCATTTTAAGATAATGATGTACTGTAAGACTACAACAGAATCTCCCATACCAATGGAAAAATTTGTCTTATAGGCTAATTATTTTCCTTAGAATAAACTTTAATTGTCCAGAATTTGAGTTTTTTTTTAAATTATGTTGAATAATTACATCAATTTAATAATTCGTATAATCCACAATATTTATTCTTTTCTTCCCTTGATCAGAGGTGCAGCCAGGGGGCGATAAGCTCCCATTGAAAATTGGAGACAAAAAAAAAAAGAATTGCGGAAGAGCAAAATGAGAAATTAAACGCAATCCTGGCCGTATTTGGCCGCCCACGGGAAAACTTTCCTGGCGGTGCTTTTACCCGCGGCCATTGTTAACTCTTAAAAATTTCGACCTAATAAATTTCCTATCTGTGGATTTCTTAGAAAAATATTAAAATGGAATAAACTGAACGATGCTAAGCGGAACAATAAACAACTCTGTTTCAATTAAATTTTTGAAAATTGACTTGAAATAAAAAGGAAATAAATAAATCTGAAAAACCATGTTTTCTCAGAAAAGCAAAATGGACTTGTATTTTGAGCAACAAGGGAAACCGTTTTTTTTCTCAGTGCTTAGAAATTTCCCAAGGATAAGATGTAAAATATCAAGGACAGTGAAAATGAAGTGTGATTTTATAAAATCTGTAAAATCTGATATGTAGAACTTACAAGAAATACACGTGTTTATGTTACGTATAACAAGAAAATCATGAAAAATACTTTTTTTCCAGAGCATGGTCCTCCTAACTTTTCCAGCAAGCTAATGACTACGACTTTGTTGTCCAGACTCCATGTTCCACAGCTTTCAAGGAATCTAGCAGATTCAGACGGAATATTAATCACAGCCTCTTCAATAATGTTTCTTTTTTTTATATTTTTTTCAAAAGTATTCGTTAATTAAACATGGTTTCTGAGTATGTTTTTAAGCATTTCAGAGTGGATAAATCCTAACTCGCTGTAATTTTTTTTTTTACATTTCTTTTTAGGATTAATAGCTGCCGCTTGAAAAACTGTGTTAAGGATACTCACTAGTCGTAGTGCATTCTGAATTAAATCCTTCCTTTTATTATATATATAATGAAGTGAGAATCAAAATGTCACTGATAAAAGTGCCAAGAGTGCTAACAAGGGACACGTTTGTGATCAGTGCAATATTATGCATGCTCCTACCTGGACTTATAAATGGTAAGCCTTTGTTTTTAACCTAGGTCAATTGTTCTATGTGTGGGTATCAGGGCAACGCTATAGTGTTGCCTATAGTAAAGGTCATACGGCTCCAATGTTTTATTATTTATTTATTATTATATTATTTTTTCCCAGAGGCACTTCATATGGAAGGGGTCGTCGTATAAACTTCAAAGGGGGCTCATTCGATTGGAAATCGAGAGAGTTCTAGTGCCCTTTTTAAGAGTCATAAGTGATAGGAAGGCAACTAACACCCCTTCCACGCCCACCATTTCCCCAAACACATCCAATCAAAATTCTAAGATAGCCATTTTGTTCTACGTAGTTGATTTCCGGATAAGATTATGTTTTTGAGAAGGACACTCCCCCACAGAGCCCTCAGGATATACGGGTTGTAAGTTATGCCTTGGGGGCGATTAAAGTTTTTATAGAAAGCTTTGTCGTAGAAACTTCGAAAAGGACTCATTCGATTGGAAATTCAAAGGGCTAGTGCCCTTTTTGATAGTCGAAAGTGATTGGAGGGCAACAAACCCCCCTCTCACGCCCACCTTTTCCACAAACACAATCCAATCAAAATTTTGACGTAGCCATTTTGTTCAACGTAGTTGAAAGTTCAGGAAATAAGGCCTTTGAGGATGACCCCCCCCCCCCCACAGCCCTCAGGGCAATTGTTTTCAAATTATGCCCTGGGGGTATATAATGTTTTTTATAGAAAGCGTTGTGGTAGAAACTTCAAAAAGGGTTCATTCGATTGGAAATTTAAATGGCTAGTGCCTTTTTTAATAGTCGAAAGTGATTGGAAAGCAGCTAACACCCCTTCCACGCCCACTATTTTCCCAAACACATCCAATCAATATTTCGAGATAGCCATTTTGTTCAACGTAGTTGAAAGTTCTGGAAATGATATCTTTGAGCAGGACACTCCCCCCAAAGTCTTCAGGGCAATGGTTATAAGTTTAGATATGGGGGCATATATGATTCTTATGGAAGGAATGCTCGTATTAACTTCAGAGAGGGCTCATTTGATTGGAAATTGAAATTCTAGTTCACTTTTTGAGCGTCAAATGATATTGGAGGGTAACCAGCCCCTCCCCCCCTCCCTTTTTCCCAAATGCATCCGATGGAAATTTTTGAGATAGCTATTTGTTAAAAATAGTTTCAAAGATCATATAACAAAAACTCCGCTGTCGACACGACCCCCCAGGGCCCGGGGGCAGGCGTTGTCAGTTATGCCCCGGGGGCATATAGGGTTCTTATGGAAGGGATGCTCGTATAAACTTCAAAGAGGGCTCATTTGATTCAAAAGAGATTGGAGGGTAACCAGCCCCCCCCCTCTCCCCCACGCCTCTTCTTCCCCAGGGGACCATCCGCTGCAAGTTTTGAGATAGCCTATTAAGTTAAAAATTGTTCAAGAGTCCAGGCCCGGGCCCAGGGCCCGGGAGCAGGCGTTGTAAGTTATACCCTGGGGCATATATGGTTCTTATGAAAGGGATGCTCGTATATGAAAGGGAAACTTCAGAGAGGGCTCATTTGTTTGGAAATTGAAAGTTCGAGCTCACTTTTTAATAGTCAAAAGAGATCCCCCGCCTCTAGGCCTTCTTTTTCTAAACCCATCTGATGAAAATTTTGAGATAGACATTTTGTTAAAAATAGTTCAATGGTCGGATAAGAAAAACCCCGGTGTCAATACATCCCTCCCCCCAGGGCCCGCGGGAAGGCGTTCTAAGTTATGCCCTAATGGCATGTATGGTTCTTCGTATAAACTTCACAGAGGGCTCATTTGATTGGAAATTGAAAGTTCTAGTTCACGTCTTAAGAGTCAAGAGATTTAAGGGCAACTAACCCCCCCCCCCCCCCTCACGCCATTTTTTCCCCAAAGCCATCTGCTACAAATTTTGAAATATCTGGTTTTTGAAAATTGGTCAAAAATTAAATAACAAAAACTCTGGTGTCAACACAACCCCCAGGGCCCGGGGGGTAGGCGTTGTCCTGGTGGCGTATATGGTTCTTATGAAAGGGATGCTCGTATAAACTTCAGAAAGGGCTCATTTGATTGGAAATTGAAAGTTCTAGTTCACTTGTTAAGAGTCAAAAGATATCCGAGGGCAACTACCCCCCCCCCCCTACACACCCTTTTTCCCAAACCCATCCGATACAAATTTTGAGATAGCTATTTTTTAAAATAGTTCAAGGTCAGATAAAAATACCGGTGTCGAAACCCCCCCACCCCTCCCCCCTCCCACGGCCCGGAGGGCAGGCATTGTAAGCTATATCCTGGGGCCGTATATGATTCTTATGAAAGGGATGCTCGTATAAACTTCAGAGAGGGCTCATTTTGAATTGAAATTAAAAGTTGTAGTTCATTTTCTCAGAGTAAAAAAAAGATCGGAGGGCAACTAGCCCCTCCTGCCTTTCACGCCTATGGGTTTATCAGAAGGATAAACCCATCTGATAAAATTTGAGGTGACCATTTTTGTTAAAAATAGTTCAAGCATCAGATATTAAAAACTCCGGGGGTCGACACAACCCCTCAGGGCCCAGGGACAGGCGTTGTAAGTTATAATCTGGGGGTATATATGGTTCTTATAGAAGAGATGCTCGTATAAACTTCAGAGAGGGCTCATTTGATTGAAAATAGAAATTTCTAGTTAACTTTTAAAGAGTCAAAAGAGACCGAAGGGCAATTAGCCCCCCCCCCACGCCCTTTTTTCCCAAACCCATCCGATAAAAACTTTGAGATAGCCATTTTGTTAAAATAGTTCAAACATCAGATAATAAAAACTCCTAGGTCGACACAAACCCATTTTTTACTTTATAATAAAAAATAAAAAAAAAAAAAAAAAAAATAAAAAAAAAATTAATAAAAAAACCTTCCGAAAAATAAGTCTTTCAAAGAAAAGTAAAGGCCATTTTAAACTTAAGCTCAGCAGATACAATTACTTGTTAAAATTCAAACTCAAAACCACCAGAAATTACTATTAAAGAATAAATGAAACCCAAAACGAACAGAAATTAAATAAACCATCATAGCAAAAAAAAAACATACAACAAGTAATAATATAAATGAATAAATAGATCTTAAAGCGAGTAATGCTTAGATTGAATATGAAAATCAAGCTTAAAACGAAAACAAATATTTTTGCTATTAAAGTATAAATGAAACTTAAAACGAACAGAAATTAAATAAACAATCAATGCTAACAAACATACAATAGATGTAAATGTAAATGAATATATAAATCTTAAAACGAGTGAACTTAAATTGAATATGCAAATTAAGCTTGAAACGAACAAAAATCACCACAAACAAGAGTTGGGTATCGCCTCCTTCTCTCACTGTAAAAGTCTAAAACCTACTGCGTCTTTGGCGCTTTACTGAAAACTATATGCGTCTTGAACAGTCTTGGAAAGTATAAGCAACATCAAATTAAATATTTGATGTATAATGATATTAATTGTTGAAAGATCCCTCAGTTCTAGAATTTATTTCCCTGTAATTTTGTTTTTATTTTCATGCTGTAAGAACTAGAAAAGAAAATATTGGAAATGTAATTCGTTTTCAGCTAAGCGCCAATGACGCAGTAGGCTTTTGGTTTTTATTTACAGTTAAGGAAGGGGGCAGTATCCAAACTCTTGTTTGTTATGAAATTATATTCGTCTTGAACAACTTTAGAAATAACTAATAAATTAAACTGAATATTTGATCGATTATGATATTGTACCATTGAAGTTGGATTTGTAGTAATAGAAAAGATTTGCTCGTGGCGATAGAGAATTCTCCGATAGCGCCACTTATAGCGATGGAGATTGTGCAACTAGGCTAGCACCGCTCTCAAGTAATGAGAGAAAATTGAATATTTAGACATACAAATGTGGCTTCTTCTTTCTTGAGCTATCTGGAGATCAGATTCCTTTGGGAGCATTTACCATGGAGACTGGCGAACTAGTTACCTATTATCGGACTAGACTCAGACATATAAGAGAAACAAACACATATAAAAAGACAATAGATTTATTGAACTTACATGCTTGGTTGTACAGCACGGGTCACTTCAATGACAATAAAAATGGTGTCCGAGATTATTTGCGGTACTAATCGATTCAAATCTGGATAGAGATTCAAATTAAAAAGGCACATTTGCCCCACTCCCAAACGCAGTTCTTTCGTCCTGCGCTCTAGGGACTGTCTTGCCATTGGCTTACGTGGCCCAAGGACGCGCACCCTCGTTCCAATAATACGTCTTAATATTTTTGATGATTTAGGCGTTCACACGGTTCTTTGCCTTTTAAACTTCCTTGGAAATTTTATGCATTGCATTTTCTTTGCTACAATTATCTTAGCGAAATTCGAACGACTAGCGCCGTTGTCTGACTGAAGCTAGAAATGCAATTTCTCTTTTCGCTGATTAAGGACTTTTCATTTTTGCAACTAGATTTAGCTTTAATTATAAGAAATCGGAATTATCTTTAGAAAGGAACTTTATTTTGGTATTTTAAATACATCGTGTTTTACTCCATTGGTACATATCACCCATTCCCGTCAATTAATGACGTCCCGTCATTAGTTACTGCCCATCAGGAGTTTTAAAATTTTTCAATTATTTTTCTTAGTTTATTCTACATCCTTATCTAAAATTCATCTACCGGACTAAGATTATTTTTGGTTCTAGGTTAGCTACTATACTAAAGATTTTTTTCTATATCTAACACTGATTACTTTTACTTTTCAATAAGGTTGGGACTATTCTACTTTTAACTTAGTTCTCTTTTTTTTTTGATTTGCTGTCTATATGACGTACTAATACTATCTACACAACGTTAAATGAATAACATAATAATATTACACCTAATTCTACTTGTGGTACATACATAAATGATTTATAACGTACAATATTTGGTTCAACTATTCACAGATGACATTAAACACTTTCACTATTTAGATTTTGCATTGTCAAAGCTTTTAGGAAGTAACACATGTAGCTTCACATCTATTCATCACCTTTCGTGTCCTTAGTGTACTACACCCTTCTGTTGTAAATTACTGTCCTTCACTCCTTTTGTCGTGGCAAAAATTTCGAAGCACGTAACGTTATGGTTTCTCATGGAACCGTTCGAGTCTAGTTGTCTTTACACGGTATGTTTTCCCTAATAGTCAACTGGGAAATGACCGTTGAATATCGTTCTAATAGTCAACTGGGAAATGATTCTTCCCACTAAAGGTGTTGGTGTTTTTCTTCTTAGCATATCATTTTTTAGGATTTTTGAGGGAACATAGAGAATGTATTCTCAGTAAAATTGTCCCATTGTGCCTTTTGAAACGGGTTGCCGTCATATTATAGTGACTCTCTTAATATATTGTCTTTAAATTCAACTTCGAACCTCTTCAGCTATCATCTAACTTCAAATATCGTTAAATATCGTTTAATGTACTGCTCGATGGTGTTCTCAGAGTTAAAGTTCAAATTGTCTTTAATTTCTGCTTCAAATATCCTCAAATGTCTTTAAGTGTCATTTAACTTCAAATATCGTCTATCGTGTGCTGATGATGGAGTTCTCAGAATTAAACTTCAAATTGTCTTTAATTTCGTCTTCAAATATCTTCAAATGTCTTTAAGTATTTTTCAACTTCAAATATCGTTAAATATCGTCTATCTTGTTCTGATCGATGGGGTTCTCAGAATTAAACTTCAAAATCTAGCTATCTCTAACTTCAGTTTCAAATATCTTCAAATGTCTTTAAGTATCTCTTAACTTCAACAAATATCGTTAAATAGCGCGTTTATCTTGTTCTGATCGATGTGGTTCTCAGCATTTATGTGATTATATAGTTCGTTAAAGCACTTTATACTGAGGTTCAAATATAGTGTTACCTGATACATAATATGGTTCATAGTCGAAGAAACGACGATCGAAGGCAACTGTTGTTTTCGTAGACGAAGCTGGGATGAAACTTGCATGGAGTTATGGTGAGTACTCTTTCGTTGGTTGAGATATGATGAAAATAGATGCTACTGGGTCGTATCTGTACTGGGCAGCTTATTGTAATGCTCAATAACCAATTTGCCATTACTTCCTGTAATAAAAACAACGCGGCAGAATCACATGTTCTTTGAAGTAAATACACATACAATAATTCACGCATTAATTGGGTTATAATTTCTTAGCTATGAGACAGAATTAAATAAATACACTAATATTAGTACTCACAATGAAAATTTTAAAATTTAAAACAGAGATGTTTTCAACTTTGTTTTTTTGAGAACGGAAACATCGTTAAAGGGCTTATATACTTCTTCAATACTTATTAAATAAACGTTATTTACCCTACATTATTTAAGTTTGAGGTCTAATTTTTACGACTTATTTCATGCCTTCATTGTTCACGCAAGTCCGTGCTGTTTAAGAAACGCATGTGCAGCGTCATAACCGCACGGTTTTACGCAAACGATACTACAATGAGGGAACAAGACATAACAAGGACTAGTGGAGACCTCTATACCCACTAGTTTTCTGATGTCTTCCCTATTTCTTGGCTTAGACGTTCTCATGGGGCTCCGGTTTAACGGCTGAAATGAGAAGTTCTTAGTCTCAGGATTCTTCCGTAATTGCAAGTCAACATTGGTGCCTCGTATTCGCTTTTCGAATAAGGTAATTAGATGCAGGATTTCCAAGCTTGTTCGCGTAGATTCCAGTTGATGCTTGGCAAAGAATATAAGCATAAATGAGGAACTGACATCAATATCTTTTTAGAAGGCTATTGTTTGAGCAAATCCTTCAGCACTAAATAAATAAATATTATATTAAAGTCTTATTAGAATCCGTTTTTAAGCGAGAAACACCTTCACATTAATAGGGAATTCCTTGTGGGTTTTACTTAGTCGCCATTGGACATATACAGGGTTTCAATCCATATATCTTAAATGATTAAATGATTTTAAAATTTTACATATTATTATTGAGATATAATTTCACATCCGCCGTGAAATTCTACATATCAAAACGTACCATAGTTGTTTTGGTTATAGTTACCAATAGTTGGCTATTGGTACATATATTACTCGAGTAAGAAACATTATATTTCTCGAGTAAGAAACACATGAATAAAGCAAACTTGCGGCGCATAATTACACTGGTAGGCCTAAAAAATTTATAATCTGCACTAAGATAAAATATTTCATATAATTAGACGCTTCCGTACACTGATAATTTCTTGTTTTTTTTTTGATAATATCCATCTTGGTTAGGACATGGGTCGATTTTTCATAGAAAATCTGAGGGGACCTGAGTCAGTATAGGTAAGATATAACGTGACTGACTTGCGAAAATATTTCACAAAAATTAGAGCACAATATATGTCATAGATAAACCAATGAAATTAAAGGACATTTTTGTCACAGAACTATAGAACAGTGATCTCTCTGTTATTGTATATGTCATAGATATAAAATTAGTGAAATTAAATTTTTCGCCAAGGAGCTAAAGACATTAATGTCTCTGTTTCTCTTTGGAAAGTAATGTTTAACACAGAGCTGTAGGACAGCATACGTCATTGATATAATATAATGAAATTAAAAAGCTTTTCTCTCTTTTTTTTTGCCTCGGAGCTATAAGAAAGTAAACTCTTTGTTTCTCTTTCAAAGCATTCTGATTCAAAAAACGAAAACTTAACTAGCTCACAGAAGTTTCTATTCAACCTTTAAGTATTGTTTTGACTGGCCCTGATTGGCATAAAAATAATAGTTTCTACACTTGAGGGACTGAGAAATATCCCTTCCTACGATCGTTTACACAAAAAAAAATTACAAAAAACAATCATGGGCCTTGAGTTCCTCCCCGGGCTTCCCACAAGACGTGGTCCAACACCACTTGTCGTTCTCAGTCGACCACGAGCTTCCTACCTTTGGTTATTTTCTGTTTCAACCTTTCTATTATCCTTTGAAAGGGCATAGAAATAACACTAACAAAAATACGACATCTAAACTTAATCAAATCCTTAGTAACATAGACTAATTTAGTCTAAGGTGCGCAAAGTATAGCAATCAAGGATGCTTGTTGTAACAAAACATTGAACGTAGATTTAATTAAACTGAAGTACTAAGGTATGTCTTATGTCTAGCTACAAAAATAAAACCTACATATGCTCATTCTCTCTCGCTCTTAAATAAATAGGACAACATAAAAAGAAATTGACATTTTCAAAAAATAAGCAGTTTTTAAGAACAATAGACAGACTTTTGACGACCTTTCTTAATTGTCCTGAATGGTATCTGTTTATAAAAAAGCAATAAGTTAAGTCTGATATTTGCCATCATTACAAATAACCCATAAAATTAATAAGCACAAATAACGCGGATATTTATCCACTAGGGGACCTAACGTGTGCGAGGGGAGTCGACCCCAGCAATACAAATGACACTCGACCAAAAAAAAATATATTCATATATTTTTAATTATTCTTTGTAAACAAGCATGAACACTGGCTTGTTTTACATCTACATGGCTCTAAAGCAGCCATGGTTTGAAATTCAAATTTTCCTGTTCACTCATTTTGCGGAGAGCTACTTCAGAATTTGAATTTTTTCTAACACCATTATTCAGATGAAGGTCATCTGTGTAGGTAAAGGAGACCCTTTTAAGAGCCTATCCTATGCCTCAATTTTCTGTGATTAACGGTTTCTTTCGCCGAATTTCTCGCCTTATGCAGAGTTCCAGTCACAGCTGGGTAACAACTCTTCTTTTTTTGCTTCCTTCGGCGACTTTTGCTAAGCTTTCTAGCATGTGTGCTTATGCCGCTGCCGCCAATGTTCGTAGTGCTAGCTACCGCTGGCACCACTTATTGGGGTGTATGTGCAGGGTCACTACTTTTAAAGGCAAAAAATGACGCAAAAGATTGCTATGCCACTTACTCGAATGACGCAAAAAGATTGCTATGCCACTTACTCGAATGACGCAAAAAGATTGCTATGCCACTTTACTCGAATGACGCAAAAAGATTGCTATGCCACTTACTCGAATGGGAGAACCCCTTGTCGGCCCTAATGTTAGTGAGATTCCCGCTCTTACCCAACGGTTCTGCAAATATCGGGTTTGGTACTACTCTATTTAACAGTATATACGAACCCTGTCTCAGGGTATGGTAACGCGATCGAGTGGTCAAAATGGCCACTTTCTAAAGCCAAACGTACCCGCCTTGGGTTACGGCTAGAAAATTTCTACTCTCTCCTTGGAGGTAATAACCCTCCCTGTCAATATAATAATGACGGCGCCTTGTAGCTCTATTCCTACCCTGCCTGGGTTACGGAAAATACTACACAGTTTGTAGAAAATACCTTACTTGTATTCTTCCAAAAGGGTCACAAATGTAATTAAAGAAACGAAAATAGGTCATTTATCTGAAAGGAAAAGAAACAGGGGTGGAATATAACAGACCCCATTTGCTACTATTATGCCTAAAATTCTTCTGTTTCTACTAACGTTTCATCGGTCCAGCTAGATTTTTGTTTTTCTTTCCGTATTATCTTTTATTTAATTCTTTCAATTCACGGTACAAATACATTTTTTATTATTTAGTAATATACGGCACTACTACATTGCATTTATTATTAACACTAAAAAAATTACTAATTATACACTTGCTTCTACTTGTTAAAAAACTGAATACTATTTTATTTTTTTCTCATTTTACAATTCTTCATTGAGCCTTTCTCTCCATTTTTTCTATTGTACCCAACTCTTTGAGGGGATACAAATTTATTTCTAATAGCCAAAAGTTCAAGCAAAGCTGCTCGAAGTTTTGCTAATTCGAGAGCAGCTAAAAGCGAAGTCCATTTACCTTCCTCCTTTGACAAAGCCATTTCTGTTACAATATACAATATTTCAATATTTTTTCTTTTGCGTTTATATCAACTTAAAACAAATTTATTATTTTACTTAACCTATTTTTGGGAGGCTATTATCTCCTATGAGATATAAGGGGTTTCCTATCGTAGCCTAGCGGTTATAGGCCTAATCAATTTTCTTATATGTCTGTATCTTTCCAAAAATTAAATTTGAATTACAAAGTTAAATTGCCTTACTAGTTCGCAGTTTTCCTCCAATTTCCGACACGCGCCATTTGTAGCGATGGAAAAATTTTTTTGGCAAACACGATATGGCGAACTAATTAGCTATATAGGCTAATACAGACATATAAAATGGAATAAACAGAGATAAAAAAGGACAATAGATTTATTGAACTTACATGCTTAGTTGTACAGCAACGGGTCACTTCAATGACAATAAAAATGGTGTCCGAGATTATTTGCGGTACTAATCGCTTCAAATCTGGATAGAGATTCAAATTAAAAAGGCACATTTGCCCCACTCCCAAACGCAGTTCTTTCGTCCTGCGCTCTAGGGACTGTCTGCCATTGGCTTACGTGGCCCAAGGACGCGCACCCTCGTCCAATAATACGTCTTAAATATTTTTGATGATTTAGGCGTTCACACGGTTCTTTGCCTTTTAAACTTCCTTGGAAATTTTATGCATTGCATTTTCTTGCTACAATTATCTTAGCGAAATTCGAACGACTAGCGCCGTTGTCTGACTGAAAGCTAGAAATGCAATTTCTCTTTTCGCTGATTAAGGACTTTTCATTTTTGCAACTAGATTTAGCTTAATTATAAGAAATCGGAATTATCTTTAGAAAGGAACTTTATTTTGGTATTTTAAATACATCGTGTTTTACTCCCGGTACATATCTTCAAATATCCTCAAATGTCGTAATCCTACCGACCGCGCCATTTGTACCATTGAAGTTGGATTTGTAGTAATAGAAAAGATTTGCTCGTGGCGATAGAGAATTCTCCTATAGCGCCACTTATAGCGATGGAGATTGTGTCAACTAGGCTAGCACCGCTCTCAAGTAATGAGAGAAAATTGAATATGTAGACATACAAATGTGGCTTCTTCTTTCTTGAGCTATCTGGAGATCAGATTCCTTTGGGAGCATTTACCATGGAGACTGGCGAAACTAGTTACCTATTATCGGACTAGACTCAGACATATAAGAGAAACAAACACATATAAAAAGACAATAGATTTATTGAACTTACATGCTTAGTTGTACAGCAACGGGTCACTTCAATGACAATAAAATTGTGTCCGAGATTATTTGCGGTACTAATCGCTTCAAATCTGGATAGAGATTCAAATTAAAAAGGCACATTTGCCCCACTCCCAAACGCAGTTCTTTCGTCCTGCGCTCTAGGGACTGTCTGCCATTGGCTTACGTGGCCCAAGGACGCGCACCCTCGTCCAATAATACGTCTTAAATATTTTTGATGATTTAGGCGTTCACACGGTTCTTTGCCTTTTAAACTTCCTTGGAAATTTTATGCATTGCATTTTCTTGCTACAATTATCTTAGCGAAATTCGAACGACTAGCGCCGTTGTCTGACTGAAGCTAGAAATGCAATTTCTCTTTTCGCTGATTAAGGACTTTTCATTTTTGCAACTAGATTTAGCTTAATTATAAGAAATCGGAATTATCTTTAGAAAGGAACTTTATTTTGGTATTTTAAATACATCGTGTTTTACTCCCGGTACAATATTAATTTTCTGAAAACTCATCAGTTCAATTTTTACTATAATTTTAATGTTTATTTTCAATATCAAGTACAAAAAAATATTTGTAATAAAATTGGTTTTCAGGAAAGTGCCAATGACGCAGTAGGTTTTAGACTTTTACAGCGAAAGAAGGAGGCGATACCCAAACTCTTGTTTGTAGTGATTTTTGTTCGTTTCAAGCTTGATTTGCATATTAAATGTAAGGTTCACTCGTTTTTTAAGATTTTTCATTCGTTTACATTAATATTGTATGTTTGTTTGCATTGATTTGTTTATTTTATTTCTGTTCGTTTTAAGTTTTCATTTATACTTCAATAGCAAAATATTTGTTTTCGTTTTAAGCTTGATTTTCATATTCAATCTAAGCATTATCGCTTTAAGATCTATTTATTCATTATATTATTACTTGTTGTTATGTTTTTTGCTATGATTGTTTATTTAGTTTCTGTTCGTTTTCGGTTTCATTGATTCTTTAATAGAAATTTCTGGTCGTTTTGAGTTTGAATTTTAACAGGTATTTGTATCTGCTGAGCTTAAGTGTAAAAATGACCTTTACTTTTCTTTGAAAAACTTATTTTTCGGAAAGAGTTTTTTTTTTTTTTAATTAATCTGCAAGAAGGGGGAACAGAGCAGGCAGTTTCTCACCTCCCCCTAATCATGCAAAATTTTCAGCAGATTTCAATGTTTGGAAAAAATATATGATGTTCTCAAAGAGAATTTCAATCTGGGAATTTTTTCCCAATATTCAATATTCATCAATATTCAATCTTGGGAATTTTTTGTAGACTGGCCCCCTTCTGGAATTTCCGTTGGTGTCCGCAAAGGGGAATTTTGTTGGAAAGTCAATTTCATGTAATTTTTAATGAGAAAACTGTCAAGAAGTAAGGTCCGAGCGGGTCTGCTCAGAGAAAAGGGAACTTCGCTCAAAACAAATACGGCTGATTTATGGAATACAGTTAGTCGAAAAGTCTCTGAAGAACACTTTTAACTTAAGTAATTATTTAATTGGGTATATTCTAACAGGAAACGATGCAGAAAGTAAAATGAAAGAAATATGAGAATTCCACAACTACTTTTATTTTAACTGTTTAAATTGAATATCTATTTGATAAATATTACTGTATTTTCTTGAGTTTTTATACAGGAATACGAAAGTTGAGGTTGTATCTTTTGCAATAAGACACCCACAATAATGAAATGACAATAAAATTGTGCTTTATTTTCTTATGACCTATACCCTAAAGAAGGGCTAAGTAACGGTTGCTGCGGCTTTAACAAAAATACACAAAACGACACATTTCCTTTCTAGTTATGGCTGATCTTGTCGGAAACAAACGCGTCGGCATGTAATGCCTACATAAATTGAATAAGTGATTTTTTTTAGTTATGTACCACGCCTGTACAGAGGGGGATGAGAGGTGGGATTCTCTAACAACCGTTCCCAGACCCATCAGGCAAGCTTTGAGAAAGAACCGGCAAATGTCTGAGGGACGTTAGAACGATACTTCCCTATTAGCCAGTACACTCTCGAGAAGGGAAGTTAGGTTAATCCTAATGAAATATACCAAAAATATGTTGAAAATATATGCTTTGTTAATATAATAATGTAATTTGGTCTATATATATGCACATTGGGGGGGGGGGTAAAGTAACCTAACCTTACCCCACCCCCTAATGTACAAATATATAGCCCAATTTATACAAGTCCAATGCATTCTGTGATACTTCCATATTATATGGTACACACTCAAAAATTTGGATCGCGAAGATGAGACAATAACCGGTTTTCACGGTCTTTATACCAGACAATTACCTTCGGCTCGGTGGAAAACTACATTCTAGCTATATTTTATTTAAATATTTAGTTGGTATTTTGATTAGGTTAGATATTTAATATAATGCTTTCAATGCCCCCCCCCCCCCCCCTACCATAATTATTTGTCGTAGTTTTCATAATTTTGTTACGAAAGTATTTTATTTTCATCATATTTGTTTTATTTCATTAGCATTTACCAAACCTCACTTCTCGAGTGTGGAGGCTGTCATATAATACGGAGGTACCCATTCTGTTTCCCGTCATTTGTCTTAGAGCAAACCTCTCGAGTGTGTGCTGGCTAATACGGAAGTACCGTAAACATTCTATTCGCTTGCCAGTTCATAATAGTTGAGAGTTTTGTTATGTATTCGAATTTTCGGAGCAGATAACTGTTCAGTAATTTTTGTTTCAGACGAAATAAACCCTTGCGCAAAGTGAGAAGAAAATTGCAACATCTAATCTTTTATTTCGTTTGGGTTTCAAGCTTGTTTGTCGGAAATCTATGTTCCGTTAAATTCAAATGTTACATGCCGCAATGTAAATTCTTACGTAGTGTCCGTTTTTTTTATTTAGAGTATAAATTATTTCCGTCTTTGAAAGATAATTTGATTCCTCTATAGAACCAATGCGTGCTGAGATTGGAATCTGCACGCAGAGGTATAGGGATCCTCCATATCTTAAAATAATTGTCTTAGGATTTTATATAGAGTTAAAAGAAAATAGAATTGAATGAAGTTCTTTCAACTGAAAGTAAGAATTAACATTAAAACTTGAAGCAAACAGAAATTGTTTTATATATCACGGCGGCTGCCCCTTCCTCAACCCTTGCTCTTTACGCTAAGGTCTTAAAGTTCTTTAAAAATACTTCTCATTCAAAATCAACGGTCCTTGTGTTTGAGTAGTCTTTCCTTCAGAATAAGAAGAAAAAGTTGAACTTAAGCGTAAAGAGCGAGTGTTGAGGAAGGGGGGTAGCCCCCTCACATATAGAATAATTTTATTCTTTTTAAGTTTTAATGTTGTTCTTTACTTTTAGTTGAAAAACCTTGTTTTGTTTATTAGTCTCTGACATTTTTCAAATCATGCTAGGAAATGCCCCCCCCCCCCTTGTGTAGCATTTCCCATTCCCTTAGGCAACCTTCCTACCCACGGACAATTCTCCCTGTGGAAAATGCCCCCCCCCGCATAAAATTATCCTGAAAAAATTCTTTATATTTCCCAATAACAAATAACCTAAAATGTGTGAACAGTATTGGCACGTTGCTTAACTTACAACCCTTTTCCTAGGGACTATGGAGGTTTATGTCATCACGAAATGCATAGTAATTGAAACTTTCAACTATGCTGAATTAAATGGCTATTTCAAAATTTTGATCAAATGTCTGTGGGGAGAAAAAGGGTATGGGAAGGGGCTAGCTTCCCCTCAGTCTTTTGGTCGGTTAAGAACAGACCCTATAGCATTTGATTTCCATTCGAATGAGCTCTATCCCGATATTTTAAGACCATTGGTTTGATACGATCACCCTGAAAATGAATAAACATATATTGTGAATTTTCTTCTGCCAAAAATGTAGAATTCCACATTTTTTTAAATTTGAGCTTGAAACCTCTACAATCTGGTTCTTTGACATGTTGAATCTGGTGGTGTGTTTTTCATTAAAATTGCTTGAACTTTGGGGAGTTTCCCACCTTTTTTTCGAAAATTAGGTAAATTTCTCAAATCGTACTTTTTGCTGAGTAGCATTAAACTTAGTGAATTTTATATATTTGGAGTCACCATAAGACGCACATCCTTCTGATGCATCTGTTGTTATCAAATTTCACTTTTTTGGACGTTCGGTTACTATTGGCCGTTGCTCCTTACTTACAGTTCGTTACCACTAACTGTTTGAAAGTTTTACAATAAAACAGGTTAAGTGTATGATGCTTAGATAATTGGGGCAATTTTTTTTTTACGTTTTAGCAACCTACCCATACTCAAGATCAATCTCAAGAAAGATCTGGGGATTGAAATGCAGCTCTGTTTTCACTCCCATAGGAAAAGTACCTAACTACATCCTTTTCCAAGAGATGGACATGTGTGAATCCTCGCCTCATTAAAAAAATTTATAGAAATTAACTCGAATTTCATCACCAAAATTTTAGAATTCTACCAGGAGCCTCCAAAATTTAAGTAGCCCAGGCTTTTCTCAAATTAGAAAAAAGTTACAGCTGCTTCGATTCAAGTAGCTTTCGTACTAACTTTAGCTTGAATTTAGTGTGCATTAATTTCAGTAAATACGAAAACTTTGTCCTGGATTCAGCCTATAAGTAGGTCTACCATCAATATTCAAGCCAACGAATGTTCAACTTCAACATGTCATGCATATTGATGGAATTTAAACATCTTTCTTTTTTCATCTGGTTAAATGACAAACTAATTCTTTTAGTCAGCCATCTCCGGCTATTAATTATCCCAACTTCATAAACCGGATGTTTTCAAAAAAACAGCGAAAATAATCTTTTAGTGCGTCGAAATATCGTGACGGTATTATTCCTGTTGCCTCTTTACTGCGAAAATAAAAAAAAACAAGTTTTTTAAACTGAAAGTAAGGAGCGACATTAAAACTTAAAACGAACAGAAATTATTCTGTATATGAAAGAGACTGTCCCCTCCTCAACGCCTCGCTCTTTACGCTAAAGTTTTTTATTGTTTTAAAAAATAAAGTTGTGAGACAGAGTCAAACTTTAGCGTAAAGAGCGAGGCGTTGAGGAGGGGACAGTCTCTTTCATATACAGAACAATTTCTGTTCGTTTTAAGTTTTAATGTCGCTCCTTACTTTCAGTTTAAAAAACTTGTTTTTTTAATTTAATTTTTGAACGTTTTTGACTAAATGCAGGTTTTGATCTTGGCTCACCGTACATGAATAATTAAAACAAAATTTTCATATTAATTTACTTTTATTTAGTTAAATGGCTTTCTCGAACCTTGTTTAATTTTATTTACGAACGTTTTTATTAGTAATAAATATACGTAACTTACGAATTAACTTACGTAACGAACTTCTATATTCATATATTTTTAGTACATTTATTAGGGGGTTCGCCCCCTAGTCAATACCTTGCTCTTTAAGCGGAAGTTCAAATTTTGTTCCAATTCTTTAGAAATGACCGCTTAATCACAAAGGCCGTTAATTAGAATAAATAGCTCTTATGAAAGTACTAAAAAATCTTTGGCTTAAAGAGCGAGGCATTGACTGCGGGGTGAACCCAATTATATATGTAATATTTTCTGTTCGTTTAAAGTTTCGATGTTGCTGCTGTTGCAGTTGAAATACTTGTTTTTTTATATTAAATTTATGATCTTTTTTTAAATAATGCTGGGAAGTCCGGCGTCCCCTTCATAGCAATGTCCCTTCCCCCATGAAAACTTCCTTCATGGAAAGATCCTCCCACATAACCCCTGACCCCCCCCCCCCCCACTACCAGGAAAAATCTCCCCTGAAAACGTCTGTATACTTCCAAATAACCAATACTATATGTTAACATTGGGTAAAGTTCATAACTTTCAGCCCTCCCCCCGGGAAGTTCGGGGGATTAAGTCATCCTAAAAGACATACTTATAATATTTTCGAACATGCTGAACAAAATGGCTATCTCAAAATTTTGATCAGGTGACTTTGGGAAAAAAATGAGCGTGGGAGGGGGCCTAGTTGCCCTCCATTTTTTTTTGTTCACTTAAAAAGGGCACTAGAACTTTCAATTTCCATTCAATGAGCCCTTCCACGATATTCTAGGACAACTGGTTCGATACGATCACCCCTGGGAAAAAAAACAAAAAAAAAACAAAACAAATAAACACGCACCCGTGATCTTTCTTCTGGCAAAAAATGCAAAATTCCACATTTTTGTAGATGGGAGCTTGAAACCTCTACAGTAGGGTTCTCTGATACGCGGAATATGATAGTGTGATTTTCATTAAGGTTCTATAACTTTTAGGGGGTCTTTCCCCCCTTTTTCGAAAATCAGCCAAATTTTTCAGGCGCCTAACTTTTTGATGGGTAGGATTAAACTTGATGAAACTTATATATTTGAAATCAGCATTAAAATGTGATTCTTTTGATGTATCTATTTGTATCAAAATACCGTTTTCTAGAGTTTCGGTTACCATTGAGCCGGGTCGCTCCTTACTTACAGTTCGTTACCACGAACTGTTTGATATTTTTTCTTTCTTTTCTCTTATGTAGGCTACCCTTTGAATGGATACTGTTTTTATGGAGAGTTTAATTTTATCGATAAACCCGTTAGATGAAGGAGAAACTTGAGTTGTTCTTTATCCGTGTTACCGTGAAAGATCGAAATCTGGTGAATGTCGAAATTCACTGGTGAAAGTCCGAAATAAGGATATTTAACATATATTTCGAACATACACCTAGCGACTATGTGTTTGTTGATCAGTCAGCTTTGTCGGTCTTATGCAAGGCTTGATGGTGACAGGTTAGGCTGTAAATCCCAGAAATGCTCAACATTCACTATTAGGGCACGATGAATGTCATTAAACACGCAGTCGCTTGGTGTATGTCCGAATATTTGTTAAATATCCTTATTTCGTACTTTCACCGGTGAATGTCGACATTCGTCAGATTTCGGTCTTTCACCGGAATATTTGAACTATTTGCTGGAACGTGTATGTCAGAGCAGACACATATGGATAAATTTATTTTGTGTGTGAGGGGGGAGTAAAAGAAACAACAACGGGCAAATCGTAAGGAAAAATGCAGGAAATATCTGTAATATCTCGTATCATTGGCAAGGCATTGCTAAGTTTTCAGCGCTTGGAGTCAGTTCTAGTCAATTCAGATTAGGCAGGGTAGGCTTCCCGTTGCAACTTCCCTTTGCATTTCCGTGGTGAGAAGCATCTCGCAGGTGATACTTTTTGTAACACCTTTTGAATTTTTGAATAGCGCCAAAGACTCAACTTATTTTGTGTGTGAGGGGGAGTAAAAGAAACAACAACGGGCAAATCATAAGGAAAATGCAGGAAATATCTGTAACATCTCATCACTGGAAAAGGCATTGCTAAGTTTTCAGCGCTTGGAGTCAATTCCAGTCAATTCAGATCAGACAGGGTAGGCTTCCCGTTGCAGCATCCCTCTGCATTTCCATGGTGACAAGCATCTCGCAGGTGAAACTTTTTGTGACACCTTTTGAGTTTTTGAATAGTGCCCAAAGACACTTTTTGGCCAAAAATATTTTTTATGTTTTCGACAAACTCAGATCTATAAACCGCTCAGACAAAAAAAAAATAATGATAAAAATAAAGAGAATAATTCTTCCCCCCCCCCCAAAAAAAAACAGCTAAATATACCATCCATGCGCCAAATTGGGACACAAGATAAACATTAAAAGGACTAATTCGAAAAATGAAATTCATAACAAACTACAGGCACCTCTGTTACACCATATAATACTGGAATCGAAAGGGAAGTCATAATAATAATAACTCAGATTTAACCACGACAAATAAAACCCCTCAAACAAAAATCATGGAAACGCCCTTTTTCATAAGTAAACTTAGATCGAACCTAGGACATAAGCACTCTGGACACATAAATAACACGCACTCTACTGTTTCTTCAATAGCAAATAAACAATTTGGAGAATTTAACGCTGAGATTTAAAGATAAATGAATTTAGACAACAATGACCACTAATAACTTGGGATAAATGATAAGATGAGTAACGTTTTGAAGCGGCAATTAGGTCGTTAGAAGAGGTGGAAAATTTTTGTGGCCATGGTTTAACATCGGTTTAAAATATTTGAGCTATGTCCCGTTTAGATACTTTGTCAAAAGTTTTTTTTTTTTTTTTCCAGCAAGATGCTATCCGCTCTCGGATACGTTACAACTTCCGGAGTCTAAAAACTCCGGACGATCGTTTTTAGAATACTGGTCATTTTTTTTTATAATGTTCCCTTCTCATGAGCCCGCAGATGAATTGAGAGAACATCCAGAAATCACTATTGCAGTTTCATTTTTCCCCGAGCGAGAAGATTTTGATATCAGGATGGCACAAATTCTTTGCATAGACGGCAGTGAGTTTAGGCTATGATGGATCATGGTTGCAGCGGTAGCTGCAACCTAGTAAAGAGCCAACAACAGCCCATAGTAGCCAAAAGTTAAAAAATGCATTAAAAAAAGGGTCTAGTGAAAAAAATTGCCATTTGACACTGATTCAGGAATGGCAACTCTTTTTTCCGTTCGTATTCAAAATAAAAGTTTATTGCGAAAAGAGATTTTTGGAAATTTCGAAAAGAAGCCTGAAACCCCTCGAAAATGGCGTTAGATCAAAATGAGAAGTGTACCATTGGAATCGACATAGTTGAAAACCTTGTTCAGGGAAATGACAGTCCCTAACCTTGAACAACAAGGAAAATCACTTTTGCATGGGTAGCACTGATCTGTCTCCTGTTTTTTTTTTTTTTTTTTTTTTTTTTTTTTTTTTTTTTTTTTTTTTTTTTTTTTTTTTTTTTTTTTTTTTTTCAGGGCTAGCGGTTTACCATAACATCATACAGAGATGCTTAATAGCTCATTCAAAAGCTATTACTCACATCTACGTGCTTTTCATAAATTCTACCATCTGCAAGAGTCATATGGCACAGAAATGGCACATTATGTGCCATTTCTCAAGGGGTGGGGCTAGCCGGCTACAAAAGACAGATGTTTAATAGCTCACATAAAAGCTATTTCTCATATATATGTTTTCTTTATAAATTTCACCACCTGCAAGTGCTAAATGGCACTAAAAAAGGCACTATTGATGTCATGTCTCAAGTGGAAAAGCTAGGGGCTAGTGGGCTGCCAGAACTTCTTAGAGAGATGTTTAATGGTTGATTTGAAAGCTATTGCTCGTATCCACCTGCTTTTAATCAGTTTTGCCATCCGTAAGTGTCAAATAGCACAAAAAACGGCACTATTGGTGCCATCTCTCAAGTGGAAAAGCTGGGGCTAGTGGGCTATCATTACTTTTTAGAGTGGGGTTTAATGGCTCATTTGAAAGCTATTGCTCATATCTACGTGATGTTTATTAATTCTACCATCCGTAAGTGTGATATAGCACTAAAAACAATACTTTTGATGTCACTTCTTAAGTAGAAAAGCTTTGAAGTATAAAACGAAATCATCAATGTAATAATTATGGTCCAAAACCCGTAACTGGAGGTTTGCAAAAACACCTCCTGTATGTTCCTCCTCCAAGCCCCCTTAATAAGCTACGCAATTAAGGTACAAGCACTAATGTATCTAATAACATTATTAGAGGCGTGGTTCTGTTGGTAAAGTGTTCGAATTCGAATTAGAGTATCTTGCGTTCAATTCCTGCTTGGGTGTTTTTTTTTTCAATTATGGTTTTCTCCCTTCTATGCGATCACTTTCAGATAATTCCACCGTTTTTGTAAATGTGATATTTTCGACCATGCTGAAAAAAATGGCTATCTCAAAATTTTGATCGGGTGACGTTGGGAAAAAATGACCGTGGAAGCCTAATTGCCCTCCATTTTTTCGCCACTTAAAAAGGGCACAAGAACTTTCAATTTCCATGCAAATGAGCCCTCCAACGGTATTCTACGACCACTGGGTCGATACGATCACGCCTGAAAAAAAAAACAAAAATACGCATCCGTGATCTTTCTTCTGGCAAAAAATGCAAAATTCTACATTTTTGCAGATAGGGGCTTTAAACTTCTACAGTAGGGTTCTCTGATACGCTGAATCTGATGGTGTGATTTTCATTAAGGTTCTATAACTTTTAAGGGATGTCTTCAACTTTTTTTGAAAACCAGGCAGATTTTCTCATGCGTGTAACTTTTTATGGGTAGGACTAAACTTGATGAAACTTTCATATTTGAAATCAGCATTAAATTCTGATTCTTTTGATGTATCAATTGGTATCAAAATTCCGTTTTTTAGAGTTCCGGTTACTATTGAACCGGGTCGCTCCTTACTTACAGTTCGTTACCACAAACTGTTTGATGAAGTTCAAACATTGCATACCTTTCTCAATAACATATACTCTGTTTAACCAATGAACGAATTGCCTAACTTAGAGCCATTGTCCTTTTTGAGGACTGTGGAGAGGTTCACATCCCCAATACTGGACCTTTCAACAACGCTGAACAAAAAGCTCTTTAAAATTCTGATTGGATATGTTTTGAGGAATGATGGGCTCGGGGCGGGGGTTGGCTGACTTCCCTTTATTCACTTTTGACTCTTAAAAGGGCACTAAAACTTCCGACTTCCAGTCAAATGAGCTCCGTCCAATCCAAAGTTTATGCAACTACCCGTTCCATTAAAACCTTATATACCCTGGGTATAACTTATAACCCTTGCCCATTAGCTTTGGGGGACTGTTTCCACTCTAAAGACATTGTTATATGATTTTTTGGACTATTGATAACAAAATAGTTACCTCACAATTTCAGTTGAATGTGTTTCGGGAAAAGAAGATGTCAGGAGGAGGGCTGCCCCCGATTACTTTCATTATTAAAAAGGGAACTAGAACATCTGATTTCCAACAAATGAACCCCCTCCGGAGTTTACACGACCATCCTTTCCATAAAAACCTTATATGCCCTCGGGGCATAATTTATAACCCTTTCCCTGAGGGCTCTGGGGGGGGGGGGGGGTCATCCTCAAAGACATAATTTCCGGACCTTTCCACTACCTTGACCAAAATGGCTATCTAAAAAAATTTAATGAATGTGTTTGGGGAAAGGGTGGGCTTGGGAGGGTCTCAGTTGCCCTCTAATCACTTTCTACTATTAAAAAGGGTACTAGCCCTTTCAATTTCTAATCGAACGAGCCCTTTTCGAAGTCTCTACCACAACAAATGGTCATTTCAAAAATTCTATTAGATGTATTTCGGGAAAATACGAGGTGTGTGTGTGTCTGGGGGTATCCACCCTCCCATCACCCTGAATCTCAAAAAGGGCACTAAAACTTCTGATTAGCAATCCAATGAGCCCCCTCCAATGTTTATAAGATCACCCTTTCTATATAAACCTTGTGTAACCCCAGGGCATAACTTACAATTCTCGCCCTGAGGGATGCAGGGGGGTTGTCATCCTCAAATACATAATTTCTGGACCTTTCAACTACGTTGAACAAATGGTTATCTCTAAATTTTGATTGGATATGTTTGGGGAAATGGTTGGCGTGGGAAAGAGGTTGGTTGCCCTCCAATCACTATTGACTATTAAAAAGTGCACTAACCCTTTCAATTTCCAATCGAATGAGCAGTTTTTGAAGTTTCTACGATAGCTCCTTCGATACGAAGTGACTGGTCTAAAAAAAAAAAAAAGAAAAAAAAAAAAAAAAAAAAAAAACATTGTGCCCACATTGATCTTTACTTTAGGCAGCGCTATTGCGATATAGCACAATTGTTATATAGCCTTTTTTACATCTTTATTACAAGCTTTAAGTTGAGGTTGGTCATGTTTTTACCGAAAACACTTTTTTGTTTTATTGCTATTAGGTAATAAATTTGGAAGTAAATTAAGTTAGAGCAGCTAGTAACTGAAAGTGAATTCCGAGATTAGCTGAAAGTTTTTCCGTTGATGAAATTAACCGGTTTTTTGCAGGTGTAAAAAGAAAATGAAAACTGGTGGTTGCGTCACGAACCAACCCATATTTAGGTCAACTACAATGCTACTTGCATGTCTGAATGAATTCCCGGATTTTATGGTATTCCATAATATGTGATCATTTACAGGATATGACGTTTTGTATTCCGTAATTATAATTACCCACTTCGGCGTTCCGCCATAGGATTATTGAATATTTGGGTTTCTATGTCAGGCTCAGATTTCCAGCAGTCTTTTTATTGGGATTAGCTCGGTTTTTTATTGTGATTAGTAGTGTTGTGATTAGCTCGGGTTTGTTTAACACTAATTAAATGCAAAAAACTTTTTCCACAAAATAAGTTTTTCACTTTCACAGAAAATTAAAGAAAACAAAAAATGAGCAAAAATAAAATCAAATAATCTACCAAGCGTGAACTACCACAAATCAGTATCGATAAATAAATGAAACCCAAAACGAACAGAAATTACAATAAATAATCGAGTCAAACTTAAAACGAGCAGAAATTAACATAAGTTGGGCGCAACACCCCTGTGCCTTCCCAAGGCCAGAACAAAATTTGCACATTTACCTGTAAAAAATATAAATGTTTTTACTTCTATTATGTAACATTTACAAAATGTTACATAATAGTAACATTTTGATTACTAAATATCAGTATATGTATATTAAACTGACAATGCAAATTCATTTGTATTTTTTTAGTAAAATGCAAATTCTGTTCTGGCCTTGGGAAGGCATAGGGGTTTTTGCGCCCAACTTATGCTAATTTCTGCTTGGTTTAATTTCTTAATTTAATTTCTTTCTCGCTAGTTTCTAATTAATTTCTCGCTAATTTCTGCTGCCCCACCCGAATGAATTTTACCCCCACCCCTATGTATACCAATCCAACGGACGCCCCTGCACAGCACTTTCACAGGCAATTGCAAAATTTACCGATTAAATATTCAATCTACGGGAATATATGGGAAAAGAAAAATTCGTTTTTTGGTATTGTCAATTATATCGACCACACTCAAGAAGATTGATCTGTTTGATCTGAGTAAAAAACCGGTTTCTCTGTTTGCATTCGGAGATAATTAGCTTAGTCTCAGTGAGATAAACTACTATACAAGCATGTTTTTATTAAATATTTAATATATTGAGTTGATTAGGTTAGGTATTTAATATATGTGATCTGGGCGGCCTGCTTTCTATAATTTTCTGTTGTAGTTTCCATAATTTTGTTTCTAAGGTATCATATTTTCATCATATTTTGGAATATTTCATTATGATTAACCTAACATCACTTCTTGGGTGTGGTCGATATAATTGACAAATTCCCCTTTTTCTTCAAAGAAAGTCCGGTTCCTTATGTTTTACACGCACGATTTGTCCTTGGCATGAATTATAAAGCCGTAGTCGCCGCGGTCTTTATCGCGTAGGGCGGCTTTCGTTTCGTGCGCGCGCCGTTCGCCGTTCGCGGTTCGTTCGTCGCGCGGTCGCGTTCGTCGCGTCGCGGTCGGCGTCGCGCGCGTCGGGTCGCGGTCGTCGCGTTCGGCCGGTTCGTCGCGGTCGCGTCGGTCGCGGCGTCGCGTCGTCATGCTGTCGTAATTATAAAGCCGTTTCGTTGACGATGGTGTGGAAAAGGGGCGAATAGGATTCAATTCACATTATGGCGCTTGGCAGAAATATAACTAATGGGGTTTGTCTATATGTCATCGCAAAAAAAAAAAGACAACTAAACGACTTACGTGTACGTATATTTGAACACAGCCGAGAGAATAGTACTGAACCTTCAAAAAATGTTTTAAGACACCCTAAGAGTAATTTTTTAAAATTATATTACAGTTTACACAAATGTGAACATTTAAGCTTAAAACTGTTATGTACAAAGCATCAACAAAACCACCGAAGAATAAACGTTTTTCAAAAATTGCCAAAACTCAATTGCTTTTATGATTTTTTCTAAGTTCGCTACTATGTGTCCTGAAAGTTTTTTAGGGCTCGGGCACTGGGGTAAAAAAAAAAGCAACGAAACCAGATGACGATATCAGCTACACAGACTTATTTTTTATTTCAGCTAATGTTGAAAGAGAAGTTGGGTCGATGCCCCAGCAAAGGTTTGATCGAAATTAGTCAATGTGTCGACAATTTGTTAGACGAATGTGCCACTGATGTTGACTGCGAAGGCGCAGCTAAATGTTGTTCAACTGGCTGCAAAAAAGCTTGCGTTCTTCCAGATCTGTCTAGTAAGTTTTTTTTTTGAATTTACATTTCTCTTTTATGCTCTTTACTGTGCTATTATTTCACGGCAATAGGTTTGTTTACGAGGATTCATTTTGCTGCAGTTCCTTTACCGAATGTGATCACTAGTTTTTATGCATTTGCCCTCTCTGCTTGAACGGATCAACACATAGCTTGGATGGAAATAACTTATTGTTCCAGGTAGATAAGCAGCACCAGACAGGCGTGTTTTAACTATTTTTTCCTTCTTCAGTGAATCTCACCTAGCTGTGTGCATATATGTTCGTCCTGTTGCTTTGCCAACTGGAGATTTAAAGAGAGAAAACTAATCACAGAAGGTGATCCGATGTACTTGTAGAAGACAGCTGTTGACGTCATATCAAACAGGATAGTTTGATATTTTCGGTACTGATGCGTTATATACGGACACTTTTATAAGGAAACCAGTCACGAAAAACCCGTCAAACAAGCTATTCTCAAGAGACCGCTATACATAGATGACTGCAAAGCCGTGGTTTTCTCAATGAGTTACAATATTTAAACGATTGTTTTTTGAGGTTTAAGGGGGGAAAAGGTACCTAGGTTAGGTTACGTATTTAATATATGCTATGCTTTACCCCCCCCCCCTAATTTGGAAATATATAGCCTAAATTTATTTATAAACTAGTATATCAAACAGGATAGTTTGATATTCATGCTATTTTATTTATTTCATCAGCATTAACCAAACTTGAATTGTTTTTTTTTAGAAGTGTCCGTATAATGCACCAGTACCATATTTTCTTTAGCCCAGTATATCCCCCCCCCCCCCAGTCCTATACCTTATAGTCGTCACTTAGGTAAGCTTCAGCTAGGAAAACCCCAGAGACATCAGTTACTGATGTGACGAAGGTCCATTTGCCCGTAGTGTCTTGACTACCCTTTGAAGTATAAGGCATCTTTGTCCCTTACAGAATAATCAAATTACCCCAACTTAGAATCGGTACACGATTCTGTAATGCTGTACAGAAAATGGACGAGGTTGCTCTAGTTTATGTTGCCTTAGTTCAGCTTTGTGTTCATGAACTGAATAATTTACGGCGTAAATTGATTTTTCGTACATTCTCGAAAAATTGTGATAAAGATTTGAAAGTTTGCTTAAAGAGCGGAGGAGGGCTACAGACCAAGCGTGGATCCAGGGGGACCCTGGGCCTCCCTAGATGTTTCTGGTGCCCTCATTCCTTGTTTTTTCTTTCTTGTTTTACTCCTTTGTTTAGAATAAATTTGTCAATTTTGTCAATTATTGGCACCTTTGTCACATTGCCCCTCCCCCAAGATTTTGCTCATTGTCGCCCTTGTCACATTGGGCCTACCCCAAGATTTTGCTCTAGATCTGCCCCTGCTACAGACTGGCTAATATTCAATGTAGTTTTAGTTTCTTTTAACAAAGCGCACTGCCGCTTAGGAATGTACCTTTGGAGACTGCTAGATTTGGAGATCCAAGGGCTTTCGATAACTTAGGCTACATCAAATTTCATGGTTTGCTTGTTATAAGTGTTTTCAAAAAATTTTTCTTGTCTGCTGCACAAACTGGCGCAAAACAGCACTTTACTGAGGTGTGTTTTTTGCTAGTTCGAAAGGGTACTAGCATTTAGCATTTTGTATTGAATGTGATTTTCTGTGTCTTCTTTTACGATGATTGGTCAACTACAATCACCCTATGAAAAAAGTACACATTTAAAAATAAATAAACCAAAGAAGGAGGGAGGGGTCCGGAGAAAGCTTCGCAGATTTACATGGAGGGGGGGGGGGTCATCCAAAAGATCTTAGTATGAAAGCGTTCTTCAGCTATCATTTTTTTTCCATTAGCGTTCATTCTTAACGCTTAGCCTATATGTATTATTATAAAACAGGGTAAGTAAGCGGGGAATCTACCCTACCTCTAAAGAAGTACCTAAAAGGTACCGTGCTAAAATCCAGGACACATGCGTAGCTATCACCCGGTAATTGGATGTCTGACGCAGCATAAAAAAGGGTTTATGCTGCTTAAACTATATTTAAGCTTTAGTTTTTTGGGGTTTAAGGGGAGGAGGTACCTAGGTTAGGTTCCATATTTGATATATGCTATGCTTTATCCCCCACCCCCATAATGTGCAGATATATAGCCCAAATTTGTTCATAAACTTTTATATTTTCATCCTTTTTTGTTTTATTTCATTAGCATTAACCAAACTTCACTTCTCGCATGTGTTCTGGATTTGGCACAGTACCATTTAAAATACTTATCGCGGAAATTGAAAAAATTTATGCCTGAAAAACATTTTAAGGCTTTAGAACCTACCCAACAAAAAAACCCCTTGACATCAGCCTCAAAAGCTGATTTGCATTCCCCCTGTCTCCTCTCTTAGATATGCCATTGCTCCTAATATCCTATGGCCATTAGATCGATACTAGTATTCCTGGGTGGGAGATCGATAAGTTACTTTTGATTATTAAGTTTTGAGCATTTTGAATCAGCATAAAATTAGATTCTTTTGATGCATACGTAGTGTTAAATCATTCGTTTTTGAATTCCGGTTACCATTGATGGGGGTTACTCCTTACCAATCAGCAATATCCATGAACCACTTGATTGAAAATGTAAATAAGCTATGCTGCAATCACCAATAAAATAAAAAAAAAAAAAAAAAAAAAACCAGCAATTATATCGTTCTTGGAATCAAATGAAGGACCAGAAAGGACCTTTTATCGTAAAAATTAGTAGATTGTAAAACCATTTTCCAAGAAAAGTCGAAGTATTATCGTTGTTTCTGAATAATCAGCATAAAAGGCAAAAATCTACTGAATTTTTTTTTGAATTTATGTATTTATTTGGGCTTTGAAAAACTGTTTCCGGGGTTCAAGATCGCTAAGCTGTGGAATTAGACAAGAATTTTTAGGATGCACATAAACTACCCAGAGATATACAATAGATCAGCTGTATAACAGAAATAATAATTAAAAGCTTCTCCCCGTCGCTACCCAATGGCTAAAGGCCCATTCACATTAGGATTTTACTAATACCGAGGAAATTCCCTAACAATGCCTGCTAAGAGTTTTTATTAGCTCTGAGTAACGTTGTTAGTTTTCCATTGCTAACAATTTCCATTAGAACAGCAGAAAGAATTATCAAAGCTGAAATGGAGGTTAAGACCAATGAATATGTGGCTTCTAAATTTTGGGGACTATCCTTGTGCAGATAAATTACTTGGTTTCTCAAAAGTCGATTCTTGTCACAGCCTCCCTTAACAAAGAATCGAAGTTCTGCTATTTATTTAATCCAATCCCTTGGTATCTATATATGTCTGTCTAAATATTTAGGTTTCTGTGTGAACAATTTGAGACTATTATTGTTTTTTACAGCCTGTCAAAGAATCCAAGTTGAATTTCAGAAAAGAGCTCGAGCACTGGGTCTTGATGTCGATACCCTTGCCCCTCCTCGCTGTTTACCAGAAGGAAAGTTTGAACCAGTCCAGTGCAATGATACAGTCTGTTGGTGCGTAGACGATTCTGGCTTTGAAATGGCAGGAACCAGAGCCCGGGCATTGGAGCAGCTAGATTGTAAAAGTAAGTTTACTTTTATCCAGGTATACACCAATCTAGGATCTACCAGATTTTTGTTCAAAGGGAAAGGCTTCACATCGTGTCTAAAACTCGATGATTATTCCATTTTTATGTTTCTAAGGCGAGACCTTACTCAGTATTAAATAAAAAAAAAGTTTTTTTTTTAACTGAAAGTAAGGAGTGACATTAAAACCTAAGACGAACAGAAATTATTCCGTATACGAAAGGGGCTGTCCACTCCTCAACGCCTCGCTCTTTGCGCTAAAGTTTTTTGTTGTTTTAAAAAATAGAGTTGTGAGAAAGAGTCAAACTTTAGCGTAAAGAGCGAGGCGCTGAGAAGGGGCAGCCCCTTTCATATACGGAACAATTTCTGCTCGTTTTAAGTTTTAATGTCGCTCCTTACTTTCAGTTAAAAAAAACTTGTTTTTTTTTTTAATTAATGTCTGAACGTTTTTAAATTAATGCAGGTTTTGATTTTGGCTCACCGTACATGAATAATTCAAACGAAATTTGCATATTAATTTTACTTTTTTGGCTAAATAGCTTTCTCGAAAGTTGTGTTTAATTTTATTTACGTACGTTTTTATTAGTAATAAATATCCGTAACTTACGAATTAACTTACGTAACGAACTTCTATATTCGTATATTTTTATTACGAATATTAGGTTCGCCCCCCTAGTCAATACCTAGCTCTTTATGCTAAAGTTCGAATTTTGTTCCAATAGGCCGTTAATTAGAATAAAAGTACTCAAAAACCTATCATAAAGAGCGAGGTATTGACTAGGGGGCGAACCTAATAATATACGTAATATTTTCTGGTCGTTTTAAGTTTTGATGTTGCTCCTTACTTTCAGTTGAAAAAATTGCTGTTTTTTAAATTTAATTTCTGATCGTTTTTTAAATAATGCTGGGAAATCCAGCACCCCTTCATAGCAATTTCCCTTCCCCCATGAAAACTTCCTCCGTGGAAAGATCCTCCCGCATAACACCTGACTCCCCCCCCAAATACTGGAAAAAATCCCGCCTGAAAACTTCTGTATACTTCCAATAATCAATGCTATATGTAAACATTGGGCAAAGTTCATAACTTGCAGACCTTCCCCCGGGGAGTGTGGGGGATTAAGTCATTCTTAAAGACATAGTTATTATATTTTTCGACCATGCTGAATAAAATGGCTATCTCAAAATTTTGATCCGGTGACTTTGGGAGAAAAATGAGCGTGGTAGCCTAGTTGCCGTCCATTTTTTTGGTCACTTAAAAAGGGCACTAGAACTTTTAATTTCCGTTCGAGTGAGTCCTCCTGCGATATACGATAGTGAGTCCTCGTATCGACCCTCTGGGTCGATATGATCACCCCTGGGGAAAAGAAAAAACAAAAAAAAAAATAAACACGCATCCGTGATCTTTCTTCTGGCAAAAAAAAAAATTCCACATTTTTGAGATAGGAGCTTGAATTAGGGTTCTCTGATACGCTGAATCTGATGGTGTGATTTTCATTAAGGTTCTATGACTATTAGGGGGTGTTTCCCCCTTTTTCGAAAATCAGGCAAATTGTCTCAGGCGTGTAACTTCTGATGGGTAGGACTAAACTTGATGAAATTTATATATTTGAAGTCAGCATAAAAATATGATTCTTTTGATGGATTGTTATCAAAATTCCGTTTTTTAGAGTTTCGTTTACTATTGAGCCGGGTCACTCCTTGCTTATAGCTCGTTACCACAAACTGTTTGATTTTACCAGATCGTAAGCAAGTCACAAAAACTACTATGGAGTGTGTCGTCATCAACATTCACTATCACTACATCGTTGTAATTTGTGTCTAACGCATCCCTAACCCAAATACTCCCTGACATTATTGTATGTAATACACAGGTAATACATATCAAATTAAGCCACGAAACTCCAAACAATGCAGTTAAGAGATTTGTTTCGTTCAAATCCTAAAAAAAGGGTACTTTCCCATTATATGGGCACTTCGGCTATAGACAGTCGAATGAATGCAGTGATGGAGACTCGTAAAGCGGGTAATCAAACAGTTCGGGGTAACGAACTGTAAGTAAGGAGCGACCCGGCTCAATGGTAACCGAAACTCTAAAATACGGAATTTTGATACCAATAGATACATCAAAAGAATCAGATTTTAATGCTGATTTCAAATATATAAGTTGCATCAGATTTAGTCCTACCAATCAAAAGTTACGCGCCTGAGAAAATTTGGCTGATTTTCGAAAAAAGGGGGAAAGACCCCTAAAATTTATAGAACTTTAATGAAAATCACACCATCATATTCAGCGTATCAGAGAATCCTACTGTAGAGGTTTCAAGCTCCTATCTACAAAAATGTGGAATTTTGCATTTTTTGCCAGAAGAAAGATCACGGATGCGTGTTTTTTTTTTTTTTTTTTTTTTTTTTTGTTTTTGTTTGTTTTTTTTTTTTTGTTTTTTTTCAGGGGTGATCGTATCGACCCAGTGGTCCTAGAATATCGTCGGAGGGCTCATTGGAATGGAAATTAAAAGTTCTAGTGCCCTTTTTAAGTGACAAAAAAATGGAGGGTAACTAGGCCCCCTCCCACGCTCATTTTTTCTCAAAGTCACCCGATCAAAATTTTGAGATAGCCATTTTGTTCAGCATGTTCTAAAATATGATAATTATGTCTTTTAGGATGACTTAATCCCCTGAAGTTTCCGGGGGAGGGCTGAAACTTATGAACTTTATCCAATGTTAACATATAGTATTGGTTATTGGGAAGTATACAGACGTTTTCAGGGGAGATTTTTTCTGGTAGTGGGGATGGGTGGGTCGGGGGTTATGTGGGAGGATCTTTCCATGAAGGAAGTTTTCATGGGGGAAGGGACGTTGCTATGAAGGGGACGCCGGATTTCCCAGCATTATTTAAAAAAAGATCAGAAATTAAATATAAAAAAAACAAGTTTTTCAACTGCAACAGCAGCAACATCAAAACTTTAAAACGAATAGAAAATATTACATATATGACTGGGTTCACCCCCTAGTCAATACCTCTCTCTTTAAGCCAAAGATTTGTTAGTACTTTCATAAGAGCTATTTATTCTAATTAACGGCCTTTGTGATTAAGCGGTCATTTTTAAAGAATTGGAACAAAATTCGAACTTTAGCTCAAAGAGCAAGGTATTGACTAGGGGGCGAACCCCCTAATATACGTATTAAAAATATATGAATATAGAAGTTCGTTACGTAAGTTAATTCGTAATTTACGTATATTTATTACTAATAAAAACGTTTGTAAAAAAAATCAAACAAGTTTCGAGAAAGCCATTTAACCAAATTAAAGTAAAATTAATATGCAAATTTTGTTTAATTATTCATGTACGGTGAGCCAAGATCAAAACCTTTATTAATTCAAAAACGTTCAAAAATTAAATAAAAAAAACAAGTTTTTTTTAACTGAAAGTAAGGAGCGACATTAAAACTTAAAACGAGCAGAAATTGTTCCGTATATGAAAGGGGCTGTCCCCTCCTCAACGCCTCGCTCTTTACGCTAAAGTTTGACTTTCTCACAACTCTATCTTTTAAACAATAAAAAACTTTAGCGTAAAGAGCGAGTTGTTGAGGAGGGGACAGCCCCTTTCATATACGGAATAATTTATGTTCGTTTTAAGTTTTAACGTCGTTCCTTACTTTCATTTAAAAAACTTGTTTTTTTTTATTTAATTGTTATCTAAATTGATCGAAGAGCGTGGTTTCTCATTGAATTTACAATATTTAAACTGTTGTTTTTTTGGGGTTTAGGGGGAGAAAAAGGTTACTAGGTTAGGTTAGGTTACGTATTTAATATATGCACTGCTGCTTTACCCCCACCCCACCCCCAATGTGCAAATATATAGCCCAAATTTGTTTCTAAACTATTATATATACATCCTATTTTATTTTATTTCATTAGCATTAACCAAACTTGACTTTTTAGAAGTGTCCATATAACGGGAAAAGTACCCAAAAAAGTCCCACAAAAACTCAAAGCCATGTTTTTCCTGTAAATTCGTGCCACGGCGTCGAATTTTTTTTTTGCGTCCTACACAGGGGCGTAATTTTCTATGGGGCAGGCAGGCAACTGCCCCTCCCCCAGCTGAAATTCACCGTCTTCAAGAATCCTGTTAGAACTAATATGGGCCTACATATTTAAAGTATCCTTACAAACAGAACTGTTTTCTCAAGTACACCTTTGCCTTTATGGCACTAAATGGCTCGATTTTTCATTGTCATTTTTACTTGACTTGGGGAAATTGACACCAACTTTGCCCCCCCCCCCCCCCCCTTACTGGATTTTAACGAAATTATGTCACTGGTCCTACAATTTGAGTCAGATTGAAGCAGAGCCGTGAATAATTTTCCTTAGAAGGGGGACGACGACGAGCCAACATTTTTTTCAGGGGAGGGGGGTTATAGAGAAGCCCAGTTTTGCTTCATTAAAAAAATCCCTTGGCACTTACTCCGAAATGATGTTCCTGAGCAAAAATTCCATAATATTTGGCATTAAGAAGTGCAATCGACGGTTTAAAAATCTAAAACTCAGAGAAACCTGACGTCAACAGTTTTTTAATTACTTTTTGGTACTGTTCTATTTACCGGACTCTTTTTATATCGCAAACTCGAGACGCGTTGAAAAACCCGTTTTTACGGGATGATACAAGACACCGCTGTAGAGAAATATAATGTATAGTGTGGATTTAATTGCGTATACGATATTTAAAGTGTTGTTTTTTGGGTTTTTTTTTTTGGGGGGGGGGGAGGTACCTAGGTTAGATTAGGTTACGTATTTAATATATGCTATGCTTTGCCCCCACCCCTTTCCCCTAATGTGCAAATATATAGCCCAAATTTGTTTCTAAACTATTATATATTCATCCTATTTTAATTTATTTCATTAGCATTAACCAAACTAGCACTATATAAAAGAGTCCGGTTAATAGAACAGTACCGACTTTTTTTAGTGTCAAAAGTTTTTTTCATGAGCATTTTGCACTTGTATTTTCTGTTGTAATTTTCCTCTATGCTTATAAATTGGACTATGAATATTTGCAAATGGATTTAACCTTGGACTTAAATAACTCTTAAAACATATGTCGTTCATGTAGGATGAAATATGTTGTCATTTATGTGGGTTTGTGAGCAGCTTTCCTGTCAGGAAGTTATATGATAACCAGGATTTTAAAGCTCAGTTGTGACTGATAAAGGTTGTTTCGGTCATTTACAATAGCTGTGTTAGCTAGAATGCGGTTCAAAACAGCCAAAAAAAAAAAAAGAAAAAAAGGATGATAACTATCTGATAGCCAGTAAAGGCTCGAGAATGTGGATCTACGGGTACGGGGTTAAAACAACTGAGACGCTTGGGAAATATATATATATATATATATATATATATATATATATATATATATATATATATATATATATATATATATATATATATATATATATATATATATATATATATATATATATATATATATATATATATATATATATATATATATATATATATATATATATATATATATATATATATATATATAATTTGGGCTGTATATCTGCACATTAGAGGCGGGGGGGATGGTATATTATAGCGGGGTTGTGTGCAAAATGTTACCTAATCTCACCAAAATAACAACTAAATATTTATTAAAATTTAGCTGCAATGTAGTTTTCCACTGAGCCGAAGCTAATTGTCTCCGTATACAAACAGCAATAAACCGGTTATTGTCTGATTTCATAGATCCAAAGTCTCGAGTGTGTTCTGGTTACAGATAAGTACCAAAGGATTAACCTGTTTTAGTGTTTGAAAGATTGTATTAATTCTTAGCTATTATTGAATTATTATCCCGGAATTGGACAAATGTTGGCCCATTAATTTTAAGCGTGTTTCTATAATTGTATGTTTGTTCGAGGAGGCACCCATTTTTAGAAATCACATACAAGTGGCGCGTGGCAAGCGTGACAGAAGTTTACCAAACGTAGCGGAAGCTGTACCAAGCAGGGCGAAACTTTGTTGCGCATGTGGCGTTCTGAGATGTTACGAGAAGGTGTACTTCCCCTCGAGTTTTGTTTGTCCTTATAAAGCTGCCAGCTTCAGGGAGACCTATGGCCTAGAAGCATCCCTGCAACTTTTCTGTCATAACGACCCGACTTAAGAAGTGAAGTTAGGATAATCCTAATGAAAAATACCAAAACACGATGAAAATATAATACTTTAGAAACACATTTGGTTATATATTTGCACATTAAGAGTGGGGGGTGGGTGGGTAAAGTATAGCGGGTCTGCATGCAAAATGTGTCAGCTACAATTATTCTGCATATTATGAAGTAAGATTTGTAACTTTATGCTGTTCAAATAATTTACCCGGACCCCAGACCCCCTAATGTGCAAATATATAGCCCAAATTATTTAAGTCTAATGTATTCTTTCACCCGCCACTAGTTTTTTCTGTGAGTGTAAGCTAATTGGGTACTTATACGGTAGCCTACTCAACGCTACCGCTATATGCTGTATAAGGAAATACTAAAGGTAACCCATCAAACGGGTATTTGCAATAGACAAATGGATCGCAAAGCGTGGTCATTGAGTTTAAAATATTTAAACTATTGTTTTTTGGGATGGGGGGGGGGAGGTACCTAGGTTAGGTTAAGTATTTAATATATGCTATGCTTTACCCCCTACCCCCCTAATGTGGTTAATTAGCATTAACCAAACTTGACTTCTTTCGTGGCTACCGTATAATGCATAACTACCTCAAATTGTCTCTGAATACATACAGACGAAAAACCGGTTATAGGTTTGTTCTCGAGTTTTACACATCGCAATTCTTGAGTGGGGTATAACAGAACAGTACCGAATCCCTAAATGTCCCTTTAGGGGGGGGGGGGTGAGCTTCATCCTATGAAAAAGATAGAAAGGAAAAATAGACGCATCCACAGGAATTTTTTTTCAGAAGGGAAGGGGAACAGCGCTTAAGGAGGGATAAAATTAAAAAGAAATGTAAGAAACAATTAAAATACACGAATATTTGCTAGAAGAAATGTTGACT
The DNA here is from genome assembly GCA_027921565.1 of Artemia sinica. Classification (NCBI taxonomy): domain Eukaryota; kingdom Metazoa; phylum Arthropoda; class Branchiopoda; order Anostraca; family Artemiidae; genus Artemia; species Artemia sinica. Next base: position 55,450,020 of record CM051262.1, read on the forward strand.
GGGGGGGGGGGAGAGGTCACATGCTTCAGCAGCTCCTGCTTGCAAACTTGACATAAGGCTCACACAGTTTTGACCTTCAGAAGGGAGTCAAGGATTTTCTTTTCCTGAGAGGAAAGAGTCAGAATATGAACAAATCACCCATTTATTTAGTCTTTGGACCGACGTTATGGTGCGATTTCTACACACACACGTTTCGTATAATTTTTGTGAAGTTATGTCTTTGAAGGGATATATTGTGGAGTGTTAGCATTTTCATAAATCCAGTACACCAGATGGCGCGTCCCAAGCGGGGTGGAAGTGTTTCAAGCGCGGAGGAAAATGTGCCAAGCGTGGTGGAACTGTGCGCACATGTGGGTGCCCCCTCGGTATCTACAGTGTTCTAAAAGATAAACTTTTAGAATGCTGAAACTGCGTTATGTGAATAGCCCTGACCCTCCAAAAAATGTAAAACTGCGGAAACTCTAAAAACCCATCTCACACATGCCTGAAAGGATTACCGACCCAGTTGAATTGCTACAGATTCGTCTTGTTCTCTTTTTATTGCTACCAGAATGAAAGGTTTTAATACCACTGAATCCGGAACATTTTCATATAACCTGCCAACTTCTATTTTTTGTTCAAGGACAAGTATAGCTAGTTATTGTTTTATTTCTTGGCATAACTTAGGTAGTTGAATAAATATCTTAAATAATTGAGTTTGAAGCCCAGACACAGAGAAACGGGGTTTATTAGCAAACAATTTAGTACTTCATTTTTCAAAATTCATTTTTACTGGCTTATTACCTGTCACAAAAGGAACAATCTTTTTTTTTAAAGGTAATTTTTTTTTTGTCTCTGCGAAATACAGAAACTGCGTTTCCCAGAGAGGGTTTTAGGAGAGGGGCAGAGGGGGCCTTTGCCTCGGGTGCAGATATTTTAGGGGCGCAAAATTTCAAATAAAAAAATCTAACAGTTATAATCATTCTGTAATTTTTGAAAATTTATTTTCATTAAAATAGAGTAGAGGGCAAAGTTAATTAATCAAAATCATTAATGAGTTATTAATTAATTGATACAATAAAAATAACAAAATAATAATAATTAAAATGGTACTTCGTGTTGCAGCGACCACACCAAAGTAGTAAAGTAGGTTAATCCTAATGAAATATAGTAAAATATGATGAAATTATAATACTTTAGTAAATACAACAGAGAATTATGAAAAGCAAGCCACCCAGAACGCATTATATTAAATACCTAACTTAACCACCTATATATATTAAATATTTAATTAAAATATACCTACATAGTTACGGTTTATCTCGCTCAGTCTAAGCTGATTATCTCCGAGTGGACACAAAAAAATCGGTTTCATTACAGATCAAGAACAAAGTGTGGTCGCTATAACGCGCAAGTATCATTAAAATAATCAGATATAAATAAATAAAAATAATCAAACAATTTAAATAATATACTAGAAAATTAATAAACAATAAGATAGTAATTGATTGAGAAATTGAAAATAATTTTATTAATAAATGAAAATTTTTTAAAATTTGGCCTGAAAATTTTGTGGGAAACGGAGGGGGAGAGGGGATAATTAAGATTTTGCCCGGGGTGCAAGAGAGGCAAGAACCGCCAGTGTGTTTCCCTCTCTGTTTAGATTTTTCACTCATTATTAGTTACCGGAAGTGTTAGAATCCAGTGTTCCAAAGGCGGATTTTTTTTTCCTCTCTCGAAATAAAGAACACTGTGATAGCTTGCAAAAATACGTCACGAAAATAAACCATTTGAATTAAGCACATTTTTTTAACATGGAAGTATAGTACAGTAATCTCCTCTTTTACTAAACACTCCACATACCTATTCCCTCCTACCTCAACGCTCTTGACATAAGTAAATATGAATTTGTGATGAAGAGTTTACTAAAATGGCCTATCATTTTGGCTTTGACAAAAAAAAAAAAAAAAAAAAAAAATGATAATACATTGTGCCAACATCGTTCTTTACTTAGGCAGCGCGATTGCGCTGCCTATGATCTGTGCTGTTAGATTTAAAGGTAAAAACGTTGGGAGTTAAAACTTAATTTTAGTAAAATAAAGGAGGTTATGTATATATAACTTTTGGTAATTTTTGATTCGTATATTACAATTTAACTTGAGTCAGAACGTATCTTTGAAAAGGAAATTTACCCAAAATTTTTTATTGTGTAAATTTGTTTTGAATGGCACGTCCAAACATTGAATTCATATATTGAAAATCAAAGTCGGAAGAAAAGGCATTTTCACACTTTAGGTTAAAGTCAAAGCATTTAGGAAAAATATCTTTTGGTGAATTTTGGAACCTAAAGGCCTCTCGCCCGGAACTTTAACGCCATGGATACGGCCTTGCCCGGGAAGAATAAAATTCCCGAAAAAATGATATTATCAAACTGTCTCTTCGAGTGAAAAAAAAAAATGTATGCAAAAGTATTGAACAAAATATATTTTGATTGCAAATTAAGTGAAAAGCAATAAACACTAAAAATTTCCGCTATAGAAAAATGTCGTATTAAATTCCTTTAAGACTTGAGCCCCGGCTCACCCGTCATGTCGTCCCTGCTTGCGTATATGAGGGAAAGTAAGCTTGTAAATTTTTCCTATGTTTGTTTAGCTTGCCTCACCAGTCCATATATGAAACATTGCTTCTTTAATTGAGAGTTTTTCAATGATTTTGGAACAGTTTTGCTCAACATCATATCGAATGGGATCATTGAGATATATTATTGAAATTGATGAATTTAGCCTGGTGTATGTTTTGTGTCGCCAGTTGCGAGGCGAGATCTGGTTTGGATTGGTTATTTTGTTTTTAATATATTAGTGTATTTTTTGCCCCTCCCCCTCGGACAGTTTCTTTTTTTACATTTAGGGAGCATCATCAAACTGGTCTACTCTATGAATCAACGCTGGTTATTGGCTACAAAGATTCTTGCGTGGATCTTGCAACAGCTGGGATCGAATCCCGGGCCCTATTTTGCCAGGCAGAGATCAATCCACTGTGCCTCCCCAGGGACTAAATTTGTGTTTTAGATGAATGTTTCTCGCTTCAAAATCCATGAAATAGGATTGGACTGATACTATAATTCAGAGTTGGTATTCAAAATCGACATGTACCCAAGAGCATTTTGGACCCAAGTACCCAAGGACTTGGACTCATGTACCCAAGAGCATTTCATGTGGTTTCGTAGTGGGTTTGATCTCAACTCGGTGATACGGGACCCAGGGTTTGAACTCAGCTGTGGCGACACACTGAAGGGCCGTCACAAGGAAGTTAGTCATCAGGAAGTGCCATTAGTCCAATACATACACTTTGGATTTACCCTGAAATCTAAAGATTTTTACGGTTCCCCTATAATTTTATGTATATCCATATAATAGATGGATATATAGATGGAATAATGTTAGGAAAATAGTTTGTGAAGTTGCTGATGGTGTCTTAGGGAAGAAAGTTAGGAACGCAGCTTGGATATTAGTGAAAGTGCTTTATCATGGTTGCAGTGGTAGCTGCAACCTAGTAAAGAGCGAACAACAGCCCATAGTAACCAAAAGTTAAAAAAACGCGTTTAGAAAAAAAACTGCCTAGTGAAATAAATCGCCATCTGACACTGATCCAGGAATAATAACTATTATTTAAATTCGTAATAAAAATACAAGTTTATTAAGAAAAAAAAATATGATCATTTCGTAAAAAAGCCTGATACTCCTTGAAAATGACGTCAGATCAAAATGAAAAGTGTACCATTGGAATCAGCATAGTCGAAAACCTCAATCAGAGAACTTACAGTCCCCCAACCTTGTTTTCCTTTACATTTTTATTTTTGCTTAGTATTAAGTAAACTTCGGCAAGTTACGCCTTTTGTACAGCCCTATTAAATTTTCAATTACGACCCACGACCATAAATTGGATTCAATTTATTGAACTTGAATGGATATTATTGTTTGATTATTACAATCGTTTATATCTGTTGAATCACTAAGTTGTTACTTAGTTAAATTCTAAGATAGTTGAAGTGCTAATTATGGGCAGAAGAAGGAACAGGAGAGGACTCAACTTGAAGAGTGGTCAACTCCACCGTGATGGTCTCAAGGAGAAATATATTTCCTAGGGAAGACCAGCCTTACCGAACCATTTGCGTATTGCCCCTGCGTCACCAAGTCTAAGGAGTGAGAAACCAGCTGAAAATGCTGCATCTACTGAGAGTGATGGTTTCTTTGGACTCAAAATCATAACATCAGGGAGAAATCCGGATTGCGAGGAACTGAGGCATTCCCGCTGGCTTATGGATATTCCACATCTCTTCAAGAATTACGAGACAAAGGTCATCCGGCACATGTAAGTTTATAGTCGTTCGGGGTTCCCGACGGGCCAAAAAAAGGTGTTGAATAAGGAGTTTTGTTGGATTAGATAAAACTCAAACTCAATATTTGTATGTTCTCATTATATTGTAAATTCACAATTGAAAAAATCGGCAACTAACGCAACGCAAAACGTTGATTTGTTAGAAATTTGATGGGTATGAACTCTTCTAAGCCCCCCCCTCCCCCCCCCCCCCCCCCCCCCCCCCCCCCCCCCCCCCCCCCCCGAAAAAATAAGGTGGACATAGTCTGGACATGGTCTGGGAGGGGATGTTGTCCCCCCTGCCCCATAGCAAACTACGCCCCTGGTTTTCTTCAAACTTACCCATCATTTGACATTTTTATATATTTATGTTGTCCCAGCTAATCCCCCACTCCATTTTTCACACGTAATTAAAAATCTTAAGAAAACACTTTGAATTCGACTTTCAATGATTTTTTTCATAGTTGCTTGTGCATTAACACTTTTCTGGTTAATGCCCCTCCCGGATGATTCCCTCCCTAGATGGCTACCCCTCGAAAAATTATCCCTGCGTATAAAATTTTGCTCATTTGACAAAATTACCAGTTCAATCGAAAATTTTTTCTCTCGTTCTTTTTTTTCTTCCGTCGAGATATGATGCATTCGTAAAAACCAACGTGCTTTCACTCATTCATTAGCAAATGTCAACTTTTCTTACTTGTAAACCCCCAAATAGTTGATTGATCTTGATAACTAATGGAGAGGTCGCTAACTGTAGCTTTGTCTTTGATAGATTCACCGACAAGAGATCCTGAAATCTAGCAATAGACAACCACGTCCCCAAGCTATTCATCATATCTACGTTTATTGTGAAAAAGTTTATTGCGAAAAGAAAGCTATTGTGATTTTGAAAAAAAACAAACAAAACAGAAACACCTTGAAAATGACGTCAGATCAAAATGAAAAGCGTACCATTGCAATCAGCATGGTTGAAACCCTTGTTCAGAGAAATTACAGTCCCCCTCCTTGAACAACAAGGAAAATCACTTTTTTGCATAGGTAGCACTGATCTGTCTCTCTCTTTTTTCTTTTTTTTTCAGCAGGCCTAGCGGGTTACCACAACATCATAGAGAGATGCTTAATGGCTCATTCAAAAGCTATTTCTTATATCTACGTGCTTTTTATAAATTCAGCCATCTGCAAGTGCCATATGGCACTTTTGGGGCCATGTCCCAAGTGGAAAAGCTGGGGCTATTAGGCTAGCAGAACTTTTAGGAGTTATGTCTAATGGCTCATTTGTAAGCTATTGCTCATATATACGTGCTTTTTATTAATTCTACCCTTCGTAAGTGCGATATAGCACTCAAAACAACATTTTTGGTGCCCCTTCTTAAGTGGAAAGGCTCTGAAGTACAAAACAAGTACTGTTGCAATAGTTATGTTCTAGAACCCTTAACTGGAGGTTTACAAGAACCCCTCCCGTACACTCCCTCTCCCGGCCCCCTTAGTAAGTTTCATAAATCTTCTGCTCACCAGTAAGCTACTGCAAAGTTAGCAGGCTACCACACTATAGTAGATACATGTTTAATGGCTCAATTAAAAGCTATTGCTTATATTTACTTGGTTTTTACTATTTCTACCATCTATTAGATTTCACAGGTTTCAATGTTATTGAAGAACATTAGTAGAACATAGCAGAACATTGTTTCTTGGGACAATTTGCCATGAACTCTTTGTCATGGTTGAAGCATTAGTTGCAACCTAGTACAGAGCAAACCACAGCCCATAGTAACTAAAAGTGAAAAAACGTTAATACTGTCTTTTTTTTTTCTTCTTTTTTCTAGGCCTAGCGGGTTACTAGAACATCATAGGGAGATGCTTAAGAGCTCATTCAAAAGCTGTTTCTCATATGTACGTGGTTTATATAAATTCCGCCATCTACAAGTGCCATATGGCACAAAAAAGACACTTTTTATGTCATTTCTCAAGGGGTGGGGCTAGCGGGCTACCAGAACATCGTAGATAGATTTTTGATAGCTCATATAAAAAAAACATTGCTCATATCTGCGTTCTTCCTATAAATTCCACCATCAGCAAGTTTCAAATGGCTTTAAAAAACGGCACGTTTGGTACCATATCTCAAGTGGAAAAGCTGGGGTGAGTGGGCTACCAGAACTTTTTAGAGTCATGTTTAATAGTTCATTTGAAAACTTTTACTTACATATACGTGCTTTTTATCAATTCTACCATTCGTAAGGGAGATATTGCACTGGAAACAACACTTCTGGTGCCACTTCTTAAGTTGAAAATCTTGGAAGTATAAAACGGTATCATTGTAATAATTATGGTGCAAAACACTTAACTGGACATTTGCAAGAACACCTCCCGCATGTTCCTCCCCCAGGCCCCCTTAATAAGCTACGCAATTAAAGTCCTACAAACACGAATATATTAAATTATATTATCAGAGGAGTGGTTCTGTTAGTACAGCGTTGTACTTCACATTAGATTATCATGCGTTCGATTTCTGCTTGAATTCTTTTTTTCAATCATGGTTTGTCCCTTCTTATGATTACTTTTCAGATAATTCGCTATTTTTGCAAATGTGATGCCCTTATTTTTTAAAGCATATCCCGGGATGGCTCATTTTAAACCTATTACTCATATCTATGTGCTTTTTATCAGTTTTACTAAAACACGTATGAAGTAAGGAGGTGTGAAGTGGAGGCCGTGGATAAAATTGCTCATGATCTAGAAGATGCAGCTAAATAGCATAATAGTAAAATATTGTGCTGGCATGTTAATAAATTGAGAGGGAGTAATCAATCTGGACTTGTCCCAGTTAAAGATATGAACGGGGCCGCAATTAGTGATAAGGAAAGATTTAAAGAGAGATAGGCAGAGCATTATGAGAATGTACAACACCGGGATAGAGGTACAGGAAAAAGATAGACGGAAATGAAAAAGTTTGTGACATCTTGGAAATGAAGTAAGATTTATATTGTGAGGAAGAATTAGTGACAGTAGGCTACTAAAAGGATTAAAAAATAATAAAGCCCAAATTTCTGATAGTTTTGTCGGGGGCGCCGTTTTTTTTTTTGGGGGGGGGGGGATTTTCCTCCCCCCAATAATGGAGAGAAAAATTATTATATCTCCCATGCCCATTGGCTATTCGGATATGGACCCCTCTTGCCCCCTCCCCCCAATAGAAATGCTGAAGATTCACCCCTGAGTTTGGTAAATGAGTTTCTTAGGTAGGAAATAAGGTTAGTAGCTGGTTTCGTATTAAATCAGGTGTTAAGCAGGGTCATGTTTTTTCCCCATTTATATGGATCATTTTGATGGATTTTATATTAAGGAACACAGGAAAGGCAATGGGAAAACACGGAATCAAATGAGAAGAAAAGTGTTCCTGGACTTAGATTATACTGATGATTTAAGCATCCTAGTTAAAAGTGTGAGCAAAATGAACGAACTTGTAGATGTTTTGCGAGTTCAGGGTGCTAGAATAATTTTGAAAAATTAATCTTATGAAGATTAAGTCGCAAAGGCTTGGAATAGGTGAAGATAAAAGGGGTGACGTTGAGTAAAGAAAAGATCGATCAAGTGGACAGCTTCACTTGACTTGGTAGTATTATTAGTAAAGACAGTGGGTGCAGTGAAGATGGTGAAAATGGAATAGCCAAGGCCCGGGGTATTTTTTCACATTTGAAATTTTTTGGAAGAATAGAAGATAAGTCTGGAAACCAGGGTTGTATCCAGGATCTTTTTTTTTTTGGGGGGGGGGGTACCAAAAGATTTTTTTTTTGGGGGGGGGGGGGAAGTTCGCATGAAATTTTTCAAATTCATTTTTGTTACGTTTTTACTAGTCGGGCAATCATTTCGGGGGGAATGGCTCAGGCCCCTCAACCCCCGCCCCCTCCCCTACATATGGCCTTGCTGCGAACCAAGATTATAATATTGGAAGCACAGTTTATATAATTATCCAGTATGATCTTTCCCTATCTCACCCATTATAAAAACCCGGACCAAGGTGCGAGTGCTCCAGAGAACGTTTTTGCAGATAGAAACATAGGCGGCATCAGATCTTTTCACGGGTAGACAAGTCAGACTGTGATCTAATCGGAAACAAGTGGAAACCCGCTATTACGAATAATGCACTTTGTTGGAAACAATCGGAAACAGACTAACCCGCTAATGCAGAAAGAAGTGGGAGGAGCTTTTTGTTCGCACCGAGAACGAAGACCAGAAATGATCTGCGATAAGCTTACTGGATAATTATATGAACTGTGATTGGAAGCAATAGTGATGGCAGTGGTCAAATATGGTTCTGGAAAATGGGCGCTCCGAAAAACTTAGGAAGATTGTTAGATGTTTTCCGGAGAATTGCCTGCGGATTGTTTTAGGTACTTGAACAGTAGACTGTGCGAAAAGTGTGTTCCAATCCCTGGCTATAATGAGAGAAAGCTTAAGGTGGCTAGGACGCATCCTGCGGTTGCAGGATGTCAGATTGCCAAAGAATGTCTTTTCGACCAACCGTCTACGTCTGAACAGAAAACAGGTCGTCCTTGTTTGGGGTGGGATGCAGTGCTTCCATTTCACTAATGTGGAAATAAAGTATGTAAGTGCAAAAAAAAAAAGTAGAATAAAGTAGGACAGAATCCGGAAGTAAGTATGCTATTGTGCTTACTATTTGAACAGGAATGTTAACAAAATTGTTTCTTACGCTATATTACCAGTGTTTCCACTTCAAATTTTTTCAATCCCTAAAAGGCTGGTGGAAAATCCCTAGAAATCCCTATTTTCAATACCAAAATCCGTAAGAGTTTCCCCATTTTCTGACTTCTTTCCATGTTACAAGTAAAGCCATGTTAGGCTGACTTTTAATAGCATTTGTTCAAGACGACTTATTTTGCAACTCAAGACCTTTTACGTGCACCAAAATATCTTCTTTTGACGTTTAAAATAATGTTTTGTATGTATCGACTAGTTAAGTTCGGTTTTGATTTATAGATTCCGGGTCCAGATGTCAGATTCTGGACCATGTGAATATATTTTATTTATTTGTTTGTCTTTGCCATTATTTTTTCCTTCTCTATTACTAATTTTGCCACACCCTCGTTTTTATTTGAATTGGTACAAAGGATTGGCATGAATGATATCTAACCGGTCGCTTTTTCACGCATTATTTTTGCTTTGACTTTTTTTTTTATATTGATTTGTTAATTTGAAGCAGAGAATAGTAGCAAAAATGATCAGTTAAAGCTTGATTTAAGGACAGCGCCTGCATTTTGATCTTTTTAAATTATTCGATTTTAACTAGTATAGACTGCTACCTGCCTCCCAGTTTTCCAGAAAATGCCGAATGTAGACGCACTTTAAACTGTATTCAGAAAAATTTAATGAGAATTACCAAATGATAAGATTTAAGAGAAAACACCAAATACTAAAATTAATACCCCGAGTCATCGTTTTCGTCGCCATCCCCATCGTCTTTCATAATGCCTAAAAAAGCGACGCATTCGGACGCAGTCGCATCGGATTTCACGGACTTCATTTTTTCTTTAAACTCTCGGTGAACGTAGAGGGGCCTTTACGCTTCATCCCATACTTGACAGAAATCGTCGCATTCAAAGTTACGTTTTTTAGCCCATTCCTCTTTTCATTTTTTACTGTTTTCAGAACGCTGAAAAGTCTTTCCACAACAACATTCGAGCAGGGAATTCCAAAAATAAACTGAATAACATGAAGAACGCTGGTGAACTTTAGCACTCCACTTGGCGTCTTGATGGACGCCACCCAGTTCCAAAAATCAATGGGGTTTCCGCCACTGAGCAAACTGTCGTCTGGACTAAGCAGTATCAACGCCCGCCACTTTTTTCAACAAGCCCAAAATCTCACGAGGGGTGCCCGAGCTTTTGGCAAAAAAGCCGCAACGTTGGAATATCACCATCCAATGCGACTTTTGTGTCTACAACCTCTACAAAGTTGTAAATGTCGTGATCAAATGGAAACCGGTTGACTAGCTGGGACACAGCTTCAATATAAAACTTCTGGGCAATCTCCTTGATGCTCTTGCATTTCTCCGTGAACTTTGTATCTTTTCCTTGTAAAGAAAACAGACGGGTGGTCGCTTCTGGTCCCAGGTAAACCTTAGAGCCGGGTAGGAAGAACTCTTCTTTTTTAAGGTTCACAGACTGAACCGACTCAATTTGTTTCACACAGTCTTTTACCATGAAATTGTGCCAGAGGCTCTTCACAACTTCTAGCACTTCTTTTTTAAGCAAGTATAATCGTGGTGCATCTGCCTGGCACAGAGTATTAAAGTCACTGAATTAGTTGACCAAAGCATGGTCAACAAATTCGAAAAGAACCCTTTGGTATGGATTCTTCAGGATCAAAAGTGTCTGGTCGTTGCCATGACTCGGGTCTTGTTCAGCCAGTTCTCGCCAATAAACTTCTAGGGTATCCCATGCTTTCAGTATGCTTCTCACAGTTTGTTGCATGGAAAGCCATCTAGTGGGAGCTAGGGCTGGAAACTTCATCTCTTGCTCTTCAGCGGCCCTTTTGAGCTCTTGGAACTTGTCCATTCCATTCAAAAGCCTACCCAGTTCCTAAGATCAACACCAACATCCTTTAGCGATTGCAGACAACTGTCAAGACTCTAGAACACGCCTTCAGCAGTCCCATCAGGGCAGGTAACGATCTCTAGGACATCTACATTTGTCTCTAGTTTCTCGTCTACAAAACTCAAACAAATAGCTAGCTGTTTGCAAACAGTATTGTCCGTTGTTTCGTCGATAATAATCGAGAACGTGGAGGCTTTGAGGTCATTTACCAGCTCTTGCCGATAGTGGGGGTACAATTCCTGTCGAACAATATTTGTGACTTTCTGCTTTCCTGCCGTCACACGGTTTAGGACATCCTTCCCAGGTAAGGACTTGAGGAGATGGATAAGTTTGTCTGACAGCGAGAAAGAAAAATTGTTGGCAACAAGGAACTCTCCTATTTTTGCCTCTGTCTCCAGAACCTTGTCATCTAGGGACTTATCAAAAAATGTTCCAATAGGCTTCAATTTTCTTGATTTCAAAAATTCTCCCTCCATTTCTTTGTGTTTCTTGCCCTTCATGTGCTGAATCAAAGCATCTTTTCCTTGGCTACCAATATTTATTGTAGTTGTACAATACTTGCATTCTGCAATAGAGTCTGATGGTGCACCAGACCAATTGGTCCCTCTATCAAGCCATTCCAAAAACTCCTTTTCCTTTTCCCACGTCACTTTGTACTTTTGTTCATACTTCTTTTGAACAGTCTTAGAAAAACTTCCAGGTTTCGTCACCGGCCTAGATTTTCTTTCTTTTTCATCATCAGTATCACTGTCACTGACTTTGTAAAACTTGTCCTCCATTTTTACAGAACTATTTTTCTTCACCTGAAAAGGAAAGGCTGGTTAATTTTTTTGTTCCATAATATTTGATATTAACTGACCGCTTTGAAAGAAGTTTGCAATGCGTCTTTTGTTCAGCAATGCAAGTGGCAAAAAAATTAACCTCCTTTCAAGAATGACACAGTTTTGCCAAAAAAGACACATTTTTGGATGCTCAGGACACATTCGTGGACTAGAAAGTTGGCAACCCTGGGTGGTGGGGAGTTCACCGCCCCCCAACTTTTTGGCCATTCGATATAGCATCTATAGCAGGGAAAAGCCTGAATTTAGATGAGAGCATATCATGTTCTGGTAAAACTTCAGAATACCTTAGGAGCCTGAAACAGCTAAAATTTAAATTGAATTTAAAATAAAATAGAAGAAATCTCCTCTGCTCTCAGTCAAATGTTGGCACATCTATTTTTCTCTGCTTTACCTTATTCGTTTGTTCTTATGTGGCAGCCTGCCTCTTTAGCCTGCCTACCAAGTAAATGGCCAAAATACTATACATTATTGACTTAGTTTTTTCACGGAAAATTAATTTTAGCTTAGTTCAACAGGGTGGGCCACAAGTCACCATACAGAGACAAACTATTTATGTTTCTATCAGAAAAAAATTCTTTCATTCTCTGCATGGTTACCAATATATTTGAAAGTGCATTGCAATATGTTTATCCTACCCTTGATGAACATAAATTAGCAAACTATAATATGCTGTAAAGACATAAGCATTTGTTCTATTTATGGTGACTTGTTCTTTCATACTTTACTTTTTACTCAAAAGAGAATAAAAGGAAAACTAAGATAGAGGTTAGGGCATTTCCCATGGAGCAAAGGGGGTTGCCCACTTAGGATCTTCAGAGGCCATATCAATTCCCCCCCCCCCCCCAAAAAAAAGTATAGCCTGAAAGAAATAAGATATCCTAAGGCTAAACTCAAATAACTTGGCTGTTTCATGATATAACAATATCTTTTAAGTTAAGATAAAGTAACAATTAATGATTAATTCAAAGTTTTATTTTAAATTCATGCTTCTGCTATAAGTAAACTAAGAAGGTATGAGACAATCTACACAAAATCATCCAACAATTCAAATCAACTCAACACGCAGAAACACTAGAGCCAAACTTGTAGGCTGTGTGTTCATTGAAGACATGATACCTGATATAATCAGCAATATTAGTTTGGTAAAGATGCAAAAAGGGAAGCCCTAATAAAAACCGATTATTTCTTACTGTCTATTGTTCAGTCTATTTGACTGTAACTGTGTATAGGTGCTTCTATTTGTATTTGTCGTCGGTCTTTTGACGTTGGTTGTTTTGTTTCAAATTTCGCGGATCTATCCAATTCCAACAAAAATGTTTTTTCAACCGCTTTTGCCGAAATTCCGCCGTTTTATCCAAAATTCCTATTTCCGCAACAAAAATTCATAGGCTCGGCATGGAAAAAAGTGGAAAATCCAAATTTAGAGTAGAAATAAAGTATTAAAGTAAGTCTAAAAATATTAGAGGAGAAACATTCAAAATAAAGTACTCTACTCTAAAATAGAGTAGAAATGGAAGCACTAGTGGGATGATGCCGTGAGGAAAGATTTAAGAGAAACGGAAACTTTATGAGAGGGTGTAAAGAGGAAGCTTTGAATAGATTGGGAGGAAGGAGGAACGTGTTTAGCTGTGTTGGACTCAGGCAGCTTGGTGCTGCAGTGAGTTGTTAATAGTAGTTGTCTATATAATTTATGCGTTTTTCTGAGTGTTTGTTCAAATGGTTTCCCTCTCCCATCTCCCGGGTGAAATTCATATGTACAAACCTGGTCGAAATCACAGTAATAGTTTACTCAGTTAGAATTCAAAAACAAAACTATTAAAATGCATAAGATTCAAATTGCGTCAAATTAAAACACTATTAAATATGAAAATAATGGAATTCCATGACATATTCATTTCAAAAATCAAAAATTTGCGGTTAATTACTGAAATAAACTCCACCCGCTCTGAAAGACGCCATTACAGGTAACTATTATTGATATGAATCATTGTGTTTGGAATAAAAGTGACAGAGCTTTTTTTGCGAAATAAAAATGAGAGGGAAATTTTTTGCATCTGATGTAACAAATCCTTATAAGGTTTCAACTGTTTTTGGTTGAACGGTTTTGGAAAGTTAATGTATTTTTCAGTCTATCTTGGTGCGTTTTTACTGCTAATACGTTTTTTTCAAGAGCAAGATCAATGGACTTTAAGCTTTGTTGAGACTTAGATTTATCATTTACGAAAAGAAACCTAAAAACGTAAATAACGACTAAGGCCACACTGCTTTTTCCATAATACAATAACAGAGACAAAACAACGAGGAAATACATCGCATAACGCAAGACCCATTATGTCGCAAAACCAATATTTAATTCAATGAACTTGTATCAAAAAGAGGTTAGCTGCCGAAAAGCAAGACTTGCATTAAAAACTGGCTCCTGATGTTTTTGTTTTTTGTTTAATTTTCAGTCCTGGCTGAACTTCCTTCAGGTAATAATATTAGGACTGTTTTAATTTTGGTTTAGTTTAAATTGTCACGTATTTTACTGTAAGTTTAATTTCATATTTTCTGTGTTGATGGAGCTTAGATACCGAGCCGAAATATTCATTTAGTAAAATTTTACTGTCTTAAAAGTATTCCTCGTTGTCTTATCTTTGTTATTTGAACCTAAAAGTACTAAAATGAAAAAAATAACTTTCAATAACATTAAAGTCGGTTGAACGACCTGAGCCCCACCCTTTCATCTTTGACACTACGCTAAAAGAACTTCTTTTACAATTTTCCCACTGTCAGAATTTGAGGACTAATTAACAATGAATAAATCCTTTTGGACCTTCACAGGGTAGGGGGAGGATGTCAGTTCCTTCTTAAAATGAGTAAAAAAGTAAAAGCCAGGAGTGTTTTATTTTTCTTTTCCTGTTGAAAAAAAAAATGGTGGGAATACTTGTCGTCCAAATAACAGTTCAATAGGGACAAATCCTTTTATTTAACAGTGAAACAACCAAAAAATCTCTGGATATTTCTGCCGCTGTATGTGTGACCGAAATACCCAGAGATTTTTTGTTGTTTCACAGTCAAATAAAAGAATTTGTCCCTATTGAACTGTTATTTGTACGTCCAGGAAAGGCAGTTTGGTCTTGGAAAATATATAGACAAAACTTGTCAATTAAAAGATTCTGTAAAAATTAAGGTTTGTAAAAAGGATTCGTTATTATTATATATTTTACGTTCTTAAAACCTTTTTGTAATACTTCGTTTAGAAAAGGGGCCAAAAATGGAAAGTGTATTTCCCAAGAATCTGAGGGGAGAAGGTTCTTCCAGACCAATATCAGGGGGGACTTCACTTCCTTATTTTTTTTTTTTTTGCTTTAGGATAAAACTACATACAAGTAGCGATCATGCCTAATTTACACAAGAGACACTTATATTTTTTGTGATATTGTTTTTCCCTTTGATTTAATTAATTTAGTATTTAAAAGATGCATGCCTTTTGAACGTTCAATTCTTCCGTACATTAAATAAAAAAAAGACAGTATTTTCTGCTGGAATTAAGGAGCAATATTAAACTTAAAACGAACAGAAATTATTATGCATATGAGGTTGGTTGCCCCTCCTCAAAACCCCTCTCTTTACGATAAAGTTTTTTAGTACTTTTAAAAAAGGTTCTAATTCTAATTAAACGGCCCTTGTGTTTCAGGAATGGTTCTTAGAGAATTGAGACGAAAGGTCGACTTTAGCGTAAAGAGCGGGGTATATTTAATCGTATTTATTACATAAAAATTGCTTTCATAAATTTTCTGGCAATCCCTGAATTGAATTTCTAAAAAAATACAAGGCATTTTTACTTGTACAAATTTTCAATGCATCTTTATTTTTTAGATCCTCGATCTTGTGCTGGATTCAACTGTCGAATGCTTTGCCCCTATGGCTTTGACCTGGATTACGATGGCTGTCCACTATGTCGATGTAAGGACCCTTGCAAAGGAATAAAATGCCCAGGTGCTCAGGCATGTCAATTGGAAGAAGTACCCTGCGAAAAAGAGCCTTGTGCACCAATTCCGACTTGTAAGACGCATTTCGATTCTTACCCTTAATTCACAAAGGGTTTAAAAGAACAAAGGCATTAACTCAGTTAAATTCTATTGGCCTGGGTCGATATTTTTTAAAACATCTAACTCAAAATCCACAATGAATAAAAATTAAGACCAAAATATAGTGGAGACAAAAAACAAATAGGCTTACTAGGGTTTGCAGTACTGTGCGCTAAAAATAGCCCCTCCCACAAGATAGAATTCATGCGTTTGTTCATTCTCTTTTTTACTTTGCAGAATTATGTTACAATACACATGACCACAGGTTGCTTTTTCATTCCATGGAGGGGAAAAATTTATCCTCTTTTGTCATAATTTTACTGCATACTTACTTTTGAGGATTTTGAAGGTGTTTTTTTTTTTTTGGGGGGGGGGGGCACTGTCCAAACTTACCGCTTGGTTGCGTCCATGACTATGTTTTTAGTTCCAATGTTGAAACTATAATTTGTTTTTATAGAAAATCGTTTTGTAACTTCTTTATTTTCTCTACATTATTTTTGAAGTTCCTACAGAAAAAAAGGAAAAAAAAATGTTGTCTTGATAATTCATTTTAGGTTTTGCTTGTTTCATCCATGGTGGATTTTACTTCATCTTTTATGTATTTTGTTTTTGTTGATTTTAAGTTTTAACACCGTCACTTTTCACTTTTCTTTGGCAAAACTTTTTAAATATTTAAAAAAATTAATGCATGTTTTTTTTTTTTTTTTTTTTTTTTTTTTTTTTTTTTTTTTTTTTTTTTTTTTTTTTTTTTTTTGCTTCTACTGTAGGATTTGGGGTGGTTGACATTGGCATCAAATCACGAAAATTTGGAACGCAAAATCTATTTTTCAAAATCTATAGGAGTTGGGGCAAATCTGTTGTTTTTTTAATTTTTCAACACAAAAACAAAAAGGGAATTTTCCAATGAAAATACCGTTCAAAAATAAGTATATTTTGAAATTTGGGGAGCAAAGAAGCCCATGGGGCACATGTCCAGGGCCATATCCAGGATTTTTTCGGGGGGTGTTTTACTAAAGATTTTTTTTGGGGGGGGTGGGGGGGATTTACTCAAGAAAACCCTCAAAAAACACATAAAAAGTTTTTTATATCCGTTTTTGTTACGTTTTTACGACTCTGACAAACATTTCGGGGGGTTAGGGGGTTCAAACCACCTACCCCCCCCCCCCCCTGGATACGGCCTTGCACATGCCACTTCCGGCAATTGACGCTACTAATGAATTGCAAGTGTGATTTGGATTATGCAGATTTAAAACCTGTATAGGGTAATCATAAAGTTCATTAGAACTTTCAGTTTCCAGTTGAATCAGCCCCCTCCCAAGTGTCTACGACCACGTCTTCCCTACTATGTGGTAGGGGGAGAAAAAATAAACGGGGACAATTCGTCATTTATTAAGTCAATGCTATTCTGATGATCCTTATAACTTTATGTAAAATTTGAAATTTATTATATGTATACATTTAGAATCATCATAAAAATCAGATTGTTTCATTCAAAGTTATTTCTCTCGTGAGCCCTTAAGATCTTTCTAAGGGGACGTGAAATATCAAAACAATTTTCAGGTCAGGTTTTCTTCAGGGGGGGGAGTTGAGGGTTCACTGGAAAAACGGTAATCCAATTGGGTCCCCCTGCCTCTTCCATATTTGTGCAGAAAGGCATATGATGCGATACTTATTACAAAAATAAGCCAAAAATAGATATGAAATGTATCCTAAATGTAGCCTGAAATATAGCATAAAATATATTAAACATTCAATATAAGCCAGTATTCTCTTCAAATAATTTTGTTTCGTATTTTCAAGGATTTTGAGAAACGTCCCCATAAAAATCAAAGTCAAACTTGTTTGCCTAACATCGATCAAGCAACGTTGGAATAACATTTGTTTTCGCTGCTAAACATTTTTCTCATAATAACTGCCAAACGCTGAACAGTATACTGCTCCTTTTTAGGTAAACAAGCCAGATCACTAGATACCCTTTGTCCTCTTGGTCTTCCTCTGACTCTAGCCGGCGGAGATAAGCCATACTTATGCGGGACAGAAGCCGGGAAGCCAGACTGTCCAAAGGACTTCAACTGTCATGTATCTCCTGGTAAGTCCAATTTGCATGACCATAATAAATATTTCTAGGAGGAGAGGGGACGTAAATTTATGCTAAATACGCTAAAAGTTACATTATTTCAAATTCAATATTTAACGTAGGAAAAAAAAAATTCAAAAGCTCTTTACTATTTATATATTTATATAAAACATCTTTACTGTTGCCAGGTATCAAAAGTTATCCACTTTCTGTCAACTGGTGTACATCTCAAAGCGCCACGCGTGCCGCGCATTTCTGCCACACGTGGCACAGTCGGTGCAGCTCTTGACACAGTTGTTCTACCACGCATGGAATACTTTCACCATGCCCGGCTAGCGCCACCCGGTGTACGTGATTTATGAAAATCGGTGGCCTTTCTCCAGGTTTTTTACGCAGTGTACCGCCCTAAGATTTTATAATTTTTGCAATTTTCATAGATTTCCCTCTATTTTTCGGAAAATCATTTGTTTTATCATTTTTGTAAATTTCCCCCTTTCTAAAGAGACCGGAGTTCGTGCTTGAATATAGAAATAAAAGCCTGAATATAGCAATAACAGTCATCGCTTTTCCGGGACCTTTAGGTGGAAGTCTATACTAAAGTGTTGTTCGCTGTGCATAACAGATTGGCATAAAGAAATGAAGTGCCAGACACAAATGAAGTGCCATTATTTTACCGATCAAAATAAATTTAATTGGTTTTGCGATTCTATCTACCTACTTTGACAATGGGAAGAATAAATGCTTTCTAAATATAATTGTTGGACAAAAGGTTAAGGATCCTCCAGAGCTATTATGGCGCATACGGCATCGAATCGACGTTTCAGTTTTTTTTTTTTTTTTTTTTTTTTTTTTTTTTTTTTTTTTTTTTTTTTTTTTTTTTTTTTTTTTTTTTTTTTTTTTTTTTTTTTTTTACAAGGACAGGTAGCAAGCCTGTCGCTCAACCTTGCGACAGCTGGATTAGAACCCAGAGTTTGTATTGCCAAGCAAACCATAAATCCATTGTGCTAGCACAGGGTTGAATTAAAATTATTGTACTTTAACTTTAATATAAATTTCAGAACGGATCTTGCGCCAATGGCCCTTGTCAATTTCACTTAGATTGGATCAAGGTTTATGTTCCTTGTGCATTTTCGAGTATGTTGTTTTTCGGTAATCCTACTGTTTAACCCTTTGATTCCTGAATATTGAAAAAAGAGAGTAAAAAATTCCGCGCCTGTTTCTGTGCTTTATTTAAGGTCATTCCGTGACGAAAATGTCAAGAAAAAAAAATTATTGATGAAAGTGAAGAAGAAACTACAGAATGGTTCCCACAGGCAACATCCGGCAGAAACAGCACATAGTCACACATCGCCTAGCTAGTGTCGTAAGATAGGAAACAGTTTCTGTTTGGCGTGAAACACAAAACCACTTCGCACTTCATACACTTCACCTTGGAGTGGGCTTGAACACAAGCTCGGCACCTCTGTTTGCTGTCTATCCAAGCTGGAAAGTGCTCCTGGCCGTCGAGTCTCGTCAAGTCTGGTGGGCGGCAACTATACTTTCTTTTCTTTGGGATAGAGCTTCGTTGAGTGGTCTACCTCTCTTAGGTGTCGCCGAGGATGCGCCAGACAGTAAGGCGGGTGCAACGTCAGTTTTGAACTGCAGCAAGTTCATGGGTTTTGTCCAGTAGGACGACACCTGCGATATAGGATCCACCCATTTATAATGGAAAGGTCAAACAAGAAAAAGAAAATTCGCATGTACCACTTGTTTCGCAACTTGAAGTCAATTCTGTACAGCTCTATCAGCTAATCGGCAAGATCAAAGCCACCATAAAGCGATTGTATTCCTTCACGCAGTGTGGTCTCTTCACTTCTATATGCTCTTTTCGCTTGCCATCCCACCTCTCACAGGTATCTTCAGGATCCACAGCTGCATAGGTTGATATCAAGTAACCGGCCTATTATCATACCACTTCACCACTACAACATTCGACTGCGTTTCCACCCGCCAGTCATACGAGCCTCTCTTCCCTGCGCTTTCATTTTGCTATCTAGTTCCAAAGCGCAGCCTTTTAACCTGTTTACTCTAACTGTAGCCAGTGTAAGTATACCCTGGTCATTTAGGGTCTGGGCCAGGTATAGTGACGAAAACCAGTTGTCGTAAATGAGCTTGTAGTTAATGTGGTTTGGGATTCCCCTCGCAAGTCGGAGGACAAAATCAGCACCAACCCCCAAATCGCTTGTATCAACTAATCCCTTGCCAGTGTACATTTCTAAATCATACACAAATCCACTTATTCCCGCTCTGGAGGTGAACTTGTATCCCCACTTATGTGGCTTTTTCGGATTGTACTGCTTCAGCGATATTCGCTGCTTTGTCGGAACTATTTGCTCATCAATGACCCGGTGTTCTTCCGGGTGTATCTTCATGAAGTTGGCTCGAACCTTTTCTATCAAGGGACAAATTTTATGAATCTTGTCATAACCAGGGTCTCCCTGAGGCTTGTGTGATACATTGTCATTGAAATGCAAATACTTCTTTATCAGTTCAAATCTGTCACGTGACAAAACATCGGCTAGCACTTAGTAACGAGCTTCGTTTGACCAGTAGCTGCGATAGGAGGGCATTTTCACTATTCCTGTCAACGCAAGGACTCCCAGGAAACGCTCAATGTCAGCCGAAGAAACGCTTAACTGCTTGCCATCTTTCTGAATTGCATATATATCCGTCTGATCGCGTATGTGGCTTACTACTTCTTTATCGAAAAACAACCTGACATATTCGAATGGGGTCTTGCCGTTCATTTCTTGGTCGACTTGAAGCTGATCTTTCCACAGAGTGTTTGGTGGGATAAAATCTACTTCCTCCAAGCAATGTCTCGTCGTCTCATTGGTTTGGAAGAAGGAATACTTGAGGCTTGTTGTGGTCGGGTTTCTTCACCTCCATTAGCTTGAGACTCATCCTGACTTTCACAGTCGTTGGCCTCATTTCGGCCGGTTTCTAATTCAGCTTCGAGCAGTTCTTCTAAAACTTCGTCAGGAGGAACATACTGCGGATCAGATGCGTCTTCATCTTCACTTGGCAGGTCTTCCAGGTCAGAAGTATCATCTGGACAAAGAACAAAATTCACAGTTTGTGCCAATGAAAGTGGGCGTAAACGTAGTTTCTTCATAATTATAGAGTACTCATCTTCCACTGTTTTTGGTGCAGTGGATGTAGATTCGTCCATTATAACCCTAAAAAAGACATATTGGTTGAGAAACTTAGTCAATCTTACTAATTGTATCTACAGGAAATTTCGTAACTTAGCTACAGTTAGTTTAGTATTTTACTACTGACAATGGCAACCCCAAGCTCAAGCTGTTCCGGATGGTTCCTCAGAGTTACAGATCCTATTTAGCATGGTCGAACCATCAGAAATTATAAGATAGTGGCATAAAAACAGTGTTGCGGGATATCTTAGCATATCACACTCTATATACGTTCAGTCGCCTGAAAAGTTCTCATTTCTGACGGATGGTTCCTCTAGGAACCACGATTCTTAGGGCCCCTCCCTTCCCTTAATTTTCACACTATCGATGGAAACGACACTTCATTTGAACTGTCAGACCTTCCTGTCTGCCAGGACAGGTAAATAAAAACTCTAGAACAAATCACTACGTTATCAATTACAAAAATACATGCCCACCTTTCTGAAAAATCCAAGGAGGCAAAAAGTACTTACTTCGACCGTGATTATCTTACCCAAAGGCGGAAGATCATAAACTGAGAAAAATACCGGGAATAGAGCACGTTGACTATCACACAACGGTAGCAACTCCGAGGGGCTAGCTTGTGTAGTTTTGATAATAAAAAATTCTGAAATTTGTGGTTCCTGAGGGAACCTTCAGGCATCAAAGGGTAAAGTGCTTCAACATAAGAAAACAATTTCACTATCATTCGTTACCTTAGATTTCAATTTGCTATCTATCCGCATAATTATACTTCTCTAATTTGCTTTGCATTTTTTAGATGGAAAATCGGTTGAAAATTATTTAAAAAACGAAATAAGCGAAGTTTAGATCATTCTCTATGAAAAAGTCTGTGTAATGATAATATAATTTGGGCTCTGTTTGATATAAACCTGACCAAAGAGTATGGGTAACTTCTAAGAGTGAGAGGTGGCGCAAGTGTTGACGAAAGAACTATCAACGCTATCTAACCTTTGGCGAAACTTGGCATTTTTTGCGGTGTAATAATAAGAGTGATTAATTTAATTAGTGGTAAAATTAGAGTAGTAATAAGTGTCTGATCTCAGTTCCTGACAGAAAAATGATTACAGAGCTAGGAAAAATGCCATGTGTTTCCCATACTCTTTGGACCTGACCCTAATAAACCAATGACATAAATGTCTTAACCATTCATTGCAAGTTACAGCTGTAGGCTCATTGAAAATCAATCATTTCAGAAGAAACATAAAACTCCACCCCCCAAAGTGATTATCAGATTTGTCAAACAAACACACCGTCGTGACTCGAACCTAGAGTGATGTGCAATTTCTTGCAATCACTCATAACCATTTTCTTACCTAGTTTTATGATTTTAGCAAGACTTCATTGTGATTTATGTGTCAAAATTACCATCTCAGACGGATACTTAATTACTGATTCTTTCCTTGAAGGTGCTTTCCCCAAGTGAAAGTTAAAATTCGCGGAGAAATCTTGTATAAGTACATACTCTTTCATAATGAGTTAATTCCGTCGATTATAATGATAAGGTCCTAACCTGTCTGTATTGGTTATCTTGATTTTTTTTTGTTTGTTTACTTTCCCTTACCGAGGAATGTTCAATCAACAGTGACAATTCAAAAGGCGATACACTACACGCTATAAATTTGAAAGGAGAGCGAAAAATGATTTCGAAAGTACATTTTAGGCTATCCAACGGTTATTAATAAACAGCTTGTTCCTATAAAGGAGGTTCATTAGCGTTTTGCCTTAAAAACAGGCAGAACCTGTTTTTAGCAGGTTTAGTTTTGTGGACCAAATATTCCAAATAAATAGGTCCAATATTCCTGTGACTAGAGATTTAACCTCCTGCCTTCATTAAGTAAATGTATCTATTAATATATATGGGATGAAAATATGGAGCATGTAGGCTGAGAGGGTGAAACCTCCTCTTATTGGGGAAACGATACCTTATTTGGAATATTGCACTTAATTTTGAAAAGCAAATGCACTAAGTGAGTTTTTTTCACGATCCATTGTTATTCAAAAGTTAAACTCTAAGCTAAAGAGCAGGGGCTGAAGCAGTGGTTCCTCCCCCATGTTTAGGGCAATTCTGGATATAATGTTAAATATAAACATAAATTACATTGAGTTTCTTTTGGAATGAAAATACAAGTTGTTTTCAACATTACAGTTCAAACGTGTTGAGAGACAATCGATAGATCACTTGCAATTACCCACAAAACAGTATTTATTGAACCCAGAAATTAAAGTGAAGCATTAATAGAAATATAGCTTAATGGGGAGGGGAGTTTTCCTCGCATACAGAATGATTTTTATCCATTTTCAAGTTATAATGCTGCCCTGTTCTTTCATTAAAAAAAGGATTATACGGGTTTCCTTGAAATTGGGTCAAATGCATACGAATAGCTATGGTAAGTCTCTGGTACCTATTCAGGGAAGGAGGAGGAGAGGACAGGGGCAAATCTCCAGCATTTTTATTGGGGAGGGGGCAAGATGGGTTTATATCCGGATAGTCAAGGGGCATGGGATATATAATACTTTTTGTCTTCCTATTATGAAGGGGGGGGGGGGCAACTTCACCCTCCCTTGCCCCCCCCCCCCCCAAAAAAAAAAAACGGCGCCACTGGAGGAGGAGATCGAAGCCCAGGCTCTTGAAACCCTAAAGTTTCTAAATTTTTTTGGTATTTCTTATTCAAAGTATTAAATAAGATTGTTATTTATTATTAAGATTCTTTAAAAAAAATCTGCATACGTGCCTGGCAGATCTACCCTGTGTTATCTCACGACTGGGGGATTCGTTGAAACTTCCAGGGAACCTAATGGAATTCGGATTCTGTTTTTTTTTTTTTTTTTTGGGGGGGGGGGGGAATGAAGTTTTTTTTAATCCGCGCAAAAAAGTACACGCTGTGGGAATTTGTGTGGTGGTGGCACTTTTTGCCTCCTGCCTGTCCATGGACATATACTGGGAGTCTCCCCACCTCCAAATCCTGAATTTTATTCGATTTTTTGCACTTCTTATTCAAATTATCCAATAAAATTATTTTTTTTTATTATAGGGCCCCCTTGAAGTTTTGTTTTATTGTTGGGTCCCCTAAAAAAAAAGTCATTCTTAAGTGTCTGAGCCTTACATCCTACATACTTTGCTGTTAGTTTTGTATTATTTAGCTACCAGAACTACAATTACTTTTATTATATAACTTCACTTTCCCTAATGGTGAATTATAAACGTTTACTTTTTATTTGTTACAAGTGGAACGGTTCGCTATGTACTTTACAATACTCTGCGTCACACCCTGGAAATCCGATATTTTTCTTTGAAGCCCCCAGCTTAGGAACAGTAGAACAATGAAATGTTACAAAATAAAAAAATTAATACTGAAACAACAGCAAAATGGAGAGCCCTAGAAGAAAAACGTAAAAAACAGGAAATTGATCTTTTTCCTTCGCTGCGCATGGTTTATTTCACAAAATAATGGGGGATGCGCCCAAGGGATCACTCTCTCAGAAATCATATACACCAGGTCGCGGGTGCCAAGCATGGTGAAACCGTGCCAAGCGTTTCAGGGAGTGTGCTAAGCGTGGCGCAGTTGTGCGGCACACGTGGCGTTCCGAGATGTACACCAAGTGAACGGAAGTCAACGCCCCTCAGATGCGCTCGCATAAACAATGAATTCCAAGCGTCTTATTTGACATCTCAAGTGTTTTGTTTATTTAGGCATCCACTCTACTCCCTTTCAAGCTATGTTGCATAAAATGTTTTTTCTCCCTTTCGGCTACTCATTTGTGAACATATAAATACACAGCATACAAGTAACTTTCGACTGAAGTGTGACTTTCTGTAGATATACTTTTTTTATTTGAATGATATCTGTTTTGTTTGACTGATACATTTTTGATGCGTTTTTTTATACCCCCGCCCCCCCGAAAAAATAACTCCCCAAACAAAAGCCTTTGATACAGCCCTGGGGATTATGCATAAACTTTTACCTCCACCCTCGCCTCGTCTCTCCCTTAGAACTAATTCTGCATTTATCTGAAGTTTCAATGAGAGTTGGGATATTTTGGCATTAAAATGCACCCTTTGAGGCATCTCCCTCTCCCATTGAGCCAACCAATTAATACATAATTTGTTCTAACGGAAAGACGAGATGAGGGTGGAGGTAGAAATTGATGTATAATCCCCAAGGCTGCATCCAGGACTTTGTTTGGGGTTATTTTTTTTCGGGTGGGGGGTAGAAATTAAAAAAAAAACGTATCAAAAATTCGAAATAGATATTGAATTATTTTCGATTTCTGGGAATACTTCTGGTCTAATCTGTTATTATGAAAGTAAAGAGTAACTTTAAACCCCAAAATGAGCAGAATGTTTTTCTGTATAGCACTATAAAAACAAAAAATTGTTTGATATTCAACAAACATTGTTTGTATTGTTATCAACAGCAAAATTGGAATTTCAACAGCTCAAATTGAATATTAGAGACCATTTTTGAATTCTATTATCCTTATTGAAAATCCGATCTGTTGAGAAACAAAAATGTTGGATTTTCAGATCCCTATTGAATTTCAATCTTGTTTGTTGGATTTCCGGTTCTTTGATTGTATTTCCATCACTATCGTTGTTCAATATTTTAGGCCTACAATGTTTTTGAACAATAAACTAGTTGAATGTTCTGACAGCTCTCAGGAATGGTCCTCAATGACCAGTTTCAGATATAAGCCCGAACAGGTCCTTCTCCTGCTCAGAGGAAGACTTTTCCACTCATCATTAAGTTTAGTGGAATCTTCGGTTTCCAGCGAAACCCAAGTAATCATAGAACAGAAATGCCAAGACCCGATAGCAACACCGCTATTTGATTTAATATTTTCTGCTTTTATTGCAAAAAAACCTGACAGACACAAAATTGAAAATGACTGATAGGCCCATTCAGAATAACTATGAAAATAGGCCACTACCTAGTTTTTCGATCAATTTCTTGCATGATCCTAACAATTAAAACTTATTTGTTTGCATGAATTTTTGTGAATAGATATGCTAATCTGATGGAAATGTAACCATAAAACCATGGCATAAGGTCAAATAAAATATCACGTTTCATTTTGAATGCTAACTTCTCTAAAGGTCATTTTAAAAAACCTTAGTATATTAGCTTACATAGCTGGAAAAAACACGAGTTAAAAATGCTTTATTATTGACCATGGCAAACCACTAATTATGCTTAAGCTGTTTAACTAATTTGCATATTGTTGTCTTTTTATGCATATCTCTCATGGTTTAGGTGCCGAATATGGCGTTTGCTGCGCTGCTCTTGACCAAATGGTGAAGCCTGGCACTTGTCAGATTTCTGGGCCAGCAGAGTGTGGTGTTCCTTGTGGCAGTGATTTCGACTGTGCAGGAGCTGATAAATGCTGCTCATCAGAAGGCTGTGGCAAAACGTGCATGCCTCCTCAAAATCTAACAGGTAAATTGCGTAAGGAACTAGTTTATATAGCACAGTCGTATTGTGACTAAGATTATAGTTACTACTGCTACTATTACTTCTACCACTGCTAACAACTCACTGCATCACCAAGCCACCTGAGGCCAACACAGTTACGCACGCTCCTTTTTCATCCAATCTGTTTAAAATCTTCCTCTGTACATCCTCCCAAGAAGTTCTCATTTCCCTTAAATCTTTTCTTACGACATCCTCCCAACCTGTTCAGTGACGACCTTCTTTTCGTTTGGCCCTAGACGGTTGGCCAACAAGCACTGCCTTTGGACCCGAATCAAGACTATCAAGAAGTATCTTTGAATTATCAAGGACTAAAAAAGAACAACCAAAAAATTGATAATTCTTAGTTTACAATAAAATTCTTTTCTGAAAATATTGATTTGTATAAACAGATGAATATATGATGAAGACAGATGAACAACTGATGAATGTTATTCTAATTGAGAAGCATTAACTTTATCAAAAGCTTCTTAGTTCCACATTTGAAGGGCTTAAAAGGTGTAGGGATAGTTATCAACAATTATCAACAAAAAAGCCCAGTGAACGCAAAGAGCAAAAGCTTAGAACAAGATTAGCAGTATAATGTAGCTAAGAAATTACCGATAATTCAAGCGATTTTTAATGTCTTCTAGCATTATTATTGGTAAAAAAGAAAGAAGAAACAGCTAAACAGAAATCTTGTCTACTTTTTTGTGCTGCTAATACAACTTTATGCTTCTAGTTTATTTAAATTGAGAGTAAAAGATGAGAAAAGTTAAATGAGATTGTAAGTTTTATGACAAAACTTAATAAAGCAATTGTAGCAGCAGCTCCCTACTATGTGTAGTGGGTTCGGTATCTATCAGGCATGCGTACTAGAATTTAGTTGTAGGAGTCACGTCATTAGGGGACAGGGGGTATCTAGAAAGAATATGCCCTTTTATAGAATAATTCTCGAAAGAGAGCGTAAAGCTCACTGTTGACGGTAAATCAAATGTGCGACGGTAAATTGTCAGTCTGACAGATATGACTAACTAACTAAAAAGTTGTTTTAACGTTCTAATTAGCGGAATCAAAATTTTGTAACTATGAATGGTAATTGTATATGTAGTTTGTATGTACGATTTAATCAACGATCCCCTTTCAAAGGTAAACGACATTTTTTGCCACTAAAACGCACACGATTAGGAGGATTACAGGCGGAAATCATTACAAGTATTACCTAAAACTGAATAGTCAAAAAAAGAAAAAAATCCTATTGTGCTAAGACGATTCGATGTCTTGAAATTCATTTTGCGAGTCATAGCATTGGCTGACCATCTCAAAGACAAAGAGCTCATTATTGAATTTTCCCAGCACCACAGGGAACTCCCAAATCAATTTTGATAAAAATTGACAGGGGATCTGTGTTAACAGTTCGAAAAGCTAACGAGAGGCTAGTTTAACATGAAGAAAACATAATCTCTTACTGATTATTAAACAAAATTAATGCTTTGTTATGATGTAAGTTTAGTTAAATCGGAATATTTTTATCTCCGGAACAAAACGGGAGAAGTTAACTGGTTTTCTAAGATCGCCAGGAGAGTAGGTGTCGGCTTTAGTTTCTGTCGTTTATTTTAATCTCTTATCCAAGCTCTACAAATGATGACAAGAAAGCCCAATCAGTTCTAAATAGTTTGGCAAAACAAACTAAAAAGTTTATAATGGAAGAGATAGGATGATCCTTTAGCGTATCGAATCCCCTTAAATTAAACTACTTTTTATGTGTCCCTTTTTTAATAGAGCAAGTTACTTTATGTCGGTAGCCTATTGGCTACACAAAGTAAAATTCACTAATTAACCAGCTTTTGGCAAGGAATTATGAAGAACGTGATATATTCGTCGCAGATTTTATTAAAGTATTATAAATGGAGTTAATATTTCAATTGAACTATTTACATAAGTAAAATTGAAAGTTGGCAAAGCACGGAGCATGTGTAGACTTAAATTCTACTTTTCCAAAAATATACTGGAGATAATATGTAAAAGGTCTTTTTAAAAAGGTTTTAGAAGTTCCACTCAAACAGAGACAGGAGAGAGAGAGAGATAGAAAGAGAAAGAGAGAGTGAGTGAGTGAGTGAGCGAGTGAGAGATAGCGAGAGGCAGAGAGAAAGAGAAGGAAAAGTAACAAATCTAGTAATACAAACGTTTTTGTTACAGTCTGCCGGCAACAGCAGGCATTTACAGAATTGATCAGCACACACCAACAGGAAAGCAAGGGATATGTTCCTCAGTGTACGGCTGATGGGAAATTTGAGGCTCGGCAATGTTCAAGAAACGGCCTAGTTTGCTGGTGTGTCGACGAGCATAATGGTGTAATGCTTCGTGGATCTATTGGCCAGCTGCTGGAGTTCACTGTAATAATTTTATTGAAGCTCTGGTTGAAAAGAGCCGTTCAGACTGTGGCACCAACTTGTGTCCACGTACTTGTCAGTATGGCTACAAGACTGATCGAAATGGCTGTCAATTGTGTGAATGTGAAGATCCATGTATGAATTTAAGTGCCCAAATGGTTTTAAATGTGAGAAAATTAAGGAGGAAGGATGTGATGGCTCTCGGTGCCCAGTCAAGCCACATTGTAAAGAAGTATTTGTAGAGCCTTGTTCTCAAGGACCTTTTTTAGCCAATGATGTGACTAAGGAGCCAATTCGCTGTTCTGTTGGGTCAAAATTCAGTTGCCCGTCTTTATACAATTGCGTCCTTAGCATTCAGCATAATGCCACCTTTTGCTGTCCAAAAAGGGAAGATGATGTTACTGGACGTAAAAATTCGGACGTAATGCCTACAGGTAAGTTCAGGTTTCGAAATTATATTTACCCCTTTTAGGTAAAAGCATCTCTTTTAACGGAAAACCCTGCATACATCGTCATAACTAAAACGGAAAGGGCATATCTCATGTTTTCATGTATCTACAAGAGAGAGAATATACGGTTTCTAAACTTTTCGAAGGAATGGCTGTTTTTTTTATTTCAAGACTTCAAAGAAAAAAAAAAACTGTATAAATTACTTTGCTTGGTAGAATGTTGATTCATTTTGCCATAAAGCCCATGGAATTATGCTTTGTAGATCTCGATTTAGTAAATTCTAGAAGACCATAACTTTCGTCTATATTGGGGAACTTTTTATCCTTTTTTTCAAAAATTGATTGTTATTTTAATCCCTGACCCTCCCTTATATAATGAAAGTACTTTGGTTGGGTGAGTGTGTTTTTGTTTTTTTTTTATCACGGTGTTTTTTTTTTTTTTATCACGGTTACAGTAGTAGCTGAGATCTAGTAAAGTGGTAGCCACGGCCTGTAGCTGTCAATATTTTTATTTTTTTTAAAGAAACTCTTGTAGCGAATATTTCCTATGTAGCACTATTTTGAAAATAGTAATCTTCATTTAGATTCAACTGGCCAGTAATCTGTAATAATGAGATGTTTAGCAGATTTATAAGTAAATACGATGTTACTTCAATGTACCTTTAATTTATGTTTGAATCTCTTATTTTTCAGCAAAATTGGTTATCTACTCATTAGAATAAAGTTATCCTTTTCCAACCAAAGAAGCTTTGGTCTTGAATCAAGGCTTCCTTGGGTATAAAATATTCATTTACAAAATAATAAATAATAATACTTTATAAAGTTCAATAAATCTAGACCAAATGCTGCAAGAGCAAAAGCTTTAGACTCTGAAAATGTTACCCTTAATGCTTTAATTGTACCCTTGTTACCCTTAATAATGAGGCGCAATAATATTGCCCTTAATAATGCGTTTGAGTTGCATTAAATAATTTCTTAGACCACACTGCTTTTCCACTTACGAAAAATTAAGAGAGAAAAAACGGGTTTAATTTAAATAAAGCGGTAGAACAAAAAGGGAAATGAAAAAACAACAACCAAACATTAATTAATACAAAAAAATCCGAATATTTCGCCTCCACTTTCGGGAGCCTTTATCAACGAAAAAAAAAAAACAAACGAAAAAAAAAGAAAAAAGAAACGGTTATTAAAAATAAAACCATCTAAAAAAACGACAAATTAAAAGCACGGGATAAAGAAAAGAGAGAAAAAAAAAAAAAAAAAAAAAAAAATAAATACAAGTCACATCATAACACTTCCAGGACTTCTGCTACTCACTGAACAATGTCTATAGTGTTACTTACTATAGACATTCGTTTTTGTCTTGTTCAGTGAGACAAATCAGTTCTGGAAGTGTTTAGGATGTGAGCTATGTATACATATTTTTTTGTAGTCTTTTTTTTCTTCTCTTTTTTCTCCCGTGTGTTTAGTTTGTCATTTTTTTTAAATGGTTTTATTTTAAAAAACCGTTTCTTTTTCTTTAAAGTTCTTTTTTCGTTGAGAAAGATTGCCGGACGTGGAGCCGAAGTGTTCGGATTTCTTTATTAGTTAATGTTTTTTGTTGTTTTTTTTTTATTTCGTTTTTGTTCCCTGCTTTATTTAAATTGATTTGTATTAATTACTGCAGTTAAAATACTAAAATTAACTTCAGTAATTGACGCTGCAATTATTTTCAATTTCTAACACGCTACGTCTGTAAAGAAAGTGAGTGCTTAATATTTTCTAACCTAAATTCTCTAATCAAAAACCAAGTCCTTCTTAGGTGTTGCACAAGGATAGATAGGTTCTATCCAAGGAAGAACAAAGTGATTGAAACGGAATGTTTTCTTAAAGAAGCAACAGAGTTGAAATTCTTTGTGTTCTCAAATTGTTATTTGCAACTTCTAGACAATGCCAAAAACTTGTTCCTTTAATTATCGATGCATGAAGTTCATTGTGAAAGATGCCGGGCGTGGCTCTAATTAAAACAAGTGTTTTATCTTGCCGTTTCCTTTGCGTGGTTTTAAGGCGTGTATTAGATACGTAAAATGACCGTTTAAGTCGTAAGTATACATTTCAAGTTTTTTAATTCTTGAGCTTGCCACCATTGAAATGTTAGAATTTATACCTTTATTGATCTATCAACCATTTCAGCTTGAATTTCATGGTGGTAAAGGTGACACGTCCTTCTCAAGAAAGTTTTTCAATAAAGGTGACACCTTTTCCTGAAAAACTGGGCTTATGACATGGAGTTAACATTTGTCAAACTGCGCCTATCCCTTTTTGTTACTTCCAATATAGTTAAGCATATACGACAAACTCAAATTGTTTAATTTTCGGTTAAGAACCCGAAATAAAAGTAGGTACGGATGCAGTGATTTTTTTTGGAGGGCACCAAAAGTTGGGAGGGGAGATTAGAAAAAGAAAACAATACATGGTGAATTAAGCGGAGATAAAACATATTACTAGCAATTTGTGAATTTCCAAGATTCTATAGAGTGCATGGTTTAAATATCTCCAACCCTGAGAACGAGCCTGTCCCCATCACTGACCTGTCTTAAAAGCAATGGAAGGAAATATCCCCTGAAGCTCCACTAGGTGCCTTTCTGTATAGTCAACATTAATGCTAGTGTTATTTTCTCTTCTGAACAATCAAAATGGCCCATGACCACCTTTGATGATGTGATATAATACCGTCCAGCACTAGAGTGACATGGACCTTGGCTTACAAAAAAGACACAAAATGAAAATGCAAAGAAGTAAAACTGACAAAAAAAAGATATATTCTACCTCTATTATGGAAATACTTTTCATTTCCATCTTATTCCCTTCACAATAAAATTATGTGAGCAGCACTGTGATAAGGATATATTTCCCAACAATCATCATATCCAGTTGGCAATTACTCTTCAGAATTCCCATCATCCATTAATTCCGTATCACCCTAATCCCAAAAATTTCATCCCTCCAAACTTTCGACTCCCTTTGATAGTACATAAAGTGCTCCAAGTAACCAATATCCCAAGACATTGGGCCAAAAATATTGGCTACTATGCAAT
Source organism: Artemia sinica (assembly GCA_027921565.1). Classification (NCBI taxonomy): domain Eukaryota; kingdom Metazoa; phylum Arthropoda; class Branchiopoda; order Anostraca; family Artemiidae; genus Artemia; species Artemia sinica. The sequence goes on from CM051262.1 coordinate 55,482,578, forward strand.
CTAGACCTTTCTAAATACTTCCTATTGTATACAATTCTCCTTCTTGAAATAACCCACCTTGTATTCTTCCTCTGAAGCCAACTTTAAAACAAAATCTCACTTAAAAGTATCATAAGAATGGAAGAGATGAATTTCGGTTTCTGATATCACAACAGTTTAAACAGGCAGAACCGATAAAGCCCTCGCCAAGGCCAAGAATATTATAATTGGTCAGCCTCAAATAAGTTCAGATCCCCTAAACCTACGTTTTAGATAAATGTAGCTCAGGAAGCGGACATAACCTCTATCATGAACGGGTATCGATTCAATCGATTTGAAAAATTAAGATTAGCAGAATTTCATTATACCATTTAGCTGAATACTATTCGCAATACGAAATCCTATTGTGAATGGGAAATGCAAAAAAAAAAAAAAAAAAAACAAAACAAAAAGAAAACAGAAAACTACAGCACATAGACTGAATAAATAAACATTTTCTGGTTCTGCTGAAGTTTGCTCAAGGCAGCTACCCTGGGGTTTTTGTTCAAAACCAACAGAGCCGAAGCGAGATAGGGGCTGGACGATACGGGTTCCTTCTTGAGATTAATTAAAAAAACTTTTCCACAAAATAAGTTTTTCAAAGAAAAGTAAAGAACTCCATTAAACCATAAAAAATGAGCAAACTAAAATCTCTTTCTATAGACACCTTATATATGCCCCCAGGGCATAAATTACAACCCTTACCCTGAGGGAGGTGAGGGGGTTATCATCTTCAAAGACCTAATTTCCAGAACTTCCAACTACGTTAAACAAAATGGCTATATCAAAATTTTGATTGGATGTGTTTGTGGAAATGGTGGGCGTATGAGGGGCGTTAGTGGCTCTCCAATAACTTTCAATTATTAAAAAAGGCACTAGCCTTTTCGATTTTCAATCGAATGAGCCCTTTTGAAGTTTCTACGACAACGCTTTCAATAAAAACCTTATATGCCCCCAGGGCATAACTTACAACCCTTGCCCCAAGGGCTCTGAGGGGGTTATCATCCTCAAAGACCTAATTTATAGAACTTAACTACGTTGAACAAAATAGTTATCTCAAAATTTTGATTGGATGTGTTTGGGGAAAAGGTCAGCGTAAGAGGGTGGTTAGTTGCCCTCCAATCACTTTCGACTATTAAAAAGGGCACTAACCCTTTGAATTTCGAATCAAATGAACACCTTTTCAAGTTTCTACGACAAAGCTTTCAATAAAAAACCTTATATGCCCCCAGGGCATAACTTACAACCCTTATACTGAGGGCTGTGGGGGGGGGTGGGAGTGTCATCCTCAAAGATATAATTTCCAGACCTTTCAACTACTTTGAACAAAATGGCTATCTCAAAATTTTGATTGGATGTGTTTGGATAAAGGGTGGACATGTAAGGGGTGTCAGCATTCCAATCACTTTCGATTATTAAAAAGGGCACTAGCCATTTCAATTTCCAATCAAATGAGCCCCGTTTTGAAGTTTCTACGACAACGCTTTCTATAAAAAAAAACTTATATGCCCCCTGGGCATAACTTACAACCCTTGCCCTGAGGACTGTAGGGGGGGGGGGGGTCATCCTCAAAGACCTAATTTCCAGAACTTTCAACTACGTTGAACAAAATGGCTATCTCAAAATTTTGATTGGATGTGTTTGGATAAATGGTGGGCGTGTAAGGGTGTCAGCATTCCAATCACTTTCGATTATTAAAAAGGGCACTAGCCATTTCAATTTCCAATCGAATGAGCCCCTTTTTGAAGTTTCTACAACAAAACTTTCTATAAAAACCATAAATGCTCACAGGGCATAGCTTACAACCCTTGCCCTGAGGGCTGTGGGGAGTGTCCTCCTCAAAAACATAATTTCTATCTGGAAATCAACTACGCTGAACAAAATGGCTATCTCAGAATTTTGATTGGATGTGTTTGGGGAAATGGTGGGCGTGGAAGGGGTGTTAGTTGCCTTCCAATCACTTTCGACTATTAAAAAGGGCACTAGCCACTCCAGTTTTCAATCGAATCAGCCCTTTTCGATGTTTCTACGACAACTCCTTCGATACAAAGTGTCCTGGTCTAGAACCAAAAAAAAAAAGAAAATAAATAATACATTGTGCCAACATCGTTCTTTACTTAGGCAGCGCGATTGCGCTGCCTATGATTCTGACTGACTAACATCATAGAAACCACTGACAGAAATTGTGATATAGACTCTGGCAGCATTTAAATAAAGACAGTAGAGTGACGTATGCAAGAAAGGAAACCTCCTATTTTCATATTGTATTTTGTTAATACAAATACTGCTTGCACCAAGCGGGATTTAAGGTTAATATATTCATAACATTCTAAGCCTATAGTATTTACCAACGTATTTGTTAGAGGAAGAGCTACTGAACAAAGCAACCAACCAGGTCACTTTAGTCGACTGGTAATGGTAATTAAACCATTAAGTAATGACACTAATTTCTAATTATTGTAAGTTCAACCAGCTTTTCTCTTTTCCATAGGATTGCTCTATTATATACACTAAAATATGATCATTAGCGTTCGGTAATACCCAGTTTTTAAAATTTCTATTTACCCTGATATTGAGTGGCTCGTTGACAATGAGATTCTACTAATACCTGAGCCACGTAACCGCCACACTTGTGGATACAAACGAAATTACCTTCTACTGCAGCTTCCACGGGTGTTTTAATGAGTTCTCTCTGTTCAACGTTTACGCCGAGTTTTCATGACTGACCAATTAGAATTCAGACTCAAAGAAACATTTGTTGGAGAAAAGATGGAAAGTTTGAAGTTTCCATCAGTTCGAACGGAAAAGTATGAACAAGAGTTTTACATTATTTATGTTGACTCTGAAAAACGATACAAAGAAAAATTATTAGTAGGAAACACTTAGAAACAAATTAGTGTTAATGAGGCTTCTCAAACCAAGTTTTTCGCCAACAATTATTTGATTCTGTGGGATAGCCTAGGTGTGACGTTAAAAGCATCGAAGAATAAGGGTCATTCATGAAGTTTTTTCCCGTAGGTATGGCAATAGCATAGCTCGAGGATAATTCTTAGAAACGGGTAGTACTAATTTGTAGAATCAGTTGAATCCAAATGCGTTCACAAAAGATGTTTAGCAAGTATTCCAAGCTAGAACCAATCAAGACTGATTGATTTGAAATCAGCTAACGCCGACAGTCAGATTTTTTTTTCCGAAAAAATGTGATCCGGTAGCACTTTCTAAATTACAATGTAAAGCTACGGCATTGGCTGGTTCAAAAATTAAATGATCTAGAAAATCAAGTCGCTAGCATCTGGTAATTCCGGGATTAATAGGTTAAATCTATGTTTAAAAAAAATCTTCATTATGAATAAGGCCTATTATGTTGTGATAAGCTCTGGTACAATAGGTTTTTTGACTAATTTTTAAAGGATTTTGTTGCTATTTTCAAATTTAAATCTTTTCAAGATGTGATATAAGGTTCATAGGAAAACTTCAAAGATGCTTAAGAGCTCTGAAGTAAAACTTCATTGGATTTCTTGAAATACTTTCAAATTGACAATAGAGAAAAAAACGCGTAAAAAGTTTGTCAAAACCCTATGTTCTGAACACACTTTAGTTTCAGAAAGTTTCAAATTTGAATTGATCTTAAATAAAATAAGACTGATTTAATACATTTTTTTATATTTTAAGTATGTCAGGTTATGAAGCGACTGACTGAAACGCAGGGAAGAGATCTAGCAAACAAAGGCTTGTCATTGTCTCTCATGGAACCAAGATGCAGTCCATCTGGAGAGTTCGAGCCGCTTCAATGTGATAGAGCAAGTTGCTGGTGCGTTGACGAGTTTGGAATGGAGATTCCGAGAACAAGGTGAGCAATCATAATAATATTGAGCCATATTACAAGTTGCAATCAAGTGACAATTTTTAACTTTCAGCGAAAGTTATTTTCAAATTTAAGTTTCATTTTAAGCCATTAATTTAGCTTTGCGCAAGCACTAATGGCATTCTAGCTTTTCAGGAGGAAGGAGTAGAGTGTCTGAGTGTTGGCAGCACTACGCTTATTTGTGGTAAAATTTTGCGATGTAAAGTATGTTTGACAATTTATTCAGTTTTTTGGTTTGAAAAAGACATTAGTGTTTTCTTTCTTTTAAATTCAATCCTTTGAAATGTATGGAAATACAGTGGGCTTATTAAAACTTTCGCTTAAACGATTTAAATTTGAATTGCAGTTAAAATTAATTAGTTTTAATTTATTTAATAAATTAAAAAATTACACTCCAGCCTTCTAGGGGGGGGGGGGGGATTTGAGGGTTTGCAATACCACTCTGATATGTGGTAATTTATGTTCGTTTATAATTTTACCATGAAATATCCACAATTTTAGAGTATCCGTTATGGTTGCTATATTACGAAATCAATAACTGATTAAAATAAAGCATAAGAAAATATTTCGGCCTCATAACTAATAGCAAAATATAAGGCAAAACAAAGAAACAAACAAAAAACACCACACAAAAAACTCTTTCACAAAATAAAGATGAACTAAAAACCATAAATAAAATATTGAAAGTGCCTCAGCTTCATCATCTCATAAAAGTTCAGCTATGTTTATATTTATATTTTTTGAATTGCAGGGGTCCAAAAGGACTTGTGAAAGATTGCAAGCGTTCTAGAAACGATGTAGATTGTGAAGGATCTAGCATGTGTCGACTCGGCTGTGATTTTGGATTTGTTATGGACCCAAATTCCAATTGTCCAAAGTGTGAATGTAGAGACCCCTGTGAAACCTTGAATTGTCCTGAGGATAAAACATGCAAAATAATGACTCCTTCATGTGAAAAGGGAGATTGCCCACGTCTTCCTTTTTGTAAGTAGCGCTTTTGAATTAAGTCAAAATGCAAGTCAAAATATTATATGCTATGTAATGTAAGAGTTAATGTGGGGTAAAACCGTATCAAGCCTGAAAATGTTTCTTTCGTATTGAAAATTCGAATTTTTATGGGCTTTTGAGCCTTGTAAATGTTGCTTGCCTAGTCGTTCCTTGAAAATTAAGGATGGGCATGGACACCAAAGTCACTCTGACAGGGCCTTTATTTTAGGTCTGAATATGATGAATTTATTTTAGGTCTGAATATAAATGGATATCCAAAGAATAGACATTTTCGCTCTTCTCAGTCGTAAAACAACAATTTTGGCCCTAACAGGGCCTAACAGAGCTCAAACATCAAAAAGAGCAATTGAAGGCCAAAATCTTCCAAATTTGCATGAGAGGTCTTTCATAAATCTATATAAATATATCAGAGGAAAACTTTACCCTAGAACCGCTCTTCGTTTGAAAGAACTTGTTTGGATTAGCCATTAATAGTAGGCTTTAGGGGTGGGGTCTGGGGTAGGGGTCTATGGAAGTATTTTAGGTTTGAAATTAAAGATTATTTTTATCCTTCTCTTCACAGGGTAGTTCAAATTTTGCTTTACTGGAATAAATACAGATTTCCGAACGCTTATCTATTATTTTTTTTTTTTGTTACTCTGGAATAAGGGACAAATGTGTTGAAAGGTTTCTTATTTTATCCTAATAGTTTCAGGCACCAGACTTGAACTTCATCGTAAGGAGTAGAGGGCTCTGGGGAACCAGTAACCCTAAACTCTCATATATAGGGTAATTTCTGTCTTCTGTCTCTTCTTTTGGTTTTAGCATCGCACCTTGCTTTTACTTTTTTTTTCTTTTTCTTTTGCATTAAGTCTAAGAAACTGATGAGACTTGCTTTAAGAATTATTGCTTACTGGCCTTATTCTAGCTTTGATATCAAACAGTCCGTTTGTAAAAAGGATGCGGTCTTAAGCATACTAAGACATTTTCAAGAGTAAAGACGAAGGAAAAAATAATGCCACTGTATTTGTTAGTTTTTACAAGTTGTCTGCAAACCCTGGAAATCGCTGATTTGGAGACCAAAGAGATGTAAATCATATGGCAAAGTACCCATTTACTTTTAAAGGTCTACATGATATAGGAAATATCTGGGTTGTTACAATTTTTTCCCTTTAACTTATACACAGTTTAAAATGATTTTCTAAAATAAATTTTTACAGGTGTCGATTCTAACCGTCGCTCATCTGATATACAAGAAGAAGAAGAGGATGAAAGAGCATTTTCATCTCTTTCATGTCCTGGAGATAATTACACAGGCAAAATAGTAACTTGCAAAATACGTGGTAGATCCATGAATTGTCCCACTGGCTTCGGGTGTTATTCGAATACTACCGTTGAAGGTGCTTTAGGCATTTGCTGTCCTGTTACAGGTAATAATGCTCTTTCTACTACTCATACTTAGACTAGATATGTTTATGACCTTTCTGCTGCATTGAATACTTCGAACCAGTTACCTACCAAGAAATTTATTTTGGGGGACGGCTCCCAAAGCACGGGAAACAGGAGAATTATATACAAAAAATGTGCACAATTATGAAAACAATCTTTAAAATCTTGCGATTTCGGTAAGAGGAGGGGTAAAAACCTAAGGCCCTCCTTTATGTGCGCACCTGCTTCGAAAATTCATTTTTAAAAGAAATCGAGTTCAGAAAGGGTAATAATTCGACATATAGTTTCTCCGTGCTAAGTTTAAATACAATCCTATACTTTCAGCTATGATGTCCTATAGCCCTTGAACAGCTGTAAGACCGCCTTGTGATAAGAAGCAGGGTAAATCTGGAAGCAGTAATAAAAGCGAACTAACTGTAGTGTTCTGAAAGACAATTGTATATCGAAATGAAAAAATTATATAATAAAAAAAAACAAGGAAGAATCCAAAAATTGAAAAAAATAAGAATTTTAGTGTTCGTTTTTGAGGTTTGTCTTGTTTTACTTTGTCCTCTGGACTTTATCTGTATTTTTACTCGTCGCTTTCTTTATGCACTGAGGACGGTCGAGTGGAGATTTCTACCAAAATATTTGCACGTTTTGGAAGTTCTAGAAATCCTTCTAGAATTTCCATAATTAAAGGTATATGCAAAATAATGAGAGTGCTATTCTATTGTGTCCCCGCTTGCAGGGCAGAACCTTCAGTAGAATTGCATTCCGTAGACGATAACTAGATTCTGATATGAAAGACGAGCTTCAGAGTCTTTGTATCATATCTCAGATCTAATCATGGACCATGGACCTAACTTTTACTGTGCTAAGGCAGAAGGAATTTTTTATGAATTCGAGTATTGCCTTTAAGCTTATTCTTTACCATGGTTGAGAATTGGTTAAATCTAATAAAAAGTACATGGCAACCCTGGGGGTATTATAATCCAGCGCTCACAATTTCAGGCCTAGGGGTGCACAAAACAACCACAGCAAGGTCTGTTAGCTCGGCAAAGATTCTGAGCTTTAAAAAACGTCTTCCCTTCAAAGGAGAGAAAAAAAAAAAGAAGAAGAAAAAAAAAAAATGGATTCCAGTCCAAAATTTTATCTTTTTTCAAGAATTTGCGAAAAACTGTGTTCTAGTCCTTCTACATTTCAGTGGAAGTGAAACTGACTCTTCAAGACGAAATATCAGTACTTTGATTATATAAGATCGAACCTCTTCTTAGCTAAGTTATCTATTATGGACTGCCTCCCCCTAGTAGTATAATATTTGTTGGTATGAATATATAATGAGTCGGAGGTAGTAGGCTTGATATTGCTTGTGCAGGATGTCAACTCTTGTTGATGGAAGAGCATCTTTAAATGTGGAAAGTCATGTCGTGATCAAGATGGGCCCAGGATTGCACAAAGCCTCCATTCATACTGGAAGAATAAAAACAAAAGAGAAGAAAACCGAGAATGGGGTTTTTATAAGGCCAACGAAATACTGGATGGAACATAGTGTGGCTTCTGTAGAGCCACAGAAGCAGCGTACATAGCTCTGTTGGCCTCAGGTGGCTTGGTGTTACAGCGAGTTGCCATTAGTAGCAGCAGTAGTACTACTACTTCCCTGTTGCAGCTTCAATCTTTTAATTAGACAGTCAAATATATTTTTATTTTCTTGGAATTGCCATGCGAACTTTCTGCTGTGTCGTTTAATTCTAATTCACTATCGTAATTTTTAAATTTTAGGATTGTTGGCTTCTTGTTAAATCGTCAATTTGTTCTTATGCATAGTACACTAAAAGCATAAGAAATTCTATTCCTTTTTCACGAAAGAACTCTATCAAAAGTATCTTCTTTGATGATTTTTTTTTTTTTTTTTTTTTTTTTTTTTTTTGTAGCGGACCTTCCTGAGAAGCAAGGTCAATGCCCATTCCTAGTACCAACTTCCATATCTTGTGATATATCATGTGTGACTGATCTTGATTGTGAAGGAAGTAGTAAATGCTGTGCAAATGGCTGTGGCACTCAATGCACTGCTCCACTTTTGAAGACAGGTGAGTATTTGACAAAATTATCTACTTGTAAAATATAAGGTTACAGCTTTGAAATCTGCTTAACGTAAATGCAGTATCCAGTTCTTATAAGATTTGATGATACTTTCAATATTAGGTAGGTTAGGTTTATACCCTAACCATAAACCCTGGCAGTTTGGAAAAACTGGCATAAAACTGGCAGTTTGGAAGTTTCTATCATAGACACTTAAAGTAGTTGTAGGGTTTCATTCCTTTTGCAAAATTATAGCAATAAAAAACACAAAAAGAAATCGTTACTTTGAATTGTTAACCTCGCTTTATTTAATTTTGCTGTGAAAGTGCTTTGAAATCTGGTTAAAAAAGTTCTTTAAAACGTAATTTAAAAGCTTTTAAAAATTATACACTGAAGTTCCTGTCGCCATTAAAAAAAAAAAGCAAAAAAAAAACATAGTGCACCAAGAAGGAGAAATTGATTGTAAAGTGCAAAAATTCTAAACAATTTACGTAAAAACCACCGAAACTCGGATTATTCTTAAGGCACGAGCATTGATTCAAGTTTCCTGAAATTTGGATGTTTTATTTATTTTAGAATGGGAATTGAAACTTTACAATTATCCTGCTTAATATGTATCTGATATTGTTAAAACTTATAAGTCATTTCTAAGTGAGGTTTGGGATTTATATGGAAACATGACGTTGGACTGTTTCCAAGAGAATGTTTCTTAGAGACTCTTCGGTTGTGTTCCAAAGATACTTCCAGAAACTATATTTTTAGGGAGAAAACGGTTTTATTAAGGTTTTTGCTGTACCTACATACGCTCGGATTTCTTTAGTTATTTTGAATGAATAATCGATTCAGCATGTAACATATTGTAACATATTGTACAATATGTATTAACATATTGTAAACATTGATTCTTTGATGTTTCTAAAATGTAAATGCCTTTCAAAAAAGAAAGCAGAGAAATTCTTTTACTGTTAGACCTGGTTTCCTTTTTTTTGCAACCTAGAAATATTTTAATGAACATGTATCAGTTACATGTAGACTATATTTAAGTAAGTCAATATGTTTTCCTTTAACATATCTTCCTCAAATTAGCAGTTGTTCGTATCTGTTGAATATAATTTGGGTAAAAAATTACATATTTCACCACTCCCCGTTTTATGTAATTTTTTAGGTTGTGTCCAAATGTTTTTTATGAAGGAATTATGTCCAAGTCCTCGAATGCGCATGCTTCTCCAAACGTTCCAACCCCTTCAGAATTCTCTATTGAGGTACTATAAAGATTTTTGACGAAACCAACTATAAAACACGCTTGAGATAGATCAGCTTTTTTTAGCTCATTTTTAAGTTGGAAACGAATTTTTCGTTTAATATCTGAGATTAACTGAAATTAAATTGAGAAAAAAGGACTTTGCACGGGCTACGTTATAGTCTTACTTTTTGATAAAATACAAAATTACGTACAATTTCAGCGCTGATTGTGTGTGCCAAATTCTCGACTTGAACTTTAATTGACTTTCAAGCATAAAATTTGTGGTAGAATAATCACAGTCGGGATTTATTTTATCAAACAGTTCGTGGTAACGGACTGTAAGTAAGGAGCGACCCGGCTCAATAGTAATCAAAGCTCTAACAAACAGAATTTGATACCAATAGATACATCACAAGAATCAGATTTTTATGCTGATTTTAAACATATAAGTTTCATCAAGTTTAGTTTTTCCTATCAGAAGTTACGTGCCTGAGAAAATTTGCATTATTTTTGGAAAAAGGGGAAAACACCCCCTAAAAGTAATAGAACCTTAATAAAAATCACATCATCAGATTCAGCGTATCAGAGAACCCATCAAGCCTCTATGTGCTAAAATGAGTTTGAGAAAAGAGTTTGACTCTTTTCTCCCAGCTCTATTTTTTTAAAACAATAAAAAACTTTAGCGTAAAGAGCAAGGCATTGAGGAGGGGACAGCCCCTTTCATATACAATAATTTCTGTTCGTTTTAAGTGTTAATGTCGCTCCTTGCTTTCAGTTAAAAAAACTTGTTTTTTTATTTATTTTTGTTCGAAGATCGGGAGCCCCAAGCTGTTGTTCTAGTTTCTATGTTTATGGTTTGTAAGCAACTTCTTCTGAAGCCCTAACAATATCTTATGTATCTCGAATATATCTTCCATTTTTATAAAAAGCTATAATTGTGAATATTTTAATCACGTGTGTGTGACCTTCTTAATGGTAAACCCCGTTGAGTAATCTCAAGCTTACAGGTATTGTTGTAAGATCTAAAAAATTTGGAGGGAGAGAGTCATCCCCAATAAATATATTGAAGTGGGGTCAAGGCAAAAATTCTTATGCTTGAAACTTTAGAGTGGACAAACAAAACTTTAGAGGCAAAATTAGGTCTATAGGGGACAATACAAGGTATATAGGGAACAGTACGAGGTCTACAAGGAGTATTTGTGCCGTAGTGATTGACGCCTCTGTTTACAGGTACAATAATATGTAACCAAATGCATGTTCAAATATTATATTTATTTTGTAGGTTGCGAGCTGGAAAGAGACATTATGTCTCATAGAGCTAAGGAATCAGGTTTTCCCACAAACAGAGTCTACCTTCCAAAATGTGACGTAAATGGAAAATATGAAAAAATTCAGTGTCATCCTTGGACAAGAATCTGTTGGTGTGCTGATGACACGGGAAGAGAAATAGAAAAGACACGAACACCTCCTGGTAATTTAACTCTGTCACGTGTTTTGTTATTGCAATAATACTAGCAATTGGATTCAAAAGCTATTAAATCATATACAAAATGCTACAATAATTCTCTGCTGATGTTAAAAAAAATAATAGTAAGCAATGAAGCGATAAATAAATATAGCCAAATATAAAAATTTAGGAAATCATGAATAATTGAAATGAGCCTTAGTATATACTTGACATTGAAGCTAAAAAGGATAGAAGCAAATCATCAATACCTTACACAACTTAGCTTTCTCTTATGTTCGAAAGCTGTTGGTAATTTAATAAAATACTAAATATACCTTCGTCATTGAATTGACAAAAAAAAAACAAGTGCTTCACTTGTGCATCTCTTTCTTCTCCAGAAACTTTTACAAAAAAAAAAAAAATGGTTGACAACTTGCGCGAGCCTGAAGAAACATCCTTATGCATTTACTGTGTAGACGTAATATAACTTTAGACTGATAAGAAATACATTCAACTTTAAATAGATATATGCATAAATTTGCAACACTTTGTAGAAATATCTGACCGAATTTTTTTTTAAAGAGTCTTCATAACAAAACAATGAAAACTCAGTATTTTCATCCAAGCTCCATGGTGATCCTTCGCCAACCCATTAAGAAAAATAATATAGATGTTTGTACCTGTAATTTTTGCTACTATTTGAACAGTATTCATTTAAAAATTGTCTTGGGCTGTCTTTTTTTGAAAATGAAGCAGAAATCTCAAGTTTCACCCTATATTAGTATTACAAAAATCTCATAGCTTTAACAGTCTATCATCCTTCATTGTAAAATAGGCTCTAAATCTTTCTCTCATAGCAGCCCTACAGGTTGGTATCGAAGCATATTCGAACAATTTACTGTTTGATAGACAGTCAATCAAACGATTACCTAAAATATCCTTAGGCAAATCCTCTGCAAAATATTTAACAGGTCTTCCTCGGCCTTCCAAAGCCCCCAAGTTTCCAAGCCATACTTAACCACTGTCATCATTTTTGCATCGAATATTCTAATCTCAGTTTGCGGACTTTCCTTCTTAGTTTTTCAAACTCTGCTCAACTACTAAAACAGCCATGTGGCGAGGCTATTATATTTTTTACATCCCCCATCTTTTCTAACAATACTACCCAGATAGGTGAGGCTATCCACCTTATCAATTGTCTCGTTACCTAGCGTCACCTCTTCATTCTTACTTATTTCTAGTCTAGAAAATCTCATAAACTCCATTTATTTTGCTAACATTCTTATCTGCATGCTTAAGTCATCTACATATTCTAGAACGTTCTAGTCTAGGACATAATCATTATCTAGGACATTCAAATCATTTGACAGTCAAAGTCTAGGAGAGTTTTACCTTCCCATTCTACGTCCTTCTATAGCCTCTGTCGTGTTACTTTAGGACACAATCCTTATATATAGATTGGATAAAAACGTTTGTTTGATAGAAGGAAATATGTATCAAAGTCTGACGTAGAAACTGGAAATAAGCATTTTTTTATTCTCCAGGATAATTAAGTGAAAATGATATAGCAGACAAATGAAATGAGGAGAAAGTCGAATCATGACTTCATTTTCTCATTATCTATGGAACTTTTTAGCAAGATAGTTATGCGATTATTTTTGGTTGTTTTTTACCAAGTGACGGCAACAATCTCCGTAAAGCAGCTGGCCAAAGTTTATGAATTTTTGGGAGAGGGTGGAGGATTTTTGATGGCAAAAGGTGAACGACTGAAGTTGAGAAAAAAATTTTAAACTCAGTGTAAACGTTTATGCACAGTATCTCGGTAAATAAAAATTTTGTATACGATTTGATTAAATAATAAGTTGTAAGCTTTCTGCGATTACATATTACTGAGATCCAAAAGACTAAGATAGAAAGGGGAAAGAATCTCAGCTATTGTCTAAGAATAAAGATAAGAGGCGACAGTAGTTGTATGCGTCTATGTTTGTTAAACACAGGCTCAACCTATATTATGTAAGGGGATGGGAAAAGGATACGTCCTTCAAAATGGGTCTAATTTTTCCTGAGGGTTCATTCGAATTTAATCTTGGAGAGGGCTGACCTGGGAACAAATGTGCAAACTTTTTGGCAAGTTTCGGCAAGCTCTTCAAATAGTTAATTGCAATGTACTGTGTTACTTCTGTGTAGTATGTGGCTCGAAAAGTGTCACACATCTTGGCAGTACACTTCTTGACACAATCCTTTTAACTTGTAATTTTAGGTATAAAACCCACGTGTGATTCAGATAAGCAAACTGACGTCTGTGAAGTATTCAAGTGCAATTTAAATTGTCCCTACGGGTATGTTTTAGATACAGCAGGTTGTCCACTTTGCAAGTGTAAAAATCCTTGTGATAAGATTAGATGTGGAGAAAAACAGATTTGCAAGATGATCCAGGTAATTATTGTAAAAAGCCTTTAATGTATAATTCGGCTATTTTTTCACTGTTTTGACTTTTACTTTTTAAGACTTACGCACATTGTATATGAACATGCTTTGATTGTAAAACCTCAACTAATTTTTAGATCATGCTGTCTAAGCATATTAGTCAAACAAAAAAAAAAAAACGATTAGAAAATGTTCACTCAGTAAAAGAATAACAAGTTGTGATATTTGGACAGATATTTCCACTAAATCCAAAGACTTTTGCTAAGCCATCTTTAAAAAAATAATTAATAACTTAAAAACTGTCTATGACTATACAAAAAAACTTGAAATGCTATAATTTACGTTTATTTCTCTTAGAAACAATCTAAAACTGGTTAGAAACATCAAAGAAACCCCGTTTTTTCTTTACGTTTCTTACGTTTCGTTTGATTAATTTTTCGCTAATTAATTCTCTCTTGACTAATTAATTTCAAATAATTAATAACAGCAACTCAACATGTCTTTCTTTTTTAAAGTTGTAGTTGTTTGTCTAAGTAGCTTGTCTACTTTCTCTATTACTTTTTCTTTTTGCATTGTTTCGGCGTATAGTAAGTGTCCTTTGACTTTTATTCACCCTAGAAAAGCTTTGATTTTCACCTTAAATATCTGATTACTGTTTAGTTTTATATGCTCTAGTGATAAATTAAAATAATTGCAAATTGTGTCAGCCCAAGCTTACACGGCAGAGGAGCTTAGAGGAGACATAAAGCAAATAAGTAAAATCCAAGAACATAACATTAAAACATTGATCAAAGTGTGAATGCCTAATTTATTCAGGTTTTCTGAGGGAATCTTAAAGACAACTCTTTAAAGTCACACCTTCAAAGTTGGCTATAAGCCCATTAATTATCTACATTAATATTCTGAACTAAGCCTTAATAGCACAGTTCATATAATTATCCAGTATGATCATTCCCTATCTCACCCATTATAAAAACCCGGACCGGGGTGCGAGTGCTCCGGAGAACGTTTTTGCAGATATAAACATAAGCGAAGTCAGATCTTTTCGTGGGTAGACAAGTCAGACTGTGATCTAATCGGAAACAAGTGGAAACCCGCTATTACGAATAATGCACTTTGTTGGAAACAATCGGAAACAGACTAACCCGCATTCCCGCTAATGCAGAAATAAGTGGGAGGAGCTTTTTGTTCGCACCGAGGACGAAGACCAGAAATGATCTGCGATAAGCTTACTGGATAATTATATGAACTCTGCTTAATAGTGACGGCTCTTAATTCTAATGCGCATAATAAGCCTCAAGTATGGGACCACATATTCAAAGTTATGGATTTGCAACATTGATGTAAATGTATGCCAGATTTGTCTCAAGTTTACCACCTGGATCTTATTCCTGTTACGATGATATTCCGAAATTATCATTTTACACATTAGAATTAGACATTTTTAAATATCTTTAATGCTAAGATGAGTTAATGTGAATTGTTGGATGGTGGATTAAGGTGTAATGTGAAGATGCTAAGTTGATTCTAGTCATTTGGAGTTATGAGTATATGAATAAAATCTTAGGAATCACGTTTAAGTAAGTAAGTTTATTTGTAACCCGCAATATAAATAAATGCGGAGTAAAAAAAAGAAAAAACAAAATAATATTATCCACAAGGAAAGAATAAGGAAAACACAACGTAAATAACTTAACAATATCCATAGAATCACTAATCTGGAAAAAAATTAGTGAGGGGGTCACTGGCACATATCTTCCTTGGTTTAAAGTTGAGAGAGAACAAAGTTTTAGTTTAGTAATAAAAAAGTAGATAGACACATACGTATTCTTACCCAGATTTGGATCAGTTTTTAAAAAAAATATGACCTGCCATAGAAAGCTAAACGGTGTGAATGATCTGTAAATCCCAGAAAAGTAATGCAGACTGAAAACATTCTTGAAAAATCCGCAATTGCCAATGTATTTCAACTCAAACATTTATCGAGAATTATCATTCATTGCCTTTTTATTACTATTATTATTACTACCACTACTAAAACTCAGCGCAGCCCCAAGCCGCCTGAGGCCAACACAGCTACGCAAGCTCCCTCCCCCTATTCTGTTCAAAGCCTTCCTCTTTACACCCTCCCAGGAAGTTCCCATTTCCCTTGAATCTTTCTTTAGGACATCCTCCCACCCCAGCCGCGGACGACCTGCTTTCCCTTTAGCCTTAGACGGTTGGCCGAAAAGGACAATCTTCGGCAATCGGTCTTTATTATTATTATTATTATTGTTATTATTATTATTATTATTATTATTATTATTATTATTATTATTATTATTATTATTTATTATTATTATTATTATTATTATTATCATCATTCTTATTATTATTATAAGTAATACATTTTTAAATTATAAATCGAGGCGCAAAGAATTTAACTACAGCGCCCCAAAGCAAGCTTTGCAAGGGCCTACTGTCCAAAACAATGGCAAGAAAAATTAGAAAAATTATGTTTAGCAGATTAAAACCAATGCAGAGAAGGAAATTTAGAATTATTTCAAGGAACAAGAGTAAGGTGATGAATTCATATGCCGAACCAAAAACAGACGAACACATACAAGACATAGCATTTCTTGAAGCTAACCTTTTTTACAGCTTAATTGTACCAATGGCGCTTGCCCATATCTCCCTATTTGTGTCCCTCGTAAGGATAAGCCCTGTCCCTATGGCAACCCTTTGTATGATAGCACAGGAGTACCTTCAAAATGTGGACCACTCGGTAAAGGATGTCCCAGTAGCCATAGATGTCTCTTGGATCCTTTTGGGGAAATAGCAGTATGCTGTCCTAAACCAAGTAAGGGATTTTTTCTTTGTTTATCTTAGTTGTCTAAGTAATTACACTGAAAGTTGTTTTCTTCTTTTTAATTTCAACTGAAATGAAGATTGAAGTCAAACTGGAATTGCTAGGGAGTCTTTAATTCTATTCTGATCAAGTATCATGCTTAAAAATAAGAAAAAAATAAATTAATAGATACAATTAACAAGTGCAGCAATACAGTTCAATAACAGTTAAAAGACAAATGCTAAGTAAAAAAAAAACTTCAGTTGAAACGTGAAGACGTTTTGTGCCAGAATGCTTTTGATTGAAAACTTGGACATCGGTTTAGAACTATCTAAAAGCTACTTATATAAATTCTCCGGTTTTGTGGCTATTCTGCTACTCGGTGGCCTATTTGTTTTAAGCGTCTATGCAGTCCATAAAAAATGAACTGTTAATATTGATTACAAATTATTTCTAAGCTTCATTCGAGGGATTCGATTAATTTGAGGCTCTATTAATTTATGCATATGGCTATATAGCCAGCACCGGCTATTGTGTGGAAGGTCCTTTTCTGTAGGTGTGGTGGCTAGAACTTTAAAAACACTTTATAGGCATAAATTTTCTAACTTATCTAAAGAGGTCATGCAGATCATTATGAAAGAGGGAGAGAGATTTTCTCCTTCATCTCCATTCATTCTGTGAATATATTTGGACCAAGCCTACAATATGGGTGCAGCGGGGTGACAGCTTCCCTCTTATTATAGAAATAGTTTAATATAATATAATAGATTACAATCATATGCTTACCTACACAGAAGGGGGGGGGGTAGGCGGGTGCCCCCAAGAACAAGATTTATCGAGATAACCACCCTTGCAAAACGGTGGAAATAATGACTCGAACATTAACTTTGACATATCAGTCTCACCCCCCCCCCCTGGTAAATATTTTAAGGGGTTCTTTTTGATTAAAGGATTATTGTGTAAAACTAAACCTGGTTTTAAAAGGAGGGGTCGAGGGAGTGGCAGCGCCCATCACATTTAAGAGGCCCTAGAAAAGAAATTAAAAACGAAAAAAGCAAACAACTTTTTCCCTTGAACCTGCCCCCCCCCCCCCCCTATTTTTAACACTAAAATTTCGAATGATCTCTCCACCTAGTGCATGACAGTGCAGCAGATTTTTTTTTAAATAAAAATTTGTTTTTAATAAGAATGAAGGCACTTCATTAATAATCCAAATTTTCAGTCCGAATCTTTCTAAGGAAAAGAGAATACGAGGGTTTCAAATGAAAGGGAATCCTTTAAAAAAGGCATTTCATTCTAAAAGCAAGGATTTTAGTAAAAAATAGTTTTAAATTTTCTAATGATTATTTTAGGAGAAACTTGTGCTGAAGAGCTGGATGATGGGAGTAGTCAATGCAGTTCTCACAGTCCTCGATGGTACTTTAATGCAAAATCAAATCGCTGTGAACAATTTTCCTACACTGGTTGTGGTGGTAATTTGAACAATTTTGAGTCGGAGCAAGATTGTCGAACAACATGTCCGGTTCTTACATCATGTCAGAAGCTTAGAGAGAAAAACCTTCGTTTAATTGAGAAATACAAGAAAATTGTATTTCTCCCTAAATGCAAAGAAGGTGGGGAATTTGACAGCACACAGTGCTTAGATGAGTTAGGACTGTGTTGGTGTGTTGATAAGCATGGAGAAGCTATGAAAGGCACACTAACTAGAGGAAAACCGATATGCAGCGTGAGGCAGGCAAGACAGCATTCTATAGATAGAGAAAGTAAGTTATTTTTTTTACTTTTAGCTGTAATTTGAAAGTTGGTGTTGCGGAGCTCAAACCTAAGCATTGCTCTAAGATAATAAATACTAGGAAGAAAATTCAACCAAGCGTTAGTGCTACGTGAATTTCGACTTGTATGGATGATTCATAGAAGTATCCTCATTTTCTTTGACAATTATTTCTATTAAAAAGATTGGCTGGCCAGAACAGCGAAAATACAAAACGAGAATAATTTTCAGCCAGCGATAAAAAAAACAAGACAAAGCAAATATTATGGCAGACTTCTGCTAAGTCGTCCTCAGCGCTCACAAAAGGGAAGGAAAAAAGATGCATATAAAAGAAATAAGACTAACATTTTGAAATAAACTTCATTAAACCAGAGAAACCATTTCTCGAGCCACTTTTCTGGTTTAATGAGGTTTACTTCAAAAATTTAATTCATTTTTCTTTTATGTGCACCTTTTTTCCTTTCCTTTTTTTTCGAACGCTGAGGATGGCTTGCCGCCGAAATCCGTTAAGCTGCTAAGATAGCCAAAAAACTATTTGAAGCAGATTGCTAAGATAGCCATGCATAATACATTTTAAGATATAACCTTAAGATGTGTTATACATGGCATCAAACCGGCCAAAAAGCGGCAAGCTATTTTAACTTTGGTAGTGTGTTTCCATGACGCCATGTGCAATTCAGTATTTTAAGTGTTCGGCTAGTGGTTCAGTTTAGTAAATTGTGAATATTAAACGTCGATATATTGTTTTGTGTGTAAAATTTTTAATTATTTATTTGATAGAACTGCTGCTCCAAAAAACTTTCATTTCTGAAACTTTTCCTTCTCTGATGTTGGGATCTGGTATTCTAGAACGTGCTGTAAGCATTTTTGCAAGCGCACCTGAGATTGATCCAAGGGATGACGGCTCGTCTGCTTTCTTTAACATTTTTTTTCTCCGTTTGAAAAAGCCCTTGAGTCATCGATATAACGTCTTTGATATAAGAATTCGATTCGAGTAGAATATCTTCGATATAATCAATATCTGTATAACGTCCTTCAATGAACATTGGATTTATTGTCTCTATAGGTCTATTAAAAATAAGTAATAAACATTATTATAAAAATTATAATATTATAAAAATTTATAATAGGTCTATTAAAATAAGTAATAAACTTATTATAAAAATAAGTTCTAGTAGGATTATACCATAAAAATAAACGTCACTTTTTGTCCTAGTTCTTTTAGAATGACTCGTGAAACACAAGGGCCGTTTAATTAGAACAATGAGCTTTTTTAAAATTTCTTAAAACAACTTCAGCATCCATTTAGGATAGGATTCATTCAACTGGAAATTGGAAGTTCTAACGGTCTTTAAGTCATAAGTCATATGATTATAGTAAAATGAGATTTTCACAAAAAAATGTATTAAAAAAAAAAAAAAATTAGTACGCAGGAAGGAAAAAGCGAAGGAACGAATGCGGGAAAGAAATCAAAATGAAAAACAGAATCAAACAGTCTGTGTCACGAACTGCAAGTAAGGAGCGACGTGGCTCAATACTAACCGACACTCTTAAAACAGAATTTTGATATCAGTAGATATAGTAAAAGAATCGGCTTGTTGCTGATTCCAAATCCAAATTGATTAAGCTTAGTGTTACCCGTCAAAAGCAACGAGCCTGAGAAAATTCACCTTATTTTCTAAAAAGGAGGAAACATTTCCTAAAAGTCAAGGGCTCTTAATGAAAATCACATCATCAGATTAAGCGTATCCAGGAACCCTATTGTAGAAGTTTCAAGCTCCCATTTACAAAAATGAGGAATTTTGTGTTTTTTTTCCCAAAAGAAAGATCACGGACGCGTGTTTATTTGTTTGTTTGTTTTTCGTTTGTTTGTTTTTCCAGAAGTGATCGCATCGAACCAATAGTCCTAGAATATGGGAAAAGGGCTCATTCAGACGGAAATTAAAAGTCCTAGTGCCCTTTTTAAGTGACCAAAAAGATTGAAGGGCAACTAGCCCCCTCCCACCCCGATTTTTTCCTGAAAGTCGTCCGGTCAAAATTTTGAGTTAGCCATTTTGTTCAGCATAATTGAAATTATTATTATAATTTCAGAGATAAAATGACCCCCACATAAAATGACCCTTTAGAGATAAAATGACCCCCACACATTCCATGGGGAAAGGTTTTTAAGTCATAAAATTTGCCCATTGTTTATGTATAGTATTTGTTACTAGGAAGTCTGTATACACTATTAGGGTGGTGGGGGTGAATTTTCTGCTTGGGGATTTTCAACGGGGAGAATTTTTAATGGAGAGGGAAGTTTACGGGGAGCGAACGTTCCAGGGGAAATTTTACACTGGGTTAATTTTCCAGAATTCCTATACGAATTTCTTTTATTAGTCTTACTTTCTCTTTGCTGACTCAATTTTATATGTGGAGATGTTAAGGGGAAAAGTCCGGGGAAAATTTTTACCTGGTTGGATCTGTCTAGAGTATCTTTCTGTAGGGGGGGGGGAATTTTTTTCACGGGAAAAATTCTCCGTGGGGGAGTTTTCCACGGAGTAAATTCTCAAGAGGAAATTTTCAGCGGGAGTAACTTTCTACGAGGGGGTGGGGCTTTTGGTGGAAAGCTTTTCCACGGAAGAGGGGATTTCCAGCTTGATTTTAAAAACAATCTTTTCAAATGAATGTGCGCTAAAAAAAAATTTTCACCCGTAACCGTCCGAAAGAAATTTTTTGCGGTGAATATTTAGCTTCAATGGAATTGTCTGGGATGAATTTTTCTGGTGTGCTGGCAGGTATTTTGTGTGGGGATAACTCCATGGAGGAATTTTCCATGGGAAGAAGGAATTTTCTATGGAGGGAGACCTGATTTCCCGGCACAATTTAAAATCGATCAGAAATTCAATAAATAAAAAACAAGTTTTTTCAACTGAAAGTAAGAACCAACATCAAAACTTAAAACGAACAGAAATTATTACGTATACGAGGGGACTTCCCGCTCCTCAATATCTCTCTTTACTCTAAAGTTTGACTTTTTGTCCCAGTTCTTTTAGAATGAATCCTGAAACACAAGGGCCGTTTAAAAAGAATAATAAGCTTTTTTAAATGTTGTAAAAAAGTTTTAGCGTGAAGAGCGAGGCATTGAGGAGGTGGCAACCCCCCTTCATATACTGATAATTTCTGGTCGTTTTAACTTTTGACATTGCTTCTTACTTTCAGGTGAAACAACTTTTTTTTTATTTAATAAGACGCAAGAACAAAGAAACGATGGAACACTGTAATAATCACAGGAACAAACACGAGGAGGACCAAAGAAACTAACCCGGGGATGAACAAAAGAAAGAAAGGAGGAATGAGCGCATGACTAAACACATTAACTAATATAGGGACAAACATAATAAAAAATAGCTCAAGAGAATGCTCATTTGATTGCAAATTGAAAGCCGGTAGGGAAAACTCCCTGAATTAGCACCTGTAAAAAACGAAACTTTTTAAGTGTTGTATATGAAAAACTAGAAAATAATCGGCCGTCAATTTTTACAATTCAGATACTGTATTACAATTTAACCTGCGGTGATACCGTCGGTTAACCTCTGCTTTGGAATACGCGACCCAAAGTTCGATCCTAGCTGCCGTAGGGTCGATATGGAAGGGGCCAATTGGTCAAACACATTCCTTTGCAACATCACGGGTGCTGGGTGAGATACTCGTATCTGGTCCCATGACTGCATTTCATTACAATTTGAACGGTCAGGATAGACTGAATACTTCTGCTACCGCAAACGCCTCATCGTAACACCAAGCCGCCTGAAGCAACACAGCTATTCGCACTCTTTCTATACCCCAAATATATCTAAAGCTTTGTACTCCAATCCCTCCCAACCACTCAAAAATTCAAAAATGGAGTAAATTTATCAAAAAGAAAATAAGCTGAGTAAAGAAGGACCCAATTGAGTCGAATGTCCTTTTTTATTAAGGTAAAATCCTATTCTCTAAATTTCCGGTCTAAAGCCCCAGAAGCATCAAGTCAAATTCTTAGAAATTAAAAGGAAAATATTAGTAATATTAAATTATAGTCGCTGTGCAAAACGTAGACTATTCTTTTAATTGGTTTCAACCCCTCTCCTCTTCAATTTTGCTTCAAAGCCAAGGAGCTAGATTAACACATAGGCTTGTAATCTCTTTTTTTGGAATATTCATCTATTGAATCTGTTTATAAGACCCGATACCCCTTTTGATTCTAGAATAACCTTACGTTCTGCTTCCCTTGGCAATGCCTGGTAAATTTTAGAGAGATATCCAATTATTTCAGTAAATGTAGGTCTTTCGCTGGCATCGACTCGAAGGCATTTTTTAGCAATCTCATATAATTCAATAGAATTTCTATCTTTAGGGATATTAGCCTCAAACGTTTTCGTGTCAATTGATTTTTGAGGAGTGTAACTTATTACTTTTACCTGTTCTAATGGACAGTGACAGGTAATTTCGGCTAAAACTACTCCATATGAATATACATCACTCGATGTGTCGTATTCACCGCCTGAATAAACTTCTGGGCTACTCTAGGAAAGTCTTGAATTTCCCCATACTTACCTTTTTTGGCTTTATCTGGGATAACATTTGCTGACATTAAGTCGGAAACTGCTGCAGTGTCATCTTCTTTAAGGAAGATATTCTCTATGCTCAAATTTCTCTTGATAATGTTGCTATTGCTCATATGTTTCATACCAGAAGCAACATCCCTTGCGATTGATACGCGAGTGTTGATTGACAATTTTCTTTCTATGAGGTTGTCTCTGAGGCTTCCTTTGGATGGATATTCCAAGACGTGCTGTGGACCTTCCCAAATTGTGCTCAAAGCAGTGGAGCCTAAATATTTCACAATATTCTTATGTTTTAATCTTTGCAGTAGCACCGCCTCTTGGTCAAAAGCATTTCTGTCACATCCAGTAAATTCCTTTATCATTACCGAAATCGAACCTTTGTACAGCGCCTTATAAGTTTTTAACTCAATCCTATTCGTCAAACTTACACAATATTGGAAAAATCATTCGGATCTAACTGTATAATATCTTGACAGACATAACAATATACTTCAATTATGCTCTTGTGCTTTGTTATCATGAATCAAGTTGTTTTCTTGAACTGAATGTTTCGTTGTAATTTAAAAAATTATGCTAAAAATTGACGAGCTATGAGTTAAATCTTTCAAAACAACCAACAAGCAGAATAAATTTGCATTTTGCAGATTATCACCTCGATTCCTAAAACAGTAATAATAGCTTATAGGAAAGAACTACTGTTTGAACTAATTATTTTTTTCCATTGGCATTTTTTTACTTTTATTATATAACTCTATATTATTTACTATTGAAATTATCTGCTTTTTACAAATTCTTTTACTTTATTACTTTCTTATCACTCTTTACTTAAACAATTTTTTTTTAATGCGTTATATTCTTTTCTTCACTCACAGGAACACATTTTAATTGGAGCTGAGATGTTTAATTTCTTGTCGTCTAAACCTGAGAATCCTAAAAATCCTGCTCTACCAAGCAACTGGTTACATGTAATAGTCAACCCCCCTTGTTTAGAAATATAAAAGTATATAATAAAAAGTAAAGAAAATGTACCAATAGCAAAAATAATTAGTTCAAACAGTAGTTTTTCCTATAAGCTATTATTACTGTTTTAAAAATTGAGGTGATAATCCGCAAAATGCAAATTTATTTTACTTATTGGTTGTTTCGAGAGATTTAACACATATCTCGTCAATTTTTAGCATATTTTTTTTAATTACAACGAAACATTCAGTTCGAGAAAACAACTTGATTCACGATAACAAAGCACAAGAGCATAATTGAAGTATATTGTTATGTCTGTCAAAGATATTATACAGTTAGATCCGAATGATTTTTTCCAATATTGTAAGTTTGACGAATAGGATTGAGTTAAAAACTTATAAGGCGCTGTACAAAGGTTCGATTTCGGTAATGATAAAGGAATTTACTGGATGTGACAGAAATGCTTTTGACCAAGAGGCGGTGCTACTGCAAAGATTAAAACATAAGAATATTGTGAAATATTTAGGCTCCACTGCTTTGAGCACAATTTGGGAAGGTCCACAGCACGTCTTGGAATATCCATCCAAAGGAAGCCTCAGAGACAACCTCATAGAAAGAAAATTGTCAATCAACACTCGCGTATCAATCGCAAGGGATGTTGCTTCTGGTATGAAACATATGAGCAATAGCAACATTATCAAGAGAAATTTGAGCATAGAGAATATCTCCTTAAAGAAGATGACACTGCAGCAGTTTCCGACTTAATGTCAGCAAATGTTATCCCAGATAAAGCCAAAAAAGGTAAGTATGGGGAAATTCAAGACTTTCCTAGAGTAGCCCCAGAAGTTTGTTTCAGGCGGTGAATACGACACATCGAGTGATGTATATTCATATGGAGTAGTTTTAGCCGAAATTACCTGTCACTGTCCATTAGAACAGGTAAAAGTAATAAGTTACACTCCTCAAAAATCAATTGACACGAAAACGTTTGAGGCTAATATCCCTAAAGATAGAAATTCTATTGAATTATATGAGATTGCTAAAAAATGCCTTCGAGTCGATGCCAGCGAAAGACCTACATTTACTGAAATAATTGGATATCTCTCTAAAATTTACCAGGCATTGCCAAGGGAAGCAGAACGTAAGGTTATTGTAGAATCAAAGGGGGTTTCGGGTCTTATTAACATATTCAGTAGATAAATGTTCGAAAGACCTACATTTTCTGAAATAATTGGATGTCTCTAAAATTCACCAGGCATTGCCAAAGGACTCAGAATGTAATGAAATTGTACACTCAAAGAAGCTTTCGGGCCATATTGGTCAAATATGGCTCTGAAGTTTGGGTGTAAAAAAAGCGGATGAAGATTCGCTAGATGTTTCCCAAAGAAATTGCCTAGGGATTGTTCTGGCTACCCGGGCTGACCGACCGTATTTCAAATAGTAGCCTGTACGAAAAGTGTTGTTCAATCCCACTTTCTAGGGCTATAATGAGAGAAAGGTTGAGATGGCTAGCGCACGTTCTGCGGATGAAGGGTGACAGATTGCCAAAGATTGTCCTTTTCGGCCAACCGTCTAGGGCTAAACAGAAAGCAGGTCGTCCGCGGGATGGGGAGGGAAGATGTCATAAAGAAAGATTCAAACTTCCTAGGAGAGTGTAAGGAAGGGTTTGAATAGATTGGGCTGGAGGAGGAGCGTGCGTAGCTGTGCTGGTTTTAGGCGACTTGGTGCTGCAGTGAGTTGTATTACTTAACTGAGAATAATCAAATTGATTTACTGAAAAAATGTGCTTTGTCAGTTTAATATACATATGCTGATATTTCTTCCTTAAAATCTTAATAAATTTTTTATAAAAATGGAAAAAAAAAAATGAAAGTTTTGAATGTTTAATGAAATTAAAGTTATAAAAATGAAAACATTTAAAAGAATTTTTTCAGTAAAGTACAAATTATATTCTGGCTTTTAGAAAGTATAGGTGTTAGGACCCTACTCATATTAATTTCTGCTCGTTTGGGTTCGACCCTGTTATATATTTTAAATTTTGTTTGTTTTGGGTTTTATTTATTTATTGATCGGGATTTGTGGTAGTTGTATGCTTGATAGATTATTTGATTATATTTTTGTTCATTTTTGGTTTAACGGGGTTCTTCATTTTTTTGAAAAACTTATTTTGCGGAAAAAGTTTTTTTTAATCAATTTCTGTCTGTTTTATATTGACATTAAATTAAAAAAAAAAACAAGTTGTTTTAACTGAAAGTAAGGAACAAAGTTAAAACTTAAACGAAAATTATTCAGTATATGAAAGGGGCTGTCCCCTTCTCAACTCCTCGCTCTTTACGTTAAAGTTTTTATTGTTTAAAAAATAGCATTGTGAGAAAGAGTCTAACTTTAGCGTAAAGAGCGAGGCGTTGAGGAGGGGACAGCCCCTTTCATATACGGAATACTTTCTGTTCGTTTTAAGTTTTAATGTTGCTCCTTACTTTCAGTTAAAAAAAGTTTTTTTTATTAATTTTTACGTTTTTGAATTAATGCAGTTTTTGATTTTGGCTCACCGTACATGAATAATTAAAACAAAATTTGCATATTAATTTTACTTTTATTTGGTTAAATGGCTTTCTCGAAAATTGCTAAATTTTATTTACGAACATTTTTATTAGTAATAAATATACGTAACTTACGAATTAACTTACGTAAAGAACTTCTATATTCATATATTTTTAATACGTATATTAGGGGGTTCGCCCCCTAGTCAATATCTCGCTCTTTACGCTAAATTTCGAATTTTGTTCCAATTCTTTAAAAATGACCCCTTAATCACAAAGGCCGTTAATTAGAATACATCGTTCTTATGGAAGTACTAAAAAACCTTTGGCTTAAAGAGTGAGGTATTGACTAGGGGGCGAACCCAATCATATACGTAATAATTTCTGTTTGTTTTAAGTTTGGATGTTGCTCCTTATTTTCAGTTGAAAAACTTGTTTTTTTTTTATATATTTAATTTCTGATTGTTTTTTAAATAATGCTGGGAAATCCAGCGCCCCCTTCATAGCAATGTCCCTTCCCCCATGAAAACTTCATGGAAAGATCCTCGCACATAACCCTCTACTCATCCCCCCCCACTACCAGAAAAAAAAAAACCCTGAAAACGTCTTTATACTTCCCAATAAGCCATACTATATGTAAACCACAGTTTATAGACAGTAAGCTTATCGCAGATCATTTCTGGTCTTCGTTCTCGGTGCGAAAAAAGCTCCTCCCACTTATTTCTGCATTAGCGGGAATGCGGGTTAGTCTGTTTCCGATTGTTTCCATGCACTTTGTTGGAAACAATCGGAAACAGACTAACCCGCATTCCCGCTAATCTGACTTCGCCTATGTTTGTATCTGCAAAAACGTTCTCCGGAGCACTCGCACCCCGGTCCGGGTTTTTTATAATGGGTGAGATAGAGAATGATCATACTGGATAATTCTATAAACTGTGATGTAAACATTGGGTAAAGTTCAGAACTTTCAGCCTTCCCCTCGGGAGGAGCTTTGGGGGATTAAGTCATCCTAAAAGATATATTTATCATATTTTCGACCATCAAAATGGCTATCTCAAAATTTTGATCGGGTGACTCTGGGAAAAAATGAGCATGTGAGGGGGCCTAGTTGCCCTCCATTTTTTTGGTCACTTAAAAAGGGCACTATAACTTCTAATTTCCGTTTGAATGAGCCCTCCCACGATATTTTAGGACCACTGGGTCGATACGATCACCCCTGGAAAAAAAACAAACAAAAAACAAATAAACACGCATCCGTGATCTTTCTTCTGGCAAAAAATACAAAATTCCACATTTTGCAGATAGAAGCTTGAAACCTCTACAGTGGGGTTCTCTGATACGCTGAATCTGATGGTGTGATTTGAATATTAACTTATATATTGAAATCAGCATTAAAATCTGATTCTTTTGATATATCTATTGGTATCAAAATTCCGTTTTTTAGAGTCTCGGTTACTATTGAGCCGGGTCACTCCTTACTTACAGTTCGTTACCACGAACTGTTTGATAACCTTTTTCAAGGCTGAGCCTCTTCTAAAGTTAAATAACCATCCCTTACATAAAAACCTTAAATACCCCCTGAGTATAACTTACAACCCTTGCCCCTAATCTCTCGGGTTTGTTTCAAGCCCAAAAGCCTTGTTATATGCTATTTAGACTATTTTGAATAGAATAGCTATCTCAAAATTTCTATTAGATGCATTTTGGGACAATACGACGTGTGTATGTGTGTGTGTGTGTGGGGGGGAGGGGTAGCTGCCCTCCGATAACTTGAACTCTTAAAAAGAGCACTAGATCGTCTGATTACCAATCCAATGAGCCCCCTCCGAAGCTTATTCGACCATGTTTTCTATAAAAACCTTATATACCCCAGGGCATAACCTCCTCCAGACCTTTCAAATACGTTGAACGAAATATCTATCTCAAAATTGTAATTGGAAGTGTTTTGGGAAATGATGGGCGTGGGGGGCATTTGCCCTCTGATCACTTTGGACTAATAAAAAAGGCACTAGTCCTCTTAATTTCCAATCGAATGAGCCATTTTTGAAGCTTCTACGAAAAAACTTTTGAAGCTTCTACGACAAAACTTTCTGTAAAAACCTTACATGCCCCAAGGGCATAACTTGCAACCTTTGTCCTGATGGTTATGAGGGAAGGGTTGTCATCCTCGAAGACATAATTTTTAGACCTTTCAACTAAGTTGAACAAAATGACCATACCAAAATGTTGATTGGAAATGTTTGGGGAAATGATGGGCGGGGGGGGATTCTCCCTCCGATTACTATCGACTATTAAAAAGGACAATAGCCCTCTCAATTTCCCATCGAACGATTCCTTTTTGAAATTTTTACGAACCGCTTTGTATAAAAATATATATGCCCCCGGGCGCGTTCAACTTTGTGGCGGAAAGGGATGGGCGTGGAGAAGGGGGTTTGTTACCTCCAATCACTTTCGACTATTAAAAAGGGACACGAGCCCTTTCAATTTCCAATCGAATGAGCCTTTTTTTTGAAGTTTCTAAAAATATTATATGCCCCCGGGCATAACTTACAACCTTAGCCCTGAGGGCTGTGGGGGGGGGGGGGGGGGGAACTAATTTGTTTGGGGAAATGGTGGGCGTGAGAGGGGGATTTGTTACCCTCCAATCACTTTCGACCATTTAAAGGGCCCTAGCCCTTTCAATTTCCAATCGAATGAGCCCTTTTTGATGTTTCTACGATAACGCTTTCTATAAACACCTTATATGCCCCCAGGGCATAACTTACAACCCTTGCCCTGAGTGCTGTGATGGGGTTGTCATCCTCAAAGACATAATTTTCAGAGATCTTTCAACTACGTTTAACAAAATGGATATCTCAAACTTTTGATTGGATGATTTTGGGGAAATGGTGAGGGTGAGAGGGGTGTTAACTGCCCTTCCCCCATCACTTTCAACTATTAAAAAGTGTGCTAGCCTTTTCGATTTGCAATCAAATGAGCCGTTTTTGTAGTTACTACGACAACGCTTTCTATATAAACCTCATATGCTCCCAGGGCATAACTTACAACCCTCGTTCTGTGGGCTCTGAGAGGGTTATCATTCTCTAAGACCTAATTTCCAGAACTTTCAACTATGTTGAACAAAATGTCTATATTTTGATTGCATATGTTTGGGTAGATGGTGGGCGTGGAAGGGGTAATAATTGCCTTCCAATCACTTTGGGCTATTAAAAAGGGTACTAGCCTTTCCAATTCCCAATCGAATGAGCCCTTTTTGAAGTTTCTACGACAACTCCTTCATACGAAGTGCCCTGGTCTAAAACAAACCAAGAAACTAAAAAAAAAAAAAAAATAATACATTGTGCCAACATAATTATTTACTTAGGCAGCGCTATTGCGCTGCCTATGATACTACCAAGGTAAATTAAGCTTCCCACCTGATCAATCTTTTCGTTATCTAACGTCATCTTTTAGTCTACACTTATTCCAAGCCTTAGTTAGTCTTCTTGATAGTTATTTTTAAACCTATTCTAGCTCCCTGAACTTGCAAACCTCTAAAAGTTCATTCATTTTGCTCACACTTTCATATAGGATGCTCAAATCATCAGCATAATCTAAGTCAAGGAGAGCTTTTCCTCCCCATTTGATTCCTTGGTCTCCCATTGCCTCTCCTGTGCTTCTTAATGACAAATTCCATCAAAATGATCCATGTAAAGGAGGTTAAAGCATAACCTGCTTAACTCCTGATTTAATACAAAACCAGCGGCTAACCTCATTTCCTATCTTTACCGCAGCAGTGTTATTCTCGCACAGCACTAATCACTTTAATGCATTTGTCTGGTATGCCATACAAGGATAAGACCTTTGCTAAAGCTCTTCTATCAACAGAATCAAGCGCTTGCTCATAAACTATAAAACTGATCACCAAAGGTACCTGATAACGCAGACACTTATGAATTACTAACCTAAGAGTGAAAATTTCGTCGACACATCCTCTACCTTTTCTAAAACCGCACTGTTCTTCTCTTTTAAACTTTGTCTACAGCATTTCTCAATCTAAAAAAAGGATCATATTACTAAGTAATTTGCTACCTACAGAGAACAGAGTAATTCCTCGATAATTACGACACTCGCTCTTATCACCTTTCTTATACAGTGGTTTAATTAAGGTTTTCCTAAAATCGCTAGGTACATCCCCTTTTTCAAAAATCATATTCATAGTCTTCAGTAACTTATTTCTAACCTCAGAACCGCCATATTTAAGAAACACATTTACCATAATATCAGCACCAGGAGCTTTATAATTTTTTAATCCTTTTAGTACTTTTGCTAATTCTTCCTCACAAAACAAATCTTCCTTCACATCCAAGATATCACGAACTTTTTCATTTTCTTCTGTATCTTTTCCTGCAAATCTATCTCGGTTATCATATTCTCAAAATGTTCTGCCCATCTCTCTTTAACGCTTTCCTTATCACTAATTGTGGCCCCATTCCTATCTTTAACTGGGACAAGTCCAGACTGACTACTCCCTCTCAATTTATTAACATGCCAGTACAATATTTTACTATTATGCCATCTAGCTGCATCTTCCAGATCCTCGGAGGTTTTATCCATGGCATCCACTTCACCCCTCCTTAATTCATATTTTAATGCTTTCTCCACTTTCCTTATATTCATTTTCTTTTCATATGGTCTATCACTCAGATAATTCTTGTACAAGCCCCTTCTCTGTATTAAACATAAAGCTTTTTCACTAATATTCCTAGCTGCGGTCCAACCTCCTTCCCTAAGACACCATCAGCAACTTCACAAGTTGTTTTCCTAAAATTATTCCATCCATCTTCCACATTGTCAAATTTTAAACTCTCCAGTTTAGCATTCAACTATTCCTGGAAAGTTTCTCCCAAATTCTCATCCTTGAGTCTACCAACATCATAACTTCTTGGGAGGTAGTTACCCTTTCGAAATTTCATCTTTAAATTAACCCTAGACACTACCAGATGGTGATCCTTTACTTTTACCATCAATCAGAGCACTCCTATATGCCCTAGTACTATTCTATTGATCCCGTCAGTCTTCAGTTTACGATAACATAACCAATAAGGTTTGCTTATTGTCTTACGTCTTACCATCACGTGAATACCATGTTAACTTATAGGCCATTTTATGACCAAGCACCGTGTTGTTATAACTAGATTATTATACCCACAAAATTACTATAGTCTGTAGCCTAATAAAAACGCCATAATAAAAACACCATATGCCTACCTGGGACCCTGTCTATTTGCTCCTGTATTTGTAAGTAAAATTCATCTGAGTCACTAGTATCTCCCTCAGTTGGTTTTACAGGGGCATATACTACTATAACTGATACCCTGAACTTTTGTCATGAAATGAGCGATTAGTATTATATTGTTAATACCTTCCCAGCCTAAACAAGACTTAGTAGCTTCCTTATTCATCATGAGGTCTACTCCCTGTATGTGTACCCCATCCCTCCTGCCTGAGTAAACAAATTCTATATCATCTCATTTAATGCTTTCTACCCCTAGATATTATTTTCTGAAAACTCCTAATCCATTTCAAATCGTCTGAATTCGTCAGTCAACGTGTCGATACGATATTTTTTTTTAACGTCGTAACATCCCAAGTTCCAATTTTCATGTTCTTTAAATCATTAAAATTATTTAGCCTCAGGAAAAGCAATGCTCCCGGATACTAGTACAGGACGGGGACCAACACATCTTCTCAAGTCTACACCGAAGCACTTAAGCCAGCTTAGAACCGGAAAGCAAGAAGTCCCTGGGACCTCCAGAATGAATGGAGGCTTTGCAACCAAATTTTTCCACACTTGATTGTTTTATTCGAAAGGTGTATTTAAATTTTCAGTTACTATGGGCTGTACTACGTTCTTTACTAAGTGTCATCCGACGCTGCAACCATGATAAGAGGGATGTAGGATAAGTGTTACTTGGTTCAGCTATAAATACAAATGAAAACTGAGATTTGGGGGTCTTTTGGGGTCTTTATTGGATTTAGAACACAATAACCTTTTTGAGTTAGTTTTTAACATTTTAATTAAGCCTGGATTGGAATTTTCAGGGCTAAGACTCAGCTTATTATATTGCATTTGCTTTGAATCTCAGGTGGGTTTATAACATCATTGCATATATGAAACTACTAATTGTGTGAACATGTGTACATTTATAAAAATGTGTAACCTAGTAAGAAAGTAGCCATATGGGAGATCCAGCACCTAGAGTTTGACCCCGACTGTCGCAGGGCCGATGCAAGAGCCTTTGTAGTCGAGAAGCATCGTTAATCAATGAATAAACAAAAAATGATGATTCCTTCTTTATGACTTTATTTTTTTTTTTAACTAGTCGATATTGATTTTTTGGATTTGACAGAATAAACTGTTTTTTATTTATACCAAGAACTCAAATGTCTAAGTTACTGTCCAAGCAAAAAAGACTTAAACATATGAGAACTAAGAAACTTGACTTGACTTACTTGACTTAAGGCTTCTGTCGCATGGTATGTGGCGTAGAGAGCATGGCAACTTTGCTATTCCAGGTGGACCTATCTGCTGCTATGAGTGGGGCCTCGACAGCAGCAATGTTGGCCATGTTGAGGAACCTCTGAAGGCTGTCCTTCCATCTGGTCCAAGGTATACCCCCCGGGTGCAACCAACCATGGGATGTGGGGTCAAAGTCGTCTGATTCTAGCAGGGGCTGTCGGCGGCATCCGAAAGAGATGCCCAAACCATCTGAGAGTTTCCTAGACAAATTGTGTTGAAATTGGAACTTGGTGCGTAAGGGCAAGCAGCTTTTCATTACTCACAAAATCCTATCGGAGCCCCTCGATTCGACGGAGTTGTTTCGTCTGGCAAGCGTCTATCGTGCTCAAGATGATGGATTTGAGAGGTCATGTCTCAACCGGATAGAGAAGGACTGAGCTCACGGATAAGCTATATATGCGCATCTTCGTGCGCCTAGAAATATGGAGTTATCTCCAGATGACATTAAATCTTCGACGACAGGAAACTGTAATGAATTCCGGGGCATAACTGGGACTGGCGACTCGCCTGACATTATTTTTTTTTTTTTGCCAATTTACATTAGGCCCAACTTTTGCCGAGTCAGTAAAGAGCGCAAGGTCGTCTGCGAACGTCGGTCAATGTCGGTCAGGACTCGATATCCAAATTGGAGGCCTAAGGGCAATAAATCGGTTGTTTGAGTCATGACATGGTCCATGACACAATTAAAAAATTCTGGGGCGACAGCACACCCTTGTCGCAAACCAGTGTTGATGGTAAATGACGCCATCCGCTTCCCATTCACTTAGATTCAGCTCTCGGTCTCCTCATATAAAGAACTAAAAAAGGTAGCAAATAAAAAAAAAAAAGATTTTTCTAGCTCGATTGTTCAACGTAATTCAAATATGTTTAAATAAGTGAGTAAGGAAAAGCAACTTATCATAAATGGTAAATAACAACAATTAAAACTTAAATAAGTCTATTTCCCATAAAGCTAATAAACCAGTGACATTGGGAAACTCACTTGACCAAAAAACCACCTAGATTATACCCACTGTTAAAATAAACAAAGAGAAGAAGAAGAAAGAAGAAGCAAACTATGAAAAAAAGAAACAAACAAGGTTTTTGAATTCAAAATACTGAAAATATTGAATGATGACGTGGCTCGGATTCTATTGATTTTTTTTTCTTTTAACGCCTTTTGAACTATAACAGCTGATCAAATTATGTTCAAGTATGCTTACTACGCTTTTGTGATTATTTCATTGACCCTAAATAAAAGCTTTAAGACCTATTTGAAAATAGATCGAAAACTTAGAAATTTTTGTTTTCAGTTTGTGAAGACGGTATCATTGCTCATGTTTGTGACAAATCACTTTGTGAGGAAAAAGTTTGTATTACAGACCCATCAGCTACTTGCAAAATAAACCCTTGCGGTGGGTGTAAAGCTGAATTTTACGACTCCAGAGGCAGTATTGTGGACTGTGCTGCTGGTCTTACAGCATGTCAGGTACAAGTGAAGTTCTATTAACTACCATTACTTTAACGAAATAAATTGACTTTTTTTAAAGAAAACTAAGTTGTGTAAATTGGGCAATCAAAAAGTCTGCCTTAACGGAGCAAAATAATGTATGAAACTGCGCAATAGACTTGATGATTGGAAATACTGTTTTTTTTTTACCTAGTGTTTGCTGACATTATATTTTTCGGTGCTAATATATTGTAATTAAACTTTTAATTGTTAGTACGGAAAGTATGGGAAAAAATAAAAGACGATTCTCTCTTGCCTGGTTTGAATTTTTTTTCCTTTTCTAGCACTATCAGGGCACTGGAACATTAAAGAGAGCTTATTAAGGGCTAATTTGAAAGCTAATGCTTATATCTTTGCACCTTTTTCATACTCGTCGTAGTTTCGCCATCTAAAATGCAATCTAATGCAAAGATGACACTTCCGTGTTATTTCTGGAGTGGAAAAGCTGGGAAACAATATACCATTATGATTTATCTAGATGGAAACCCTTAGTCAGAAGCCTGTAATACTCATTCTTGAATACCTCCTTCCAATCCACCATAGTAAGTAAAAACTAGAAAACACGTTTTGAGAAAAATTACCTCATGAAAAACATTCTCATTTAACTTTGATTCTTAAATAATGAGTGTTAGTAATTTTTATCTTAACAGTTAAAGTTAATTATGACAATATTTTATGGAAAGTTGGGAAGAGAGCTTGAAATGCTGACGTGTCTTTTTTTCCTAGCTATTTTTCACTCCCTAGTGGGGCACATAGAACATTGTGTACTACTGTGCTATTAAAATTTCTGCAGTGAAAAAAAAACCCTTACCGTGAGTCTACATTCCTTCTCTTTAACACTCTCCTCCCCTTTTTTTTAACTCCACTCCCCTAAAAGAGCCCCTTTCATATATGTGCCTGCATAGTACAATATGAAAAATAGGGAGATAAAATATACATAAGTCTAATCATAACTGTATCATGCGCTTACTTAAGTTTCCATTTAAAGTTCTTCTAAAATCTCAGCGACTCCAAATTTGAGAAGTATGTATTCATTTCGATTTTTTTTTTTTCCATGTAGTATATCTAAACTGCTCTTTAATGTTTTGGTCATGTCTTTCAGATGCCCATGGTTGCTATTAGATGGTTATTTCATGTTTTTTACTTTTCTCAACGTGCTGTTGCTTTTCAATTTCTGTCTCTCCCGTCTGCAACCCCCTTCTCTCTAGCTTCCCTTCCCTACTACCCCTATTTCTATTTCTGCTTCTCTCTTTAACTCCTATCTCCTTTTTAATTTCTCTCCCCCTCCGCCATTTCTCTCGCTCACTTCGATTTTCGATTTAAACCGATAAACAGTAATTTCGAATGGCCACCCTCTTTTAGGTACTCAATGAGATTACACTAAACTGAAGTGGCACTTAGCGGTTTTTTTTTACCACAAGGAGGCAATTCCGGCCGGAAAGGACTAAATTAGTAATGGACAAGTTATGACATAGCCTTCTCAGCGTACCAATGTTGATATACCTTGGTGTTGGGCAGCGGCATATTCTGTTCTTAAACATTCTAAATAAAAAAAGAAACAATTTATTTTCCAAATGGTAATAAGGAGTTTCATTAAAATTTAAAACATAAAGATGGTTGTCTGGAATTATTTCTTAGCTTGTCTGGATTGTATTTATTTTTCTTAGGAGAAATATTCCAGAATTCAAAAGATTTTGAAATTGCCAAAATTCGCCATGCATGCACCCAGGCCTAGCACTGCTAATGATTCAAATACTTTTAAAAGCTTTCAGCAGGGCAAACTAAATACAATAATTTAAACAATCTCCGTATTGTGGGAGGACACGGAGGAGTACAAACCTTTTCCTCCGTAGTGGTTCCAATGATCCCTTTGTCTGATTGAAATTAAGATTCTAAAATGTAAGCATATAAAAGGCACTGTTTTCATCTTTTTGTATCATCTCCCCTCCCCTCTCCCCTCTTTGGAAATGTAATCTGACACCCTCCCACTCTACATATGTTTAGTATATCTGGAAACTTAATTTTTAATTTAACTCAAATCATTTTAAATTTACATTTTACTGATAATCGAAAAACAATGGTCTTTTTATGTTGATTAACGTTGACTATTTAATTTTCTAGGCTCGAATTCAGGAAGTTATAAACTCGCCATGTTGGTATCGTCATGACTTGGAATACTCACAAAATCGAGATGCGGAACTTCTTCCAAATTTTTACACCGATGTCTTCAATAAGCAGCATTCGGAAATCAAAGAAATGAAAGTGGATAAACCACCAAGGAGGAAACGACAAAGTAGGTGATGTTCATCATCTTTGATCTGTAACAGTATAGATAAGCTACGGCTTCTACCCTGTTACCATACCTTAGTTCCTCCAGAGGCACAGGGTGTCAGGGAAAAGCCTCTAATTTTCCCCAAAAGTGAGCGGCTGCGTAGAGATCCTCTCACTCTGGGATGGTACTCTACTGAAGGGTTCTTCTCTCGCATTCTCGTATGTCTTACGAAGGGTGTTCTTTGGTCTTTCTCTGTGATGGGTACCTTCTGATTGCCAGTGGAGGAGTATTTTTGGAAGTTTATGGTCTGGCATGCGTTGGATATGACCAATGTATCGCCATCTTCTTTGTCTTACTACGGAGGCGATGTTCGAACGGCTTATTCGTGTGTTTTTTTCATTCACAGTGTCGGTTTACAGATAGACAGATAGATATATATTCATATATGGTCAACAAATAATTTACATAATAACAGCACATTCAACATCATATACCTACAAGATTCGTCGGCCGGTAGTGCAGGGAAAAGAAAAATAACCGTAAAAATGGAGAATAAAAAGTATGAAATAGAGAAAAAAGAAGAAGAAAGAACAGAAAAAATGAACTAGCAAACTAGGGAGATGATATTCAGTCCCCATCACTGAATACCTTCAGAAAAACAAGCTCGAGCGAAGTATTTTTATATATTACAATATTCTTGTTTGCTTTGTTTCTCTCTCTGTTTTCTTTTTTGCCCGACTTTTTCTTTTTTTTGGACAATGGCACATAAATACATGACAAGTATTATTATTTTATTCATGCTTTCTTTTTCATTTAGGTTTTTCTAGTATTGACGATGACATTTTTGATCTTCTTGCACTAGAATCCTATAATGATCAGTCTGCTCCACAAGTACTTACTACTACTGGAGAAGAGGTTACTGGAAATATGGAAGCGTTGATGCGCTATCCGAATTTATGATAGAAAGGCCAAATTTGGAATCAACACGCTACGTTAATGATGCGATCAAAGCCGGAGACTGTCCCGCCGTTA
Organism: Artemia sinica; assembly: GCA_027921565.1. NCBI lineage: Eukaryota > Metazoa > Arthropoda > Branchiopoda > Anostraca > Artemiidae > Artemia > Artemia sinica. The sequence goes on from CM051262.1 coordinate 55,520,114, forward strand.
GACAACCGTCGCTCCTGCGAATATTGGCTCAGGTAGGATCTTACACATATTCAGTGTTTTATATCGTATAGCTAATGATAATTGGTAGGACAGACGTAACCGTTTTTGAACGATACGTCTTACCAAGTCGTAATCTATAGGTACTGGCGCATTTTATAAATGAATAGACGCAGACATTTTTTGTGTGTCAGGGGCCGATACAGAATTAATATTTGGGGGACACCGACAGAAATTTGGCTCCCCATCCGTATTTTTTGCTCCTCCGCCCCTGTAGTTTGTGCAACTTTTGACCTACTTGAGGACGGGGGGGGGGGGGGCACGTTCCCCTACAACCACCCTTAGAATCGGCCTTTTTTCTGTGATTAGCGTTTTTTTTTTTTATAGCGTTTATATTGCCAGGCTTGACTAAGCGCATTTCTTTAGCTTCTTCTTTTAGGCAACAATTCTTCAAAGATCTTCATGGATCCAATTTTCTAAGAAAGTCAAAATTCTGTTCGGTTTATAGGTTTTTAAGTTCATTGGTTTATAAGCACTTGTGGCTATTGATTGTTTGATTAATAAGTAAGTCCGGTCACAGCATAAAGTTCTTAAAATGAGATTCGTTATGAAGCATCAATCGTTAGGCCTACATTAGGATATATATATATGGCTATATGACGGTCGCTATATGACGGTCGCTGAACAAAAGTGAATTGCTTGACGATCAAACGACCAAAATAAAATCCCTAGATATTTTATATATTTCAGTCTTGGATAACCAAAACATTTAGAAAACATTTCGAAAAATTCCTGTTAAAAAAAACAAAAGTCAAGTATAAAAACAAGAATATTAATTTAGGAGTCAAAAGTAAATACGTAGCCTCACAACAACGAACTAATCTATAACGCTTTTCATAGTCCTACAGGAGCTGTGATATCAGTAACTTTCAGTATACAATTAAAATTATCTCAAAAACTTAGGCATAAATTAATAAGTTTAAAGTCATTAAACAGTATATAAAATAATAGATTGATTTATCAGGTAACATTTTGGTCTCACCTAGTATTACTCGAAATGAAGAACATATCAACCGTAATATGAACTCTGGAAATCCAGTTATTTCTCTCTATACAACGGAGGATTTTAAGTTGTGATACAAATTCTAAAGCGAGTTTGCAGTCCTAATCAAGGAGGCACACTTGTGCCTCTTTAAAGAGGCGACCCACCACAATGTTAAGCGATTTCCGGTCCTAGAGGTCGCAGAGAGACGGCGGTGATCGCATTTTGTAGCCCAAGCTCAAACTAAGAAACGTGCAAAATTTCATCCTCCTCCGACTTTATCTTCATGGGGTAAACTGGGCCAGAAGTTTCGACCCTCCCACCACAGCTCCCCTTTAACAGGGATTAGGAGGCGCAGTTGGGGGGCTGCCGCCGACTTTCTCACAACTCTTTTTTTTAAACAATACAAACTTTAGCGTAAAGAGCGAGGCGTTGAGGAGGACACAGCCCCTTTCATATACGGAATAATTTCTGTTCGTTTTAAGTTTTAATGTCGCTCCTTACTTTCAGTTTAAAAAACTTTTTTTTTTATTTAAAGGTTGCGAAAGCGGGGGGTTAGGGGGGGCGGCAGCCCCCCAACTGTACCTCCTAATCCCTGTACGTTTTAAGGTTCGAACTTGTGACTCAGCCTCTTTAACTCTTTAGAAAACGTAGTTTTTTTCAAATAAATAAATTTCTGCACATTTTTGTACAGTTTATTACTTATTATTGCTTGACTTAAAAAAAAAACTGTTAGCTGATCGTGTCAGGAATTAAAGTTGGGGGGCTGCCGCCCCCCAAACCGTCCGCTCTTGAAGATTCTTGTGTTAAGGCTTTTAATTCCTGAATACTCAAATCAAATGCACAGTAAGATTTTCTTTTTTCAACTTGTCTTCGAGCATGCGGGTATACGGCATGTTATCAAAGCAGTGGAGACTTACCTGTAACCTGAAGGCCGACTGTGATATTCTTCTGGAGACGCCTGTTGAGCCGAAGGATTTAATAGATTGGATTAAAAAAGAAACTGAGTTTCTTTTTTAAACTTAATTCAATATATAAAAAATTTCCTCTGACGGGGAATCGAACCGGGTCTTCCGCCTGACAGTCAGGAGTAGCGACCACTGTACCACATAGACAATTGTTATGTTATTTTTAGTCTCTGCTATCTGTTTTTGACGCAAGCAAATCCCCACAAAACTTGATATTTGGTTTTTGGAAAACAGGGAAGGAGTGATCGGATTGAGCTTATCCTCGAAATTTCGAGGATAAGCTCCCAGGCCCCAGGAAAGCTTATCCTCTAAATTTCAGCCCGATCGGATAGCGTTAAAGGGGGGCTGTGGTGGGAAAATTTAACATGGGCTCTTATAGGAAAACGAGGTTTTTCGTAAATGTAAATTCGGGGGATAATTTTTTCGGTCTGAAAATATCAAAAGGCCCTAAAAAGGTCGAATTCCGCTTCGAATGAGTCCTCATTCACCCGGATCCGTTGCCAACTGTGGCCTGTAGGCGTGGCTAATAAAAAAAAGAGAAATGAACATTAAGTGGCTATATCTGGTTTTTTGGAAAACAGGGAAGGAGTGATCGGATTGAACTGAAATTTCGAGGATAAGCTCCGGGCCCTAGGAAAGCTTAACCTCTAAATTTCAGCCCGATCGGACAACGTTAAAGGGGGGCTGTGGTGGGAGGGTCGAAACTTCCGGCCCAGTTTACCCCATGAAGATAAAGTCGGAGGAGGATGAAATTTTGCACGTTTCTTAGTTTGAGCTTGGGCTACAAAATGCGATCACCGCCGTCTCTCTACGACCTCTAGGACCGGAAATCGCTTAACATTGTGGTGGGTCGCCTCTCTTTAAAGAGGCACAAGTGTGCCTCCTTGATAAGGGAATATCACCAGTTGATTTATCTGCATTAGTTTTATTGATATATGTTAGATAGTCCGTGAAGTAGTAATTTTTGTTCATTTTAAGTTTCAACTTCGCTCTTTATTTCCCTCGAAAAAACTTTGTTTTTTTTAAATTAATCTATGCTCGTTTTTGATAAAAATTTAATTTAGAAACAACACTGCAGAATAATTTATACGGAATAATTTCTGTTCGTTAAGTTTTAATGTTGGTCCTTAGTTTCAGTTTAAAACTTATTTTTTTTTATATAATTTCTAAGCACCTCCAATCTAGGGGAGATAAGACAACTCAACCCTTTTTAATGAACTGAACTAAGAAGCCGTACAAGAATTGAAGGAAAAAATAAGTTTAGAGTGAAAAAAAAAAAAAATCAAAACATAGTGTCGTTTCTTTAAAAAAAACTTAAAAAAGAAGAAATTGATCTTTAATTCCTTGTTTAAAAAATTAAATTTAGTCACACTTAAGAAAGTAGCTCCAGGCGAGTAGCTTCGACACAAAACGTTAACTGAGCGGACAGGTTTGTATATCGACATACTTGCGGAAATTTTGCTAGCTCAACAGTAATGTGCCTTTAGGCTTAGGGATTTATTTGACCTGTCCCTAAATAAAAAGCCACTAATTACTTAGAAATGAATGGAATTTCAAAAAAAGATCATTTCTTGTGTAGGTGCGATAAATAGTATTACAACCTAAGTTTGTTTTCATTTCAAAAAATTTGGGAAGAATTACCTGAATTCTCCTACAGAACTATTTTCATTTGTCTTTCTTCCTCTTTGGATGCACAATCTTGCGTATGGAGAGAATATTACGGTGGAATTGTCAAGTAAATAATTTGAATAAGTAAGTATAACAATAAGTAATCCTTCTTTTAATATACAACTTTGAGGGGTTCCAGAACCACATGCCTACACTTCTCCAATCACTTAGTGGCAAGGGGTTGGGGTCAGGTGCGTAATTTGTAATGGGGCAGAGGGGGCAAATTCCCCTCCCAGAACCCTAGTTTTCCTCCAGACCCCAGTTTGCCCCCCTCTTCCAGCTGAAATTTATTTTCTCCAAAAATGTTGTCAAAAATAAGATAAGCCTGCATAATTTAAGCATCCACTGAAACAGGTCAGTTTTCTTTCGTAGATCTTTACCTTTTTTTATTACTATACGGCTAGTTTTTCATTTTTCTCTGTCATTTTCACTTGATTTGGGAAATTAGACTCCAACTTTTACCCGCCCCCCCCCACACATAATTTTGACAAAATTACGTCAATCTTTGGGGTATGGATTTAGAGAACTACTCAGAATGTCGTTGCAAACCATGAACTGGAAGACCTCTATTCCCTTCTGTATCAAAATACTTGACCAAATACCTTCCTGGGACATGCTTTAAAAAATGAGTGCGTCATATTTACAAAAACAGTGAAATAATCTTAAAATTATCATATAGAAGGGAAAAACTATAATTAAAAAAAAAAAAAACACACACACACAAAAAGGAATTGAACGCAAGACACTATTTCAATGTTGAACGCTGTACCAACAGAACCGCGCCTTTAACAATGAGATATGGTATATTATTGCCTTTACCTTAATTGCGTAGGTAAAGGGGACTTGGAGGAGGAACATACGAGAGGTGTTCTTGCAAACCTATAGTTACGGGTTTTGGACGATAATTATTACAATAATGATTTCATTTTATACTTCCAAGCTTTTCTACTTAAGAAGTAGCATCAAAAGTATTGTTTTTAGTGCTATATCATACTTACGTATGGTAGAATTGATAAGCATCACGTAGATACGAGTAATAGCTTTAAAATGAGCCATTAAACGTCACTCTAAAAAGTACTGATAGCCCACTAGCCCCAAGTTTTCCACTTGAGACATGGCACCAAAAGTTCCGTTTTTTGTGCTATTTTGAACTTGCTGATGGTTGAATTGATAGGAATGATGTGGATATGAGCAATATCTTTTATATGAGCTACTAAATATCTGTCTAGATACCTGGATACCAATACGTCCGTAACAATATGCAAGTACCGATACGCGTGATATCAATGCGTCCGATACCGATACACTGTCCAGCACCCTTTCCCTAGGGGCTATGGAGGTCATATCATCATCAAAACCATTTTAACCTTTTTAACCAAAACGTCAAAAAGCAAAAAAAAAGTTAATATCCATTTTTGTTACGATTTTACGAGTGAGACAAAAATTCGGGGGGGGGGGGGTCACTTACTAACTTTCGACTAACCAGTTTGATCATCAGATGCTACAGTAAACATATACGTAAAATACATAGCGGGGAAACAACTAAAACCAAACAAAAGCCATAAGAGTATCCATGGACATGCCAAACAATCAACAATGTCATGTGTAACATGATGACACATCAATGTCATCAACAGTGCCAGCTGACCCAAAATACAATTTTTTACCTTTTAACTATGTTGAACGAAATGGCTATCTCAAAATTGTGATTGGATGACTTTGGGGGAGGGTCCCTTAGGGAGGGGAGCTAGTTGCCCTCCAATGTTTTTGGTCACTTAAAAAGGGCATTAGCAAATTTAATTTCCGTTCGGAAGAGCTATTACACATCTCTCTATGACAATCATGTCACCCCCCTAGCCTTGCTAGAAAAAAAAAAAAAAAAAAAAAAAAAACGGGAGACAGATCAAGACAAACCAAACAATAGTTAGCATTTCTGAATCAGTGTCAGATGGCAATTTTTTTCACTTGGCAGTTTTTGTCTAAACACGTTTTTTAACTTTCCGTTACTATGGGCTGTGGTTTGCTCTTTACTAGGTTGGAGCTACTGCTGCAACCATGATCACACCATCAGCTTAAGCGTATCAGAGAACCCTACTGTAGAGATTTTAAGCTCCTATCTGCAAAAATGTGGAATTTTGTTTTTTTGGGAGAAGAAAAATCACGGATGCGTGTTTATTTATTTATTTTTTGTCTTTTTTCCCAGGGGTGATCGTATCGATCCAGTGGTCCTAGAATATCAGGAGAGGGTTCATTCAAATGAAAATTAAAAGTTCTAGTACCCTTTTTAAGTGACCAAAAACAATTAGAGGGCAAATAGGCCCCCTCCCACGCTCATTTTTTCCCAAAACCACCCGATCAAAATTTTGAGATAGCTATTTTGTTCAGCATGGTCGAAAAATCTAATAACTGTATCCTTGACTTGACGATGATTTAATCCCCCACAGTCCCCGGGGGAAGGGCTGCAAGTTATGAACTTTTTCCCATTGTTTACATATAATATATATAATGGTTATTGGGAAGTGTACAGACGTTTCTAGGGGAATTTTTTTCTGGTGGGGGGGGGGGATACGTGGGAGGATCTTCCTATGGAAGAAGTTTTCATGGGGAAGGAAATTGTCTATGAAGGAGGCACCGGATTTCCCAGCATTATTTAAAAAACAATCAGAAATCAAATAAAAATAAGTTTTTTTCAACTGAAAGTAAAGAGCAACATTAAAACTTAAAACGAACAGAAATAATTATGTATATGGGGGGGTTCATCCCCTAGTCAATACCTCCCTATTTACGTTAAAGTGTTTTTGTACTTTCAAAAGAGCTACCTATTCTAATTAAACGGCCTTAGTGATTAAAGGGTCATTCTTAAAGAATTGGAACAAAAATCGAACTTTAGCGTCAAGAGCGAGGTATTGACTAGGGGGAAAACCACTCATATATGTAATAATTTCTGTTAGTTTTAAGTTTTAGTGTTGCTCCTTACTTTCAGTTGAAAAAAACTTTTATTTTATTTAATCAATACTTAAAATTAAAGCACCAGAGACAATAGAAACATAAGTGAAAATATTAGCGACATGTAAACAGATAAGTCAACAGCGATATTTTATCAAATAGGTTTATTGAAGGGAAATCATCAGGTTTTCGTGGATTAATTTATCGAAAATGACTTACAGAAGGGTGTTTTTTGTTAGACAAGCATAATTTTTATCAAATAATACAAAATCTTGAACTTTATATGTACGATATTTCCGAAGCAGGGGATTAAAATGTTCCTTTGTCCTCCGGCTCTTTGAATGACCTTCTGTCAAACTGGAATTCTAGTTGTTAGGGTTACCGCCTTTTCAACTCCCAATCGTCACGTTAAGGTATAACTTTTGAATTACAGTTCTTCGAGATAAAGGGTGTACATAGTCTCTACGGGGTTTTCATGTATTTGCAATGTTATTTCATAATTTCCATCCAACATTAACTCTTTTTGGGAATTTTTGCCTCTTGTTCTAAAAGTGTGCAAATTTTCATGTGCTGATAGCTCTTGATGGACAAATTTAAGATTAGGGAATTTTGCATGTATAGAACAAGAATAACTGTATGCCTGCTAGTGGAGTGTTAGATTCTACAGCCTTTGAAAGGGCTGGGAAGATAAGTACAGTAAGTAAAATCTTTCATATAACAATTTTTATATCATATGATATCGAACACATTTGCAAGGGTAGCAATGAGTATACTCAGAAAGACCTCTAAAATGTCCATCAACTGGTATATAGCTTGTAAAATAATTGAGAAAAGGAAAACTTCACGCTGTTTAATTTATTTTTGGGGTAATAAAGTCCCCATTTTTATTCAATAGGAAAATTAGAATTAGTCTTCTCCCTAGGTAAGGTGCCTAATTTCTTTCAATTTCTTGTCAAAATTTTCAAATAATCAATTATTGCAGATGTCAAACCAGTGCATAGATAAGTGTGTTTCTGACGCTGATTGTCCTGGTCCCTTAAGATGTTGTCCTGGGCAATGTGGTGATGCATGCCAACTTCCTATTCTGCCAAAACCTCCAGTCACTAAGCAAGGTCAGTGTCCAATTAGCCCCAAGCCTTGCGGTGATAGTCTTCAAAAGACGAATTGCCGTCGAGATTGGGACTGTCCATCTACTGGTAAATGCTGCGATACTGAGTGTGGAAAAGTTTGCATCGAGCCAGAAGGTAAGGCAATGTTTTTATATAAACACTGGAAAACTGACCCTCAAAATTTGCAGTAAATTGAAGGTTGCTGCAATCTTGAAAGAAGTAAATGGCTTGAAAAAAAAAAAAAAAAAAAAAAAAAAAAAAAAAAAAAAAAAAAAAAAAAAAAAAAAAAAAAAAAAAAAAAAAAAATGAATGAATAGAAGAGTTGACCAGTGGCTTCTAACTTTAAGTTATTTTTTAGCTATAAAATTTGATTCCTAAATCGGAATAAAATGAAGAAAATTCTTATGTAAAAATGGGGACAAAGGTATTCGCTGTTTTTCTATATTTCCATTTAAAGGAATGAAAAACATATTTTTTTTTTTTTTTTTTTTTTTTTTTTTTATTATTGAAGTAAGGATGTTTCTTTTTTTGTTCAATTTAGTAGCTCTGCCCAAAGAGTGTTGACAACTTGGAAGAGTGGAAACTGCTGCTAGTCAACAAAAAACATCACCATCGGCATCTAGCGTTTCGCATTTCTAGTTTTTTTTCAAACTTCGTGAATGTGTTCCTTTCAGTAATTTTGCCCATTAAACTAACTTTTCCTTTTTGTTGCAGTGAAAAAAAAAAGCCAAGAAACGTCAAACGCTACATGCTGGTGACACTAGCGTCAGTTTACACTGTTGCAAGTTACCCATTCTGCTTGGCCCAGCCTATACTGAAAAAAAAATCCCTCTGGAGAGCTCCTCAGCTATTTAAATTATGTCAATTTATTTTGCAAGGTTTTTGGCTACAAATAGAGGTGGATTAAACTGTTCTCGGAAGTAATATCTGTTCCCATGTGCGTTACGATTTAATTATTCTATATTGCTGCTTCTTCATCAAACTGCTTGATCTTGTCGATCTAACGTTTCAACTAGTGCTGTAACGGTAGGGATTTGGAGGCCTCAATGAATCTTCTAAAGATTATATCTTCAACAACCCATTTTTTATAGAATTTTTTTCTGTGATTAGAGGCCGATGCAACAAATAATGCTATTACGCAAATTGCCATTAGTATTATACTTTGCAATATCGTAAGAATTGCGAGGTATATTCTAGTATCTGTAATTGCTTGAGGCCCTGGAACTCACGAAGAAAATGTCCTTTATCTTCCAATTTGAGCCGGCAAATAGAACAAATGTAGGAAACCATGGGAATTAAGCACGTGTCTATTATATGCTTTGACCTGAATTCTCATGCATGGAGAAGATATTTGTAAACTGCCTTCGTAAGGTATACGTGAAACCCCAACGAAGTATCGGAGATTGTAGGCCAGGAAAAGTATATCATTCACTGGTGTAGAGCCACTGGTTTTGGTAATCCAAAAGGCAGTATGTGACAATTTTATAACTGAGGAAAAGATTAATATTTACACCCCCTCCCTCAAATTAAGCAGGTTCCATCGATTGATTCAATACCTTTTCTCGTATCTGTTCTGGTTTCCACGATATTTTGAATTCTTTTTTTTTCCAAAATTCGTGGTATGCTCTGTTCTCACTCACAAAAAATAGTTCGGATTTTAAAACTGCTGAAGCCGTATTCTAGATGCCCAAGAAAACATTTCTAATACAGAAAACAAGTCCTTAATTATAGCCAAAATACCAAATAATATTTTTCGGTTTTTCGGCTCTCCTGCAAAATTATATTACATAATATGATTTATATATTATGTTATATTATATTTATGTTGTATAATTATGCGGCCTTTTCAATCTTTTCAGTTGCTATATTAAAAATCTCATCGCCGGGTAATTGACATGCAGTCAATTATAATGAATAAGAAAATAAAGCCACTGGGAATGACTTGGGTTCTTTTTCAGGAATATTTATAGAACAAACCACCAGCCTCAGTCTAAACAATGCCGATATTTGTCTTGATTTGATTGAAAATGCACTACTCACAGTCGGAAAACTATCAGAAGAAGCCACTAAACTTATTCACGGGTTCCAGCTTTTGCCAAGGTCGGGGCAAAATCCGCTTTCAAATGTTAAAAGGAAGGCTGAGATTTTACAGAAAAGCCTCGACAAATGTGTATTTCAAGTACATTGGGTAAAATTTTATGGTCAGAATGATTTTTCATCAAAAATAATTGGCTTTGTTCTTAGATGTAGCAATTTTTTTCATTATTTTTATTTTGGTGTCATGTAACCACTAATGATGGATTGAATTCTGAAAAGACCATATTCTTTTAATTTTAGATGCTGATTCACTGCCGTCGAAATTTATTTGGTTCCTCCTCGATGTCTGGAATCTGGTCAATTCAGCAGGGAGCAAAGACAAGGTGAATTATCATGGTGTGTGACGGCAGATGGTGTCCCAATCCAAGGGTCGTTAACAAGAGGCTTCGTGCGCTGTGCAGAAAATGGTACAGTGCTTGAGAGACTTTCTCTTGGCCCCATATGCCCCTCTCCGGATCAGGCCCCAAAAATCTGCACCACAGAATGTTTGCATGCGTCTTTGTCCTGGTCATAAAGATGCTGTTTGTATTGCTGATCCTTGTAATGGATGCAGGACAGCGTTCTATAAGTAAGTAGTTCTACTTGTAATGACTAATAAGTTTCTTTTTTGCAACCGACGTAACACATGAGCTAATAAGTTTACCACTCGCTGCAACCTGCACATGCATACAAGTCAGTACACCCTTTTATTATCACCCGTGATTGACTTTTGGCCAATTTTAAAGCAAAATGGGTTTTTATTACTGCGGGATATTGCGCCTCCAAACCATCCTCCATATAAGGAAGAAAAGATAATAAAAAGCAATAGAGGGACAAATTCTTCTCATATCAAAATCAGTATTGAAAGTTTCAAAAGTTTCAAAAAGTAGTTAAGCGAAAAAAGATACAAATATATTTTTGGTTGGTTAACTGGGAACTCCCGTTGCATCAAAAAATTTATTAACCTCCTAATCAATTTCTAAAGCGTCATTTTTTGGCCGTTGGCCTGTTGAGAATTCTTGTCTCATACGATTTATTTATTGACCTATTTGAGGATTCCTGATTTAACACCTCATATCGAAACAACAGGATTTGAACTTCATAAGCTATGGAATTCAGAAGGAATGCAAACAGACAAAAAAGCTTTTTTATTTGGCACCTAAAAAAAGTGAAATACAAATACCCATTCCGATAATCATGCTTACCTGTCAATCAGGGACTGATTGCGATCTTGAACCGATATAATATCGTCATACACATAACCTTGTGCTTTCTATAAGTAGTTCCTGCACTTCGACGGCCTCCGTCCTCCAGAGATGGATGATTCATGTTTGAATCGCTCTGGGTTTTGCATTCGTGTTCATGTTGTGTATTACTGTTTGTGTTGAATTAGTTGCCTCGAAAGCTCTTCCTTGTCTTTCTTACTTCTAGCACACGCCTTCCTGACTTTTAAACCAATCAGGGCTGCTTAGTTATCTATACATAGAGTGTAAAGCGAACTGCTGGCTTTTTATAAAAGACAAAGGTAAATAGTAAATAAAAAAAGGGAAGGGGAGGAACAAAATATACCAATACTTATAATACACATTATAGTAGCTAATGTTGAAAAACAGGTTTTTTCACTTAGTAAACATACACCTAACACAGAATTAGAAAAGAAACATAGGTTTATTTGAACACCAAGAAAAATGACAACACCCTAAGTACGTGTATGGATTAGGATTAATTCCTTGAGCTTTAATAAGAAGACTCAGCTTAGCGACCCTTAAAGCCTAAAAGCCACCACACCTCATAAAATGTATTTTGATTCTGGTAGCCAAACATTTTCTTTCTAGCTCCGATGGAGATGAAGTTAGCTGCGAACCCATTTGTTCACAAAAAATTGAGAAAGGCATGTGCAGATCCAGTCTGCAGCGCTGGGGGTTTGATCCCAACAGCAGACAGTGTGAAGAATTCTTTTATGGCGGCTGTGGTGGCAACGAAAACAACTTTGATAGCCTTCAAAAATGTCAAGATACCTGCAAAACTATCGATCGGTGTAGCTTACCAAAGAATACTGGATCGTGCGCTAAAGAAGCCAAAAGATGGTAAGTTGCTTTTCATGTACTATTATAACATTACAACAGAATAAATTCTACAAATAAATTAAGCACAATAAAAAACAATACTGCATTAAAACATTAAAAATAGTTTAAAATATGTAAAAAGAAAACAATAAAAAACAATTTAAAACACAAGTTATTGCCAAATAAAACGTATAAAATTAGGATTCAAGCAAATAAGGTCAAAATACAAGTCAAAGTTAATCGAAGTAGGTGAAAATACGGCCATCAAGAGCTAACAAAATCCAACTTTAAGAACGCTTCTTAGATTATGCAGGCAATCTCGGATCATCCAGCCTTGTAGGTAATTAAAAAAAAAAAAAAAATACAAGTCTTTCAACTGAAAGTAAGGGGCAACGTTTAAAACTCAAAACGAACATAAATTATTCCGTATATAAAGGGGTTTCCCCCTTTCTCAATATCTTCCTCTTCATGCTAAGTTCTTGGCACTTTTATAAAAGCTTCTTATTCTAATTAAACGGCCCTTGTGTTTCAGGAGTCGTTCTTAAAAAATTGGGACAAAGAATCAAACTTTCGCATAAAGAGCAAGATATTCAGAAGTGGGGTAACCCCTTAATATACGGAGTAATTTCTGTTCGTTTTTAGTTTTAATGTTGTTCCTTACTTGCAATTGAAAAAAAACTTTTTTTAAAATTCAATTTCTGATCGTTATTCAAATAATGCCGGTAAATCTGGCTCACCCTTCATGAAAATTTTCCTCTCCTCTCGAAAACTCTTCCTTGGAAAGTTCCTCCGACGTAAAATACACCCCCCATAAAATTTCTTCCAGGCAATTCCCCTGTAAAATTCTCTCTGGACAATTCCATCTTCTCTGAAAATCCCCCCCCCCCCGTCGTAGAATTTTTTACAGAAGGGTTTCAGCCTGAAGAATTCTCCTTAGAATACTATCATTTGAAAAATACTTTAATTCTAATCGTTTTCGGTAGTTCCGGAAATCCCCCCTTCCATGGATTTTTTTCCTGGGAATACAAACACGCTGAAAATAGCCTTCGGGTAATTACCCCGGAACATATCCACATGCAAAATTGAGTTGGCAAAGAGAAAGTAAGACAAATAAAAAGAATTTCGGATAGGAATTCCATCAGATCCCCCAGTGTGCAATTTCCCTCTAGAAAGTTCACCCCAAGAAATTTCCCTCCCTGGAAAATTCTCCCTATGAAAACCCGCCTCAAGCATAAAATTCCCCCCTCCCCCAAAAATGTCTGTATACTTCCCAATAACAAATGCTATTCGTAAACGATGGACAAATTTCATAGTTTACTGGCCTCTCCACACGGGCTGTGGGGGGGGGGGGGGGGGGTTATGTTACCCCTAAAGACATAGTAATAGGATGTTTCAACTATGCTGAACAAAATGACAATCACAAAATTTTGATTGCACAACTTTGGGAAAATAGGGGTGTGTGAGGGGGGCTAGTTGCCCTCTAATCTTTTTGGTCACTTAAAAAAGGCAACACTAAACTTAATGAATCTTATATATATGGAATCAGTTTAATAAGCTGATTCTTTTGATGTATCTACGGATATCAAATTCCTTTTTTTTAGAGTTTCGGTTACTATTGTGCCGAGTCGCTCCTTACTTACAGCTCGTTACCGCAAACTGTTTGATTAGACGGCTGAAGAAGTTGATGGACTTCAGCAATTTTGTAGATATGGGGTTAAAGGTGAAGGTTGTGGATGAAGACTGGGGAAAGCAGTATCGTAAAGTATTTCCGCTCAATTTAAGAACGTAAGGGAGAGCAAATAGATTCGATTAATATGACATTAAAGGAAATAAATGCAATAAAATGATAACATTTTAAGTTATGGAATGAATATTATTCTTTCGTTTTAGGTTTTATAATTCAGGAAGTCAAAAATGCGAGGAATTCATATATACTGGCTGTGGTGGAAATGCAAATAACTTCTTAACGAAAGAGGAATGTGAAATGACATGTCCGGATTTAGTCATGTGTCCTAAACTGCCTAATGTAAATGGAGAAATACCCGTATGCAGTCGAAGTGAAGTCTGTGAGAAAGAAGGGTGTCCAGATGAAGATGTCGTTTGTACTGTAGATCCCTGCACTTGTGCTCCAATGTTCAAAAATAGAAAAGGGCAAAGGGTAAGTCAATACTTCTGCTTTTCTAGACTTTTGAATGATAATCACATACGTCCACTTAGCAAAACAAAAATTAAGGCTTCTTATCGATCGGAAAATCATTTTAGGGCAATAAAGTTAGACGATTGGACAGGGGGGCAAATATTCTGGCTTGGTAGACAGAATGACGGTGTTGTTTAGCCGTACTTCAAACATCAGGCCAACTCTTAACATTCTTACTTGGCTAAGACTAGTGTGCGGCTGTTTTCCCAATTTTTGTTTTAGGAAGCGAACTAGTTCTTGTTTTGCTCTGTTTTTGTTACGGATATATTCGCTAGAACGATTTACTCTTTCGTTCTTATTCTGGAAATATTTATTATATTACTGGGCTTATGATAGTAACCGCGACATTATATCAACAATTTTTACAAACTTCGAAGGGCACACACCTCTTCCAATTGTCGCTTTTCCGATAAAATATTGCGAAGTACATTTGTATCCCTGTATGTTTTTATCTTAATCCTATTTTTTTCATATTTCTTCTTTTTTTTTAAGCAAATAGTCCTTAGGTATAAGTAACAATACGTAAATAGCCCTTAGTAGCAGCTTGCAAATACCCTTTTCATAATTTTCTTTTTGCCATTCCTTGGAAAATCAGGGGGGGGGGGGGGGTCCCTAGCATTACTGCCGCAAAGCTGAAACTAGTTCAAGCTCTTTAATAATCAATAAAAAAATTCACAAAACTATCAAATTAATGACCCACCATGAGATGGTTTAGCGTGAACTAAATCGTGCACTCTAAGCCATCTAAAGTTAGGAACTCGAGGAATAACAAATAGATGGCAGTTTAGATGATCTGTACTTAACTTATCAGTAAACGACACATGTTCACATTTAGTAACAGTTAACGAAACCCAATTCTTTCAAGAGAGATTGCACCTTATCAACACTCCCTGCTAGATCAACTCCAAACTGACTAATAAGCAGCAGGTTATCGAAAATTCATCATATCCGAGATTAGACACATCCCAGAACCCATAAAAATAAGTAGGAAATATTGTATACTCGAAAAATCGTTAAACAAGCGTGCACTGTATTGAAAATGTATGGAGATAGGGTACTGTCTGTGGTCCTTGTGGTTCTTTATTGCTAATTCACCTATATAAAATTCTCAAATATGTATTTTTATTAATATTTTTATTTTTCTTTGGGCCAGTCCTTATCCAACATGATTATAAACAGCATGCAAAATTCTTGTAGAAAGAATTTTTTTGCCAATGTTCAGTACCTATACCATATTTTGCAATCAAATCTTTCTGAGGATATTTTTGCGCTTTATTTATTTTGAGGCTACGAGAGTAAATTAACATTTTTAATTATTAAAAAAGAGCTTTATTCCTAGGTCAATTGTCCATTCCACAGCGAAAGTGAGGAAAATTATCAGTCCGATGTCCCAATTCCGAATGAAGTAATGCGAAGTGGCAACATGCCAATGATGAAAATTATTCCAGCTGAAGTAGTAACCGAAACTGCCGAAGAAAAAATAATGCGAGACAAAAGTAAGAAAATTGAAAACTGAGGTCATTCGAATGTACAATCCTGCTAAAGAGTTTATCGCGCGATCTGATCAGAAGAAAACTGTAAAGCTGACAAAACAAAAGAAGCCAAAAGCTATGAATTTAGATGTCACAGCGGTCATGACGAGGTGCAAGAAAATGAGGCAGAAGATGGTGGAAGAAAAGAGCTCTTTTGTGGTTGACTGTGATAAACAAGGAAGGTCATTATTTAAAATTATTTAACCATATTATAAATTGTTTATAATTATTTAGCCATTGAGCAGGATTTTTAATTTTTTTCCCTTTTCTTACCCAGCGGAATCGGCCAGGATTAGTCCTGAATGGTTTCCTAGACTCATTTTTTAGCAACTCTGTATATTAAATCAATTGTTAATTTTTACATTCTTTATTTGTTTAATAATCCAAGATTCTTCTATATAAAATTTTAGTTAAAGCTAACAATTAGCCCTTTACGCCTACAACAATCCATAACGCTTTAGTTGAAAAACAGGATTAATTGTCTTTGAAATGAAAGATTTTCGGCATATAAAACAGCGTTTCCAATTCCAATCTTTTTTTTTTTGTTGGTAGCGAGACAGGAGAGCTAGAAACAAATAACTCATTGGAGATCAGAGCCTAATAAAGCCAGCATTGCAGTGCAAAATTATTTAAGTTTCTTCTAGTGCAGCCTTATGTATGGCGCTATAACAAGCTCCACTTCGATAAGAGCCAAAAAATATTCTGGAAGGAACAACACAGCAAAAAAAAAAAAAAAAAAGGATCAGATTTATACCGCTGAGAAAAAAACTTTCTTCTTTTTCTGGGGATATTCTAGTTCTCTCATGATGACACTCTTTATTAGGAATAAGACAAACAGCCTATTACAGTTTTAGAAGTATAGACTGAGCTCCTTATGAGCCAACTAAATTTTAGTTTAGTAAGAAATCTATAGCTGCTAAAACCTATGAATTTAAGCTTAAGTAGACTCGATATTTCTGTGACATCTGTACTGTCATGTTTTATCTTTTTTTTTTTGCTTTGATCATTGAACTTTGTTAACTTCATCAAATATTTATTTATCACAGTTAGCAGAAAACTTTGAGCTTTGAAAATTCTATTAAGTGGCATTTTTCTTTATAGTTTAAACACAAGCTTTGATAAGCACTCTGTGTTCGTAGAACTTGATTTTTATTTATAAATTTAAGAAGAAATGATACAATAACCAGAATTTATGTAACAATAAAAAATACAAAATTTAAGCAGTGACTTGCACAAATACATAATTTACGTTTTAATAAAAAAAAACAATAAACTATGAGATAATATTTACCTTTTAAAGGATTTTATTTCTTATCTGCTAGTTATTTTGACAAAGTTTTAAAATATCTTCCCAGGCTTCTCTAGTCACTGAAATGGAAAAAGATTACATAATATCAAGTTCACTTATAAACAAGAACCAAAAATGAATAATTTGGTTTATATTTAATAACTATCATATTGCTTTTTATTGATAGGCTAAACCAGGAGTTTATTTTCAGCAATATTGTATTGCTGATCCATGTTTAATATATCACAGTCTATTTTTTTTGGGGGTGGGGATAATTAACTGAAAGATAAGTGTCGTTTTTGTGATTAGTTACAATGATCGTAGCCTCCGCAAAGTTTTGTTTATACACAGGAAAAATGTTCAATTAGCATTATTTTTTATGTGTGTATTTAAAGAATTGTTTCATTAAATCTTCTAGGAACACCAGAAAATGTTGCTTTTAATCAGTTCTAACACTTAGATAGCTACGTCGCTAGATTGTTTTTGCTTAGAAAAATTCGTCGTCTTTCATTGCAACTTAGCGTAACCGTAATAGTTACGGATAATATACAATAGCTTATTTCAGAACTTCTCATTTTAAAAGAAAATTTTCATAAGGAAGCGATAATTTTGGAGTGAGAAATCCAGCATCCTGATGACTCTTGACAAAAGTTAAAGAAATTTTTATATTCCAAGATAAGAAATTTCTTGAAACTTTTGCTAAATATATTATTCCCACTTCTTGATATTAATTTTGAGTTGAAGTTCCTATTTCCAGCTTCGTCTTGAAAGTCAAGGTCAATTAAGAACTGGAACTTATGGACTTTGTAAGCAAATAATAGTTGTTACTTATACCAATTTTAAAACGCAGTTGACCAATCTCTGAATTTGCAAGGTATAAATAACAATTGTACATTTTAATGGTCTGCTAGATTTGATTTCTATCATCCTCTGAACTTGTTTCATTGTTGACACTATTTTTCGTAGGTTTGCTCCGACTCAGTGTATATATGGAACGCCATCGGTTTGCTGGTGTGTTGATGAAAGTGGTAACCAGTTGAAGGGCACAACTATGTTCATGAGCGGAAATAGAACTTGCCACTATGTTCCAGTGAAAGCAGTGAATGTATCCCTTTCCATACCAATGCATGACAGTGAGTTTTATTCATATATTTATTTTTTACTTATTATTTGGGCTATTGTTTTGTCTTGGCCTTGTCTGGAAAAATTAAAATCTAAACTAAAAAGTTCAAATTTTGGATTTGATACTTTGCTGAAAAGAAATCTAAGCATTGCTGTTACCAGAAATTATCCGTTTTGACAGGTAATATGAAAAGAGTTAATTGAAACTAAAATTAATTTAGATAATAATATTTCTTTAAAGAAGGGACTTAGGCAAATGCACACTTGATATATTATGCACAAATTTAATTAAAAACATTCTAACTTATTATATAAAAAAAAAACAATAAATAATTACGGTAAACCTGCGTAAATAGATCTACAGGGGTAGTTATCAAACAAGCAAGATACGCTTTAAAAAACTTGCTCCTCCTATGTTTTTTTCTAGAGCAATTACCTTGTTCATCAGTCCTTGCTGAATTTGCTTCAAGTTATGATGTTTGGACTGTTTTTGTCTTAGTTGTCTCGGTTTTATTGTAATTTTAGTAGTTTATTGTTTTTACTCACTTATTATGCTAAAGACGGCTTTAAGATATATAGCCGAAATATCCAATTAGTTTCTTCTGGAATTCACTTTTTTAATTCCTCATTGAAATATACTCTTTATTATTTGTTTTTTTTATGAGATCAATGTCAAATACTTCTTGAAAAATATATATGTTTTTTACTAAAAAATATCAGTTGTGAATATAGTCGAATATGTCTTTATTGATATTTTAGAAAAAGACTAAGAAACTCTTGAAAAAGTAACAAAAATGCATAAAAACAAATTCCGTTTGTATTTATTTTTGTACCCCCCCCCCCCCGCCCCCGCGAAAATGATACCCCCCCCCCCCCCCGAACAAAATCCTGGATAGAACATTGTTCTGATATTTAGCTAATAAGTATCACTAATAAATAGATATTTAGCTAATAAGCCGTCTAAATGGATATTTCGACGGCTTCAATAAAATTTTCTGTTTTCAGTGGGGTTTGTTTTTACTTGAGGCTTTTTACCTTATTGATTTGCAAAATGCTATAAAAATTGCTATCCTCTTAGCAATCCATGTTATGAAATATTCACCTTTTGTGAAATTTCAAATTTAGCCATTTTCTTTTTAGTGAAATGGGTATTGTAGCGTCCAAGAAATATTTTATAGTGATTTCTGGATTTCGGCAAACCTTAAATGGAAACAGTCTGTTTTGTCTGTGTGTTTTTTTGTTGTTAAGCGAAAGAAACTATCTAAAATACGTAGTGTGGTCTATTTATTTGTTCAAATTAAAGATAAGACCAAAGGATATGAGAAAATGACGAGAAAGGATAAGGAGACTTAAAGGAAACTTAAAGACAAAGGAATCTCAAGCTTTCATACATGTTTTTTTTTTTTGTACAGGTTTGATAAAAATTAAAAATCATGCTAGGGCGCAACTGGCAGTACATTTTTAATCGGTAGAGCTGGAAGAGTGCAAAATAAATTTGATTTTGGATTATGTTTTCCAAACTTAAATCCAAACTTAAATGTCACTTAGAGATATAATGATTTTGATGTGCATTGTTAGACTATGTTAGCTGTTTTTTTTTTCAAAGACAAAATTGAGTTCTTCTTCTGTGGGACTCCAAGGCGCTAATAAAGTTTCCCCCTAAGTATTATACCATAAAGTAGTATGGGTCATCCGGAACCCGGATGACCCGGGTTCCGGGGGCGGTCGCTAGCAACCTAGTAAGAGACGATCACGTCCAATACTAAGAAAATATAAAAACCCATAACTGCTAAAAAATATTATTAAAAAGCCTTAATGTCTAGCAACAAAACTGTGAATCTATTAAAGTTGAACCGTTAAAATGCCCTTCTTATTCTAGATGACCATCCCGAAACTAATCAGATTCGAAAGGAGATTGACTTGATCCTCAACAAATTAAATGCTGAAATCGAACTTTACGAACCAGAAATGAACCACGACGAAGTTCGAATCAACTTTACTCTTACTGGAGACAATAAAATAGATGTTGCTGACTATATTGAAGAAATGGTAATACAATTTTCAGTAGGATGACATTCAGCCTAAATTTTATTGGGGTGAAGGGGTCTGGGGTTTACTCCTTTCTAATTCTTATGCCATAGCTGTACGTTATTTATATTTGTATGTAATTTTTGACAATGAATAATAATATTTCTCTCCAATTATTAAACCACCTAGTTATTAAGAGACCCTGTTTCTTTGCTGCTGATACGGGTCTGTTTGTTAGTAACTGTTAAATTGTTGAATGTTTTTTATTGTTGTGATGGTCTTGTTTCGTATCAAATTTTCATCGCTGCTCCCAGCAATGAGAATTGATGCACTTTTACATTTATTTAATCTAAAGGATAAGGATTCTCCAGAGCCATTTTAGGTGCATAGGGTGTCGAATTGAAGTTTCAGCTGCTGGGTCTTTTTTACAGGGACAAGTAACAATCTTGTCACCCAACCTAGCTGTGGCGGGGATCGAACCTCGGGCTTCGTATTCCCAAGCAGAGCATCAATCAACTCTGCTATAAGATTTGGTCTATAGAGACTCACGCAAATAATAACATTTTTTTTTATTAATAATACGAATAAATTAACCACATATCTTCACAAATCCGTTACAGGTAACCTCAAAGATAAATTTATGAGCGGTAGACATCTTACACCTCTTTCAAAAATTTTTTGACTTTCTCTCTGAAGTTTTGGTGTATTCTCCTATAGAGCAATAGTTTCGATTAAAGTTTTATATCTAATTTTAATGGGTAGAATATTAAAATTTGCAATGAAGCAAAAGAAAAAAAGTTTGATAGTTATTCAGAGTTCTAAGTTAAGTTAATTCAGAAACAGAGAGCTAACAGAGAGCTAAGTTAATTCAGAAAAAAAAAAAAAAAAAAAAAAAAAAACAACTAAGATAATGTTCATTATTTTTAGTTTAAGAAAGTAAGGTAAGGAATTCTTCAAAAAAGAAATAACATTCAGAATTGCCATTTTTTACTCGCTAATGTTACGATAACTTTCAATGTATTAAGGAAGTTAAACAATTTTTGACGAAAATCTTAACGATATTAAATTGGTTTTGTGACACAAAAATCAAATTCTAGTAAATGCTAGTAAAAACTGAAAAACTCACATAATTTTTTCTAAGCTCTCTATGGTGCATCACTTAGAATCTAAATTACAATTTTGACCTTTTCGCTACTAATATCTAGTCATCAGTATGAACACTTCAATCTTTTAAGGTATTAAATAAAAAAAAAACAAGTTTTTTAAACTGAAAGTAAGGAGCGACATTAAAACTTAAAACGAACAGAAATTATTCCGTATATGAAAGGGGCTGTCCCCTCCTCAACGCTTCGCTCTTTACGCTAAAGTTTTTTATTGTTTTAAAAAATAAAGTTGAGAGACAGAGTCAAACTTTAGCGTAAAGAGCGAGGCGTTGAGGAGGGGACAGCCCCTTTCATATACGGAATAATTTCTGTTCGTTTTAAGTTTTAATGTCGCTCCTTACTTTCAGTTTAAAAAACTTGTTTTTTTTATTTAATTTCTGATCGTTTTTTAGTTAATGCAGCTTTTGTTTTGGCTCGCCGTCATTGAATAAGTAAACAAAATTTGCATAAAAATTTTACTTTTCTTTTGCAAAATGGCTGTCTCTAAATTTGGTTCTGACGTAATTTAAAAATTAACTTACGTAACGAACTTCTATATTCGTATATTTTTTGTCTGGCAAAAAATACAAAGTTGCAGATTTTTGCAGATATGAGCTTGAAACCTATGTTGTAGGGTTTCCTGATACGCTGAATCTGACGGTGTGATTTTTATTAAAATTCTTTCACTTTTAGGGGACATTTCCCCCCTCTTTAGAGAATCAAGTAAATTTCTCAGGCTTGTAGCCTTTGATGAGTAATACTAAATTTAATAAAATTCATATATTTACAATCAGCATTATAAGCCCATTCTTTTGATACATTTATTGACATCAAAGTTCCCGTTTTTAAAAGTCTCGATTACTATTGAGCCGTATCGCATGTTTTTTTTTATTGTTTTTTTTTTTTATTACGTATATGTTATTACGTATATGATGGGGTTTCTCCCCTTATTCAATACCACGCTCTTTACGTTAAAAGTTAACAAAAATTTTAATTCACAAACCCCTGAATCACAAAGGCCGTTTAATTAGAATAGATAGCTCTTTTGAAAGCACTAAAAAAAACTGTAGCGTAAAGAGCGAGGTATTGACTTGGGGGAGAACCCCCTCACATACGTAATAATTTCTGTTCATTTTAAGTTCTAATGTTGCTTCTTACTTTCAGTTGAAAAAACTTTTTTTTTTATTAATTTAATTTCTGATCGTTTTTTAAATAATGCTTGGAAATACGGCGCCCCCTTCATAGAAATGTCCCTTACCCCAAAGAAACATCCTCCACGGAAAGATTCTCCCGAGTAACCCCCTCCTCCAGCCCCCCCCCCACCAGAAAAAAATTCTTCCTGAAAATGTCTGTATACTTCCCAATAACAAATACAATATGTAAGCAATGGGCAAAGTTCATAACTTGCAGCCCTTCCCCTGGGAACTGTGGGGGATTAAGTCATCGTAAAAGACATATTTATTAGATTTTCGACTATGCTGAACAAAATGGCTATCTCAAAATTTTAATTGGATGACTTTGAGAAAAAAATGAGCGTGGGAGGGGGCCTAGTTGCCCTCCATTTTTTTGGTCACTTAAAAAGGGCACTAGAACTTTTAATTTCCGTTCCAATGAGCTCTCTTACGATATTCTAGGACCACTGGGTCAATACGATTACCCTGGGAAAAAAAAAAACAAAAACAAACAAATAAACACGCACCCGTGATCTTTCTTCTGGCAAAAAATGCAAAAATTCCACATTTTTGTAGATAGGAGCTTGAAACCTCTGCAGTAGGGTTCTCTGATACGCTGAATATAATGGTGTGAATTTCATTAAGGTTCTATAACTTTTAGGGGGTCTTTCCCCCTTTTTTCGAAAATCAGCCAAATTTTCTCAGGCGCGTAACTTTTGGTGGGTAAGATTAAACTTGATGAAACGTATATATTTGAAATCAGAATTAAAATCTGATTCTTTTGATGTATCTATTGGTATAAAAATTCCGTTTTTTTTTAGAGTTTCGGTTACCATTGAGCCGGGTCACTCCTTACTTACAGTTCGTTACCACGAACTGTTTGAAAGTTTTTTATTGTTTAAAAAAATAGAGTTGTGAGAAAGTCAAACTTTAGCGTAAAGAGCGAGGCGTTGAGGAGGGGACAGCCCCCTTCATATACGGAATAATTTCTGTTCGTTTTAAGTTTTAACGTCGTTCCTTACTTTCAGTTAAAAAAAACTTGTTTTTTTATATTTAATTTTTGAACGTTTTTGAATTAATGCAGGTTTTGATTTTGGCTCACCGTACATGAATAATTTAAAAAAAAATTTGCATATTAAAATTTACTTTTATTTGGTTAAATGGCTTTCTCGAAACTTGTTTAATTTTATTTACGAACGTTTTTATTAGTAATAAATATACGTAACTTAGAATTAACTTACGTAACGAACTTCTATATTCATAAATTTTTAACACGTATATTAGGGGGTTCGCCCCCTAGTCAATACCCTGCTCTTTAAGCTATAGTTCGAATTTTTTTCCAATTCTTTAAAAATGACCACTCTTAATCACAAACAGTTGATCAGTTGAAAAACATGTTTTTTTTATTTAATTCCTGATCTTTTTCTTTAATAATGCTGGGAAATCCGGCGCCCCCTTCATAGCAATGTCCCTTCCCCCATGGAAACTTCCTTCATGGAAAGATCCTCCCATATAGCCCCGACCCTCCCCCCCCCCACCTACCAGAAAAAATCTCCTCTGAAAAGGTCTGTATACTTCCCATAACCAATACTATATGTTAAAATTGAGTAAAGTTCATAACTTTCAGCCCTCCCCCGGGGACTTTGGGGGATCAAGTCATCCTAAAAGACATTTTTATCATATTTTCGACCATGCTGAACAAAATGGCTATCTCAAAATTTTGATCGGGTGACTTTGGAAAAAAATGAGCGTGGGAGGGGGCCTAGTTGCCCTCCATTTTTTTGGTCACTTAAAAAGGGCACTAGAACTTTTAATTTCCGTTCCAATGAGCCCTTCCACGATATTCTAGGACCACTGGGTCGATACGATCACCCCTGGAAAAAAAAAAAAAAAAAACAAACAAATAAACACGCATCCGTGATCTTTCTTCTGGCAAAAAATGGAAAGTTCCACATTTTTGTAGATAGGAGCTTGAAACCTCTACAGTAGGGATCTCTGATACGCTGAATATGATGGTGTAATTTTCATTAAGGTTCTATAACTTTTAGGGGGTCTTTCCCCCTT
The DNA here is from genome assembly GCA_027921565.1 of Artemia sinica. Lineage (NCBI taxonomy): Eukaryota > Metazoa > Arthropoda > Branchiopoda > Anostraca > Artemiidae > Artemia > Artemia sinica. Next base: position 55,544,531 of record CM051262.1, read on the forward strand.
TTTTTTCGAAAATCAGCCAAATTTTCTCAGGCACGTAACTTTTGATGGGTAAGATTAAACTTAATGAAATTTATATATTTGAAATCAGAATTAAAATCTGATTCTTTTGATGTATCTATTGGTATCAAAATCCCGTTTTTTTAGAGTTTCGGTTACCATTGAGCCGGGTCGCTCCTTACTTACAGTTCGTTACCACGAACTGTTTGATAAATAGAAAAAACAAGTTTTTTAAACTGAAAGTAAGGAGCGACATTAAAATCTAAAACAAACAGAAATTATTCCGTATATGAAAGGGACTGTCCCTTCCTCAACGCCTCGCTCTTTACGCTAAAGTGTTTTATTGTTTTAAAAAATAAAGTTGTGAGACAGAGTCCAACTTTAGCGTAAAGAGCGAGGCGTTGAGGAGGGGACAGCCCTTTCATATACGGAATAATTTCTGTTCGTTTTAAGTTTTAATGTCGCTCCTTACTTTCAGTTTAAAAAACTTGTTTTTTTATTTAATTTCTGATCGTTTTTTAGTTAATGCAGCTTTTATTTTGGCTCGCCGTCATTGAATAAGTAAACAAAATTTGCATAAAAATGTTACTTTTCTTTTGCTAAATGGCTGTCTCTAAATTTGGTTCTGACGTAATTTACAAATTAACTTACGTAACGAACTTCTATATTCGTATATTTTTCTTCTGGAAAAAAAATACAAAGTTGCAGATTTTTGCAGATATGAGCTTGAAACCTATGTTATAGGGTTTTCTGATACGCTGAATCTGACAGTGATTTTCAGTAAAATTTTTTCACTTTTAGGGGGATGTTTCCCCCCTCTTTAAGAAATCAGGTAAGTTTTCTCAGGCTCGTAGCCTTTGATGAGTAATACTAAACTTAACAAAATTTATATATTTAGAATCAGCATTATAAGCCCATTCTTTTGATACATTTATTGACATCAAAGTTCCGTTTTTAAAAGTTTCGCTTACTATTGAGCCGTATCGCTTGTTTTTTTTTTTTTATTGTTTTTTTTTTTTTATTACGTATATGTTATTACGTATATGATGGGGTTCTCCCCTTAGTCAATACCACGCTCTTTACGTTAAAAGTTAAAATATTTTTTAATTCACACACCCCTGAATCACAAAGGCCGTTTAATTAGAATAGATAGCTCTTTTGAAAGCACTAAAAAAAACTGTAGCGTAAAGAGCGAGGTATTGACTTGGGGTAGAACCCCCTCATATACGTAATAATTTCTGTTCATTTTAAGTTCTAATGTTGCTTCTTACTTTCAGTTGAAAAAACTTGTTTTTTTTTTTAATTTAATTTCTGATCGTTTTTTAAATAATGCTTGGAAATCCGGCGCCCCCTTCATAGAAATGTCCCTTACCCCTAAGAAACATCCTCCACGGAAAGATTCTCCCGAGTAACCCCCTCCTCGAGCCCCCCTCCCCCCCCCCCCCCACAAAAAAAATTCTTCCTGAAAAAATGTCTGTATACTTCCCAATAACCAATACAATATGCAAGCAATGGGCAAAGTTCATAACTTGCAGCCCTTCCCCTGGGAACTCTGGGGATTAAGTCATCGTAAAAGACATATTTATTAGATTTTTGACTATGCTAAACAAAATGGCTATCTCAAAATTTTAATTGGGTGACTTTGAGAAAAAAATGAGCGTGGGAGGGGGCCTAGTTGCCCTCCATTTTTTTTTGTCACTTAAAAAGGGCACTAGAACTTTTAATTTCCGTTCCAATGAGCCCTCTTACGATATTCTAGGACCGCTGGGTCAATACGATTACCCCTGGGGGAAAAAAAAAAAACAAAAACAAAAAACAAACAAATAAACACGCACCCGTGATCTTTCTTCTGGCAAAAAATGCAAAATTCCATATTTTTGTAGATAGGAGCTTGAAACCTCTACAGTAGGGTTCTCTGGTACGCTGAATATGATGGTGTGAATTTCATTAAGGTTCTATAACTTTTAGGGGGTCTTTCCTCCTTTCTTCGAAAATCAACCAAAATTTTCTCAGGCGCGTAACTTTTGATGGGTAAAATTAAACTTGATGAAACTTATATATTTGAAGTCAAAATTAAAATCTGATTCTTTCGATGTATCTATTGGTACCAAAATTCCGGTTTTTAGAGTTTCGTTTACCATTGAGCCGGGTCGCTCCTTACTTACAGTTCGTTACCACGAACTGTTTGAAACAAAAAAAAGCAATAGGACTAAATTAAACATGATAATAATCAAGTTACACTAAGCGCTAAACATTTATTTATTTCCAGGTAAGAAATGGAGAATTTCAAGTACTAATGGGTGATGATATTATGCCTGCTGACTACACATCTTCCAAATTTGTGCATGTATCTGGCTCACCAGTCTTACGCCAACAAAGGAAGCTCAATTTTGAAACTCTAGAAAACCGCGAAATTATAGCCGAGCCTCTAAACAAAGACATTCCTTATTTTGCTATAATCTTAACCATGTGCATCGTATCAAGCTTCTTGATCTTAGCTTTGATCATCAGCTTGCTGTTGTATCGCAAAAAAAACAACTGGAGAATATCCTAAAGGAGGAGGAGCTCCACTTGCTTACGGAGTGCATTGTAGAGGGAAAACAGAGGACATTATACCAAGAGGATTTCCACGGGTTGGTTTGGATGATAAGGAGTTTCAAAGATCTAAACCGCTTTCTCCAGTTCTGCCAAGATTTATGAAGAGTGAAATACTGAGTCAATGAAGCTTTAATTGTGGCCATGAAACCTATTTGATAAAAGCCAGTGAAATTTAATTTTAGTGTGTTTGATTTGATTGTTTGGTTGGCTATACAACTGAGATTTTAAGAAGCTGAATTCAAAGGGAAAACGCCATTTCCATGAAGTGAAAATGACGTTTTTAGTTATCTGAGCCCTTGGAACCTTGAAAGAAGAATGACTTTTGCTTTTTGTTTTTCTTTTGCTGGGTACTTTGAGTTGAAAAAATGACACCAATTATGAGGCGAGTTTAATTAGCAAAATCATGGAACACCTAAAATATTAGCAAATATATTCATATATTATAAAGTATTAAATTTAGTGTAGTTATATGCAATACCATCAAGTATTGGCTCTTAAAATGTCATCCAACCACATAGAATTTAATAGCAATATTGTATTTGTTTTTCATTTTCCTATTTATGATTTTGTATAGCAGTAAGTTTTATGTTAAGAACCGGTCATTGCTTCACCGTCTTACGCTTGGAATTTTCTCCCTTTTTACACAATTGGTCTTCATCTTCATTTCTAATTTTTAGCGTTTTCTTTTGCGAGTTTTTGGTCAGTTTTAAAGTTATATTGTTATTACTAACTTATTTATGAGTTTCTTAATAAATTTATATTTATGTATTTGTTCTGGACACTCAAGGCTGAGAAAATAGCGCATGACAATGCTATTAACGCCCTTTTTCTCATTATCAACCGTTCACACATCCTGAGTGAAATACTGTCAAACGGAAAATGTATTCTATTCAACATTGAAGGATCGTTATAACAGGGAATCAAACTATAAGATATGGGAAAATGTCTAAACAAAAATTTTCTAACCACAAAAGTCATATTTCCCCTGGGAAATGTACATTTTATCCTTTTATATGCAATTCAATTAAGCCAGTGGAGGAGGGGGCCTAATACCCCTACTATTTCTTCTGGGCTCCCTTGTTTCTGGATACTATAGTTTTCTTTAATTAAAGAAAAAGAAAAAGTTCAGAATGTTTTTAAAGGCACAAAAAAAATGACCGCCTCAATTTCAAAAAGTAAACAAATAATTTTATATGGTTATAACCCTAAGAACTTATTCGTGAAATTGATAACCAATCATGTTTTGTTATCAACAACTATTGTTATCAACAACTATTGTTATCAACAATATTGTTATCAACTATAATGTTATTTTTCCATGCTTCATAGCAGCCTCAGTTAAAAGTGTATAGGTCTTCCAAACAAAAATTGCAAAATAAAACTAGATATGCGCAAAAATGAAGAAAGAGATGGACAGGGAGAAATTGATAATTATGTATTTATATGGATTTAAATCTGGAATCTTAGACATTTTTTGAAAGGCGGTTATAAGGATTCTGGCCATAGTCAATGCAGTGTAGCTAGTGAGACTCCCGAATAAAATTTTGCTGGATTAATTATTTTTTGATCTTTTAAAATTGAAGAGAATCTTTGTGTAGCATTTTATTCTTTAAGCTATGGTAATCTGAAACCACGTTGTTTTTCTACCAAGGTTCTATCACAGTACTGTAGTTAGCACCTGTTTTTTACACAGGGGATGATGTTGTTGAAATTCCCAAAAACCTGGTAATGCTCCACAGGATCTTCGTATTCTTAGAGGAGTATTCTTAGAAGGGCAAGCAACAGCACTGTTTGGCCCAGCTTCTAATTTTAGAGGAATCGATTAATCATTCGTGAATAACTTCAATAAGCCCAAGGCCGAACCCCGAAGGGGGGAGGGAGAGGGGAACCCCCAAAATGTTTGTTTGACTCTTAAAAATGTAACAAAAACGGATATAAACAAATTTTGTATACGTTTTTTGAGTTTTTTTTTGTGTACCGCCTGGTTTCCAAAACCTGGTCAAAACCAGCTCGTTCATTTCGATAGCTACTCCATATTTGGAGGGGGATGAAGAGGAATGGGAAGGATCATTTCTTAAGTTTTATCTTTCTCCTGGTACATTAACCTAATAGTTCATCTAAAATTCGTCCTTTGATAAAAATTTTACAATCCAGGGTGGTTTAATTCCTAGTGACCCCCCCCCACCCCATGCCTTAATAAGTTATGCTAGTGTCCGAAAATCGAAAGTAACTAACTTTAACTCCTAAAGGACTTCATTTCCATGCTTTGACTAAAGTAATTTTTTATTTAATGGATCAGCTTAACTCGGCGTCAATGAACGAGAAATTATTGAGAATAGTGGACAATTAGCTTAAAAAATAACTTCAGGTTTTGCTCCATTGGTTTGGCCTGCTGTATTTTTTCAGAAGAAAAGAAGATGGCATTGTAAACTTTCAATGAAATAGGGACATTTAGAATTGCAGTAAAGATTGCAAAAATTGCGAGGAAAACATTTAAGTAAAGATACGATAATAATTAAAATAGCAACTATTATGTAGTTATATTTTGTGGTATCAAATGTGCCGTTTTTTCTAGGGAGGACGGGGATTCGGGTAACTTCCCTACACCTCTGTATTTTCAAAACTACATATTGAACACATGTACAATTTTTGTGCATTGACGCCCCTGTAAGTAAGTACAATTTTACTGCCCATCATAATCCACAACAGCACACAGCTGACAGAGTGGAAACAAAAAATGCAACGAATATAAAACCTTCTTAGCCAACGAGAAGCTTATAGAAAAATGTTTAGGAAAATCGAATCAAACTTTAGCCGCTTTCGAATTTCGAAATAACTCAGTTCTTCTTCGGATAGCATCTAAGGGGCTAAAGACTCCATATCTGGTGGATACAGTGGTATCACTAGTCCTAAAGGGGCAGTCAAAGTAGGCATTTTGCATATTTGTAAAAACTACTACTACTACTACTAACAACTCATCGCAGCACCAAGCCGCCTGAGGCCAACACAGCTACGCACGCTCCTCCTCCACCCCAACCTATTCAAAGCCTCCCTTTTTACACCCGCCCACGAAGTTTCCCATTTCCTTTAAATCTTTCTTTATGACGTCCTCCCAACCCAGACGGGGACGACCTGCTTTCCGTTTAGCCCTAGATGGTTGGCCGAAAAGAACAATCTTCGGCAATCTGTCATCCTTCATCCGAAACAACATGCCCTAACCACCTCAACCTTTCTTTCATTATAGACCTAGAAAGTGGTATTGAACCACATTTTTCGTATAGCCTATTGTTTGAAATACGGTCAGTCAGCCGGGTACCCAGAACAATCCTTAAGCAATTTCTCTGAAAAACATCTAGCAAATCTTCATCCGCTTTTCGGAGCGTCCATGCTTCAGAGCCATATTTGACCACTGTCATCACTGTAGCTTCTAAGATTCTAATCTTGGTTTGCAGACTTATCTTCCTATTCTTCCAGACTTTTTTTAACTGTGAAAAAACACCCTGAGCCTTGGCTATTCTATTTTTAACATCTTCACTGCTCCCACCATCTTTACTAATAATACTACCAAGGTAAGTGAAACTGCCCACCTGATCAATCTTTTCATTACCCAACGTCACCTTTTCATCTTCACTTATTCCTAGCCTTAGTGACTTGGTCTTCCTAACATTAATTTTCAAACCAATACTAGCACCCTGAACTCGCAAAACCTCTAAAACTTCATTCATTTTGCTCACACTTTCATCTAGGATGCTTAAATCATCAGCATAATCCAAGTCCAGGAGACTTTTTCCTCCCCATTTGATTCGTGGTCTCCCATTGCCTTTCCTGTGCTCCTTAAAACAAAGTCATCAAAATAATCCATATAAAGGGGGATAGAACACAACCCTGCTTAACTCCTGATTTAATACAAACCAGCTGCTAACCTCATTTCCTACCTTAACCGCAGCAGTGTTATTCTCGTACATAGCACTAATCACTTTAATGTATTTGTCTGGTATACCATACAAGGATAAAACCTTTACTAAAGCTCCTCTATCAACAGAATCGAACGCTTTCTAATATCACCATTATCAGTTCGAGTGAAAAGCTGAAAAAAGCAATAAAATACGGGAATACAAAAGTATTTTAAACAGATCCTGGGATACGGCGAATTACCTTAAATTTTATAGCAACTAAAAGGCCATGAGCTTTCTTAATCTTAGTCACAAAAAGCTTTAACAGCTATATACGATGTTTCGGTGTCCCACTATTACTAAGAGTATAGAAAGAATAAAATAAGGAACCAATGGGCGTTTCGAGCTGTTTTTCAAAATATCCAGAAAAAGGTTTTCATAATCAAGCTCTACTTTCAGTTGCCTATAGTAAAGGCGATACGGCTCCAATGTTTTTTTTATTGTTATTATTTTTTTTTTTCCCAGAGGCCTTCATATGGAAGGGGTCGTCGTAGAAACTTCAAAGGGGGGTCATTCGATTAGAAATCGTTGCAAATTCAAAGGGCTAGTGCCCTTTTTAATAGTCGAAAGTGATTGGAGGGCAACTAACCCTCCTCTCACGCCCACCTTTTCCCCAAACACATCCAATCAAAATTTTGAGATAGCCATTTTGTTTAACGTAGTTGAAAATTCTGGAAATTAGGTCTTTGAGGATAACAGCCCTCAGGGCAAGGTTTGTAAGTTATGCCCTGGGGGCCTATAAGGTTTTATAGAAAGCGCTGTCGTAGAAACTTCAGAAAGGGCTCATTCGATTGGAAATTGAAATGGCTAGTGCCCTTTTTAATAGTCGAAAGTGATTGGAAGGCAACTAACGCCACTTCCACGCCCACCATTTCCCCAAACACATCCAATCAAAATTTTGAGATAGCCATTTTGTTGAACGTAGTTGAAAGTTCTGGAAATTATATCTTTGAGCATGACACTCCTTTCTTAAGGGAGCATGACACCCCCCCCCCCCAAGGTCTTCAGGGCAAGGGTTATAAGCTATACCCTGGGGGCATATATGGTTCTTATGGAAGGTGCTCGTATAAAGTTCACAGAGGGCTCATTTGATTGGAAATTGTAAGTTCTAGTTCACTTTTGAAGTGTCAAAAGATATTGGAGGTTAACCCCCCCCCCCCACGCCCTTTTTCCCAAATGCATCCGATAAAAAATTTTGAGATAGCTGTTTTGTTATAAATAGTTCAAATATCATATACCAGAAACTCCGGTGTCGACACAACCCCCCAGGGCCCGGGCGCAGGCGTTGTAAGTTATGCCCTGGGGGCATATATGGTTCTCATGGAAGGGATGCTTGTATGAACTTCAAAGAGGGCTCATTTTTTTGGAAATTGAAAGTTCTATTTCATTTTTTAAGAGTCAAAAGGGATTGGAGGGCACCTAGCCCCCCCCCCCCTCCAAGTTTTTTTTTCTCAAACCATTTTATAAGAATTTTGAGATAGACATTAAAAAAAAATAGTTCAAAGACCATATAACTAAAAATCCGGGGTCGATACAGCCCCCCAGGGCCCGAAAGCAGGCGTTGTAAGTTATGCCCTGGGGGAATATATGGTTCTTATGGAAGGGATGCTCGTAAAAACTTCAGAGAGGGCCAATTTGATTGGAAATTGAAAGTTCTAGTTCAGTTTTTTGAGAGGCAAAAGAGATTGGAGGGCAACTAGCCCCCCTCACGCCCCTTTTTCCCGAATGCATCTGACAAAAATTTTGAGATAACCATTAAGTCAAAAATTGTTCAAAAGTCAGATAACAAAAACTCAGGTGTCGACACAACCCCCCAGGGCCCGGGGTAACTAGATCGAGAGGGCAACTAGCCCCCCCCCCCCCCCATGCCTTCTTTTTCCGAACCCATCTGATGAAAATTTTGAGATAGACATTTTGTTAAAAAAAAAAGTAGTTCAAAGGTCGGATAAGAAAAACTCCGGTGTCAATACACCCCCCAAGGGCCCGGGAGAAGGCGTTCTAAGTTATGCCCTAAGGGCATGTATGGTTCTTATGAAAGGGATGCTTGTATAAACTTCATAGAGGGCTCATTTGATTGGAAATTGAAAATTCTAGTTATTCAGAATTCAAAGGTCACATCAGAAAAGCTCCTGTGTCGACGCAACCCCCCATGGCCCAGAGGCAGGCGTTGTAAGTGATGCTCTGGGGGCATATATCGTTTTTATGGAAGGGATGCTTGCATAAACTTCGGAGAGGGTTCATTTGATAAGAAATTGAAAGTTCTCGTTCCCTTTTTAAGAGTCAAAAGAGATTGGAGGGCAACTAGCCCCCCTCCCCCTCCATGCTCTAAATGCATCAGATAAAAATTTTGAGGTAGACATTTTGTTAAAAATAGTTCAAAGTTCAGATAACAAAAACTCCGGTGTCGACACAGCCCCCCAGGGCCCGAGGGTAGGTGTTGCAAGTTATGCCCTGGGGGCATATATCGTTATTATGGAAGAGATGCTCGTATAAACTTCATATAGTGCTATTTTGACTGGAAATTGAAAGTTCTAATTCACTTTTTAAGAGTAAAAAGTGATCGGAGGGCAGCTAGCCTCCCCCACACTCCATTTATTTTTTTTCCAGACGCACTTCATATAGAAGAGGTCGTCGCATAAACTTCAAAGGGGGAAAAATTTTTTCACTTTGATATTGTTACTTTGATGCCAGTTTTGATTTATTTTTTTCAGTTTGATTTGAAATAAGGAATTACAAAAATTGAAACTTTTTGCAATCAAAAACGAACAAAAATTAAGTAAAAAACTTTCCGAAAAATAAGTTTTTCAAAGAAAAGTAAGGCCATTTTAAACTTAAACTCAGCAGATGCAAATACCTGTTAAAATTCAAACTCAAAACGACCAGAAATTACTACTAAAGAATAAATGGAACCCAAAACGAACAGAAATTAAATAAACAATCACAGGAAAAAAATACAACAAGTAATAATATAAAAGAATAAATAGATCTTAAAGCGAGTAATGCTTAGGTTCAATATGTAAAATCAAGCTTTACTGAAAACTATATGTGTTTTGAACAGTCTTGGAAAGTATAAACAACGTAAAATTGAATATTTGATAGATTATGATATTAGTTGTTGAAAGATCCATAAAGTCAATAATTTATTTCATTCCAAGTTTATTTTATTTTCAATGCTGAAAGAACTGAAAATAAAATATTTGTAATATAATTCGTTTTCAGTGAAGCGCCAGTGACGCAGTAGGCTTTTGGTTTTTATTACAGTTAAGGAAGGGGGCAGTATTCAAATTCTTGTTTGTAGTGAAACTATATTCGTCTTGAACAACTTTAGAAAGAACTAATAATTTAAACTGAATATATTGATGTATAATGATATTAATTGCTGAAAGCTCATCAGTTCAAAATTTTACTACAATTTTAATGTTTATTTTCAATATTAAGTACAAAAGAAAATATTTGTAATAAAATTGGTTTTCAGTAAAGCGCCACTGACGCAGTAGGTTTTAGACTTTTACAGTGAGATAAGGAGGCAATACACAAACTCTTGTTTGTAGTGATTTTTGTTCGTTTCAAGCTTGATTTGCATATTCCATTTAAGTTTCACTCATTTTAAGATTTTATTTATTCATTTACATTAATATCTATTGTCTGTTTGTTTGCATTGATTGTTTATTTAATTTCTGTTCGTTTTAAGTTTCATTTATACTTCAATAGCAAAATATTTTTTTGTTTTAAGCTTGATTTTCATATTGAACCTAAGCATTACTCGCTTTAAGATCTATTTATTCATTTATATTATTACTTGTTGTATGTTTTTTCCTATGATTGTTTATTTAATTTCTGTTTGTTTTGGGTTTCATTTATTCTTGAATAATAATTTCTGGTCGTTTTGAGTTTGAATTTTAACAGGTATTTGCATCTGCTGAGCTTAAGTTTAAAATGGCCTTTACTTTTCTTTGAAAAACTTATTTTTCGGAAAGTTTTTTTTACTTAATTAAAATAAACATCAATAACAGGTATTATTCCAAAATCAAATATAAATATTTTTTTTTTTTGTTTTAATCATGTATTTTTTTTTTTTCATAATGTATTTTTTTTTTTTAATTTCCAATTTAATGGCAACAAAACGTTGGTGTTGTTGATAATATCGAAAGAAAAGTTGATATGATCGAGAACTTCGAATTAAGCTCATTAAAAATTTCTACGATGTTGTACTAGCCTGGTATTCCTACTAGTCAGAAAACGATTTATGATACTTAGTAAGAGGGTGGGAGGGGAGTGTACTAGAAAGGGGATCGTATACCTAAGACTTAGGGTCTTGCCCATGGAGATTGTAATGGACCTCTTTCGTGTTTCACAGCCTTTACGTTCCAGAAATGGCACCACATAGTGCAGTAGTACAATTTTGGTTCTATATGGCTCTATATGGATGGCTTTTATCGCGACAAACTTAAAAAAAAGCATGTTGATATAAAAATTAGATTTTAATTTAGCCTTTAAACAGCTCTATGATATTCCAGTACCCCATTGGTCCCGAAAATATAAAAAAAAGTAAACACATCAATTCTTTCCATGAGTGACATCATTTTACGAAAATTAGAGGAGGGGCAAAATCTAAGGGGAGGGTGGCAATTCTGTATTCTTTTTGTCTTTCAATACAATTACCAAAACAGACATTTTTCTATGAAAATGCAATAAAGAGAATTTTTTTTTTAATCTTGGGGAAGGGTGAAAAACCTAGGGATGGTCTTACTTGCCCCTCTCCCAATTGACACCACTGCTTTCCGTGCAAAAAAGTGCTTCCCTTGTTGTTCAAGGTGAGGGTCTGCAGTTTCCTTGTGGAGGTTTTCCAACCATTTTGAATCTAATGATGCACTTTTCATTTCGATCCGACACTATGTTTGATGGGTTTCAGGCTCTTATTTGAAATTTCCACAAATTTGGATTCGCAGCCAATTTTTACCATTAAGATTAATGAGAAATCTAGGAATGTAGGCAGGAAGGGTGTGGGAAAGCACAGAAAGGCTGCCCCACCCCCACTTTACGTCCTGGCTGAAGGGCATCGAAAAGGAGATCAGCACCTTCGATTTGGACTTTAAGAGCCTAGTGTCACATCCTTTACCTTTTTTACTTTTTTTTTTTTTTACCGTGGTTTGCTCTTTACTAGGCTGCAGCTATTGCAGTAACCATGATCTGAGGATAATGTCAAACAATTCCTGGAACCGAACTGCAGGTAAGAAGTGACTCTGCTCACAGTATCAAAAACTGTGGAAAAGACGTTTTGATAACCGTATATAACCTAACAACTGACTTTTTATGGTGATTCTATACATGTAAAAAGTTAAGGTCCTGAGAAAATTTGTCTGATTTAAGAAAAGGGGACATAACACCCCCCCAAAGAGTAAGTATTCTTAATAATAACAAGCCTGAGAAATGAAGCATTTCAGAAAACCCTATTGCAGAAGTTCGGAACCCCTATCTACAAAAATGCACAATTTCATATTTTTTTCGATAAGAATGGTCACAGAGTCGTGCTTATTTGATTGTTTCTTTTTTCCAAAGGGCAATTATATCATACCAATAGTCCTAGAAAATCGGAAAAAGGCTCATTCGAACAGAAACTAAATGTTCTAGAGCCCGTTTTAAAGTTTCAAAAAAAAAGATTGCGCTACAGAAAGGTTTTGCCCCAAAGAGGAAGAAAAAGCTATAGATTAATCACTCTGAAATAGACAATCGGTTTAAAATTATTTAAAAAAAAAAAAAAAAAATGAGTAAGCCAGCCTCAAAGGCAGTAATGCCGTGCAGTAGCACATTTGCTCCTAAAGATGCACAATAAAATAAATAATTAATATAGACCTTATTTTGAACCTTCATTTAAATTAGTTTATTCGCTTTAGGTTTTGTAAGATTATATATCTTAATTACGAATCAGGTACTATGGAGGGGTGCCAGTGCACCTGTATGTATGGGTGTGTGTGTGTGTGTCTGAAGCTTCAAAAGGGTATTTTTATTCCAAGGTATCTACCCTCCATGGGCCATCAGATAAATATAGAAGATTTTTTTTGTGAGGTGAGGGGGTGGGGGGAGGGAGGTAATCTTATTCTCCTTTCATTCATGGGAATTTCCTTTGATTAAGTTTGCAATACGGCTCCTCCAGAGAGATAGCTCACCTCTTATTGCAGAAAAAAATTCTATTTCACACAAAAGATTCTATGCTTAATGGCACAGAATGGTGATTATAGGCAACATTCTTATACTTAAAGGCACACACGGTTGGAGAGTCGGGCATGAATCAAGAGTAGCCTACCGTCAGGAAATTTTACAGGAGGGAAGGGGGGATTGCTACAAAGAACTTTGTTTTTTATTGAAATTAAAATTGGTATATTTCTCATAATACCAATTCTTTACGGTTTTTAATGTCTCCTTGTTGCCCAAGGGGCACTGACTCTCTATCGGCGTCAAAAAGAGACATTCCTATAAAATAAAGATTTGTAAGATGAACTCACCTTTAAAACTATGGAAATTAGGGGCGTAATTTGCTATGGAGCGGGGGGCCACTGCCCCCAATTTATTTTCTTTTTCTTTGAAAAACTTGTTTTGTGGTTTTTTTTTAATTAATGCATATTTAGTTATTGATTTTAGAAGCGGGATAAGTAGAATAACAATAGTAGAAAGGTCTTAGGACATATCTAAAAAATAGTCGATTTCACCAAAGTTAGCCTCTAAGGATTTTCAGGATTATTGTTAAGTTTTGAGGCTGATATTGCAAAAAAAAAAAAAAAAAAAAAAAAAAAAAAAAAAAAAAAAAAAAAAAAAAAAAAAAAAAAAAAAAAATGCGTGGCTACTCAAAACACGACTGTTCTCGCCCCGTACTGTGACTACCACCTTTCTACTATTAATAAACGTTGAATACCACTTTTAGTAAAAAGCCAACATTACTACTATTAGCATAAAGTATATAAGAAATGTAAAAGAAATTCTTTCCACGAAAGTAAAGAACGAATTCAAAACTTAGTTTGAAAATCCTAACATTTTAGTAGATATTAGAAACTTTAGTACTGAGAGATATGTAAATCTTTCCCCTATTCTTTTTTCTTTTGGCCTTCGTGCATGAATTTTATTCAATATAAAGAAACTATCGCCCAAAAAGTAATTACTTACCCGAGGGAGGAAGAGTCTTGGCTTTACACCGCTGAAATTAATTTACCACCCAGAAAATAGAATCTAGAGGATTCCGGAAATAATAACTGAAGCTCGTAACCCCACATGCCTGGTAGTAAAGTGCTAATAGGACACACACTATGGGCACATGCGACGTGATGCAACTTCAAGGTCCATTTAACTTGTTCGGTTTGTCTAACGTGGTCTGCCAAGTCCCACTGGACTCCACATGTCCATGCAATAATTGACCACAGGAAACTGGTGTTGAATGACAATTAAATGAGGAATAACTCTGTGGCTAAACAGAATCTGCCATTTAGAATAAGCTATTATTTCCTTAGTACTCCATCAATTGGAAAAATATTGCTCTCAACCCAAGCAAAAAAGCCCATATGTCAATAAACCCAGAGTGCAGAATTTCTAGATTTTAATAAAGCTGTTAACCGCATCTGACCAATATAGACATTGTTTCAATAGGTTATATAAAATTTATTTCATAAAAATGGCTATCCCAAGCTCAGATTTTGCACTTCAAAGTCAAAATTTAAAAACAAGCACAGCAAAAAAAAAAAAAAAAAAAATTATGATAAGATTGGTCAAAAAAAAATGATCGCAAGTTGAAATGTCAAAAAGATTAAAAAAAATGGAAGAAGGGAACTGTTCGATTGATTTACTAATTTGTTTTGTTAATGTAGGGCAGAAGAAATTTTTATGGGGAATTTAGTTTAAAAAAAGGCTATAAATAGAATGATCAAAATTAGTACAACAAAATTTAGACAATGAGTGGTAAAAATGGATTGAAGGAGGTAACAATTGTTTATGCTATATAACAATTATGTTTATGTTGCCTAAAAAACAGGAATGCCCAATAATTATAACTTCTATGTCAAGAAAAGTAGCTTTTTTGACTGTCCTCAAATAAACGCATTTCAATAAACATTACATTTTACTACTACTACTAGTCACTCTATTTTAGATGTGGGGATGTTCCGGGTAAATTTTCAGCCGGTTGTAATTAACTGGAGGAGTTTTTCATGGGGGGGGGGATTTTTCGTGGATTGAAATTCTCCACGGGAGAATTCCAGGGGAAAAATTTTCCATGGGGGAGTTTCCCACAGGAGCAACTTTCCACTGCGGTGAGGGACCGGGAAAAATTTCTGTCGGAGGATGGGCGATCTTTGATATGATTTGAAAAAAAAAAAAATCAGAAATGGAAGTTTTTTTCAAATGGAAGAATGCTAGGGCGAATTTTTCGACAGGATGGTCCGACAGAAATTTTCCATGGAGGATTGAATTGTCAGGGGGTATTATACGTAGGAGGAAATTTGCTTAGAGAATTTTTCGTGCAGTGAAGGTATTTTCCATTGAGGGGGGCTGGAATTCCCAGCATTATTTGAAAAAAAACGATCAGAAGTTAAATAAAAAGAATATTTTTCAACTGAAAGTAAGGAGCGCTATTAGAACTTAAACAAACTGAAATCATTTTGAATGTGAGGGGCCTGGCTCCTCCTTAATACGTCGCTCTTTATATTAAAGTTTGACTTTTTGTTCCAGTTCTTTAAGAACGACTTCTGAAACACAAATGCCGTTTAAGTAGAATAAGAAGTTTTTTTTAAAAACACTAAAAAACTTTGTAAACTACTGTTATGACTACTGCTAAGGCTAAGGATATCAAGGTAAAAATTTCAGGGAATAACGAGGGGAAGGTTGAACTAATTCAAAACATATTATGTGCAGGTTAGGTTGTTTAAAAGTGTGCATCTAAGAAATGGCTGAGGGTATTAAGTTGGAACTTTCACGGTATAATGAGGGGGATGATCAATTGACCAAGAGGCATGCTACTACTACTACTACTAACATTCCTACTCCTATTACTGCTACTACTAATATTGCTATTACAATTAATATGATTTTTCTTGTTGCTCATGGTGGAGGTAAGTATGCAGTCTAGAAATTTTGACAATGGAGTTTTAATGGTATATTTATATTTGATCTTACTGTTGTGGGTTTTAGAATATTTCAGATTCTTTTTAGAATTCTCAAAAGTTTATTTCAATAGTTAAAAATCATTACTCTAATATAAATCTGAAACTAGGTTATTATTTCTAGATCAGGGTCCGTAGGAAAATGTTTTTTCCCTAGGAAGTATCCTAGAAGACACGTTTTGAATCTCTCGGCTATTATGAGCCGTGGTTCACTCTTAACTAGGTTGCAGCCAGTGCTTTAATCATTTTGTCAGAAAGCAAATTTTAAGACTCGACCTTCGGTGTTTGTGCCGAAAATGATTATCGTATCTAGATAGAGGATCGATTAATTGAACGGCGGCGTATCAAATGGAATATTTTAAATTGTTGTAATCCCTTGTTAAAATATATACAAATGTTTTTTACAATTACCAGTTTTTTGCTCTTTACGCAAGTTAACGTCTTTTCATATTGCTGTCTATTCAAAAATATTTGATTATTACAGGAAGTCCGATTTCTAAAAGCAATTTCTACTAAGCTTCAAATTTTTGTTTTCTTTTTTAAAGTTTTTAGCTGTAATCCCTTGTCAGAATATATGTAATTATTTTTTCAATTGCCATTTTTTTGTTCTTTAAGTAATTTTGCTCTTTAAGTAATTAAATATTTTTTTTTTTTTATTTGAAAGTAAGGAGCGACGTTAAAACTTAAAACGACCAGAAATTATTCCGCACATGAAAGGAGCTGTACCCTCCTCAACGCCTAACTCTTTACGCTAAAATTTTTTATTGTTTAAAAAAATAGAGTTGTGGGAAAGTCAAACTTTAGCATAAAGAGCGAGGCGTTGAGGAGGGGACAGCCCCTATCATATACAGAATAATTTCTGTTCGTTTTAAGTTTTAACGTCGCTCCTTACTTTCATTTAATTTTTTTTTAATTTAATTTTTGAACGTTTTTGAATAACTGCAGGTTTTGATTTTGGCTCACCGTACATGAATAATCAACACCAAATTTGCATATTAATTTTACTTTTATTTGGTTAAATGGCTTTCTCGAACGTTGTTTAATTTTATTTACGAAGGTTTTTACTAGTAATAAATATACGTAACTTACGAATTAACCTACATAACGAATTTCTATTCATATATTTTTAATACGTATATTAGGAGGTTCACCCTCTAGACAATACCTCGCTCTTTACGCTAAATTTCGAATTTTGTTCCAATTCTTTAAAAATGACCCCTTAATCACAAAGGCCGTTAATTAGAATAAACAGCTCTTATGAAAAGTACTAAAAATATTTGGCTTAAAGAGCTAGGTATTGACTTGGGGGCGAACCCAATCATATACGTAATATTTTCTGTTCGTTTTTAAATTTTGATGTTGCTCCTTACTTTCAGTTGAAAAACTTGTTTTTTTTTTTTTGTTTAATTTATGATCTTTTTATAAAAAAATACTGGTGGGAAATCCGGCGCCCCCTTCATAGCAATGTCTCTTCCCACATATAAAGCTTCTTCCATGTAAAGATCCTCCCACATAACCCCCGACCAACCGCCCCCCCCTATTACCAGAAAAAATCCCTCTGAAAACGTCTGTATACTTCCCAATAACCAATACTATATGTTAACATTGGGTAAAGTTCATAACTCAGCCTCCCCCCGGGGCCTTTGGGGGACTAAGTCATCCTATAAGACATAGTTATCATATTTTCGACCATGCTGAACAAAATGGCTATCTAAAAATTTTGATCGGGTGACTTTGGGAAAAAATTGAGCGTGGGAGAGGGCCTAGGTGCCCTCCATTTTTTTTCGTTAACTTAAAAAGGGCACTAGTACTTTTAATTTACGTTCCAATGAGCCCTCCCACAATATTCTAGGACAAGTGGGTCGATACGGTCACCCATGAAAAAAACAAACAAAAAGCAAACAAAAAAGAAATAAAGACGCATCCGTGATCTTTCTTCTGGCAAAAAAAATATAAAATTCCACATTTTTGCAGATAGGAGCTTCAAAAATATCTACAGTAGGGTTCTCTGATACGCTGAATCTGATGGTGCGATTTTCATTAAGGTTCTATAACTATAAGGGGGCCTTTCCCCTTTTTTTCGAAAATCAGCCAAATTTTCTCAGGCACATAACTTTCGATGGGTAGGACTAAACTTGATGAAACATATATATTTAAAATCAGCAGTAAAATCTGATTCTTTTGGTGTATCTATTGGTATCAAAATCCCATTTTTTTTATAGTTTCGGTTTCTATTGAGCCGGATCGATCCTTACAGTTCGTTACCCACGAACTGTTTGATTTGATATTAACTTCTCCATGCATGAAATCTTAAAATTTTTCCAAATAACTGTAACAAGTGTGACAACGTCATTGCAAAACTGATGTATATAAATTGTCTCAAACTTCTGACCGATCTACATCATTTTTTTCAGGCCAGGATATCCCAGAATGCCAATTTTTTCCCGGAAAAATATGGAGCTGTTCTAGGAGAAAAAATACATACATAAATAAACAATTATAGCTCATTTATAAGGATAGTATATTCAGTAATTACAGTGGTTTGGCCAGCAAAAAACGAGAGTCAGTCTTTACCCCCTCCCCTGGAAAATACCCCCCCCCCCCCTGTGGCTGGTTGGTCGCCAATCACTTTCAACTGATAAAAAAAAGGACCAACTCTGAATTTCTGAATTAATGAGCCCCCTTCAGAGTTTCTACAACCATGAGATGAAGGTGGGGATGAGAAAGGGCATTCCTCCTGCTATACGGAATAAATTCTACTCATTTGGGGTTTAATGTTACTCTTTACTTTTATAATAACAGCATAGACCAGAAAATATTCCCAGAAATCAAGAAGGATTAAATATGAATTTCATATTTTTGGTTTGCTTTTTAAAGTTTTTTGCCCCACGTAAAAATCAACAAACGAAAGTACTGGATACCACCCTGGGGATTCTATATCAATTTCTACCTCCACCCTCCCCTCGTCTCTCCCTTTGAATTTCTCCCTTTGTATTTATCCGAAGGCTCAATGAGAGTTGATATGTTCAAACAGTTGTGAGAAAGTCAAACTTTAGCGTAAAGAGCGAGGCATTGAGGAGGTGACAGCCCCTTTCATATAATGAATCATTTCTGTTCATTTTAAGTTTTAACGTCGTTCCTTACTTTCAGTTAAAAGAGAAGTTGTTTTTTTTTTTATTTAATTTGGCATTAAAAGGCCAAATTCTGACGGCATTCAAGAGACTCAATGAGAGTGGTTTGAAGCATCTCTCTCCCTCCCTAATTACAAAAAAAAATCAGAAAACTCTAGTTTAGAGGTTTAAAGCCTTTATATGCAAATGTTTAGAATTGTAAAACAACAAGGAATTTACCAAAGACAGTGAAACTTGTTTAGATCTTAAAAATATTTTGGCTGGTTAGGAAGGGAGGGAGGTAATTTAAAAAAGTGCATTTTAATGCCAAAACATTCCAACTCCCCTTGAGCCTTCAGATGAATACATAATTAGTTCTAAGAGAGAGACGAGGGGAGGGTGGAAGTAGAAATTGGTATATAATATCTATGGCCGTATCCATGACTTTTGTTTGGGTGGTCATTTTTTCAGGGGGAGGGTATAAAAAACTCTAAAACGCATAAAAAATGGGAAATTGGTATTTAATCTCTCTCGATTTCTGTGAATATATCTGGTCTACGCTGTTATTACGAAAGTAAAGAGTAATATTTAACCCAAAATGAGCAGATTTATTCCGTATAGGAATGGGACTACCCCTTCCTCATCTACACCTCCACCTGATGGTCATAGAAACTTTGGAGGATGCTCATTCGATCAGAAATTGAGAGTTCTCTTGTCCTTTTTTATAAGTCAAAAGTGATTGGAGATCAACTGGCCGCGGGGGTGTGGGTATTTTTCCACGGGAATTTCCGCGGGATTATTTTCCAGGGTTATTTTCCCTTGGGTGGGGGGTAAACTCCTAACCCCACCAAAAACATCGGTGATTCCGTGAAGAGTAGAATTTGCTAATGATTGCTTAACAGTAGCAATTCATTCAGTAGCAATTAGCTGAGAAAAAAGGCTAATCAAACAGTTCGTGGTAACGAACTGTAAGCAAGTAGCGACCTGGCTCAATAGTAACCGAAACTCTAAAAACCGGAATTTTAATACCAGTAGATACATCAGAAGAATTAAATTTTTATACTGATTTCAAAAATATAAGTTTTATCAAGTTTGGTCTTACCCATCAAAAGTAACGCGCCTGAGAAAAATTTGCCTCATTTTCGAAAAAAGGAGAAAACATCCCCTAAAAATCATAGAACTTTAATGAAAATCACACCATCAGATTCAGCATATCGGAGGACCTTACTATAGACGACATTTCAAGCTCATATCTGCAAAAATATGGAATTTTGTATTTTTTGCCAGAAGAAAGATCACAGATGAGTGTTTATTATTATTATTTTTTTTTCCCCATGGGTGATCTTATCGACCCCGTGATCATAGAATATCGCGGAGGGAAAATTCCAACGGAAATTATAAGTTCTAGTGCCCTTTTAAGTGACCAAGAATGGAGGGCAACTAGGCCCCCTCCCACGCTCTTTTTTCCCAAGTCACCCCGATCAAAATTTTAAGACATCCATTTTGTTCAGCGTGGTCGAAAAATACAATAACTATGTCTTTGAGGATGACTTAATTCCCCACAGTCCCCAGGGGAAGGTCTGCAAGTTATGAACTTTGCCCAATGTTTACA
The DNA here is from genome assembly GCA_027921565.1 of Artemia sinica. Lineage (NCBI taxonomy): Eukaryota > Metazoa > Arthropoda > Branchiopoda > Anostraca > Artemiidae > Artemia > Artemia sinica. The sequence continues at coordinate 55,564,944 of CM051262.1, forward strand.
TATAGCATTGGTTATTGGAAGCATACAGAAGTTTTCAGGCGGGATTTTTTCCAGTCCTTGGGGGGGGGCAGGTGTTACGCGGGAGGATCTTTCCATGGAGGAAGTTTTCATGGGGGAAGGGAAATTGCTATGAAGGGGTGCTAGATTTCCCAGCATTATTTAAAAAACGATCAGAAATTAAATTAAAAAAAACAACAATTTTTTCAACTGAAAGTAAGGAGCAACATCAAAACTTAAAACGAACAGAAATTATTACGTATAGGATTGGTTCGCCCCCCTTGTCATTAACTCGCTCTTTACGCTAAAGTTTTTTTGTGCTTTCATCAGAGCTATTTATTCTAATTAACGGCATTTGTGATTAAGAGGTCATTCTTAAAGAATCAGAGCAAAGGTTTTGAACTTTAGCGTAAAGAGCGAGGTATTGACTAGGGTTGAACTCCCTAATATACGTAATACAAATTTACGAATGTAGAAGTTCGTTACGTAAGTTAATTCGTTAGTTACGTCAGTGCAAAATTTCGAGAAAACCATTTAGCCAAAAAAGTAAAATTAATATGCAAGCTTCATTTTAATTATTCATGTACGGTGAGCCAAAATCAAAGCTGCATTAATTCAAAACGATCAGAAATTAAATAAAAAAAAAACGATTTTTTTTTACTGAAAGTAAGGAGTGACATTAAAACTTAAAATAAACAGAAATTATTCCGACTATGAAAGGGGCTGTCCCCCTCCTCAACGCCTCGCTGTTAACGCTAAAGTTTGACTCTGTCTCACAACTTCATTTTTTTAAATAATAAAAAACTTTAGCGCAAAGAGGGAGGCGTTGAGGAGGGGACAGCCCCTTTCATATACGGAATAATTTCTGTTCGTTTTAAGTTTTAATGTCGCTCCTTACTTTCAGTTAAAGAACTTGTTTTTTTTATTTAATCTAGTATCAAGGATCAGTTTGATAATATGTTTTCACTACAAGCGAAAAAATTAATTACAGACCAGTCGAATATAAATAAGTGCTACAAAAAGATCTCAACACTCAAGATTTATGCTATTATTGTTAAAGCTTACATACAGTGTCTTTTAGACTTTTCTCTTACTGAAAGAAACACCCCTACGGAAATTAATTTTATGCCCATAAGGTCCTCAGCTCTTTCTGTTACTACAAAATTCATCTTTCTTTTTGGGTCCAAATACCAGAAGACATAAGATGCGTGGGAATTAAGTGGACTGTGTCACTGAAATTAGATGACGAGCTGAATGGCCAAGAGCCGTGACAAATTGAACGAGCTTTTTCCATGCCTATTCCGTATTCTGAAGTCGAATCACTGGAGGGCTGGAATCATTTTATGTTATTGGACCCTACCTTGTCCTAAGAATCATAGTACTAAATGACGTGGGTGATGTAATTCACAACTGATGTCGACTCCGCAGTCGATTGTGAAAAATAGGTGATAGGTATGAAAATTTTTCTTGAACATTAAAGCTATTTCTGGGAAAAGGCCTGAAGGCCTGAATACTTTATAAATCAGATATCCTGATCATGTCCTTAGAAATCACCGATTTTATTAGATCCTGACAAAATTAAAAAACAACACAATTAGTTAGAATCACTTGTCTTTATGACAAAATTAAAGGGTTTTTTATCCAATACAAAAAAAGTGTTAAAAATTAGTCAACACCGTTCAAAACGCCCTCTCTAGGTGACTAATTAGTTGTAAAAATACTTGTTACGCTTCGTTTCTAGGTTTTGAGGTACGAAAGAAATGTGCATTATGAAAATTAATAATTAGATCAAAAACCAATCGGAAGAATTTACCAGAAAGCTAGTAAAATTTACTGCCCTCAACCCTAAACATTTTGGCTAGTGACGCCCTGCATAGAGCCTACATTTCACAACATAGTGTCTATTATGGCAATTTACCAGAAAGTTAGTAAAAATTATTGCCCTCAACCCTAAGCATTTTGGCTAGTGATGCCCTGCATAGAGCCTACATTTCATCAACATAATGTCTATTGTGGCAATTTACAAGAAAGTTAGTAAAATTTACTGCCCTCAACCCTAAACATTTTGGCTAGTTACGCCCTGTACAGAGCCTACATTTCATCTACATAGTGTTTATCATGGCAATTTACCAGAAAGTTAGTAAAATTTATTGCCCTCAACCCTAAACATTTTGGTTAGTGATGCCCTTTATAGAGCCTACATTTTCATCGACATAATGTCTATTATGGCAATTCACCAGAAAGTTAGTAAAATTTATTGCCCTCAACCCTAAACATTTTGGCTAGTGATGCCCTGCATAGAGCCTACATTTCATTAACATAATGTCTATTATGGCAATTTACAAGAAAGTTAGTAAAATTTACTGCCCTCAACCCTAAACTTTTGGCTAGTGATGCCCTGCATAGAGCCTACATTTCATCAACATAATGTCTATTATGGCAATTTAAAAGAAAGTTAGTAAAATTTACTGGCCTTAAACCTAAACATTTTGGCTAGTGACGCCCTGCATAGAGCTCACATTTCATCAACATAGTGTCTATTATGGCGATTTACCAGAAAGTTAGTAAAATTTATTGCCCTCAACCCTAAACATTTTCGCTAGTGATGCCCTGTGTAAAGCCTACATTTCATCAACATAATGTCTATTATGGCAATTTACAAGAAAGTTAGTAATATTTACTGCCCTCAACCCTAAACATTTTGGCTAATGACGCCGTGCATAAAGCCTACATTTCATCAACATAGTGTCTATTGTGGTAATGATTTTCGTACCTTCCTTGGTCCCCCAGTCTGATAATAATGCTCTCTGTCCACAACAGCGTTACCGTTATAAGCAAGCATGTGTTCTTTTGGTCTTTATGTATAATGCCTCCTATTTTCTTAAGAACAATGCCTGAAACTTTTTCTAAAGTCGTTGATAAATGGAACTGCTTTTTACCGTTTTGAAAGAGAAAGCAATCAAGTTCTAAATTAACTCCTTTTTTTTACTCGTTTAGAGATTTTTCTTGATATTTTAGTGATTTTATTTTTTCCCTAGTGGCAACACTGCTTAGTAAGCACTTCTTATATCCACGGAAATGAGCCTACCGTATATAACGTTGGCAGCATAGCCGTTGAGATAGCCGTTTTGTTCAGCGTAGTTGATTCCAGATAGAAAATATACTTTTGAGGAGGACACTCCCCCACAACCCTCAGGGCGAGGGTTTTAAGCTATGCCCTGGGGGCATATAAGGTTTTTATACAAAACGTTGTCGTAGAAACTTCAAAACAGGCTCATTCGATTGGAAATTCAAAGGGCTAGTGCTCTTTTGAATATTCGAAAGTGATTGGAGGTTAACTGGCCCCCGCGACGCCCATCATTTCCCCAAACACATCCAATCAAAATTTTGAGATAGCCATTTTGTTCAGCGTAGTTGATTTCCAGATATAAAATATGATTTTGAGGAGGACACTCCCCCACAACCCTCAGGGCAAGGGTTTTAAGTTGTGCCCTGGGGGCATATAGGTTTTTATAGAAGGCATTGTCGTAGAAACTTCAAAAAAGGCTCATTCGATTGGAAATTCAAAGGGCTAGTGCCCTTTTTAATAGTCGAAAGTAATTGGAGGGCAACTAGCCCCCCACGCCTATTAGTCCACCAAACAAAGCCAATCAAAAATTTTGGGATAACCATTTTGTTCAACGTAGTTGATTCCAGATACAAAATATGTTTTTGAGGAGGACACTCCCCCACAACCCTCAGGGCAAGGGTTTTAAGTTTATGCCCTGGGGGCATATAAGGCTTTTATAGAAGGCGTTGTCGTAGAAACTTCAAAACAGGCTCATTCGATTGGAAATTTGGAGGGCAACTGGCCCCTCCCCCCACGTTCATCATTTCCCCAAACACATCCAATCAAAATTTTGAGATAGCCATTTTGTTCAGCGTAGTTGATTTCCAGATAGAAAATATGTTTTTGCGGGGGACACTCCCCCACAAGCCTCAGGGCAAGGGTTTTAAGTTATGCCCTGGGGGCATATAAGGTTTTTTCATAGAAGGCGTTGTGGTGGAAACTTCAAAAAAACTGTTTGATTTGATATTAACTTCTCCATGCATGACAAATCTTAAAATTTTTTCCAAATAACTGTAACAAGTGTGACAACGTCATTGCAAAAACTGATGTATGTAAATTGTCTCAAACTTCTGACCGATCTACATCATTTTTTCAGGCCAGGATATCCCAGAATGCCTATTTTTCCCGGAAAAAATATGGAGCTGTCTAGGAGAAAAAATACATACATAAATAAACAATTATAGCTCATTTATAAGGATAGTATATTCAGTAATTACAGTGGTTTGGCCAGCAAAAAACGAGAGTCAGTCTTTACCCCCTCCCCTGGAAAATACCCCCCCCCTGTGGCTGGTTGGTCGCCAATCACTTTCAACTGATAAAAAAAGGACCAACTCTGAATTTCTGAAGTAATGAGCCCCCTTCAGAGTTTCTACAACCATGAGATGAAGTGGGAATGAGAAAGGGCATTCCTCCTCCTATACGGAATAAATTCTACTCATTTGGGGTTTAATGTTACTCTTTACTTTTATAATAACAGCATAGACCAGAAATATTCCCAGAAATCAAGAAGGATTAAATATGAATTTCATATTTTTGGTTTGCTTTTTAAAGTTTTTTGCCCCACGTAAAAAAATCAAACAAACGAAAGTACTGGATACCACCCTGGGAATTCTATATCAATTTCTACCTCCACCCTCCCCTCGTCTCTCCCTTTGAATTTCTCCCTTTGTATTTATCCGAAGGCTCAATGAGAGTTGATATGTTCAAACAGTTGTGAGAAAGTCAAACTTTAGCGTAAAGAGCGAGGCATTGAGGAGGGGACAGCCCCTTTCATATAATGAATCATTTCTGTTCATTTTAAGTTTTTAACGTCGTTCCTTACTTTCAGTTAAAAAAAAGTTGTTTTTTTTTTATTTAATTTGGCATTAAAAGGCCAAATTCTGACGGCATTCAAGAGACTCAATGAGAGTGGTTTGAAGCATCTCTCTCCCTCCCTAATTACAAAAAAAAAAATCAGAAAACTCTATTTTAGAGGTTTAAAGCCTTTATATGCAAATGTTTAGAATTGTAAAACAACAAAGAATTTACCAAAGACAGTGAAACTTGTTTAGATCTTAAAAATATTTTGGCTGGTTAGGAAGGGAGGGAGGTAATTTAAAGAGTGCATTTTAATGCCAAAACATTCCAACTCCCCTTGAGCCTTCAGATGAATACATAATTAGTTCTAAGAGAGAGACGAGGGGAGGGTGGAAGTAGAAATTGGTATATAATATCTATGGCCGTATCCATGACTTTTGTTTGGGTGGTAATTTTTTCAGGGGGGAGGGTATAAAAAACTCTAAAACGCATAAAAAATGGGAAAAATTGGTATTTAATCTCTCTCGATTTCTGTGAATATATCTGGTCTACGCTGTTTATTTACGAAAGTAAAGAGTAATATTTAACCCAAAATGAGCAGAATTTATTCCGTATAGGAATGGGACTACCCCTTCCTCATCTACACCTCCACCTGATGGTCATAGAAACTTTGGAGGATGCTCATTCGATCAGAAATTGAGAGTTCTTGTCCTTTCTTATAAGTCAAAAGTGATTGGAGATCAACTGGCCGCGGGGGTGTGGGTATTTTTCCACGGGAATTTCCGCGGGATTATTTTCCAGGGTTATTTTCCCTTGGGTGGGGGGTAAACTCCTAGCCCCACAAAAACATCGGGTGATTCCGTGAAGAGTAGAATTTGCTAATGATTGCTTAACAGTAGCAATTCATTCAGTAGCAATTAGCTGAGAAAAAGGCTAATCAAACAGTTCGTGGTAACGAACTGTAAGCAAGTAGCGACCTGGCTCAATAGTAACCGAAATTCTAAAAACCGGAATTTTAATACCAGTAGATACATCAGAAGAATTAAATTTTTATACTGATTTCAAAAATATAAGTTTTATCAAGTTTGGTCTTACCCATCAAAAGTAACGCGCCTGAGAAAATTTGCCTCATTTTCGAAAAAAAGGAGAAAACATCCCCTAAAAAATCATAGAACTTTAATGAAAATCACACCATCAGATTCAGCATATCGGAGGACCTTACTATAGACATTTCAAGCTCATATCTGCAAAAATGTGGAATTTTGTATTTTTTGCCAGAAGAAAGATCACAGATGAGTGTTTATTATTATTATTTTTTTCCCCATGGGTGATCTTATCGACCCAGTGATCATAGAATATCGCGGAGGGACAATTCCAACGGAAATTATAAGTTCTAATGCCCTTTTAAGTGACCAAGAATGGAGGGCAACTAGGCCCCCTCCCACGCTCTTTTTTTCCAAGTCACCCGATCAAAATTTTAAGACATCCATTTTGTTCAGCATGGTCGAAAAAATACAATAACTATATCTTTGAGGATGACTTAATTCCCCACAGTCCCCAGGGGAAGGTCTGCAAGTTATGAACTTTGCCCAATGTTTACATATAGCATTGGTTATTGGAAGTATACAGAAGTTTTCAGGCGGGATTTTTTCCAGTCCTTGGGGGGGGGGAGTCAGGTGTTACGCGGGAGGATCTTTCCATGGAGGAAGTTTTCATGGGGGAAGGGAAATTGTTATGAAGGGTGCTAGATTTCCCAGCATTATTTAAAAAACGATCAGAAATAAATTAAAAAAACAACAATTTTTTCAACTGAAAGTAAGGAGCAACATCAGAACTTAAAACGAACAGAAATTATTACGTATAGGATTGGGTTAGCCCCCCTAGTCATTAACTCGCTCTTTACGCTAAAGTTTTTTTTGTGCTTTCATCAGAGCTATTTATTCTAATTAACGGCATTTGTGATTAAGAGGTCATTCTTAAAGAATCAGAGCAAAGTTTGAACTTTAGCGTAAAGAGCGAGGTATTGACTAGGGTTGAACTCCCTAATATACGTAATACAAATTTACGAATGTAGAAGTTCGTTACGTAAGTTAATTCGTTAGTTACGTCAGAGCAAAATTTCGAGAAAACCATTTAGCCAAAAAAGTAAAATTAATATGCAAGCTTCATTTTAATTATTCATGTACGGTGAGCCAAAATCAAAGCTGCATTAATTCAAACGATCAGAAATTAAATAAAAAAACGATTTTTTTTACTGAAAGTAAGGAGTGACATTAAAACTTAAAATAAACAGAAATTATTCCGACTATGAAAGGGGCTGTCCCCTCCTCAACGCCTCGCTGTTAACGCTAAAGTTTGACTCTGTCTCACAACTTCATTTTTTTTAAATAATAAAAAACTTTAGCGCAAAGAGAGAGGCGTTGAGGAGGGGGACAGCCCCTTTCATATACGGAATAATTTCTGTTCGTTTTAAGTTTTAATGTCGCTCCTTACTTTCAGTTAAAGAAACTTGTTTTTTTTGTATTTAATCTAGTATCAAGGATCAGTTTGATAATATGTTTTCACTACAAGCGAAAAAATTAATTACAGACCAGTCGAATATAAATAAGTGCTACAAAGAGATCTCAACACTCAAGATTTATGCTATTATTGTTAAAGCTTACATACAGTGTCTTTTAGACTTTTCTCTTACTGAAAGAAACACCCCTACGGCAATTAATTTATGCCCATAAGGTCCTCAGCTCTTTCTGTTACTACAAAATTCATCTTTCTTTTTGGGTCCAAATACCAGAAGACATAAGATGCGTGGGAATTAAGTGGACTGTGTCACTGAAATTAGATGACGAGCTGAATGGCCAAGAGCCGTGACAAATTGAACGAGCATTTTTCCATGCCTATTCCGTATTCTGAAGTCGAATCACTGGAGGGCTGGGAATCATTTTATGTTATTGGACCCTACCTTGTCCTAAGAATCATAGTACTAAATGACGTGGGTGATGTAATTCACAACGACTCTCCGCAGTCGATTGTGAAAAATAGGTGATAGGTATGAAAATTTTTCTTGAACATTAAAGCTATTTCTGGGAAAAGGCCTGAAGGCCTGAATACTTTATAAATCAGATATCCTGATCATGTCCTTAGAAATCACCGATTTTATTAGATCCTGACAAAATTAAAAAACAACACAAATTAGTTAGAATCACTTGTCTTTATGACAAAATTAAAGGGTTTTTTATCCAATACAAAAAAGTGTTAAAAATTAGTCAACACCGTTCAAAACGCCCTCTCTAGGTGACTAATTAGTTGTAAAAAATACTTGTTACGCTTCGTTTCTAGGTTTTGAGGTACGAAAGAAATGTGCATTATGAAAATTAATAATTAGATAAAACCAATCGGAAGAATTTACCAGAAAGCTAGTAAAATTTACTGCCCTCAACCCTAAACATTTTGGCTAGTGACGCCCTGCATAGAGCCTACATTTCACAACATAGTGTCTATTATGGCAATTTACCAGAAAGTTAGTAAAAATTATTGCCCTCAACCCTAAGCATTTTGGCTAGTGATGCCCTGCATAGAGCCTACATTTCATCAACATAATGTCTATTGTGGCAATTTACAAGAAAGTTAGTAAAATTTACTGCCCTCAACCCTAAACATTTTGGCTAGTTACGCCCTGTACAGAGCCTACATTTCATCTACATAGTGTTTATCATGGCAATGTTACCAGAAAGTTAGTAAAATTTATTGCCCTCAACCCTAAGCATTTTGGTTAGTGATGCCCTTTATAGAGCCTACATTTCATCGACATAATGTCTATTATGGCAATTCACCAGAAAGTTAGTAAATTTATTGCCCTCAACCCTAAACATTTTGGCTAGTGATGCCCTGCATAGAGCCTACATTTCATTAACATAATGTCTATTATGGCAATTTACAAGAAAGTTAGTAAAATTTACTGCCCTCAACCCTAAACATTTTGGCTAGTGATGCCCTGCATAGAGCCTACATTTCATCAACATAATGTCTATTATGGCAATTTAAAGAAAGTTAGTAAAATTTACTGGCCTTAAACCTAAACATTTTGGCTAGTGACGTCCTGCATAGAGCTCGCATTTTATCAACATAGTGTCTATTATGGCAATTTACCAGAAAGTTAGTAAAATTTATTGCCCTCAACCCTAAACATTTTCGCTAGTGATGCCCTGTATAAAGCCTACATTTCATCAACATAATGTCTATTATGGCAATTTACAAGAAAGTTAGTAATATTTACTGCCCTCAACCCTAAACATTTTGGCTAATGACGCCGTGCATAAAGCCTACATTTCATCAACATAGTGTCTATTGTGGTAATGATTTTCGTACCTTCCTTGGTCCCCCAGTCTGATAATAATGCTCTCTGTCCACAACAGCGTTACCGTTATAAGCAAGCGTGTGTTCTTTTGGTCTTTATGTATAATGCCTCCTATTTTCTTAAAAACAATGCCTGAAACTTTTTCTAAAGTCGTTGATAAATGGAACTGCTTTTTACCGTTTTGAAAGAGAAAGCAATCAAGTTCTAAATTAACTCCTTTTTTTACTCGTTTAGAGATTTTTCTTGATATTTTAGTGATTTAATTTTTTCCCTAGTGGCAACACTGCTTAGTAAGCACTTCTTATATCCACGGAAATGAGCCTACCGTATATAACGTTGGCAGCATAGCCGTTGAGATAGCCGTTTTGTTCAGCGTAGTTGATTTCCAGATAGAAAATATACTTTTGAGGAGGACACTCCCCCACAACCCTCAGGGCGAGGGTTTTAAGCTATGCCCTGGGGGCATATAAGATTTTTTATAGAAAACGTTGTCGTAGAAACTTCAAACAGGGCTCATTCGATTGGAAATTCAAAGGGCTAGTGCTCTTTTAATATTCGAAAGTGATTGGAGGTTAACTGGCCCCCGCGACGCCCATCATTTCCCAAACACATCCATCAAAATTTTGAGATAGCCATTTTGTTCAGCGTAGTTGATTTCCAGATATATAATATGATTTTGAGGAGGACACTCCCCCACAACCCTCAGGGCAAGGGTTTTAAGTTGTGCCCTGGGGGCATATAAGGTTTTTATAGAAGGCATTGTCGTAGAAACTTCAAAAAAGGCTCATTCGATTTGGAAATTCAAAGGGTAGTGCCCTTTTTAATATTCGAAAGTAATTGGAGGGCAACTAGCCCCCACGCCTATTAGTCCACCAAACAAAGCCAATCAAAATTTTGGATAACCATTTTGTTCAACGTAGTTGATTTCCAGATACAAGATATGTTTTTGAGGAGGACACTCCCCCACAACCCTCAGGGCAAGGGTTTTAAGTTATGCCCTGGGGGCATATAAGGCTTTTATAGAAGGCGTTGTCGTAGAAACTTCAAAACAGGCTCATTCGATTGGAAATTTGGAGGGCAACTGGCCCCCTCCCCCACGTTCATCATTTCCCCAAACACATCCAATCAAATTTTGAGATAGCCATTTTGTTCAGCGTAGTTGATTTCCAGATAGAAAATATGTTTTTGCGGGGGACACTCCCCCACAAGCCTCAGGGCAAGGGGTTTTAAGTTATGCCCTGGGGGCATATAAGGTTTTTCATAGAAGGCGTTGTGGTGGAAACTTCAAAAAAGGCTCATTCGATTGAAAATTCAAAGGGCTAGTGCCGTTTTAACAGTCAAAAAGTGATTGGAGGGCAAGTAGTCACCCCCCCCCCCACGCCCCTCATTCCCCCAAACACATCCAATTAAAATTTTGAGATAGCCATTTTGTTCAGCGTAGTTGATTTCCAGATAGAAAATATGTTTTTGAGGAGGACACTCCCCCACAACCCTTAAGGCGAGGGTTTTAAGCTATACCCTGGGGGCATATAAGGTTTTTATAGAAGGTGTTGTCGTAGAAACTTCAGAAAGGGCTCATTCGATTGGAAATATAAATGGCTGGTTCCCTTTTTAATCGTCGAAAGTGATTCTAAGGCAACTGACACCCCTTCCACGCCCATCATTTTCCCAAAACACATCCAATCAAATTTTGATATAGCCATTTTTGTTAAACGTAGTCGAAAGTTCTGGAAATTATATGTTTGAGCGGACACTCCCCCCCACAGTCTTCAGGGGCAAGGGTAATAAGTTATGCCCTGGGGCATATATGGTTCTTATGGAAAGAATGCTCGTATAAACTTCAGAGAAGGCTCATTTGATTGAAAATTGAAAGTCCTATTTCACCTTTTAAGCGTCAAACGATATTGGAGGGTAACCAGCCCCCCCAAGCCCTTTTTTCCCAAATGCATCCAATAAAAATTTTAAGATAGCTGTTTTTGTTAAAAAATAGTTCAAAGATCATATAAAAAAAAAATCTTGTGTCGACACAACCCACCAGGGCCCGAGGGCAGGCTTGTAAGTTATGTCCTTGGGGCATATATGGGTCTTATGGAAATAATGCTCGTATTAGCTTCAAAGAGGGATCATTTGATTGAAAATTGAAAGTTCTAGTTCCCTTTTTGAGAGTCAAAAGAGATTGGAGGGCACCTAGCCTCCCCTCCACACCCTTTTTTCCTCAAAACCCATCCAATAAGAACTTTGAGATACCTTTTTTTTAAATAATTCAATGACCATATAACAAAAACTCAGCGATCAACTGAGCCCCCCAGGGCCTGAGGGCAGGTGTTGTAAGTTATGTCCTGGAGGAATACTACTACTACTACTAACAACTCACCGCAGCACCAAGCCGCCTGAGGTCAACACAGCTACGCACGCTCCTCCTCCACCCCAATCTATTCAATGCCTCCCTTTTTACACCCGCCCACGAAGTTCCCATTTCCTTTAAATCTTTCTTTATGACGTCCTCCCACCCCAGACGGGGACGACCTGCTTTCCGTTTAGCCTAGATGGTTGGCCGAAAAGGACAATCTTCGGCAATCTGTCATCCTTCATCCGCACAACGTGCCCTAGCCACCTCAACCTTTCTTTCATTATAGCCCTAGAGAGCGGTATTAAACCACATTTTTCGTATAGCCTATTGTTTGAAATACGGTCAGTCAGCAGGGTACCCAGAACAATCCTTAAGCAATTTCTCTGGAAAACATCTAGCAAATCTTCATCCGCTTTTCGGAGCGTCCATGCTTCAGAGCCATATTTGACCACTGTCATCACTGTAGCTTCTAATATTCTAATCTTGGTTTGCAGACTTATCTTCCTATTCTTCCAGACTTTTTTTAACTGTGAAAAAACACCCTGAGCCTTGGCTATTCTATATTTAACATCGTCACTGCTCCCACCATCTTTACTAATAATACTACCAAGGTAAGTGAAGCTGCCCACCTGATCAATCTTTTCATTACCCAACGTCACCTTTTCATCTTCACTTATTCCTAGACTTAGTGACTTAGTCTTCCTAACATTAATTTTTCAACCAATTCTAGAACCCTGAACTCGCAAAACCTCTAAAACTTCATTCATTTTGCTCACACTTTCATCTAGGATGCTTAAATCATCAGCATAATCCAAGTCCAGGAGACTTTTTAACTCCCCATTTGTTTTCGTGGTCTCCCATTGCCTTTCCTGTGCTCCTTAAAACCAAGTCCATCAAAAAATAATCCATACAAAGGGAGATAGAACACAACCCTGCTTAACTCCTGATTTAATACAAAACCAGCTGCTAACCTCATTGCCTACCTTAACCGCAGCAGTGTTGTTCTCGTACATAGCACTAATCACTTTAATGTATTTGTCTGGTATACCATACAAGGATAAAACCTTTACTAAAGCTCTTCTATCAACAGAATCGAACGCTTGCTCATAATCTATAAAACTGAGGACCAAAGGTGTTTGAAAACTCAGGCACTTCTCAATTATTAGCCTAAGAGTGAAAATTTGGTCGACACATCCTCTACCTTTTTCTAAAACCGCACTGCTCTTCTCTTAAAGCTTTGTCTACAGCATCTCTCAGTCTAAAAAGTATCATATTACTAAGTAATTTACTACCTACAGAGACCAGACTAATGCCTCGATAATTAACACACTCACTTTTATCACCTTTCTTATAAAGTGGCTTAATTAAGGTTTTCCTAAAATCGTTAGGTACTTCCCCTTTTTCGAAAACCATATTCATAATCTTGAGTAACTTATTTCTAACCTCAGAGCCACCATATTTAAGAAACTCATTTACCACCCTATCAGCACCTGGAGCCTTATTATTCTTTAATCCTTTTAGTACTGTTGCTAATTCCTCATCACAAAACAAATCTTCCTTCACATCCAAGGTATCACAAACTTTTTCATTTTCCTCTATATTTTTTCCTGCAACTCTATCTCGGTTTAGCAAATTTCAAAATGTTTTGCCCATCTCTCTTTAGTTTTTTCCTTATCGCTAATTGTGACCCCATTCCTATCTTTAACTGGGCCAAGTCCGGATTGACTACTACCTCTCAATTTGTTAACGTGCCAGTACAATATTTTACTATTATGCCGTCTAGCTGCATCTTCCAGATCCTCGGCAATTTTATATCCATGGCCTCCACTTCACACCTCCTTAGTTCATATTTTAATGCTTTCTCCACTTTCTTTACATTTCTTTTGTTTTCATACGATCTATCACTCAGATAATTCTTGTACAAGTCCTTTTTCTCCTTTCTATGAAACATAAAGCTTTTTCACTAATATTCTTAGCTGCAGTTCTAGCTTTCTTCCCTAATACGCCTTCAGCAACTTCACAAATTATTTTTCTAAAATCATTCCAGCCATCTTCCACATTATCAAATTTTAAACTCTCAAGTTTAGTATTCAACTGCTCCTGGAAAGTTTCTCTCAAATTCTCATCCTGGAGTCTACCAACATCATAACTTCCCGGGAGGTGGTTACCCTTCCGATATTTCAGCTTTAGATTAACCCTTGACACTACTAGATGGTGATCTTTACTTTTAACATCAATAACAGCACTCCTATATACCCTAGTATCTTGTATTGATCCTGCCAGTCTTCGGTTTACTATAACATAATCAAATAAGGTTTGCTGTCTTACCATCACGTGAATACCATGTTAACTTATGAGCCATTTTATGACCAAACACCGTATTGGTTATAACTAGATTGTTATACCTACAAAATTGCAAAAGTCTGTATCCATTACTGTTTTCTTTTCCTACACCAAATTTACCTAGGCTGGGATACCATCTATCCCTATTTCTACCAACCTGGGCGTTAAAATCTCCCAGTAATAACATCATATTTCTACCTGGGACCCTGTCTATTTGCTCCTGTAACTGTAAGTAAAATTCATCTGAGTCACTAGTATCTCCGTCAGTCGGTTCTACAGGGGCGTATACTGCTATAACTGATACCCTGAACTTTCTAGTCATAAAATGAGTAATTAGTATTCTATTATTAATACCTTCCCAGCCTAAACAAGACTTAGCAGCTTCCTTATTCATCATGAGCCCTACTCCCTGTCTATGTACCCCATCCTTCCTGCCTGAGCAAACAAATTCTATATCACCTAATTTCATGTTTCCTACCCCTGGGATATGAGTTTCTGAATTTCCTAATAAATCCAGTTCGAATCGTCTGAATTCGTCAGTCAAAATGTCGATACGATGGTCATTTTTTTAACGTCGTAACATTCCAAGTTCCAATTTTCATGTTCTTTAAATCATTGAAATTTTTTTTTTTCGCCTCAGGAAAAGCAATGATCCCGGATACCAGTGCAGGACGGGGATCACATATCTTCTCAAGTCTACACCGAAGTGCTTAAGCCGGCTTAGAACCGGACAGCAAGAAGTCCCTGGGACCTCCAGTATGAATGAAGGCTTTGTGCAATCCTGGGCCCATCTTGGTCACAACATGGTTTTCAGCACTTGGCGATGCTCTTCTATCAACAAGAGTCGAAATCCGGCACAGACAGTCTCAAGCCTATTACCTCCGACTCAGTATATATATTCATGCCTACAAATATTATGCTACTACGGGGAGGCAACCCATAATAGATAAATTAGCTAGGAAGAGGTTTTTCAGCCCAAAGACGCCCATCAAAACATACTAAGCCCAGAAAAATTGTCCATTAGTCAGAATCCCGTGCGAATGCTGTGTCGTTTACTAGGCTATAATTTCCTCGAGGGGCGCCACTCCTCAAGTGGGAATAGAGTTGACCGCAAGGTCCCCAGTCTTGCAGGTACCCCGAAAAGGTCGAGGCAGCCCTTTGCAGAGGCCGTTGTCCATAGATCTGGATCTTACGCCCTGCCGCAGTTATCCTCCAATAGAGGATCCTCCCGCGATGGTGTTCTGCATCACCATGCAATTTAACCCATTACTGGGAGAAGGTTTGCAACTCATGGGACTTGTGGACAAACCAGTGGGCCCTTTTGAGTGTACATTTGTGGGGCCTTCTTCCTCCTCCGCCTGTATTTATGACCCCGGGCGAGGGTGCCCCAGTTTCTATTATGGACCCCCAGGGACAAGGTCCCCCTTGGTCCGTGCCTCCTATGGAGGTACCCTACATATCTGTAGAGCGTTCCCCTATCACCACCTGGGACACGCTGAATGGCCTGGGGAGGCCAGATGCTACTGGTGGGGTTGTTACCCCAATAGCCATTTATCTACAGTAGCCATTTATTTTATTTTTTAGGAACAAATACACCACAACATGGCAGGCATACCCATCTGAGACTATAAACTTTAAGATGCTATAAAAAGTTTGCCAGGGGCTTTGAAAGCTCTGACTAGTCACTGGAATTCTTCAACCAACATCCATACCAGCAGGGTTTTTTTCAAGCAATCTTCTTTATTTAGTAAATTAAACGCCACGGGCTTTGTTTGTAGTTTCAAATATATGCTCTGAGCTCAGTTATACAGTGCTGGTGGCCAGTTCTTCATCATTAGAGGATCTGGTGGGAATTTGCTTTATTTAGTAAATTAAACGTCATGAGCAGGCGGGCAAAAAAAATGGGGTAACCTTGTTACTCATCAGTTTTCATGGCTTAGAAAAATTTTTCCACAGATTTTGTCAGAAAATACGTGCAAAAAGTGCCGTAGCAAAGTAGCATGCTATCTGGTAGTTTTCAAATTTGTCAGCAGATTATTTTGGCAAATACAACTTTTACATATAAAAATACTTCTTGCTTCAAGAAAATCTGTCAAAACACACAAATGTGCTGGTAAAGTGTTGGCAGTTATTAGGATTTTGTGGAACTCTGCTACTAGCAGATTTGGAACATTTTGCATACCTGCTCTATGCTAAAAAACGACAGGCAGTTTTAGGACAAAACTAATCCAAATTTATTTAAACTGGTATATTGTTCATTCTTCCTAGCTAGTACTCAGCCGATTGGGTCATGAAATGCTTTAAGCTAAAAAACTGCTGGCACTTTAAAGCTAAAAAATTCCTCCAAAAAATATCATTGCCAGTGCAGGTGACCCTGGTAGTCAGGCCACCAATTCCAGTTTGGCTTAATCAAAATTGAACCACCAAAACATTAAACATACCTGTCCAAGCAGAGCAGTTCATCTCATGTGCACGGTTTTTTTTTTGGCAAATTTAGCAACAAATGCTTTAAGCTGAGATTAATTTTTATTTAATTTTGATGGTTTTCAAATCATCCAATCCAGTTTTGAATACAGCCTAGGGCAATATTCAGGTATTGGTGGTGGGATATACTTAACTTACTGGATCCTGTTTAAAGCCTTCAACAACACAGCTATTCCCATGAGGAATATATGGTTCTTATTGAAGGGATGCTCGTAAAAAATTCAGAGATGGCTCATTTGATTGGAAATTGAAAGTTCTACTTAAGTTTTTTAGAGTTTACAGAGATTGGAGGTTAACTAGCCCCCACGGCCCAATTTTCCCCAAATGCATCCAATACAAATTTTCAGATAGCCATTAAGTTAAAAAATTCTCAAAAGTTAGATAACAAAAAACTCAGGTGTCGTCACAACCCCCCAGGGCCAGGGGGCAGGCGTTGTAAGTTATGCCCGGGTGCATATATTGTTCGTATGAAAGGGATGCTCGTATAAACTTCAGAGAGGGCCCATTCGATTGGATATTGGAAAGTTGGAACTCACTTTTTAATAGTAAAAAGAGATCCGAGGGCAGCTAGACCCCCCCCCCCACGTCTTCTTTTTCAAAATCCATCTGTTGAAAATTTGAGACAGACATTTTGTTAAAAATAGTTCAAAGGTCCGATAAGAAAAAATCCTTTTTGTGAAGAATCACTTTTTAATAGTAAAAAGAGATCCGAGGGCAGCTAGACCCCCACCCCCCCACGTCTTCTTTTTCAAAATCCATCTGTTGAAAATTTGAGACAGACATTTTGTTAATAATATAGTTCAAAGGTCCGATAAGAAAAAAATCCAGCATCAACAAAACCCCCCAGGGCACAGGGGAAGGCGTTCTAAGTTATGCCTTAAGGGCATGTATGGTTCTTATGAAAGGGATGCTCGTATGAACTTTATAGAGGGCTCATTTGATTGGAAATTGAAAGTTCTAGTTCACCTTTTAAGAGTCAAGAGAGTTAAACTAGCCCCCCACGCTTGTTTTCCCCCAAACGCGTCCGCTACAAATTTTGAGATAGCAAGTGTTTTGGAAATAGGTCAAAAATTAGATAACAAAACGCCCCCCAGAGCCCGGGGGATAGGCGTTCTAAGTGTTGTCCTGGGGGCGTATATGGTTCTTATGAAAGGGATGCTCGTATAAACTTCAGAGGGAGCTCATTTGATTGGAAACTGAAAGTTCTAGTTCTAGTCAAAACATATCCGAGGGCAACTAGTCCCCCCAAACAACACCTTTTTTTTCCCCAAGCCTATCCGATAAAATTTTATAATAGCCATTTCATTATAAATAGTTCAAAGGTCAGATAAGAAAAATTCCTGTGTTGACGGAACCCGCCAGGGCCCGGAGGCAGGTGTTATGAGTAATGCTCTAGGGGCATATATAGTTCTTATGGAAGGGATGCTCGTATAAACTTCGGAGAGGGCTCATTTGATTGGAAATTGAAAGTTCTTGTTCACTTTTTATGAGCCAAAAGAGATCGGAGGGCAACTAGCCCCCCCTCCTCCACGCCCTAAATACATCACATGAAAACTTTGAGATAGACATTTTTGTTAAAAATAGTTCAAGTTCTGATAACAAAAAAACTCCGGTGTCGACACGGCCCCCCAGGGCCCGGGGAAGGCGTTTGTAAGTTATGCCCTGGGGGCATATATGGTTGTTATGGAAGGGATGCTCATATAAAATTCCTAGAGGGCTCATTTGATTGTAAATTGAAAGCTGTAATTCACATTTTAAGAGTCAAAAGTGATTGGAGGGCAGCTAGCCTCCCCCCACACTCCATTTATTTTTTCCCAGAGGCACTTCATATAGGAGGGGTCGTCGTATAAACTTCAAAGGGGGCTTATTCGATTGGAAATTGAGAGTTCTAGGGCCATTTTTAACAGTCAAAAGTGATCAGAGGGCAACTGGCCCCCCAAGCCCTTTTTCCCCGAATACATCTGATAAAAAATTTGAGGCAGCCATTTTGTTAAAAATAGTTCAAAGATCATATAACAAAAACTACTTTACGTAAGGTAATTTCTTTAAAAATAATTCAAAGATCAGATAAGAAAAACTCCTGTGTCGACACAGTTCCCCCCCCCAGGGCTGGGGAAGGCGTTGTAAGTATTGCTCTGGGGGCAAATATGGTTCTTATGGAAGGTATGCTCGCATAAACTTCAGAGAGGGTTCATTTGAATGGAAATTAAAAGTTGTAGTTCATTTTTTCAGAGTGAAAAAAGACCAGAGGGCAACTAGCCCCTCCCACCCTCCACACCTTTGGGTGCATCGGATGGATAAAACAATCCGATAAAATTGCAGGTAACCATTTTGTTAAAAATAGTCGAACCGTCAGATATTAAAATTTCAGGGTCAACACAACCCCCCAGGGCCCAGGGATAGGCGTTATAAGTTATACTCTGGGGATATTTATGGATCTTATAGAAGGGATACTCGTATAGACTTCAGAGAGGGCTCATTTGATTGGAAATAGAAAGTTCTAGTTCACTTTTAAGGAGTCAAAATACCGAAGCTTAATGTAGTCCCCCCACGCCCTTTTTCCCCAAACCCATCCGATAAAAAATTTGAGATAACAATTTTGTTTAAAAATAGTTGAAACATCAGATAATAAAAACTCCAAGGTTGACACAAACCCATTTTTTCACTTTGATATTGTTGCTTTGATATCAGTTTTTGATACTTTGATGAATATTTGATTTTATTAATTAAAAAAAAAATTCTGAAAAATAAGTTTTTTCAAAGAAAAGTAAAGGCCATTTTAAACTTAAGCTCAGCAGACAAAACTAAGTTTTAAAATTCAAACTCAAAACGACCAGAAATTACTATTAAAGAATAAATGAAACCCAAAACGAACAGAAATTAAACAAACAATCAGAGCAAAAACATACAACAAGTAATAATATAAATGAATAAATAGATCTTAAGGCGAGTAATGCTTAGATTGAATTTGAATATCAAGCTTAAAACGAAAAAAATGTTTTCCTATTGAGGTATAAATGACACTTAAAACGAACAGAAATTAAATAAACAATCAATGCAAATAAATATGCAATAGATATTAATGTAAATTAATAAATAAATCTTAAAACGAGTGAAACTTAAATTCAATATGCAAATCAAGCTTGAAACGAACAAAATCACCACAAACAAGAGTTTGGGTATGACCTTCTTCTCTCACTGTAAAAGTCTAAAACCTACTGCATCATTGGCGCTTTACTGAAAACTATATGCGCCTTGAACAGTCTTGGAAGGTATAAAAACATCAAATTGAATATTTGATGTATAATGATATTAATTGTTGAAAAATCTATCAGTTCAAGAATTTATTTCACTGTAATTGTATTTTTATTTTCAATACTGTAAGAACTGGAAAAGAAAATATTTGTAATATAATCCGTTTTAAGTTAAGCGCCAATGACGCAGTAGGCTTTTGGTTTTTATTTACAGTTACGAAAGGAGGCAGTATCCGAACACTGGTTTGTAGGGAAATTATGTTTGTCTTTAACAACCTTAAAAAGAGCTAATAAATCATACTGAATATTTGATGCATAATGATATTAATTGCTGAAAGCTCATCAGTTCAAAATGTTACTGTAATTTTAATGTTTATTTTCAATATTAAGTACAAAAGAAAATCTTTGTCATAAAATTGGTTTTCAGTAAAGCGCCAATGACGCAGTAAGTTTTAGACCTTTACAGTGAGAGAAGGAGGTCATACCCAAAGTCTTGTTTGTGGTGATTTTTTGTTCGTTTCAAGCTTGATTTGCATATTGAATTTAAGTTTCACTCGTTTTAAGGTTTTATTTATTAATTTACATTAATATCTACTGTATGTTTGTTTGCATTGATTGTTTATTTAATTTCTGTTCGTTTTAAGTTTCATTTATACTTCAATGGAAAATATTCTTTTTCGTTTTAAGCTGGATATGCATGTTCAATCTGATTCGTTCAGATTGAAGCATTATTTGATTTAAGAACTATTTATTCATTAAGTTATTACTTGTTGTATGTTTTTGCTATGATTGTTTATTTAATTTCTGTTAGTTTTGGGTTTCATTTATTCTTTAATAGTAATTTCTGGTCATTTTGAGTTTGAATTTTAAAAGGTATTTGTATCTGCTGAGCTTAAGTTTAAAATTGCCTTTACTTTTCTTTGAAAAACTGATTTTTTGGAAAGTTTTTTTCTTTAAATTTATCACATCTAAAAATGCTACTTGTGACACCGAAGGAAGTGATGCTATGAGGCAATGAGTTAGTTTTTATTTAAAATTAGCGTACTATTACGAAATAAAAATTATTTAAGAAATATGTTTTATTCATCAGACAAAGTCTAAAGGAGATCTCTTCCATAAAACTGGTCACCACTCCTACAAATTGAGTTAAACTACCCCCGAAACAGGATCACGGCTGAATCCTTGCTACAAAACATTTGTTACGTTTCAACATTGGAGGATATAGCTTCAAAACCGACAAGTCTCTTGTGCTTTAACCTTTATCTGTAGTGTGCATAAAACCGTGCCTGCAAACAGGAAATTCCTCCCTAACGGCGGAGAATACCCCTCTAACACTCGCGGCAGCTTTGTTGTTTTTACCTCAATAAAAAGAAGAAAAAAAGTGGTACCATTTAAAGGGAGGGTTCAATTTACCTAAAAAATGTGGGATTTTTTATGCTACAGATACGTTTGACTTATGGGTTTGTGGCAATGAATATTTAGGAGAGGACTTGATGGTATAATCCTAGGTTTAAAGTCAAAATGTGCAACCTAAATAATCTATTCCGTGAGAATGCGGTAAAAAGGAAATTTTCTGAAGTCTTGACACTTCATAAGTAACCTTTAGGCTCTTAGCCTTTCCCTACCTTATTTAAATACCATCTCTTGTTTCCAGTCTAATACTCCCCCTCCCCCCACATAAAGTTTTTTTTTCAATTTCTTTCTTATCTAGTTTTTCAAAGGGAACATTTATCTGCTGGAACACTTCAAGGTTCTTCCCTACCCCTCCAACAAAATCAAAATACCTGATTTCCAGTCAATTGCCTTTCCCCCTTATGGTCCTTAGGTCTAATATTTCTTGCAACGCCTGATTTTTCAAAGGGAACATGTAGTTGACATCACCTAAGATGTTCTCTTTCACGCTGTTGAAGTCATTAATCAACCGAGGCATGTTTTCAAACATGTCCCAACAACAGTTTTCTTTACATTGAAACCGCTCTGTGGATGTTTTTCTCATTAGAAGTTTGTTGGTGTAGTCTTAAATAATTTTTAATTATATTTAGGTCTGTGCAAATTTTGAAGGATTTTTTTTTTCTTTGTGTTAAAATTTACGCTATCTTTTTGTCTGTATTATTAATTCGACTTGATTATTGTTGCAGGAAAAAGGGAAGGTGTTAATGAAAATGAGTAATGAAAGATACCCTCATATGAAAAGAAAAGAAATAAATATTAATTAATAATATCTAAAAATAATTAATAATTGACAAATAAATGGGAAAAACAAATCTTTGTGACTAAAATACAATATAGGAAATTCTTGAATAGTTCCAATAGTACAAGCCACCTTTATTCAACATAAACATCTTAAGGGGTTAAATTAGAAAAGCAAAAAATCACCAAAGCCTTTTGTTCAGCCTAATTTAAAGAAGCGATACTTGTGCACATAATGGTACACACAAAAGAAGTCAAGTTTGGTAATGCTAATCAAAAAAATAAAATAGGATGAATATATAATAGTTTAGAAACAAATTTGGGCTATATATTTGCTCATTAGGGGGGGGGATTAAAGCGTAGCATATATTAAATACGTAACCTAACCTAGGTACCTCCTCCCCCCTAAACCCAAAAAACAACAGTTTAAATATTGCAAACGCAATGAAAACCACGCTTTGCATTCCATTTCTCTATTGCAAATACCTGTTTGGCGGGTTTCATGTCTGGTTTCCTTGATACAGTCTATAGCGGTGTGTACCAGATAGTGAACAAGCACCAAAATTCCCTTAGGCTATTTCGAATGCAAGTTCTCATAACTAGTACCAAAGTCTTGACAAAAATCAGGTTAGGATGTCAAAACATGGTTTTTAGACATTTTTGGTGGAATGCTGGTGCACCAAAGAAATTTTGCATTTGACCTTATTCTCAAAACAAAAGTTCTTTTATTTCTTCTTCCTTGGATTGTTATGCAGACGCTGTTGCATAATCGCATCACTGGAATCAAATTCCAGCCCTGAGGTGGGCTGCTGGCTGAGCTCGAAAAGATTCACAACTTTCAAGTGCAACAAATTAGTGGCATCATTTTTATCAGCTTTTGCATTAAAGCCAACGTCGTAATGCCAAATCAATAAAAGAGTTGACAGTTCTGAGTTCCGTGACGTCTGCCAAAATCACCATGAAGCATTTTCTGCTTTTTCTTCTCCGTTCTTCTTCTTTAATTTCCAGTGGAACGTAGCGAATCGAGACGAACGTTCCGCTTCAGATAACGTCAACGCTGAATCGACACAGTAGTGCCCTTAGGATGAGGTGGTTATAATCGAATTTATATCTAGGAAACATCCCGGAAATTGAGACCTATGGAATTCAGCGGTCCTTTGTGATCTACACCGCAATACTTGGCAATTATAACCGACTTGTCATTCATGTGGGTTAATTTTAATAATCGAAGTAAATACGCGAAATAACGGAAATAGCAATGTCTTGGCGGTATCTTTCAAATGTCTAGAAACGAAATAAGAATCTTGGTGAAAATTGTCATAAAAATAGGATATCACGCTACGAAGCCACTATGACAAGAGGAAAAGACAAGAAAAAGTTCAAAATATGTCAGTTTAGATGTTGGTGGCAATATACATTGAACTTGAAAAGAATTTGGAGGAGATATTTGGGAAACAGTCATATTCTTATATTTCATAAACAGTAATAGTTTCTTCGACGACGACGAAGTTTTGCCGATAAAAAAATACATTGCTCAGTTTTTTCAGTACAGACGAATTTTTAATAATATTTCTAGTAGAAAAAAGCCTAATCTCAAAAACAATCAAACAAACAGGAAAAAAAAAATAATTCAAAACAAAGAATAAATCCTGTGTGTAAAAAAAAAAACATAAATGGAACGAAGAATATAAAACTTGATATAGTATATTTGAAAAACTAAATCAAATAACTTGATGAATTCATGGACTGTGGGCTTGAAGTCTTCGTGAACAAAAGAGCGCAAACACAAATTGTATTTGCTTTTAGTAGGATAATCCCTGGGTGTGTAATTTAGATTATCATCATATTCATAAGAAAATTACATTTCCACACATGTACAACTATCTTGTTCTGTCCGAATTTCAATATTTCTACGATTTTGTATTTAGAAGAAGGGCGTTGGGAGACATTCGCAAAAGATCAATGTTTTCCAAAGAACCATATACAAAACTATTAACCATAATATTTCTTCAAAACTATTGGGAAGTCCTGCAAAAATATTTAAGCATTCTTCAGTCCAAATCACGGAATTTTTGCACTAATAGGATTCTCCAACCAAAAGCTGTTTTTTTTTTCCATTTAAATTCCAAGTATCTGATGTTTTTAGGCAACACGAAAGAAAGTTCAATGTAGCCCATCCTCTAGTAACCTCAGAGGAGTGGGGGAGGTGGTAAGTAATCTTCTCTTGTAACAAACAATCAACTTCAGCCATGTGCACATTTTTAGAAATAAAAAACGCGTTGTTTAAATGAATCAAACCATTCATAGCAATGCAGTATAAGTAAAGATATTTCAAAGTGGAGTGTATATTGAAACCGAAACTCTTAAACATGTTTTTTGCAGTCATTCCAAAATTTGCAATTTTTCAGTTTCAAGCTATCCATTAAAATTATTAACGTGAGACAATTATCATAGTTCCAAGAAAGAGTAGGGGGTATTATCCTAGAAGAGATGAGATTATTGTGGAAATTACACGTCCAGATTCATCTTTCAAGTCCCTATTTGCAGAAGCACAAAAAGGCTCGTTGTGAGTGGACGTTTTTTACATTATTACTGCTATTTTTTCACTAGGGGTGATTGAATCAAACAAGTTGTTATCAAACAGTTTAGTGGTAACGAACTGTAAGTAAGGAGCGACTCGTCTCAATGGTAATCGAAACTCTAAAAAATGGAGTTTTGATATCAATAGATACATCAAAAGAATCAGATTTTAATGCTGATTTCAAATATTTAAGTTTCATCAAGTTTAGTCTGCCCATCAAAAGTTGCGCACCTGAGAAAATTTGGCTGATTTTAAAAAAAGGGGAAAAGACCCCCTAAAAGTTATAGAACCTTAATGAAAATCACACCATCATATTCAGCGTATAAGAGAAGCCTACTGTAGAGGTTTCAAGCACATATCTACAAAAATGTGGAATTTTGCATTTTTGGCCAGAAGAAAGATCACAGATGCGTGTTTATTTGTTTTTTTTGTTTTTGTTTTTTTTTTCCCAGGGGTGATCATATCGCCCAGTAGTCCTAGAATATTGTGGGAGGGCTCGTTGGAACGGTAATTAAAAGTTATAGTGCCCTTTTTAAGTGACCAAAATAAACGGAGGGCAACTAGGCCCCTCCCGCGCTCATTTTTTTCCCAAATTCCCCCGGTCAAAATTTTGAGATGGCCATTTTGTTCAGTACGGTCGAAAATACGACAACTATATCTTTTAGGATGACTTAATCCCCCGAAGTACCCAGGGGGAGGGCTGAAATTTATGAACTTTACCCAATATTTACAAATAGTATTGGTTATTGGGAAGTATACAGACGTTTTCAGGGGGATTTTTTCTGGTAGTGGGGGGTGGGGGGGGGTCGGGGGTGGGGGGGCGGGGGCTATGTGGGAGGATCTTTCCATGAAGGAAGTTTTCATGGGGGAGGGGACATTGCTATGAAGGGGGCGCCGGACTTCCCATCATTGTTAAAGAAAAAGATCAGAAATTAAATAAAAAAAACAACTTTTTCAACTGAAAGTAAGGAGCAACATCAAAACTTAAAACGAACAGAAAATATTACCTATATGATTGGGTTCACCCCCTAGTCAATACTTCACTCTTTAAGCCAAAGCTTTTTTAGTACTTTCATAAGAGCTATTTATTCTAATTAACGGCCTTTGTGATTAAGGGGTCGTTTTTAAAGAATTGGAACAAAATTCAAACTCTAGCTTAAAGAGCAAGGTGTTGACTAGGGGGCGAACCCCCAAATATACGTAATAAAAAATATATGAATATTGAAGTTCGTTACGTAAGTTAATTCGTAAGTTACGTATATTTATTACTAAAAAAAAAACATTCGTAAATAAAATTAAAGAAGTTTCGAGAAAGCCATTTAACCAAATAAAAGTAAAATTAATATGCAAATTTAATTTTAATTATTCGTGTACGGTGAGAGCCAAAATCAAAACCCGCATTAATTCAAAAACGCTCAAAAATTAAATAAAAAAAAAACAAGTTTTTTTACTGAAAGTAAGGAACGACGTTAAAAATTAAAACGAACAGGAATTATTCCGTATATGAAAGAGGCTGTCCCCTTCTCAACGTCTCGCTCTTTACGCTAAAGTTTGACTTTTTCACAATTCTATTTTTTTTAACAATAAAAAACTTAAGCGTAAAGAGCGAGGCGTTGAAGAGGGGACAGCCCCTTTCATATAAGGAATAATTTCTGTTCGTTTTAAGTTTTAACGTCGTTCCTTACTTTCAGTTAAAAAAAAAACTTGTTTTTTTTAATTTAATAAAATGTTAGGAGAGGGTTCTTTTCATTGGGTATGTATATTTGCAGTAACCATTTCTTCAAAAAAAGAATGGTGTCATAGTGAGTTGACAATATCAGCGATTTAAAGCAACAAAAGAGCAATTTTGGCTTGCATAAGGCTGAAATCAAACTGAAGAAAATTCAGACATGGTTAATTGGCTAGTTTTGCATCGTGGCACACTAACTACTGAATACTTGGCCACACCACGTTGTGTGGCCACGCGTTGTATTGCTGGTACGATGTGTCGAAGCGTTCATGTTGCGAACCAGCACCCTTTTAGAAACAAGTTCAGGAGGTCAAAAGAAGAACCCGTGGCAAAAGCTCAAAGAATATATGGAGCCATGAAGTTGGGACAAAGTCTGGCTTAAGATCGCCATGGAAGCTGATACCAAAAAAAACAAAATGGTTGTCGAAAGTCATTCTAAGGTCCTTAGTACCGGGTAGGAAAGTACATCGTTTTGTTCCCTCCAAAAGTAAAAACGTAAGTAAGTAACTATTTGATAGACTTCATTGGATCTTTCCATAGTAATGAGGGGTGGGGGAGGTCTTAAGCATTAAAATTAACTCCTTAGGGTTAAATCATAGAGAGGTCCTTCATATCAGTAAAGTTGGCTTTTACAGGCTACTGAAGAGGCGCTAGCTTGATTTCTGTAAGAAGTAAATTAATAAGCGCAATGAAACTAATTAGTTAAAGGATGCCGATGAAAAAGTTTCAAGAAAAGAACTTCCAAGATAGTTCAAGAAACTTTCAAGATATTGAGAGGATGTGTCGACAACATTTTCTTTCTTAGACTAATAATTGATAAATATCTGAATCATTAGGTCCTTTTAGTCTTGAATTTTATGGATTATGAACATACATCTGATTCAACAAATATAAAAACTTTAGTAAAGGTCCTATCCTTGTGTAGTATACCAAATACATACTATGCCAAAAAAGTGATTAGTACTATATAGAAAGATAAAATTACTGTTTGTAATTAATGTATGTAATGTAATTAATTAATGTAACTAATGTAAAATTACTGTACGTAAGAAGTCGTAAGGAGGTTAGTCGTTGGCTCTGTGCGGAATTCAGATTCAGGTAGGGTTGTTTCCAACCCCGTTCTCCATTTATGCGGATCATTTCGATAGACTTTGCCCCAAAGAGCAAAGAGACCCTTGTATCAAATGGGAAGGAAAAACTCTTCTTCTAGAGTTTGATTCTACAGTTTATTTTAGTGTCCTAAATAGAGATGTCAACGAAATAAGGAAATTTTCGGAGGGCTAAGGAGTTAAGGGTGCAAGATCAGGTTTGAAAATTGATATTAATAAGACTAAGTCAATTCGCCATGTTGTTCCGTTAGTTTGGGAGAGTTTACCAGAGGATTTGAGGAATGTTGGAGGTTTGCAGGAATTTTGTAAATTGTTAAAGAACCAATGTTTTAATGTTTTTAATGTTTTTAATAACCATTGTTTTAATGTTTTTAATTTTGGATGGATTATTCTGGCCGGTTAAGTTAAGTTTTTGAGGAGGGTTTAGTTGCAGATGAATATGAAAATGAATATAAATATTATAAATTTGATGGGTGCTGTTTGGAGTTCAGTGGTTTTCGGGTCCGGTAAGTTGAGCTTTAATTACGATTTTTTTATCTTGTTTTTTGGTTTATTGATTTATTTGGAGGGTTTTCTCCGTACAAGTCTGCTTCAGGGAATTGAAGATATATACCTTATTTTTAAATAAACCCAGTGTTACTTAAGTAACTTTACTTAGTGTTACTTAAGTCACTAAGAAGAGACTAAGAAGTCACTAAGAAGAGACTAAGAAAAGAAGAGGGCAGAGAGGTGATGGATAAGGAGATGAGGGTGGAGAGGGTGGATAATACTATTAGTTAGATGTAGGATTCAGTGAAGATGTAGAACTCGGTTAGTCAAGGCACAGGGTATGTCATCACAGTTGAAAAAAGTTTGAATAATTAGGAATTTGAACATTATTTTAAATTGGGTTTATCGTCCGAAACATTAGGGACATGGTTTCGTATTCGGGAAAATTGCCCACCATCGAAAAAATACAAATAATGACTTTGATTAAAAAAACATGACCTCAGACCCAGATCGTCCTTACCCTAGATTTAATATTGGAGTGGAGGATGGGGTACATAATACAACAGGATCGTGGATCGTAAGCACCAATGACCCTAACGATCAAGGACCTCAACCTCCAAGGGACCCCTCTCCCCAACCACCAAGGGGTCCCCTCTCTCCAACTTTTTTTGAGGACACCCCCAATTTTCAATATAGAGGTTCCATTAATAGTTATAAATGTGTAAGAAAAAAGTTATAAGAACGTCATATCAGACCTCATCTTTTGCGACTCAGACAAGTGAATGCTTTGAAAATTCAATTCTGACACTTTTTTGCTTAATATTATGAAATATATCATTTAGAACGATATCTTTTTAAAAAGTCCCCCATGACCTAAAATGTTTCCTCATTATGACTTTTCTATTTACTAACCTTAGGCACTCCAGCTATTTATGCAAACATCTAGCAATAAAAAACAATATTAAAAAAGAAATTACCACAACAATAAAAATTAAAAAACATTTCGAAACATCTATTTTCAAAGCACATTTTCTGATCTACTAATTTAAAAGCGGATACTTACAGTTTGAAAGTCATTTACGAAACGTTGAATTGTTCTTTGTCCGTAAGTAATGTGCGAACTTCAGACAAGTCCAGAAGGATATTTTTCCAAAATTAGCTGGTGGAAATATTCAACAATAAAAGTGACTTATGAAAACTAATATTTCTTAGGGGGGTGGGGGATGATCCTATTGTATTTTCTGAAATGCTTGCATTTTAAGTTTTTCCACTAAATCTACCAAATTAAATATGCATGATTTTTGAGAATAAAGCAAAGGTTTGAAGGCTGTACATAACCACTTTCAACATTAGAAGCATGGAGCTTTCGCACATGCTACAATTGGTCTTAAGGGAATACCTTGCTTATGTAATTTTGGTAAACAGTAAAACTTTGGGCAAAAGCTATCTTGGGGGAGAATTCTTTAATTCAGTTATAATTTTATTCGCAAACTTATCAGTATGGTCGTGAGTCATGTAAGTATATGTATTTGTGTCTTTTAAGTGTGAATAAATTTTCTTGTCGTTATCTAACGTATCCATGACTACAAGTGAAATTCCCCTGTCTGCTTTTGTTATTATAATTGAAGGGTCTTTGCGAAGATTAGATGAATTTTTATGTCGTGCGAAATTTCTGGCGTCAAATTAGTATGAGACGTAACTTTTTTCGGCTGTCGGAAGGTGTATTAATAAAACAAGACCTCACTTCATCTAGGTTAAAACTGGATGTGTAGTGTTTATGCAAAGAATATTCTAAGGAGGAATCTATATCTGCCACAGCAAATTGTTTTAATGGAAAAGAGAATTTGGGACCTTTTTCAAGAGTTTGGATTTTCCTAGATTCATGAGCTCTAGAGGATTTTGTTTTTTGTCCTTAATAAAGAACCTCCCACACAAATAGGATAATTTGATTGCGAAGGCAACACTTTGATTTTTATTATGTTTTTTTTTTCGCTTTGTCGATGATTTTAGTTTAATATAAACTTTCTAGTACCACTTCATAGTAAGATTCGGGGGTTGAGTTGGAGTAAGATCCTCCCACACCGACTTATTGTTTACTGTTAAAGCACCGAGGGCAGTGAAAATAAAATCTGTTGTTCGAATGGGTTAATGTGATGTTTGAATGGAGTATGCTAATGGGTTATTAAATTGGCTTTTAGCTATCCTTGAAAAAGTAACATTGCCTTTTAGGTTACCCCCCCCCCCCCCTTCAACTTTTTTCTCAAATGACATGAAATATGCTTGCGGCTGTACTAACCATACGCTATGCTTCCTCATAGACACGCCGCTGTTTTCCCTGTTTTACTCTATGGCCGATTATCAACACAACACGACTATACCATTTGAGAACTAAAGTTACATCAAACAACAACATAGCAGATTATAACATGGATCAAAGTGTAGAGTTAGAAATATCTTTTTTTTGTGAGTGTGTTATTTGTAACGGCCACTATCATGACTTCAGTAATTCGTATGAGAGTAATGAAGCAACTTTAGAAATCACGGAAAATGAAATAGAAGAGGACAATCTGCGTGAAATGAGAAGAAGAATCTTTGATGAAATGGTGAGAAAAAGGGTAGGCTCATCAGTTTCAGCAGTGGAAGAGAGTGACCATTATCACAAGAAACAATACAGACAATGGACATCCTCTCCACTATATGGAAGATCAGGAGCACAAGGAAGCTCTCACAAAAGGAGGTTCGATGTAGCAGAAAAGAAAGATATAAAGAAGAGACAAAGACAAGATGGATATCTCTACAGAGGGCACTATCAAGAGAGAACACGATGAATTATTTTATGATGCAGATTCAGAATGTCTAAAGTTGTTCAACAATGTCAATAATGTATAATAATGTATGAAAAAGATTTTATATTAATATTCTACATGTCATTACTTCATGAAAAATATACTATACATTACATTGTTATATTTCCATTATTTTTAGAGGACGCTAACACCACAAACGCTTAGAATATCTATTAAAAAGATGGAGATGTATGATATTAACAAACATTTAATGTTTTACAAGCTAAGTTACGAAGTAATTTCCATGTTTCATCTGCATGCAATAGACACCGAGAGTTTTATAACTCCTCCTTACAATGAATTCTATGGGTTTTATGACTCCTCCACACAATGAATTAAGATGCTTTTAGGACTTTTCCCCCTAGTCATAAGTGAGAAAAAATATAAAGGTTTGATGAAGAACTCCTCTGCTCACATTTTACATGAATAGCTTCTAGAATGATAGGACTATTTGACACAGAATTTATTGGTTTGAAAAAATCATTTGTGGTGTCATATTTGGATGTGCATTTTTTATTATTGTCTATGGAGCTCGAAGAAATTGACTGTTGTCATTGGATAGTGAACTATAATATGTTGGAGTATGATAAAAGCTTATGGAGTACTACATTACGCCGTATAAACAGACTGGGTTTCTACGATAGAGTGATTACACCACATAATAAAAGTGGTCAAGAACTGAGGAATGTTCAGGAAGAAGTCAGTAAAATTTGCAGCTTTTTCTGGGTTGAAGCACTATACGTAAAGGGTAACGTACCTAAAGATAAAGTTTTAATTCGAAACTGTGACCTTAGCATTCCACTTTTTAATTTAGAAGAATTTAAGTGTCCTAAATTTGAAGGTTTTTTTTTTTTTTTTTTTTTTTTTTTTTTTTTTTTTTTTTTTTTTTTTTTTTATTATTCCAATATTCACGGCGCCAGGTACTTCAAAGTATCTGATATGCCGCTATTCATTTACCGCGTTCAATGACCTCGTGGTTTTAAATGTCTATTGAACCTTCTTTTGAAGGTGTCAACAGAGGGATTTCCAGGGATAATATCCACAGGAAGATCGTTCCAGATAGAAGTGCAACGCCGGATGAAGCTGTTCCTCAAGTACTCGGTTCTCGGCGTATCCTCCTTTAGGTAATTGGACCGATCTGGGTGCCTTCGTGTCTGCCTTGTCGGCTGGATGAAGGGGGGCACAATTCGAGAGAGCTCGTCTGAGGGAGGCGAATTCATGTGCTTGTAGAAAACAGCCATCGACGCTACATCAAACCTTTCATTTAGAGGCTGGAGAGATTCTTGTGTAGAGGCGCAGCCCGCCCTATTTGCCCTATTCTCGATCTTCTGAAGTGGTGCCAACAGCGTTTTCGGAGCACCAGCATATAGCGGGCATCCATATTCAGCTATGGGTCTAATGCAAGACTTGTAGAGTGGGATGATCGAGCTTGATGGAAGAAGGTTTTTGCAGCAAAGATTAACTCCCAGCTTTCTTGCGCAGGAGGTTCTCACCCGATCAAGGTGGTTGTTCCAAGAGAGATCGGTGGAGAAATGAATGCCCAGTAGACGAAGCCCGTCGACTCTCTTTATAGCTTCATTTTAAAAAGATGAAACTGGGGTGTTCACGTGGCACCTTTGATCGGGTAATTAGAAGCTCCTTTATTTTCGATGCATTGAAGTTGATCATCCATGCATCAGACCACTTTTCAATTTTCAAAAGTTCCATCTGTAGGGAAAGGGAGGCTTGTGTTGGGTCTTCGTGTTTAGGGACGGCTGAGTGTGTCGTTGTATCGTCGGCAAAGTGATTTAGAGGGTTTGCGAGGTTGTCTCCCATGTCGTTTATGTTGATAAGGAAAAGCGTAGGTCCCAAGACACTGCCCTGGGGTACCCCTACTTTCACTGGATATTCGCGGGAAATAAACCCGTAGAGAACAACCCGCAGTGAACGATCGGAAAGAAAGCCCTCAATCACTTTTAACAGACATCCACGAACACCATACGCATAGAGTTTCTTTAGCAGGCCACGGTGCCATACTTTGTCAAAAGCTTTCGCAATGTCGAAGGATAATAACCTGATGTCGTATCCCATTGCCAGAAGTTATATCCACTCCTGATAC
The DNA here is from genome assembly GCA_027921565.1 of Artemia sinica. NCBI lineage: Eukaryota > Metazoa > Arthropoda > Branchiopoda > Anostraca > Artemiidae > Artemia > Artemia sinica. The sequence continues at coordinate 55,597,674 of CM051262.1, forward strand.
TGGGCCACTAGGCAGTCTAATGTAGAGCGTTTCTGGCGGAATCCATATTGGCGATCGCCTAGAAGGTCATTTGATTCCAGGTACTGATGAAGTGTTTTATTGGAGACGCTCTCGTAGACTTTGCCAACACAGGAGAGAAGGCTAATAGGCCTGTGGGAGCCCACGTTTGTTGGATTGCCTTCTGGCTTTAGAGTAGGTACAACACGGGCAGACTTCCATGTTCGTGGGAAGGTTCCGGAGCGAAAGCACAGCCGAAAAAGTAATGACAAGGGTCCAGCTAGTTCGGCACTGCAGGACTTGAGGACAACATTTGGTATGTTGTCAGGACCCGTGGCTTTGGTCACATCAAGATGCTGCAGAATGCGAAGGATCTTGGGAGCAGAAAAATTCACGCGTTCCAAGACAGTGTTGGTTCGGTCGGAGAAATTTGGCACATATCTACCGTCGTCGTCCAGATTCGAGAATTCGGCAAAAGCCTTAGCAAGAGCTTCAGCCTTTTCCTGTGGATCTTGTACCACTTCCCGTTAGTCTGGAGAGAAGGAATTGCGGTCCCCTTGGACGACGGTAAAGCCTCCTTGACAATTCTCCACCAACTCTTTGCCGAAGCAAGTTGAAGCTTGGTGGCGAATTTCTCCTTATACTGAACCCGGGATTGCCGAATCGCACGAACTGCATCTTTGCGCGCATTTATGAATGCAATTCTGTCCTCTTCGCTCTTCGAAAGTAGCCATCACTTGTGTACCTTTTGCTTTGCTCGAATTGTCTTCTTACACTGGGCGTTGAACCATGTTTTGTCCTTACTGGACACCTGGATCCGCTTTGAAGGGATATGCTTTTCGACAGAGTCAACTATGGCCTGCTGGTACTTTTCTGCAGCTTTCTCTGGGCCTTCCAGGAGGAAGGCTCTCCACTGCTGAGAAAAAAGAGTGTTTCTCAAACTGTCCCAATCACCTCTTTTGTATAGCCAGATTGTTCGCTCATACTTTACTGGAGGCGGAATACGTAGGTTTCCACGTGCAACGACGGCAACGTGGTCACTGGTGAAAGCATGAGCGTCTATCTTAAAGGACTCAGGGTGATCTGTAAGGAATAGGTCAAGACAAGATGATCCTTTTGGGCCGTGATACCTGTCAAAATCGACAAGTTGTTCCAGCCCGTAAGAGAGAGATAGATCATACAAGTTTGACCCCTCCCTATCTATATTTTTGCTGCGAATCCATTTGCTATGATGGACTTTGAAGTCTCCATGGAGGATAATGGCAGACTTAGCATACTTGCCCCGAATATATTCGAGGGAGGCTTCAAGGTAGCTGGTAATCTGGTAAGTTGGAGGGTTATACAGGGTACCGACAATCACGGATTTATTTGGGAGGGTCACCCTAACCCACAGAGCTTCTTTGCCTGCTGAATCTGGTATGTTCAGGCATGAATAAGGTATATGGCTCAGTAGATAAACAGCGACACCTCCTCCTCCGTATTTAGCGCCGTCAGTACACTCTCGATCCCGCCTGAGGAGCGTGTATCCCTGTATGGCAACCTCGCTGCTCTGTATTTCTTGGTTTAGATTGGTCTCAGTGATGCACATGATAGATGGCATGACCAAGTTCACTAAGAGATCAACGTCCTGATGAGGAGGTTAGATTCTTTGCGCAGTGGTTACCTAGGGACATACCTGATCGTGATAAATGCATAAGGCCCGGTAAAAAGTATTCTGTATCATGGTATCCTCGTTTGTGGATATTTGACAGTGAGTTTTAAGTATTATTTTTATGTAAATATGTGTTTTTTTCAAGAAATCTTTTTTTAATATGTTTAAGCAATAAATATCTTCAAGCTTAAACCGTCTTTATTCTTTAGAATAGTTCTATTCATTCAAGAAACTATGCAAAAAATTGTAAGTAAGTACCGAATTCCTTCTTGAATTCACCTCTTGGACACACAGCACGGAAATTTCATCCTGAAAATTATGAGAAAATTGTAAGTAAGTAACAAACTCTTTCTTGAATTCACCACTTGGATACACAATGCCGAAATTTCATTCAAGAAATTATGAAAAATTGTAAGTAAGTAATAAACTCTTTCTTGAATTTACCTCATGGACACACAAAACAGACATTTCATTCGAGGAATTACGAAAAAAATTGTAAGTATCAAACTCTTTCTTGAATTCACCTCTTGGAAACCTCTTGAATTCACCTCTTGAAATTTCATCCTGGAAATTATGAGAAAATTTTAAGAGTTTTTTGTTAAAGAGTTTTAACAAACTCTTTCCTGAATTTTGCTTCTTGGATAAACAATACAGAAATTTAATTCAAGAAATTATGAAAAATTGTAAGTAACTAACAAACTCTTTCTTGAATTCGCCTCTTGGATAAACAATACAGACATTCCATTCAAGAAATTATGAAAGAATTGTAAATAAGTAACAAACTCCTCCTTGAATTCGCCTCTTGGATATACAACACGGAAATTTCATCCTGAAAATTATGAAAATTGTAAGTAACTAACAAACTCTTTCTTGAATTCACCACTTGGATGCATTTCCGAAATTTCATTCAAGAAATTATGAAAAAATGTAAGTAACTAACAAAATCTTTCCTGATTTTGCCTCTTGGACATACAATACAGAAATTTCATTCAAGAATTTATGAGAAATTGTAATTAAGTAACAAACTCTTTCTTGAATTCACCTCATGGACACACAATACAGACATTTCTTCAAGAAATTATGAAAAAATTGTAAGTAAGTAGCAAACTCTTTCTGGAATTCACCTCTTAGATACACATTACAGAAATTTCAATCAAGATACTATGGAAAAATTGTAAGTTACTAAGTCTGTCTTGAATTCACTTCTTGGATACACAATACAGAAATTTCATTCAAGAAATTATGAAAAATTGTAAGTAACTAACAAACTCTTTCCTGAATTCACCCCTTGGATAGACAATACCGAAATTTCATTCGAGAAATTATGAAAAATTGTAAGTAAGTAACGAACTCTTTCCTGAATTCACCTCTTGGATATAAAATACAGAAATTTCATTCAAGAAATTATGAACAAATTGTAAATAAGTAACAAACTGTTTCTGGAATTAACCTCATTGACACATAATACAGACATTTCATTCAAGAAATTATGAAAAAATTGTAAGTAAGTAACAAACTCTTTCTGGAATTCACCTCTTAGATACACATTACAGAAATTTCAATCAAGATACTATGAAAAAATTGTAAGTAACTAAGTCTGTCTTGAATTCACTTCTTGGATACACAATACAGAAATTTCATTCAAGAAATTATGAAAAATTGTAAGTAACTAACAAACTCTTTCCTGAATTCACCCCTTGGATAGACAATACCGAAATTTCATTCCAGAAATTATGAAAAATTGTAAGTAACTAACGAACTCTTTCCTGAATTCACCTCTTGGATATAAAATACAGAAATTTATTCAAGAAATTATGAACAAATTGTAAATAAGTAACAAACTGTTTCTTGAATTAACCTCATTGACACACAATACAGACATTTCATTCAAGAAATTATGAAAAATTTGTAAGTAAGTATCAAACTCTTTCTCGAATTTGCCTCTTGGATACACAATACAGACATTTCATTCAATAAATTGTAAGTAAGTAACCAACTCCTTTTTGAATTCACCTCCTGGATGCACAACACTGAAATTTAATGCAGGAAAATTTGAAAAAATTGTAAGTAAGTAACAAACACTTTTTAGAATTCACCCCTTGGATACACAATGCAGAAATTTCATTCAAGAAATCATGAAAAATTGTAAGTAAGTAATAAACTCCTTTTTGAATTCACCTCTTGGATACACAATGCCGAAATTTCATTCAAGAACTTATTAAAAATTGTAAGTAAGTAACAAACTCTTTCTTGAATTTGCCTCTTGGACAAACAATACAAAAATTTCATTCGAGAAATTAGAAAAAATTGTAAGTAAGTGACAAACTCTTTCTTGAATTCACCTCTTGTATGCACAATGCAGAAATTTCATTCATGAAATTATGAAAAAATTGTAGTTAAGTAACAAACTCTTTTTTGAATTCACCTCTTGGATACACAATGCCGAAATTTAATTCCAGAAATTATGAAATTGTAAGTAAGTAACAAACTCTTTCTTTAATTCAACACATGGATACAAAATACAGAAATTTTATTCAAGATTATATAAAAAAATTGTAAGTAAGAAACAAACTCTTTCTTGAATTCATCTCTTGGATACACATTACAGAAAATTTATTCAAGAAATAACGATAAATTGGAAGTAAGTAACCAACTCCTTCGTGAATTCACCTTTTGGATAAACAATACAGAAATTTGATTTGATATATTATGAAAAAATTGTAAGTAACTAACAAACTCGTTCTTGAATTTGCCTCTTGGATACACAATACAGACATTTCATTCGAGAAATTATGAAAAATTGTAAGTAAGTAATAAACTTTTTCTTGAATTCACCGCTTGTATGCACAATACATAAATTTCATTCATGAAATTATGAAAAAAAATTTGTAAGTAAGTAGCAAACTCTTTCTTGAATCCACCTCTTGGATACACAATACAGACATTTCATTCAAGAAATTATGAACAAATTGTAAATAAGTAACAAACTGTTTCTTGAATTAACCTCATTGACACACAATACAGATATTCCATTCAAGAAATTATGAAAAAATTGTAAGTAAGTATCAAAATCGTTCTTGAATTTGCCTCTTGGATACACAATACAGACATTTAGTTCAAGAAATTATGAAAAAATTGTAAGTAAGTAACCAACTCCTTTTTTGAATTCACCTCCTGAATGCACAACACGGAAATTTCATGCAGGAAAATTTGAAAAAAAATTGTAAGTAAGTAACAAAATCTTTTTTGAATTCACCCCTTGGATACACAATGCAGAAATTTCATTCAAGAAATCGTGAAAAATTGTAAGTAAGTAACAAACTCCTTTTTGAATTCACCTCTTGGATACACAATGCCAAAATTTCATTCAAGAACTTATTAAAAATTGTAAGTAAGTAACAAACTCTTTCTTGAATTCGCCTCTTGGACACACAATACAAAAATTTCATTCAAGAAATTATGAAAAAATTGTAAGTAAGTGACAAACTCTTTCTTGAATTCATCTCTTGTATGCACAATACAGAAATTTCATTCGTGAAATTATGAAAAAAATTGTAGTTAAGTAACAAACTCTTTTTTGAATTCACCTCTTGGATACACAATGCTGAAATTTCATTCCAGAAATTATGAAAAAATTGTAAGTAAGTAACAAACTCTTTCTTTAATTCAACACATGGATACGAAATGCGGAAATTTTATTCAAGATTATATAAAAAAATTGTAAGTAAGAAACAAACTCTTTCTTGAATTCATCTCTTGGATACACATTACAGAAATTTTTTTCAAGAAATAACGATAAATTGGAAGTAAGTAACCAACTCCTTCGTAAATTCACCTTTTGGATAAGCAATACAGAAATTGATTTGATAAATTATGAAAAAATTGTAAGTAACTAACAAACTCGTTCTTGAATTCGCCTCTTTGATAAACAATACAGACATTGCCTTCCAGAAATTATGAAAAATTGTATATAAGTAACAAACTCTTACTTGAATTCACCCCTTGTATGCACAATACATAAATTTCATTCATGAAATTATGAAAAAAAATCTGTAAATAAGTAACAAACTCTTTCTTGAATTCACCTCTTGGATACACAATACAGACATTTCATTCAAGCAATCATGAAAAATTGTAAGTAAGTAACAAACTCTTTTTGAATTCACCTCTTGGATACACAATAAAGAAATTTCAATCTCATTCTTGAATTCGCTTCTTGGATACACAACACAAAAATTTCAACTAGGAAACTAGGAGAAAATTGTAAGTAAGTAACAAACTCTTTCTCGAATTCATCTCTTGTATGCACAATACAGACACTTCGAAAAAAATAGTTTTAGGAGGAATATTAAGAAAAGAGCATGTATTGAATTGAATGTATTGAAAATAAAGTCTTTGAATAATATTGGTTTGTGTTGGAATATACATAAATTCGACAGTAATGTTGGAAGGGGAAAAAGATGTGCACTCCAAAGTTGAAAAATTGGTTTAGGATGAAAATATGACCTTTTAGGGTTCACCAACATACTGAACCTGAAAGTGTGTTCTCCGACATGCTGAGTCTGAAAGTATGATTTTCATGTAGATTATTCAACCTTTTAAGTTTAATTTAGACTAGGTAACGTGCGCGCACGTACAAGAAGTGAATAAAAGAAAGAGTTTGTTACTTACTTACAATTTTTTATAATTTGCATACAAGAGGTGAATTCAAGAAAAAAGTTTGTTACTTACTTACAATTTTTCATAATTTCTCGAATTAAATGTCTGTATTGCGTATCCAAGAGGCGAATTCAAGAACGAGTTTGTTACTTACTTGCAATTTTTTTCATAATTTCTCGAATAAAAATTTCTGTATTGTTTATCCAAGAGGTGTATTCACGAAGGAGTTGGTTACTTACTTACACTTTTTCCGTTATTTCTAGAAAGAAATTTCTGTATTGTGTATCCAAGAGGTGAATTCAAGAAAGAGTTTGTTTCTTACTTACAATTTTTTCATAATTTCTTGAACAAATTTCCGTATTGTGTATCCATGTGGTGAATTCAAGAAAGAGTTTGTTACTTACTTACAATTTTTCCTGATTTCTTCAATGAAATTTATGGATTGTGTATCCAAGAGGTGATTTCAAGAAAGAGTTTGTTATTTACTTACAATTTTTTTCATAATTTCATGAATGAAATTTCTGTATTGTGCATACAGGAGGTGAATTCAAGACAGAGTTTGTTACTTACTTACAATTTTTTCATAATTTCTTTAATGAAATTTCTGTATTGTGTATCCAAGAGGCGAATTCAAGAAAGAGTTTGCTACTTACTTACAAATTTTCACAATTTCTTGAATGAAATTTCGGTATTATGTATCCAAGAGGTGAATTCAAAAAAGAGTTTGTTACTTACTTACAATTTTTCATGATTTCTTGAATGAAATTTCTGCATTGTGTATCCAAAGATGAATTCAAGAAAGAGTTTGTTACTTACTTATAATTTTTTCATAACTTCCTGGATGAAATTCCCGTGTTGTGTGTCCAAGAGGTGAATTCAAGAAGTGAGTTGGCTACTTACTCACAATTTTTTTCATAATTTCTTGAATGAAATGTCTGTGTTGTGTGTCCAAGAGGCGAATTCAAGGACGAGTTTGATACTTGCTTACAATTTTTTCATAATTTCCAGAATGAAATTTTGTATTGTACATCCATGAGGTGAATTCAGGAAAGAGTTTGTTAGTTACTTACAATGTTTCATAATTCATTGAATGAAATTTCGGTATTGTTTATCCAAGTGGTGAATTCAAGAAAGAGTTTGTTACTTACTTACAATTTTTCATAGTTTCTCGAATGAAATTTCCGTGTTGTATTTCCAAGAGGCAAATTCAAGAAGGAGTGTGTTACTTACTTACAATTTTTTCATAATTTCATAATTTCATAATTTTCATAATTTCTTGGATGAAATTTGTGTATTGTATATCCAAGAGGTAAATTCAGGAAAGTATTTGTTAATTAATTACAATTTTTTCATAATTTCTTGAATGAAATTTCGGTATTTTGCATCCAAGTGGTGAATTCAAGAAAGAGTTTGTTACTTACTTACTTACAATTTTTTTCATAATTTCATGAATGAAATTTCCGTGTTGTGCATGCAAGAGGGTTAACACAAGAAAAAATCTGTTACTTACTTAAAATTTTTTCATAATTTCTCGAATGAAATGTGCTGAAATGTGTCCTTGAGGCAAATTCAAGAAAGAGTTTGTTACTTACTTACTATTTTTCATAATTTCTCGAATGAAATTTCTGTATTGTGTATCCAAGAGGTGAATTCAAGAAAGAGTTAGGCACTTACAATTTTTCATAGTATCTTGATTGAAATTTCTGTAATGTGTATCCAAGAGGTGAATTCAAGAAAGAGTTTGTTAGTTACTTACAATTTTTTCATAATTTCCCCATTGAATTGTCTGTATTGTGTGTCCATGAGGTGAATGCAAGATAGAGTTTGTTACTTACTTATATTTTTTTTTTATAATTTCTCGAATGAAATGTCTGTATTGCGTATCCAAGAGGTGAATTCAAGAAAGATTTTGATACTTACTTACAATTTTTCATAATTTCACGAATGAAATGTCCTTATTGTGTGTCCATGAGGTGAATTCAAGAAAGAGTTTGTTACTTACTTATAATTTTTCATAATTTCTTGAATGAAATTTCTGTATTGTATATTCAAGAGGCAAATTCAGGAAAGAGTTTGTAAGTTACTTACAATTTTCTCATAATTTCCTGGATAAAATTTCCGTGTTGTGTATCCAAGAGGCGAATTCAAGAAGGAGTTCGTGACTTACTTACAATTTTTTCATAATTTCTTGAATGAAATGTCTGTATTGTGTCTCCAAGAGGCGAATTCAAGAAAGAGTTTGATACTTACTTACAATTTTTCATAATTTCTTGAATGAAATTTCTGTATTGTATATTCAAGAGGCAAATTCAGGAAAGAGTTTGTAAGTTACTTACAATTTTTCTTATTTTTTTGAATGAAATTTCGGTATTGTGTACCCAAGTGGTGAATTCAAGAAAGAGTTTGTTAGTTACTTACAATTTTCTCATAATTTCATGGATAAATTTTCGTGTAGTGTATCCAAGAGGCGAATTCAAGAAGGAGTTCGTGACTTACTTACAGTTTTTTTTTCATAATTTCTTGAATGAAATGTCTGTATTGTGTATCCAAGAGGCGAATTCAAGAAAGAGTTTGATACTTATTTACAATTTTTTCATAATTTCTCGAATGAAATGTCTGTATTGTGTGTCCATGAGGTGAATTCAAGAAAGAGTTTGTTACTTACTTACAATTTTCACAATTTCTTGAATGAAATTCCTGTATTGTATGTCCAAGAGGCAAATTCAGGAAAGAGTTTGTTAGTTACTTACAATTTTTCATAATTTCTTGAATGAAATTTCGGTATTGTGTGTCCATGAGGTGAATTCAAGAAAGAGTTTGTTAGTTACTTACAATTTTCTCATAATTTCCTGGATGAAATTTCCGTGTTGTGTGTCCAAGAGGCGAATTCAAGAAGAAGTTTGTTAGTTACTTACAATTTTTTTCATAATTTCTTGAATGAATAGAACTATTCTAAAGAATAAAGACAGGTTAAGCTTAAAGATATTTATTGCTTAAGCATATCAAAAAAGTTTTCTTGAAAAAAAGACACATATTTACATAAAAATAATGCTTAAAGTTCACTGTTGAACATCCCCAAACGAGGATCCCATGATATAGAATACTTTTTACCGTTTCTTAGGCACTTATCACGATCAGGTATGTCCCTAGGTAACCACTGCGCGAAGAACCTAACCTCCTCTTCAGGACGGTGATAAGCCCCTTCAAATTTAGGACACTTAAATTCTTCTAAATTGAAAAGTGGAATCCTAGGGTCACAGTTTCGAATTTAAACTTTGTCTGTAGGTACATTACGCTATACGTATAGTGCTTCAACCCCGAAAAAGCTGCAAATTTCACTGACTTCTTCCTGAGCATTTCTCAGTTCTTGAACCCTTTTATTATGTGGTGTAATCACTCTATCGTAGAATCCCAGTCTGTTTATGCGGCGTAATGTAGTATTCCATAACCTTTTATCATACTCAAAAACATATTATAGTTCACTGTCCAATGATAACACTTAATTTCGTCGAGTTCCATAGACAAATATAAAAATGCACACACAAATATAACACCACAAGATGATTTTTTAAACTAATAAATTCTGTGTCATATAGTCCTATCATTCTGGAAGCTGCTAATGTAAAATGTGAGCAGAGAAGTACTTCATCAAACTTTTATATCTATGCTAAAGGTTAGAAAGACTTATGACTAGTGGGAGGAGTCCTAAAACCGTCTGAATTCATTGTGTGGAGGAGATAAAACCCATAGAATTCATTGTGGGGAGGAGTCATAAAACTCTCGGTGTCTATTGCATGCAAATGAAACATTGAAATTGTTACGTAACTTAGTTTGTAAGATATTACATGTTTGTTAATACCATACATCTCCAGCTTTTTAATAGATATTCTAAGTGTTTGTGGTGCTAGCGTACTCTAAAAATAATGGAAATATAACAATGTAATGTATAGTATATTTCTAATGAAGTAATGACATGTAGAATATTAATATAAAAATATGTTTCATACGTTGTTATACATTATTAACATTTTTGAACAACTTTAGACATTTTGAATCTGCATTACAAAATAATTAATCATGTTTTCTCTTGATAGGGCCCCCTGTAGAGATATCCGTCTTGTCTTTGTATCTTATTTATACCTTTCTTTTCTGCTATATCGAACCTCCTTTTGTGAGAGCTTCCTTGTGCTCTTGATCTTCCATGCAAGGGAGAGGATGTCCATTGTCTGCATTGTTTCTTGTGATAATGGTCACTCTCTTCCACTGCAGAAATTGATGAGCCTACCCATTTTCTCACTATTTCATCAAAGATTCTTCTTGTCATTTCTCATAGATTGTCCTCTTCTTTATCATTTTCCATGATTTCTAAATTCGCTGCATTACTCTCATGCGAATAATTGAAGTCATGATAGTGGCCATTAAAAATAGCGTACTCACAATAAAAAGGTATTTCTAACTCTACACTTTGATCCATGTTATAATCTGCTATGTTGTTGTTTAATGTAACTTTAGTTTTCAAATGGTACAGTCGTGTGGTGTTGATAATAGGCCATAGAGTGCCACAGGGAAAACCGCGTCGTGTCTTTTGAGGAAGCATAGCGTATGATTGGTACAGCCGCAAGCATATTTCATGCCATTTTGAGAAAAAAGTTGGAGGGGGGGTAACCTAAAAGGCAATTTTACTTTTCCAAGGATAGCTAAAAGCCAATCCAATAAACCATTAGCATCCTCAATTCAACATCACATTAACCCATTCGAACAACAAATTTTATTTTCACTCTCCTGGGTGCTTTAAGAGTAAACAATAAGTCGGTGTGGGAGAATGTTACTCCTTCTCAACCCCTAAATCTTACTATGAAGTGGTACTAGAAAGTTTTTATTAAACTACAATCATCGAAAAAGCGAAAAAAAACATGATAAAATCAAAGTGTTGTCTTCGCAATAAAATTATCCTATTTTTGTCGGAGGGTCTTTATTAAGGACAAAAAAACAAAATCCTCTAGAGATCTTGAATCTAAGGAAAATTCAAACTCTTGAAAAAGGTCCAGAATTCTCTTTTCCATAAAAACAAGTTCCTGTGGCAGATATTTTTCCTCCTTAGAGTATTCTTTGCATAAACACTACAAATCTATTTTCAACCCAGATGAAGTGAGGTCTTGTTTTATTAATACACTTTCTGATATCCGAAAAAAGTAAGTCTCATACTAATTTAACGCCAGAAATTTCTTAAAACATAAAAATTCGTCTAATCTTCGCAAAGACCCTTCAATTATAATAACAAAAGTAGACGAGGGAAATTCACTTGTAGTCATGGATACTTTAGATTATGACAACAAAATTTATTCACACTTAAATGACACAAATACATATACTTCCATGACTCACAACCATACTGATAGGTTTGCGAATAAAATTATAACCGAATTAAAGAATCTAAAACAAAATGGAATAATCACCCCAAAATTGTATAATAAATTTTTCCCCCGAGGTAGCTATTGCCCAAAGTTTTGCGGTTTGCCAAAATTACATAATCAAGGTATTCCTTTAAGGCCAATTGTAGCATGTACGAAATCCCCATGCTTCAAATATTGGAAAGTGGTTATATACAGCCTTCAAACCTTTGCTTTATTCCCAAAAATCGTACATATGTAATTCGGTAGACTTTGACGCCAGAAATTTCGTACGGCATAAAAATTCGTCTAATCTTCGCAAAGACCCTTCAATTATAATAACAAAAGCAGACAAGGGAAATTCACTTGTAGTCATGGATACGTTATATTACGACAACCAATTTTATTCACTCTTAAAAGACACAAATACATATACTTCCATGACTCACAACCATACTGATAAGTTTGCGAATAAAATTATAACCGAATTAAAAAATCTAAGACAAAATGGCATAATCACCCCACAATTGTATACTAAATTTCTCCCTCGAGGTAACTTCTGCCCAAATTTTTACGGTTTACCGAAATTACGTAAGCAAGGTACTCCCTTAAGGCCAATTGTAGCATGTAGGAAAGCCCCATTCTTCCAATATTGGAAAGTGGTTATGTACAGTCTTCAAACCTTTACGTTACTCCCCAAAAATCGTGCATATGTAATTCGGTAGATTTAGTGAAAAAACTTAAAATGCAAACATTTCAGAAAATACAATAGGATCATCCCCCACCCCCTAAAAATATTAGTTTTCATAAGTCACCTATATTGTTTAATATTTCCGCCAGCTAATTTTGAAAAAATGTCCTTCTGAACTCGTCTGAAGTTCGCAAATTACTTACGGACAAAGAACAATTCAACGTTTCGTAAACGACTTTCAAACTGTAACTATCTACTTTTAAATTAGTTGATAAGAAAATGTGCTTTGAAAATAGATGTTTCGAAGTGTTTTTTAATATTTATAGTGGTGGTAATTTTTTTAACATTGTTTTTTATTGCTGGATGTTTGCATGAATAGGTGATGGGGGACCTTTAAAAGATATCATTCTAAATGATATATTTCATAATGTTAAGTGAAAAAGTGTCAGAATTGAATGTTTAAAGCATTCGCTTGTTTAAGTCCCGAAAGATGAGGTCTGATATGACGTTCTGATAACTTTTTTCTTACACATTTACAACTCTTAATGGAGCCTCTATATTGAAAATTGGGGGGGGTGTCCTAAAAAAATTTGGAGGGAGGGGCCCATTGGTGGTTTGGGAGAGGGGTCCCTTGGAGGTTGAGGTCCTTGATGGTTAGGGTCATTGGTGCGATCCTTGATGGGTCATACCCATAATCGTCTCACTAGTTGATTCCTAAGGTTTTCTAAGGATTGTTCTGAATTTATTTATTAAAATTCTTTTCTTGGCATCTACATGTTTATTAGTATCAAATTTTGAGTATACTAGAATGCTAAAGCATATTGTATATTGACAACACTGCTTAAATTGTACTTGTGTATTACACAGAACACAGTCAAGACGTAAAGCTAGGTCAAGTCACAAGGTCTCACTCAGTTTCCTTCCTTATATTAGTTGTGCATTGTGATATAACAGATAATACGCAGGTTGATTTCGACAAAGAAATTACGTAAAATTCAAGATAATAGTTCACAGAAATCTAGTCTAATGTAGCACCAGGTCAGATTCAATGAGTGTCTGGTCTTGTACCTGCAGTAATCTAGCTCTGTGATGGGCTTAGAAAAAGGGGTATGATCTTGTACTGGCAGTATTCTAGCCATCTGATTGGCTGTGATATTGTATAGTTGGAAATTAGAGAAGGGTTCCTACTTATGCTCATTAATTTCTTGGCACTTCTTATTCAATTATTCACATAAAATTTGTTTTCACTATGATTTCCGCCCTTTGAGAAATTCTTCTGCGGGTGTCTTTGATGAGCTGTTAATAGTGTTAGTAAAAGTAGTGGTCAGCGGTGTCAATTGGATATGGAGGATTTGCCTCCCTCCAGATTTTGAAAAATACTGTCTTTTTGTGCCTTCAGTGAAAACGGCATATTTTGGTGTCTTGATTGAAAATGGCTTTTTTGCTATTTTCATTGAAAACAAAGAAAAAGATCAAAATTAATGAAACAGATTTTTGCTATTTTCATTGAAAATAAAAAAAAATGGTCCCTACCCACCCACTTAAATTTCAAAAAATAATTCCCTCCCCTGCATTTCTGTGATATGGTGCCTCTGGTAGTAGTAGTGAAGTTTCGAAAATTAAAGTTCAAAGAAAAGATTAATTAAATGTATAACTTACCATTTTTTAAATGAAATTGATTAGAAAATAAAAGAGCTCATTTTGATGTATTGGTTGAAAGCAGCAAATCCTCTAGCTTATATATTTTGAACGGAAGTATTTGATAAGCAGGCACAATATGGAGCTATGTGTCACTCCTCATCTGCAATAAAAAAATTCAGCTTTAGCATGAAGAGTAGGGTCTTACGGAGTGGCAGTCATCTTCATGTTTAGGATAACCCAATCTTATTTTTGAATTTCTTTATTTAAACGAACCCTTTCGTTCTCGAAGGAAAATTCAACATTCGACAACCTTTGCAGGAAGAGCACGGGCTGAGGTGGGTATCAGCCCCCCCTCATACTAAGGATAGCAAAATAATAAAGGTCCTCCAGAGCCATTCCTTGTGCATAGGCCGTCGAATCTGCATTTTGGCTGCTGTTTTTTTTACAAAGACAAGTGACAAGCCTTCCGTCCAACCTTGCTCCAGCAGAGATCAATCTCTGGGCCCCGTTTTCCCAAGTGCAGCATCAGTGCAGTGTGCTACTATGGGGGTTTTTAAGGATGACCCTGTATACGATGTTAAAAGCTAATCAGAATTTTAATAAAAATAAAAAAAGCCCCTTTAATGACTATTATAAATTGAAAGAGTTCTAAATGGGAGATTGATGTGTATTTTGTTATTTTAGCTAGTCCATAAAACAAATTTTGCAGCAAGAGATTACCGATGAGGAATAGTGAGTGCTAGAATTTAAACGAAGGATAATTATCTTATTTATAAAGAGGGCGTTACCTCCCCGTAGTCCCACACTCTTTACTTTAATTTTCTTTTATAACAGAGTTTCAAGAATGGATGCTGTAACCCAGATTGGCTTCTAATAATATCCCTGCTTATAAATCCCTTGATTTCAAAGGAATCAAGAGATAGCATTGAAAATGCACGTCAAGTGTTACAATTTCAACCACTGCGGAATTGCTAAGAAGATATGATTTAGGCAAGAATTTCAGCACAGCCTTCTTAAATTTGTTTTTATGCCAAGAAATTAATGTAGAGTGCTTAATTTAGCACTTAAATTCTTAGACCACAGGGATTCAGGCAGCAGAATAGCTCAAACCTGACATCTTGCCTCAAAAAACATCTTTTCAAAATATGTATGAGTTATACTATTTTTTAAAAGATACGTTTATTACATCTTTTTTTTATGTGAAAATGCAGTTTTCTGTCTGTTTTTCGAGATCCCCTAAATTTGATATCGCAATAACTTTTACAATTACAATTAATCAAAATAAGTAATACCATTCTTAAATTAACTTAAACTGCGAATTCTTTTTCACTTGACAGTGTTTTTTTTTCAAAATATGTTTTTAAACTTTCGGGTACTATTGGCTAGAGTTAGTTTTTAACTAGGTTGCGACAAAAGTCGCAACCATGAGCGGCTATCAACAGCCCTTTAAAGGGCTGTTTATGTTCGTTTTAAGTTTTAAAGCAACTACTTGCTTCATTAAGAAAAACAACTTTTTTAAATTAAACCCAAAGCATAAATATTTAAAATACAAATAATCAACACTAATTTAAATAAAATAACCTTACTCTCAACTTTGCCACCTCCTAGGAAAAATCGACCACTAGTGCAAAATGGCTTGAAAGTTTCTATTGTGATAAAATGACGCAGCAAAAAGGAAGAGTATAAATTGTAAACTAAGGAAACATTTGGTTTTTTTTTGTAATTCTTTACAAAAACATACATGTTGTAAATACTGTCTAATAGTCTATGTGTTATATGATAAAATTTACGTGCTGGCATTTCTTGGTCTACCAGTCAGAAATATATAAATTAAGCTTTTGGAATTTAAGGCGTGGCTCTGGAACGAAGTTTGAAATTTAATCTAGGAAACCCAAACCATTCAATTCTTTTCCAAGGGACGCGAAGTCCTTTGCGGCATTACCCTTCCTTGTAATAATCGTTATGTCGGTCGGAACGACACGTTTGACTCATTTTATTAATCAAATTATGGCACCAATGAAAATTGTGTATGCTTATGACACAAATAAAATAGTATTTAACTGTGGCTTTGGGTAAGTTATTTTCGACTTCTTTCTAATTATGCAAGCGTTTCTCATAGAGAATTTGACCAATAAAATGCGAGAAAAAAAACATTCTGTCACAAAATGAAAGAGTAATTTATTGGAAATAGGAGTATCGTGAGATAATGAAATAAGTAAAATTATAATCAGATATTTCCAGAAAAGGTTTATAAAACTAATTCAAGGCCAAATGTTGCAAGATCAATTAACAAGATAGAAATATTCCAAGGGCATTAACTTATTTCTTGAAATCCAACTGTAATTTCTCTTGCTTTTACTTTTTCTTTACTTCATTCTTTTACCTAGTTTTATGTGTGTTTTACTTTATTTTTCATCTAGGTATGAAGATCAAGTATATACCACTTGTATATACATATACACGCGTATATGTATAACATGTACACGAGAAGTACTCATGTATATTTTTCAGAAGAGAAATTACTACTTCTTCGCTAAGTCAAAAGTCAATTGATGAAAATTTACTATGACTATGGTCAGGAACTATGACCCCAGCATTTTTAATAGGAGCCAAGAGGGAGTCTCCATCCATCCACACGAGCCTAAATGCGTTTACAAGATGTCCGAAAATTTGTTTTGGGAACTTATTTTATAATGAATACTGAACACCCAATGAAGAAAAAAGTAAAGGCGGTGTGTGTCTTCTCTTAGTCTTCAATAGTACATCTTCCTTCAAGTGAAAATGAAGCGAAGTTACTATTTAGCAAAAGCACTACTTGGTTAATTTCGAAAACATTTCAAAATATATATTAATAAACAATGCACAATAATAGTCGAAAATGATTGGTGGGCAACTAGCCCCCCCACGCCCACCCATTCCCCCAAACACATCCAATCAAAATTTTGAGATAGCCATTTTTTTCAGCGTAGTTGATTTCCAGATAGAAAATATATTTTTGAGGAGGATACTCCCCCACAACCCTCAGGGCAAGGGTTTTAAGTTGTGCCCTGGGGGCATATAAGGTTTTTATAGAAGGCGTTGTCGTAAAAACTTCAAAACAGGCTCATTCGATTGGAAATTAAAGAGCTAGTGCCCTTTTTAATAGTCAAAAGTGATTGGAGTGTAACTAGCCCCCCCTCCCCCCACGCCCATCATTTCCCCAACACATCCAATCAAAATTTTGAGATAGCCATTTTGTTCAGTGTAGTTGATTTCCAGATAGAAAATATATTTTTGAGGAGGACACTCCCCCACAACCCTCAGGCCAAGGGTGTTAAGTTATGTCCTGGGGGCATATAATGGTTTTATAGAAGGCCTTGTCGTAGAAACTTCAAAAAAGGCTCATTCGATTGGAAATTCAAAGCGATAGTGCTCTTTTTAATAGTCGAAAGTGATTGGAGGGCAACTAGCCCCCCACGACCATTGTTCCCCCAAACACATCCAATCAAAATTTTGAGATAACCATTTTGTTCAGCGTAGTTGATTTTCAGATAGAAAACCTGCTTTTGAGGAGGACAATCCCCCACAACCCTCAGGGCAAGGGTTCTAAGTTATGCCCTGGGGGCATATAATGTTTTTATAGAAAGCGTTGTCATAGAAACTTCAAAAAAGGCTCATTCGATTAGAAATTCAAAGGGAGAGTGCCCTTTTTAATAGTCAAAAGTGATTGGAGGGTAGCTACCCCCCCCCCCCCCTACGTCCATCATTCCCCCAAACACATCCAATCAAAATTTTGAGATAGCCATTTTTGTTCAGCGTAGTTGATTTCCAGATTGAAAATATATTTTTGAAGAGGACACTCCCCCACAACCCTCAGGGCAAGGGTTTTAAGTTATGCCCTGGGGCATATAAGTTTTTATAGAAGGCGTTGTCGTAGAAACTTCAAAATAGGCTCATTCGATTAGAAATTAAAGGGCTAGTGCCCTTTTTAATAATCGAACGTGATTGGAGGGCAACTAGCCCCCCCCACGCCCATCATTTCCCCAAACATATCCAGTCAAACTTTTGAGATTGCCATTTTGTTCAGTGTAGCTGATTTCCAGATAAAAAATATGTTTTTGAGGAGGACACTCCCCCACAACCCTCAGGGCAAAGAGTTTTAAGTTATGCCCTGGGGGAATATAAGGTTTTTATAGAAGGTGGTGCCGTAGAAACTTCAAAAAAGGCTCATTCGATTGGAAATTCCGAGGGCTAGTGCCCTTTGTAACAGTCGAAAGTGATTTGAGGGCAACTAACCCCCCTCTCACGCCCACCATTTCCCCAAACAGATCCAATCAATATTTTAAGACAGCCATTTTATTAAATGTAGTTTTAAGTTCTGGAAATTATGTCTTTGAGGATTACAACTCCCCCAAAGCCCTCAGGGCAAGGGTTTGTAATTTGAGGATTCTCCGAATCATTCATATTATTTCTTATGGAAGGGATGCGCGTATAAACTTTAGAGAGGGCTCATTTGATTGAAAATTGAAAGTTCTTGTTCACTTTTTAAGAGTCAAAAGAGATTGAAGGGCAACTAGCCCCTCTCCCTCCTCCACGCCCTAAATGTATCAGATAAAAATTTTGAGATAGACATTTTGTTAAAATAGTTCAAAGTTCTGATAACAAAAAACTCTGGTGTCGACACAGCCCACCAGGGCCCAGGGGTAGGCGTTGTAAGTTATGCCCTGGGACAAAACTTATTAAGGGGGGTTTATAACTTATGGGAAGGGGTTTTGTATGGGAAGAACACGTAGGAAATCTATTATAATTATCCAATTATAAGGTTAAAATACATACTCTGTGATAGATGCAAAATTGCTTCGGCACACAAATTCCTATTAAGGTCAATTACAAACTGTCGTGATCCCTTTGTGTCAGCAAGTGAAATGGTCTAAACCCCCTTATTGGAGCTATTTTTCAATCCATTCATTGTTGTCAATCGCTGTCCACAAGTTATGCAAGCTGTCTATTGTTCATATATAAGGTTTTTATCAGAGAGGTAATCGTATAGACTTTGAAAAAAGCCTCATTCGATTTAAATTGAAAGTTCTAGATTCGTTTTTTAAAGTCAAGAATAATCGGACAGTAAGCACCCCCCCATGCCATAAAAACTTGAAACTTTTTGCAATCAAAAACGAGCAAAAATTAATTAAATAAAACTTTCCGAAAAATAAGTTTTTCAAAGAAAAGTAAAGGCCATTTTAAACTTAAGCTCAGGAGATACAAATACCTGTTAAAATTCAAACTCAAAACGACCAGAAATTACTATTAAAGAATAAATGAAACCCAAAACGAACAGAAATTAAATAAACAATCATAGCAAAAAATATACAACAAGTAATAATATAAATGAATAAATAGATCTTAAAGATACCCATAATAGATACCCAAACTCTTGTTTGTAGTTATTTTTATTCGATTCAAACTTGATTTGCATATTCGATTTAAGTTTCACTCGTTTTAAGATTTATTTATTCATTTAAATTAATATATATTGTATGTTTGTTCGCATTGATTGTTTATTTAATTTCTGTTCGTTTCAAGTTTCATTTATACTTTAATAGCAAAATATTTGTTTTCGTTTTAAGCTTGATTTTCATATTCAATCTAAGCATTAATCGCTTTAAGATCTATTTATTCATTTATATTATTACTTGTTGTATGTTTTTTGCTATGATTGTTTATTTAATTTCTGTTCGTTTTGGGTTTCATTTATTCTTTAATAGTAATTTCTGGTCGTTTTGAGTTTGAATTTAACAGGTATTTGTATCTCCTGAGCCTAAGTTTAAAATGGCCTTTACTTTTCTTTGAAAAACTTATTTTTCGGATTTTTTTTTAATTAATAATAAAACATTGGAGCCGTATGGCCTTTACTATAGGCAACGCTACAGCGTTGCCTCTGAAATGCGACTAATTTTAGTAATAATCCTAATGACATTTATATCAATTTTGTTTTTGGAGCTGGTTAAAAGAAATATGTAGAAAAGTGAAAATAACGACAAGTCAGTATGGTATTATACATAGAGGCAATTTTAAATTTATGAGTTAGTATGCGAATCCAAAACGTAAGAAATAGAACGTTATCAGTGCTTATTAGGCGTTTTCAATTACAAATAAGAGAATTTGGGGTCAAACAGGAGTTTCGATTAAATACCAGAAGTACAAATTAAAACAATTAAATGATTTCTAGAGATAAACCTTCCCCTTACCAACTTCAATGACCAAACTACAACTGATTTGACCTATCTAGCTATAGTAAGGAATATTATTAGAAAAAGCACTAGGTCTTGTTTTCAATTTTGATTATTTCTTTTTCATTCTGGAAGTTATATTCACGGTATATCTGCTTTCTTATTCTTCAATGATTCCATTTCTGTCTTATTGGTAGATGTAGAGGGAGTATTCATATGCACTTTTGAAAGTTTTAGAAAAAGAAAATCTAACCTTGAACTGATAAATTTTAGGAAGTAAAAGAACCTTAAATATCAGGGAAACAAATTTGACCTGAGCAAACGTGGGAAAACAGGACGTATAATACATTGTCGCAATTTTGTCATTAGCTTGGCTCACGTATTTACTGGACGATAGTGTTTCAAAGGCGGTATGCTCGCATAAATATGAATGAAAGTTCTTTGAGTTTTTTTATGTTAAAATCAAGCATGGATTAATGACAGAAAAAATATCTGCTCGAAGTAAAGAGCGAAGTGCAGCCTTGAAACGAGGAACAGTTATAAATTTACTTATTAAAATACAGTTTTTCTTTTTAAAAATTATTTGGGGAGGGGCAACTGCCCCTCTCCCCCTAAACAACGCCACTGACTGTTGTTAAAGTTCGGTTCTCCAAGTTTGTGGGGCTGACTAATAAACCCTTAGAACACGAGACCTGACGTTTAGATGTTCTAATGGAAATGCAAATTATTTGACAATTTTTGGGTATTGTGGAAAAAATCAAAAAATCATCTTTTTGAACGAAATGGGGAAAAACAAAAACTGAACTTGTGCTAATACAAAAAGTTCAATTAGAGGCTACGCTCTAGTGTTTCCTGTAGTAAGAGCAATAAGCCGTCTATGTGTTTTTTTCCGAGAGCCACTTCAAATAGAAGAGGCGGTCGTATAAACATTGGAGGGGGGCTATTTAACTGAAAATTTAAATTTTGAGGGCATCTTTTAAGACTAAAAAATAATCAGAGGGCATCCAGTCTCCGTTCCACACCCTTATTAGATGCTCCCCCTAAATTTATCTGACCAAATTGAGATTGCTATTTTGTTCAAAGTAGTCTAAAGCTGACCCCCCTTCAGTCCCAGGGGCAAGGGTTGTAAGCCAAAGAAGTTTTTTTGTCTAAATATAGGGTTCCATTACTGGGAAAGAGGGACACGTTTGATCCTGGATCTCAAAAACGGCTAAAAGTACCAAATGTGAAAGTATCAGGAAATATTATGGAGGATTTTGATAAATATCAACACACGCCACGTGCATGCTAGTTGTCAAAATGATGTGTCAACAGTATCTCAGGGATGCCTGAGAATACTAAGTTGGAACTTTCAGCGCATGCTGAAAAGTGTTCGAAGGACGAAGAGTCCCTCCTCACCCTTCTTAGATG
Organism: Artemia sinica; assembly: GCA_027921565.1. NCBI lineage: Eukaryota > Metazoa > Arthropoda > Branchiopoda > Anostraca > Artemiidae > Artemia > Artemia sinica. The sequence continues at coordinate 55,619,322 of CM051262.1, forward strand.
TGTCTCCCTCGACACTGGTAAAAGTTTGGAAATAGTCATTTTGCTCAAAATAGTCAAGATGTCCAATAATTATGCTTCTGGGCATAATTTTTTGTCAATAACTATTAGAAACTAAGAAATTCAGTCTAAGTAAAAGATTCAGTCTAAAAATTTGAAAGAGATTCATATGGTGTGATTGAAAAGTTGAAGAAAATTATAAAAGAAAACGGAAATGCAAAAAAAAAGAGTCAAAATTTGCAGATTCAGTCTGTGATAGCGGAAAGTAAAATTTTGGGAGAGTTATAAAACAGTCGCAGGGCAAAAGAAGTTAGGGGGAACGAAGAAGTCTTGGAACCGTTGGGGAAAACCAGAGGTGATCAGGTGATAGAATTGAATGGATTACAATGAGTTTTGGAAAATTCAGGAGGTATTGTATTTTGGGTTGGACGAGAATGACTTGGGAAGGTATCTTGGATTAACCGTACTAGCTCTAAGAGGTGCTTGGCCTCTTTTGAGGGGCAGAAGCCCCCTCGGGGATCTATGAATGATGGCTGGTTCCTCGAACGCACAACTGGTGAGCCAGCAATGGTTCCTGAGTCCTTGCCTTTCGAATCTTGGATCCCTGGAAGACACTCTCTCCCATTGCCAGTCACTAAATATTCCCCCGAAACCTTTACATGGTAGCCCCATTCGCTATTCTTACCCTGTATTGGAATCGACAATTATTTCATCCAAACCTTATTTCTTGAATTATATATCCAAATTTCACACTCAGTTGGCATCGACGTTCATTCCTCATACGATAATGTCATAGGATGAGACCCAGTGGAAGCTCAATTGTGTTTCGTTCAGATTTTTACCCAATTTCCCTATGCGCCAATTGTTTTCGTGGATCTTTGTATTTTCAGCCAGGAATGAATTCAAGCAAAGGAGAAATTCGTGTTTCAATTGAGGTTTCGATTTGTTTTCATCGTTGGAAGTTAAAAGGAGTAGTGAGGGGGTACCAGTTTTAAACGTGGCCCAGCCCCTTCGAATTCCGATCCGGACACTTTTTTTTAAAATTTTAAGCAATGTACATGTTTGGCCATTCCCTACTAGCCCCTTGGTCTTACGTAACAAGGCATAACCCTGGATTTTTAAGGCATCCCAGAATACGACCGGCCCCTGTTTCTACCGGCCGGCTAGCAAGATTCCTCTGACAGCCCTGTGACGTCACGACATCCATAGCAGATTACCATAGGATTTTAAATGTGCCCTGTTTCCAACTGGCAAGATTTCCACTACATCCCGGGATTCCAGGTGTTTTGACGCAATCTTGATTCAATATTAGAAACCTTTAACGGAATTTTGTAAGAAATCATGTCGTCAAGTTTTTGACGTCACTCCTTCTAGAACACATTCATTTTATTGACCGTGAGTCAGTTTATTTTTGGCGGTGAGAGAGAAGTGTCAGGATTAAAATGATTAGATTGGACAGACAGAAAACTATAAGAAATCTTGTGACTTTGGAAAAATGGTTAATTCTACATGATAATTTTCAAAGATTGTCAATGCAGAAAAGAATCTTCACTAAGAGAATGATTGATAATATAATGAGAAATGAGTCTTCATCGCTGGACTATTGTCTGAGACTTATGTGTCGTGGCCTCCAGGCATTTACTCAATTTATAGATATTGAAACGAAACAAAATGATATTGCACATCTGTTTGAAGATTACCCAGAGTTTTAGTTTACTCCTCCCATTTCTCTAGTGACCCAATAAGTTAAAACTGATAGCGAAGAACATTCACTTTCCCCAGTCAGTTTCTTTTTGGAAGTATGACAGTGAACATCGAAAAATGTTTTACCCATGTCCATTATGCTTCTATACGTTGGGCAGCTGATCATCCTGTGAGAAAACGTACCTATGCTGATGACTCTAATGAAAAGTGGAGATTATGCAATCCATATAAATTGCATACAGGATATCCTGTGAAAATTAAAGACTGTAATTCCTGTCTTGAAGAGATTTGTGACTCTCATACTAGAAGTTTTCTATGCTCCGATTGTCACTATGATAATTGTGATCCATGGGAAAATACTTACACTGGCATGATTGCAAAAAAACCCTAAACGTGAGTTCAGTTTATTTTTAAGAAACTGGTATCATCGTGGTTTTAAATTGTTTTGGAAAGGAGAACCTGGTCTACGCTTCACCTGCTGGAACAATAAAATAGTCTGGTTTTTACAAAATCTCTGTGAAGATAGTGGCTACTATGATTATAAACCTACAGACTTTTATATGGCTGTTACAGAATGTGATTCTTCATATGAGAATTTTTTTGCGTGACATTGCTTCAAATAAGCAAATTGAAACACGCGAGTTTTATAATATAAATCAGAATAGTGTTATTGACTATACAAAGAGATTTAATAATAATGAAGTTACAATATATTGAGAAAAATGTGACCCTTACTTTGCATGCTAAGATGAATACAAGTTAAATCCTGACGAGCTGCTGCCACCTATCGTTTCTGATGATTACCTATACGCAGAAGAAGAAATCTAAAAGGGCACAGTGTTTGTTTGTACATAAAAATTTTTATTAATAAAAGAATTTCCGTACATTTTTAAAGCATTTTATTCGTAGGGCAACGAAATTTATATCATATAGGTAAGAAAGAGTATTCTCAACTAGAATGTCTTTCAATCAAGGATTGTCACCGTAAATATTGTCACCTACGGATAACGACTTGTGCTTGCTGAAGGACTGATTGTGGAATAGTTACGGCACGTCAGCATGGCTGACTACAGTTATGTTTATGCGCCGGTATTGAACTTTATAGAAACGGCGTTGCAATATCAAGATAGCGTAACGAAAGATGCAGCCGTGATTACAGCTGTGAATTTTTTTACGAGGGAGATTCTTCAAGAAAACCATGAAAAACTGAACAAGATAGCAGACAGTTTTGGTGAGCAGTATGTGAAAGAAAGGCGTAGTCAAGCTTTGAGAGAAACGCTAGCCAGTGATAAGTATGATACTGTGAAACTATTGAGCTCTGTAACTGAGTTTAAGACACGGTTCAGCATTCGGAATTTATCCGAAGTACCGAAAATTCCACAAGCCACTTTTACAACCTTCTGTGTGAAAGTTAACGAATGCACGGATAAGATTGACAGTGTTGTGGAACAGTGCAAATCTGTGCTTCCATCTCAGGGTGTCTGGGCCCCCCTCCCACAGCCTGCGAAAGCTTTACATCGGGTTCTCATCACCAATGTACCCACCACAGAAATTGACTCCTGTTCCAAGCAGAAGCTGTTTATTGAAAGACATGATAGTGATGGAGGCATAGATCATATACAACAGACCAAGTCCGTTCTGGTTGCTTACATGAAAAGCCCCAAGTCGGCAGCTTCACTCGCCAACTCCCTGAAGTCCTTCCCTGACATAAGTGGTTCTTTTCGTGAGGAAAAGTTCTTCGCGATCGCTAAGTTCGTGCCTCTTGCCACAAAAGAAGATGATGTTGTCTCTGTTAACCCAAGCTAGTCAGTGCTAAGCAGTTTTGACAATCTGAGACAGTCAAACTTACCCTTAGTGACGCCGACTCCCGAAATGCAGCAATCAAATGTGGGTTATTCATTGGTTATACTCACATCAAAGTCTTGCCATTCAGACAAATTCTCAAGCGGTGTTTCAAGTGTCAGTCATTTGATCATCTTGCTAAAGACTGCACCAGTACCATGCGTTGTTACAGATGTGCTGGTTCCCATGAGAACAGTAGAGAGAGCTCCTGCCGTTCTCAAACAGTGAAATGCGCTTTGTGCCCGGAGCCTAATAATGGTCACCCTAGCTTTAGTTTGCAGTGCCCAGCAGTCCGACGAGCAATACAGAAAGCTTATCCTCAAACCCCGAAAATGAACGAACTATCTATATTTTGCCGCAATGTTTACGGCCATAATGCTGCCAAACTGGACTATGTCAAGAACTTGTGCATAGCACATAACATTGTTTACGTCCAAGAACACTTGTTAACTACCGATAACTTTGGGCTTATTCAGTCAATTCCTGATAAAATCTGTGCACATTCATGAGGCTAAGCGCTCCAGTGCAAGGGGCCGCCCTAGTGGCGGACTTGCGATATTCGTTGACGACAGTATCGACTGTCGTAAACTTGAGTCGTGTGATTTCTACCTAGCAGTCGAGTTCCCCTGGCCCCAGTGCTTTCACGCTGGTCAATGTCTACCTACCAACTAACATGAACACGGATCTTAGTGAAAAACGGTATGTCGAGGCTTGCGGTCGATTCGGAAGACTGCTCCGCAAACTGGGGGAATTCACGGATTTTAGTCTGCAGTGACTTCCAGTGTGACCCTCTCTTGAAAGGAAAGTTACAAGACGTTCTTATGACATGTATTCCGAGTGAATGTACTCTTTACACTAAAGATCAAAACTTTACGTTCATTCACAACTCAGGAAGCACAAGCAACATTGATCACGTCTTTTCAAACTTCACTATCCCCTCGCCTATACAGGTGGATTCAGAGCATACAGCAAGTGACCATCTCGGTCTCAAGTTCCGTGCTCCTTTTAGTCGCGCAGTGAAATAAAGAAATCGAGGTTACATAGAAAGACGCGAGTGGAAAAAGATTAACATTGACCTGTATCAGTCGACGTGTGACGAAATTTTGGGCAAAATAAAGTTCCATTTCAGCTTCTGGTCAATGGGTGTGATGACAAAATCTCACTCAACACATATTGTGCTGAAATCACCCACGCGCTAAAAGTTGCTGAGTCTGCATCTGTACCTAGTGCAGTTATTAAGAAAGGTACTAGGAAAAGGGGATGGAGCGACCATCCTTACGTGAATCATGCTAAAAGGAGGGCTAAGATGTGGTACTCAGTGTGGCGCGAATACGGCAAGCCTAGGTCAGGTACTGTTTTCAATCTCTTTCGTGAAACAAAAAGAGAATACAAAGCATGTGTGGATGAGCTTAAAGTGGAGGAAGCAGAAACTGCTTCGAAAGAGGCTATCCGCGACCCGCAAAATATGTGGAAAAAGTTTTCAAGTAGTAGAGTGCCGCCAAAGCATTGTGCCACAGTACCTGAAGAACAGTGGTTAGAACATTATTCGAAGGTTTTCGGATCAAAAAATATTCCTTTGGAAAAAGAATATGATGAATCGTTAAAATTACGTCTTGATTCGCTTCTGAAACAGAGAAATTATTTTGTGGTCTCTAAAAATAATGTTTCAAGGGCTGTTAGCCAGTTAAAGGGTAACAAGGCTCCCGGTCTTGATAGTGTTAGTGGTAATCATCTACGCAATGGTTCCCCGCTTTTGCTTCAGCATCTACAACTACTCTTTCAGATGTGTATAGATAGTGCGACCGTTCCTAAGTCGTTCTGTACCGGGGTTGTTACAAATATCCTCAAGAAAGGAAGAAACACGAATGAGTGTGGAGGCTATAGGCCTATTACTGTCTCAAGTACGCTGAGGAAAGTGTTGGAAAGATTGGTTCTTAGCGAAATTGTATCGAAATGTGTTATAGACCACAGACAGTTTGGATTTCGAAAATATCTCAGCTGTGCTTTTGCCCATAGATTTCTAAAGCGTATTCTTGCTAGGGCTGAACTACTCGGGTTGTCCGTGTATGTATGTAGTGTCGATATTTCTGCTGCATTTGACTCAGTCATCCAGTCCGCCGTCTTCCAGACCCTGCTAGATGCTGGCGTGAACACCCATATAGTAGCTATGTTATCCTATTGGTACTCTAATAGCTATATAAGAGTGAAACTCGGACTTGAAAGACTTAGTGCACCAGTTAAACTAAATAGAGGGCTTCGACAAGGCTCAGTTCCAAGTCCGATATTATTTAACACTTTGACTTCTAAGGTTACAAAACAAATCTCTGGTGGGCTTAGCCTTGATCTTTGTGATCTGAGTCTAATACGCTATTCCGATGATTTACTTATGTTGAGTTTTTCTCTGAGTCTATTGCAGGATAATTTAGATAAACGTATCTGGCAATAGAGCTATTGGTCTGCAAGTTAATGGTAAGAAAACTGAATTTCCGGTTTTCAACTCAACGAAACGGGATGCACCAGAACCAACTGTTTCAGTAGATAGCGCTACTATTTCACCGTCTTCGTCGCTTAAATACTTAGGTCTTCTGTACGGTCGAGATAAGAAAGCAACTAGAATTCTTCGCCTTGACACCCTTATGTCAAACCTACGAATTAGCTATGCTAAACTGGCCCCCCTGAAGTATTCATACAATCGGCGAATTCTGGCAAGGCTATATAGAGCGGTGGCACTCCCACATATTCTTTACCTGTCCCCTGTATGGGAATGGTTTTCGGAAACAGAGCGACTAAAGGCTAGATCTGCGTTCTGCAAATATTTAAAATTTCTGTTACAAGTACCGCTGTTCGAGAGAAATACATTTCTCTTGGACAAGTATCTTATTCCAGAGCCTCGTGAAGTTGTGGTAACGCAGGAAACCAATGCTAGAAAAGGTGCACTGGAGCACCTTTACGATTTCCTTCCGTTGCACGTCATGTACGAGCTGTGAATGTATATAGTGTATATAATCTAATCGTTTAGTTTTGAAGTAATGTTTTTTTCCCTTACTCCGCCATGTTTTTGTTTTATTGGTGGGCTAAAATAAACTATCTATCTATCTATCTATAATAATGCATGAAAACTACAGCTTTTGGTTGATAAATATTGTACCCGCTTCTGGTTTTGAATAACAGATTTCCCACTTTACTCAAAACAATTTTTAATCTTCGGCGTGTATAACATATACGGTATGCCAAGAGGATCAAAAAAAGTTTATATTCTTTGTTGTTTGAAAGATGCATAGCCAATACCCAGTGTTTTAAAGTTGATGGGGTGCTATTATAAGTGCATAAGTTTATAAATTCTTAAGTATATTAATCCACATTCAAAACAAATAGATAAATTGAGAAACACTTTCGCGTTGGAGAAAACCTATGGTTTGCGATCGCGCGAAAGTCCACGTAACTACTTACCTATTAACTCAACTATTTACTTAAACCTCAACTATTTAATGAAAACTATTATAACTCAGCCAAAATTTAAACTACTATGATGAAAACCTATGGTTTGCGATCGCGCGAAAGTCCACGTAACTACTTACCTATTAACTCAACTATTTACTTAAACCTCAACTATTTAATGAAAACTATTATAAATAAGCCAAAAATAGATAAACTAAAACCTGTATATGAATGAAAAAAAATAGATAAATAAATAAATAACTGAATAAAAAATAATAATGGATAAATAAAATAAAGAAAAATAATAATGACAATTCCCGTGTCCATCACTCATCAATACTCAACTCCCTCTCCCCTCCCCTGCCCTTCCAACCTTACCTTAGCCCCTACCCAACCTTAACTTCCCAGCCCATCCTTACCTCTTCTGCAGCTCTTCTTCCTCCCCTACCCAACCCACTTGCCGTAATAAAATTTAACAAATTTCCCCCCAAAAAATAATCTTTTCAATTCTTTTTAAATTTAGGTACGTGTTCCGCCGCTCCAATGCTCTATGGCAGCTCGTGCCATACTGATGACCCAGGGGTTTGATTGAACATGAAGACCTGGTAACGCGACGCAAATCAACCATTATATTATCACTTTGCCTAGTTCCGTAATTATGCAGGTAACTATTAATTTGATCAAAATTCTTAAAAACATCAGGGGTTAAACCGTTCGTACACCGAAACACAAATGCTGCAGCTTGGTAGTCCCTTATCTGACCTACATTAAGGAGCTTCAGGGACTTAAGACAAGCAGACGTGTCATGTACATCCTGGACATACCTACCGATTGTTCCAACAGCTTTATTTTGTAGAACTTTCACTCTTCTATAGTTGCATAATAAGTTATTGCTCCTTAGGAGGCAACCATAGGAGACATATGGATAAACCAACGAATAATATATAGTTAAAAGTATTCTTTGAGGGAGAAAGTGCTGCAGACGTCGAAGTATTCCTTCCCCACGGGCAATTTTTGATGAAATTACGTCACTTTGACACTTCCATGTCAGATGGCAATCAAGATAAAAAACCAAGGTAGCGGAGATGATCAACTTGGTAAATTAGATAACAACATAAAGTTACCTGGCCAGGCGCAGTCAGAGGTATACAATAGGATCTGCATTTGGATATGTAAGGATCCAAATTAAATATATTAATTATTTGTTTCATGTTCATGGTGCCAAGTCTTATATTACACTGTCATCAGAGGTAATTTCCCAATAGGGTTCAAGTTGATTTAGCCAGATTAATGTAATACTCTCCGTCACCGCTTTAGCAAAGATACACTCTATACGTACAGAACCCGTTCGGAATATGCCCATGTCTTGAGTACCGGACAAATCCAATACAATGATACCATGAGTTTCGCAAACATTTCTTCGGCTATAGCATTTTCCAATAATTGTGAATCTTGATCTAGAGATTGCATTGTCAATTCATATAAGGTCCTGTTGGATTTATCAAAGGATGAAAGGTGGATTGGAATTCCATTTCCTTATTATATACAAGCGATGAAAGTGCAAACAGCTCAAATTTGTGTGGAGAATCTACCCATGATCCTATGGCGCTAGCACTTTTTACAAAAGCCAAAGCAAGTTTTGAAGGAATTTCACCATTGACAAATGGTGAATCAGTGTAGGTACGTATACCCGTAGCAATCTATAAGCCACACACGTCGTTTACTGATTTCTCACGTTGAGCGTAAAATTAGCATTTCTTACGTTGTAATCGTAAAAATCAAACTACGTTTCAACCGTTACATTCTAGCATCCATTTACAACGCCACAGCCCTTCCTCATCTGCTTTACATTGCTCCTTTCTGGAAATTCTTTACAGTTACAGATAAAAAGCACCTACGATCAATCTTCTTCAGATTTGCTAAATATCTTCTACATTTGCCGCCTTGGACAAGAAACCGTAAAATTATTCATTTGTGTAAGCTAACTGACCCTAATGTTAGCATTAATAAATCTCTATCCTGTTTTCAAAGTAAGTTTAATCATCCATGGTCACCAATTTGTTCACAATAGTTTTTTTTGTATTAATGTAATGCATGTAATTATTAGTATTAACAAATCCCTCTCCCGTTTTAAAAGAAACTTTTATCATCCTTTCGTAGCATCATTGTTCGTATTAATGTAATGAAGAGTTTTTTTTTGTCATGCATTTGTAATTTCAATTTGTGTTTGTGTCCTTCTTTTTTTCTTCTTTTTTTCTTTTTGTTTTCTTTAGTGATTACTCCATCTACTGTACTTTTTGTACCTTTTTTTGACGGGCAATAAATGAATAATAATAATAATATGTCATTGATTCGTGATTTTATAAGGAACGAGCAATTTGATACTGTTTCCAGAGGCTTTTAATTTTTCAATTGTCAAGGCAACAGAACTCATAAGTTGTTGTTTTCGTACATGAAGTATTGCCCAGGTGAGAGAGGCTGTTACATTGGGCGCAGTACCAAGTACTTTTCGCAAAATTAAATTGGACGGTGCGAGTTGTAGCTTTATATCAATCTTAAGATTGGGACGCAACCATTGAGGTATATTAAATACCTCATGATTTAGTTTACCGACCAATTGTAAATCTTTAGTTGTCGCATTTCTAAGAACATTGGCAGTGTCAGTGTCCGTTTTATATTCACATTTAATAGCCATAACTCTCAATAGCTTGTAAGTTATTGGAGTCATCAACATGAATTGTATATAACTTGCATAATTTGAAAGATTGTTGCTTGTGCTCACCAAGGTTCCATTTATGTAGACACTTATTTGTCTAAATAATTTGTGTAGTACAAAATTTTTATAGGATAATCCCTTGGCTGCACTTGGTTTTTCATTGTTAGATTTTTTAACAATGAAACGTAAATCTGTAAATGCTGAAGTCCAATCTATGAAATATTCTTCACAGGAATAAATTTAAAAATGGATGTTTCCAGAGAGCGGCTGTTGTGGGTAGAATTATTCATAGTAACCATATTTTAAACTGACATCTATACTTTCTGCATTGAAAACATTTAGAGATGAGGCGTCTCTGGGATGAGATTTCTTGTGGGGTAGATATGCCATTTCTAGGAAAAGAAATCCTTTTTCGATCTAATAATTTTTACTTCTTGTTTGATGCTTTACGCTTCTGTGCTGACTTGAGACTGATGACTGATGGGGTGTTTCTTATCCTTTTAAAACTTTTTCCGCTTTGTCGTGATTTCAATTGCTCGCCAAGCGATAGTGTGCTGGACCTGAGGTTTCGTGAAACACTTTCTTGAAAATCCTTCCAAGAGCCCCAATCATGTAGTGTAGAGGACGTGAAATCCGTGGCAACCGGTGCGATACATTTTTTTTAGCCAGGGATAGTGCAAAGCAAAAAAGCTTAGTAAACCAACTACCGAGACCGAAATTGGACCTTGACGAACGACACGTGTAATAGTCCATTCCATGACCCAACTGTCGTGGTCCAAGAGCAGCAGCTTAGCAATCAATACCAGGACATACAAAATGAGTTCTATTAGCCATCTCACTGAATGCGTCGATAATGGCATGTAATCACAACCAAACCTTTTGTTATTGCTAGAGGATCGCCCAATTCTCTTCTTTATGTTAACTGACAAAGCTCCAAATATGAATTGTTACCTGGAATGTATTGAAGGTGCTTTATATTGTAGTGGTGAATGTGTTAACCAAAGGGTGTTTCGTTCAAGAATACGTAGGAGGGGAACATTTCTATTACCTACTATTGGTCTCTCGACAAAGGATGCATAAAGAATCATACAATTGTCAGATAAGATGGTGGGTTTAAGTCTGCATAGATAACATGGTATAACGATGGTTTAAGTCTGCATAGATAACATGGTGCTTACCACTGGAATTTTTTACTTTAATAATCTTTAAAACTGAGAACCTCACGTAAATCCTCATTGAGGAAAATTTTTTATTCTCAAATGGGTTGATAATGTAGATTCTCCTCCGTTCCGGTGAATAGTAGTATGTGAATCCACCCTTTTTTCGACATTCAATATTTTTATTGATAGCTAGACACAAATCGCTCATATTGCTGCATTCTCCATGCGGTATAAATGCATAGGAGTAATCCTCAGAGTCAAAATTTATTACTGCATCCTCGTCGGAAAAGTCAAAAGGTCTTACTTTTATATCATATATACGATCCTTTCTTAGGATATCATATGTATTTTTGAGAATACAATCAACAACAGCAATTTCATACCTTACCTCAAATTGAATAGCAGGGGAGAATTTGGTCCAAAAATCACATCGCCATTCATAGAGAGGGTGAGAAACATTGGAAACGAATGTCACATAATAATCGCTAGACATAATGAACTTCTTCAGCGGTAATCCAGGAATCAAAATCAGAGTTGTATCCTAGCCAGCGAACAGGCAACTGTCGCTTACCCTTGCAAGTGAGAGTCTTTAGTTCTTTTTCAATTTGATACATCCCACTATTTCAAACTTTTTGCAATTCATAATCATAAAAACCACCAAGAATCTCATCATCATTCAGATCACGAACGTTACAGGTTTAGTGCCCAAGACTTTGACACCTTAAAAATTTCAGTGGACCAAAAGTAATTTCCCTTTTTAAAAATATTTTGTGTTCGATTAATTCGAGTAGTATCACCAACTTTAATTTTTCTTCCCCACCTTTTCATTAGAATATATTCCAAGGAAAAGTGCATTGTCACTACGATGAACTTCAAGAGGACTAACATTGGACAAGGATCAATGAGGACGTTGATTATAAATAATCATGATTTTATCTAAATCTTGAAAAAATACAGCAGTATCTTTCAATGCACAATATCTTGAAATCAAAAGTCGAACAGTTTGTATCAACCGTTCTGCCATTGCTCTCTTTATTGGATTATGACTATCATAGAGCATTGTATTATACCTCAGTAGCACCTTTTTTACATATGCATTAACAAATTCACTTCCGCGATCTGTTTTAATTTTTGTATATGAATCTTATTCAAGAATAATTTCAAGAGCTTTATCAACTTCATCGCCTCTTTTTGACTGCAATGGAACTTCACATGCATAGCGACTAAAAACCCTTATTGCAAATAAAATATGCTTGCAGAGTCTATTATGACGTCTTTGAATCGCGTCTAGAGCCAAAAGATCTGCTTTTAATATATGCAATGGGAAAAGGATTTAGTCTTTCGATTGTCACAACCTTTAGTCCTATGATTTCGATGAAGATTGTTAACAATAAGTAGAACGACAGGGAAATTTTTATACAAGATAGTGGAACGCAACTTTAAATTAATATTTTGACCTATATCCAAGGGCCGTCCTCAGTAAGACAAACGAAGAAAAAAAAACAATACAAAAGAAACTTACATTAAAATTCGATCATTAAAACTGAAAACAGTTTTTTTAAATTTTCAAAACAGAAATTATGTTTTGTTCTTATGATTACAACTAATTATATTACAGTCTTATGAAGATAGTAACTGGGTGTAAATACTCTTTTGTGAGCTTCTTTCCAACTCTAGCGACTTGAGCAACTGTAGTGGGAGAACTTAAATTTCCCACCTCTCCAATATTTTCATAAACACGTTAAAAAACTTGATCCATTTTGAACGTAATCGTTGCACGAAGTAACCGCTACCCTTTGGCGTACTAAACGAGGTGTGTAAAGACGCTTTCGTTTAATACCCTTACCAGGCCCACTTGGCCTGCTGTTCAATGATATATCCCCTAATATTTTTTCAAATTCCCTTAATCGTCTTAAAACTTGTTTATTTCCAATAAGACTTTTTGGAAAATTTGACGACATTAAAGAATTATATTATTGACTATCAAAGGATTCAAGTCTTTTACGATTTGCAATCAAATCTGATAACAAATCAATTAAATTGTAGGGCTTGTCCTGGATTATAACTTCGTTCTTTTTTATCATCAATTTGTTCATTTTTAGTCAGATAAGTCAAGAGTGTTTTACTCCGATCACGATATATAGTTGAGGTAACATGTCTACAACACTTGTTAATAACTCATTTTTTTTTTTGGCTTTTTGAAAGTTTCAAAGCTTTCAGTACTTTCAGAAAGTTGATCTATGACATTTACTTTGACCTGTTTTTCACGGTAATGTTTACGTTTGTTGACACATCGAAGGGCATTTTGAAGCAATATTAATTCTTCATCATCGGCAATTGTTTCATTGTTAATAAATTTATTAAGATTATCTTCAAAGTGTTCTTTTGGCGGAAGAGCAAGTTCGATTGGTGGCAATTTAAAGGGTTTAGCCATTTCTAGAGAATAGTGTTTACATGCCCGGTGATTATCGGTAGTAGCAATGAAAAGTAACTACCACCCACTTGAATAAGGCATTTTCTTTTACTATTTCCTTTCTTTTTGCAAGCTAGGGCACGTACAAGTAAACGGCATTGCTTTGTCTGTTGTCTAACACCTTCTGACAGTTGAAGAATATCTTCCGTTAAAATTAAACCAAGTTCAGATAATAAATTGATAAATTCATTGCCAATGCTATGTTTGAGTATAGCTGTCCTCTGCCGCAGTTTTGAATTAGCTAGGACAGAAAATAAGTGTCTATGTAGGCTCTTCAGCGTCATGATGCCGATTAATGACTTTTTTTTACTATTCACGAGTAGATATACAGTAATTTTATTATCAAAAATATCAGTGACTACACGTAACTCATCGGGCTTGTTTGATTAAGGTCCAGTAAAATATACCCTTAATGTTTATTAGTAGCTTGATTGTACGCGGAAAGTAAAAATTTTGGTTCGCCAGGGTAGATTTGTTTGTTTAGAGTTTTAAGAGAACTTGAATTGCGAAGAACTCTATAGATAATATAATAAATACAATTCAAAGCAAATGTTCTCAACCATTTACTCTGATGAAAAAGATTACGAAGAAAAACAGTTACAGACATTTTCATGATGTGACCGAACCGTGAAAAATTGTTGTATTTCCTGACACCATTCTTCAATAGATTCAGCTAAATGGTTAATAATGAACCACGAGTTTAGCTTAATATTATTAAACACGTCAAGTCCTCGTATGAACTTTATGCTTGGTGTAATTATATTTATTTTGTCATAGGACTCTTGCCATATACTATAGCAATAATAGACTTTTTATCGGATTCTCTAAAAACTTTTATCACGATTTTGAATTATTTTTGTTAATAGTGTTGTGTTTTGCCAGACATTGATGGTCCGCAAAGAAATGATCTGAATGGTGTTTTAAATTGATACATAATCCTCCAATGTCAAAATACAACTAACCTAACCTCAATCTGTATATTAAAAAGAAATAGAATATACGTGTTTTTCTAATTCATCAACAAATATAAAAATATATTTACAAAATATATTTTTAATATAAATACTTAAAATATAAATTTTTAAAAATATATTTACAATCAAAATGGAAAACAACATAAAAAAAGCACTTGAACATTTTCAAATGCATTTAGAAAGTGGGTGTTCCGCTCGTGGGGCCGGACGCTCCTTCAGAGGACGTGACGGTCCAGATGATGGAAGGTGCCCGTGGCGCAGTGGGACCCACGGCAGGGCCGGGCGAACCGGCGTGAAGACAAAATATAAAACACTTTAAAATTAACGCTTTACACACGAGAAAATAAAATAAATAAAAAAATACAAATAAAAACTTTAAAATTTACCGCTTATAAATATAAAATATATAAATATAAAACCATGTAAAAAATACACATTGCTAAGCTGGAGACGGAAAAAACGGCTCTCCTTTCCCTCCCGCCAACTATAGGGCTTTCTCCAGACCGAGTTGTTTTCTGTAATTTACACAATCAACTCGATCTGAAGTAAGATAGTGGCAGTGTGGTAGTACCCTCAAACCGTCCGCACGTATATAAACTTTATCCGATATGGTGGACATGGCATTTTTCTCTACTCGAACTGTATATTTTTATACTTCAAAGAACGAAGGGCCATGACACTCATTCTGGGAACTAAATTATTTTCACCGCTGTTCCCATAAACACTCATGTTGATGTTTTCCTTTACATAGTGTGACGGCACCCTCTTCTAGAATTTTTAGGTAAACTCATTGTGTGTTTGCACACATTACACCTTCAGACCAGGAAACACACCGTGGGATACCAAGTCGCTCCCCGTCTTGGATTTTAACTTTAACAGTCAATTTGGGGCCTGGCACTTTACTAACTCTGGATAAATGGACTCGTCCCAGTCGATGTAATCCATTCGGGAGTTGATGTGCTCACCATTTTCCAAATCGTCTAATGAATTATCTGTTTTAACTTTTAGAAAGAATGAATCTTTGTGCCCGTAATAAACTTGAACTTGTCCCTCCTCCGGCCATTGGAGGTTAAAAAATTCTAATGAAATTCTAACATGAGTTTTTTTGAAATTTCCAAAATGGCACAGCCAGCGGCAATGTTTTTTATTTAATACTTAATTTATTTTCTTTCTATGAAATAGGACCACATTAGAGACTATTATCGTGAACGCTGTGAAGCTCGGATCTGCAATGATTTGAGCACATTATTTTGGGTCGGTCAAAACATCAAAACGACCCCTATTGTACATCCTCGCACATCTTGCCAAAAGCCAAACACAAAAAAAGTTTAAAGATCTCTTTTTCAACATCTTTTTAAATTCCGACCTTTTCTTAGCGAAGGTGTCAACAAACGTCTTCATATAAGGTTTTCGATCGAATTGGAGGGCTCTAGGAATCTTTGTGACCTTTAAAACCATTGGCCAGCATCCACCGCAAAAGAATGTAGTGTACACCAAAATTTCGTTTCCGTTCGAGGTTGCCAATAAGCTTTTTTAAGGGTTCCAGTGCATACCCCCCATCCTCTACCAAAGATAAGGTTTAGGGACTAAAACAACTCTAGGCACCGGTCTATTTATGGACGGGAAAACGTAGTCCTTTACCAAGTCAGGATGTTCCAGAGACATTTCACTATTAGTTTCGAAAAATCATCCTTGTGGTCCATTCTCCTCAACAGTAAGAATGTTGGGAAATTTGGAGCAGAAGGATTGTCAAACCATTGGTAATTCCCACACAGCAAACAGTAGTGAGACATTGCCGATGGATAAAGGGAATTAATATCCAATACAAAGGCATTCGACTTTTCACCGGTGCGCTGTACAGTCGGGTCAGTTCCAAGGATATAATTCCCATGGAAAACACACCGTCCCCTCATTTATCTCTTTATATATAAGTGCTGATCCATGTCGGTGATCAGACCTATTTCTACTTCACTAATTTTAAGAATTAATTCCGTCACCAGATGAGGAGTTGTAAAATAATACCCTATATTCAACCCCACATTTCCCATAAATTTTATCCGTTTTTTTTACAGACAATATCCAACAATTTCAATGCATCGCTTGCCAGGTACATTTTCCAATAATCCCACCAATTTTCACACCCTTCCGTAGCCCAAACCCTCTTGGAAAAATCATAATCGGCAGTGATGCATTGATGATCGCTTAGTGAATCATAAAAGTGTTCGATGGGCGGTATTTTTTCCTCACTTAGCTTCGAGGTGGAGCTGTAGTACTGGCATGGGTATATGCCCTTATACATTTATAAATCACACATTTCATCATCTGGAAAGTGCGCTTTGAGAAGGAGGAAACTATTAAAGTCGTCACCTTTTTGTACTTGAACAAGTTGACTTAGGGATTTGGAGAAGAAGCAAAAGGGCTCTAAGAAACGGATTTTCACGTATTACTATTAGCAGTTGTTTTTCATTTCAATTTTAAGACTAGCAACTTCTCAGATGATTTATGTATGATATTGTATGCAAAAGAACCATCTGCCCATGCTCCATCTACGACTTCATCTTTCTGCAAACGTGCCAACGCTGGTAATATTAATTTCAAATCGTAGTTGGAACTTTGCATGTAAACCGACAGAAAGTATTGTTGCTTAACATTTAGATTACACGATTTATAGGCAATCCTCCGACAGTTACTCCTCCCGATGATATTTTTTGCCAAAAATGGTCATGATCTTTTACTTTTGCATCCTCACTACCCTCAACAATTCTTTCTTACAAACCCAGCATATATCATGATTTTTAATAGCCAACTCTTCTTTTGGTGATAGAATCATTATATATTGTGTGTGTTGCGCAGCCGAGAATTTGCCTTATTAACTGTTTTAATAAGAGCAACCATAGCTGTAAATATTGTTCCCCATCCAATGTCTCAATTAAATCTACGAATTGCATGGTATTACTAGAGTCTCTTTGCGCATGGGCAAAAGAGACTGCAATGGCTCTGTGATCTTAAACACGATTAAAATTTGACAGATCGTACACATCCGTCAGTGTAGCTTCTATGCCTTATACCACCTTGTCACTCTTTAGGAGCGTGTTTTGAAAATTCTTAAACCGCAAGATGGCATTATTGTCTGTAACTGTATCCACATATTGGTTCCCATGACGCTTGCAGTGTTTCAAATAATTTTTCAATTTAAAATCGGTATGGAAACCTGATAGACACATTGGACAGTAATAATATGAAGTGTAACATTTCCCCTCGCTTAAAACTCTGCTAATATACGGAATGGGAAAGAAATGTCCAATTGAATCGAGCTCTTTGGTAGGCTCGTAAAGAAGCCATACCCAGTGCTTCACTGAATTAATGGACTGAGCCCTTACGGAATATATTACCCCCTTTTTAATACTGGAATCCCATTCTTTTTACTCTTTATCTTACTGCAACAATGTAACCCCAGTCTTTAAATGTTCTCTTGCCGTCTCAAAAATACCTATCCCCTTTAGTGTTACATGATAATGCCCCTTTAAACAATTAAAATCTACATTAGGAAATTCTGCCCCTTCACCACCCCCATTAACTAATAAACCGTCCAAATGCGTCTTAGCGGTATCCTTTACCTTGAGATTATACCCCGCGACAAGGACTGAATATTTGAAACACTCTAAGCCCTTAGCCAAAGAGAACTGTTGCACACCTCTACACCCCTTAAATCTGCATTATATTTTTATAATTTTACTTCTCCCGTCTTACCTCTTAAAACAATTTTTTTTTTAATTTTGTGATATTAACTTCAAATTTTTCATTAAATAAAACTACAAACCCACTCCTGTTTTCATTGTACCCCTCCGTCCTATTCAGAATTTCCCCGTCCAATCAGAAGAAACCTCCTTAAAATTTTGCAAGTCCGGATGAAGAGTTTGCATCTTTGTTTGCAGATGATACTCGCCCAAAACACAGGTACTGGCATATAAAAAAATTATTCTAACCGTGATGGATACTTCCATGCTGTCCCTACCCTGCCTCCTTAATATGGTTTTCAAGAAGCCACCAAGTCTCGCCAACATATGAGTGCGCTATGTCGATGGATCCGTATGGATAATATTACTTTTAAGACTATTAAAAGGATCTCCAAACTCAGCCCTATAAACATGAATATTGCACAAAGCGGTTGCAGCTAAATAAAAATCAGGCAAAACAGGGGGTTAGCCGGCACAACTTTGTTCCCACATATCATGAGGGATTGGCGCAGTATCGAACTTCCTCTAATAGATTGTCCAAAAACTCACTGCTGAGGCTGCGATCCCTCACAAGGGTGTCAAAGTTAAAGTTGGAGGACTCTATAATCAAAGGGCTCACCCATTCCCTCGAACCCCCTCGCGTTCAATTTCCTGTGGTGACGGTAGCAATGCATTATCATGAGACGGTATGTGAACTTAAGAAATAATAAGAGCATATTAGCTTGCTGGAACACTTTGCCCTATGAAAAGAAAATAGTTAAGAGTAACCTTATTCTAGTGACCATAAATATAGTGTCCCTCCATAGCGGTACTTTGTATGTTATGAGACCAGAATTTTATATCCACTTAAATCCCCACCTGCGCTGCCTGCACAAGCCCGTGACATCGCTGGCCTGTCCACTACCAGCAAATTCAAAAACGAGTGGGCAGCTTCTTACATGATTGCGAGTCCCACCCCCACTCACAAAGCTGGTGGTTCATCAATGCAAGGCCATGCCATCGCTGGCCCATCTTCCCTCAGTCAAGTCCCAGACCCACCTACGCTGCCTGCCGCGTCAGTGCAATTTTGTAGATGTAAGTATTTTTTTTTTTTTGCAGCCATGTCGACACTTTTGAAGCTACTTCGCTAAATTTTTTCAATCTAATAAAACGTGTTTCTCACTAATTTTTCAACCTAATAAAGACGTTTTTCGCTAATTTTTTTCACCCTAATAATGATGTTTTCACTAATTTCTAGTTTACTGTCGGAGAGCCTTTCATTTCATCATTTCAACCTAATAAACTAGACGTAGAAATAAATGTTTTACCATTTTAGACAAATCAAATGCTTTAATATGCAGCTTGCAAGAATAAGTTTTATTTCACCTTAGCGTGTTGTTGTTAGAGGCACCCCCCTTAAACTGAATTTCCAGATCCCCCTTTCCCCCAAATATAAAACGGTGAGTATTTAAGAATAAATATGGTTCATCCCCTTAGGATTTGTTAATTGTTGTCAGCAAACTGTGCATAATTACACCCCAATAGAGACCTATTTTAACTGTAATAAACGGGACATTATGCCACGTATTGCCGAAGTACGAATAGACATTACAAAAATAACTAAAAAAAAGGGACTATGGGCCATAAGAAAAGCTTGACATTTCAAGAAATATTCGCTATTACAACGACCAATACCAAGAAAATAGGAAAAAGAATCAGAAAAATAAAAGAACCACGAGGTTTAGAAGCTCCGGGAATAAGAAAGTTTGAGCGTTTGCAGAATCACACAAAGTACACGCAAAATTCAATGGAAAATTAATTGAGATGGAAATTGATTCTTCCAGTGACCAAAATGCAAGCGGACTTAATTAAGAGAACGGAGGTAGACCATAGCGATACAATTACAGCATTATATTATTCTGGAGATAAGTACCCATACCACTCAGCTTGGGTTAGAATAGAAATTGCAAAGAAAGACGACACGGTCCTTAGAGAAACAATAAAGGTATGCTTAGTACCTATTTTTACAGTAAATTTTCCCATAGAAGGGAATTTTAGAGATATCAAGAATCTTCTCTCCCTAGAAGGGACTTCTATGACGGTGGGGATGTGACATTGGCTAGGCCAACTTATATACAAAATGAGACGCGTAAAATTGAAATTTCGGGAAACTTTTTATAAAATAACGAACTTCAAAACACATATACCGAATATGAGGTGCCGACAAGAAGGCTCCATTGTCACTTAGTGTGTCAACGACCTGACTTGACTTGACTTACTTGACTTAAAGCTCTTGCTCGGTAGCTTCACCAGCGTAGAGGGAACCCGATGTCAGCGCCGTTAGTCGTCTCCAGAGGGGTCTGTTTTGGGCGAGGGTAGGAGCTTCGCTGGGGTCAATGCCCCTCACTGTGAGGTGATCTTGGATGATATCCACGCATTTCATCCGTGGGCTACCTCTAGGGTGTTTCCAGTCGTTTGCAGTTGGATCGAAGTCAAATATAAGTCAGGTAGGTGTTTCAGAGGTTAGGCGAAGTAAATGACCGTACCAACGCAGCGAGTGGGGCTCAAGCTGTTTGGACAGGGGTAGTAATTTAAGGACCGGAGGGTATCCATGTTCCGAATCCTGTCAAACCACTTATTGTGTTCGATTTTACGGAGGTGTTTTGTATGGACAGCACCTACCTTCATCATCTGCGACTGAGTCAAAGACCAGGTCTCTGCCGGGTACAACACAATACTTGCTACCGAGGCAGAGTAGATACGAGCTTTCATGAGACGGCTGATCTGGGGTTTGTGGAAAATTGTTCTCAGCAGGCGGCCGAAAACGGCGTTCGGCTTTGCCACCCTTGCTGATATCTCTGCATATTGATTTTCCGTTTGAGCAGAAAATTGAACCGAGGTAGGTGAACTGGTTGACTATCTCAACATCTTGGCCAATACTTCTATAGTTGTCATGGGGCTGCATGGTGGCTTGTCCGCATGCAATATTTTGGTCTTGGTCCAGTTTACATTTAAACCAAGTTTTTCTGCAGCAGATGCTAGCGTTTCCAAGGCAGTTTTGATGTCAGTGAGATTTTCGCATACCAATGCAACATCGTCAGCGAAGTCAACATCTGACAGAACTCTTCCAGCAAAATTGATGCCAAACGGATGCACCTTTTGTTGAGAACATGGTCCATGACACAGTTGAAGAGTTTGGGAGCAGCAGCGCAGCCAAGCTGAAAACCAAACAACAAAAGTACGAAGAACAATAGGGAAATCTTTTTGCAAGACAGTGGAGATAATTTGAATGAATATTTCGGCCCTATGTCCAAGGGCCGTCCTCAGCAAGACAAAAAATATATGAAAGAAAAAAGACTCACAACAACATGCAACCAATAAAACCAAAAATTAAAAATTTTTCAAAGCAGTCCTAGCATCCTTACTTCAGCGAAGTTCAACCAGGACTCTTGAAAATGTGATTTTGAAAATGTCAAAATCAATTTGAAAATGTGATGAGAGCTGGCCATTTACAATGACAGCACTTTCGGCCTTATTCTATACTTCTTTGAACAGATTGACAATTTTCTTAGGTAACTAAGAAAACTAAGAGAGAAAAAAGAAATATAGAAAGAGAGTACAACAAAGATATTCAGTCTAAGAAAAAAGACGCTAGAGTCCAAATAGAATTTGAAGACGATTCATAAGGTGTGACTGAAAACTTGGAGAACACTAGAAAAGAAAAAACAGGAATTTAAAAGATAGAAAAAAATTGCAGATTCAATCTGTAATGGCAGAAAGCAAAATTTTGGAAGAATTATAAAGCAATGGGAGGAAAAAAGAACTTAGGGGGAACAAAAAGGTTTGGACTCATTCGGGAAAACCAGATATGCTCAAAAGGAAGAATTGAATGGATTACAGCGGGTTTCGGAAAAGTCATGAGGTATTAAATTTTAGAATGAATTGGAAAGACTCAGGAATGAATCTGAGATCGGTCGTATCATCTCTAAGGGGTATTTGGTCTCATTTGAGTGGGAGAAGCTTCTTCGAGGAGCCATAATTGACTTAATTGAGTTCCCTCAATGCACAATTGGTTAGCAAGTCGTGATCCCTTTGCCGATGCCTTGCCTTTCCAACCTGGGTCCCTCGGAGATACTCTCTCCATTACCAGTTACTGCAAATTCCCTCGGAACTTTTAGCTGGTAGCCCCATTTGCTATTCTTACCCTACATAGGAATCGACATGTATTCAATTGAAACCTTATTCCTTGAACTATGTATATCCAAATTTGACGTTCCATTGGCACCGACATTCATTCCTTATAAGATCATTCCATTGGATGGGACCCAGAGGAAGCTCAATTGTGTTTCGTACTGATTTTTACCTGATTCCCTTGTACCCCAATCGTTTTCATCGAACCTTGAATAAATTTAAGTTATGCCAAGGGGCAATTCCTTTTTCAATCGAGATGCTGATTTATTTTAATCGTTGGAGGTTAAAAGGCTAGTTTAGCCGGTTCCTTCTGACGCTTGTCATCGTCTCATGTGCCAGAACCTGATTCTCCACTTCTCTTAAATGTAAAATTTTGTGAAAACAAAAAATTCTTGTTAATCGTGCTATAAACCCGTGATTCAGACTGTCCCAAAACCAAAGTTTATCCTATATTCCTTTAAAATTTATATTGTTTATCCCTTTTTTATTTTCCCATTATGCTCTTGTTCTGGTGGATACGAATTCACTCTGGCTAAGCGAGAAAATCACTTGATTAGATTATTACGATTATTATCTACTCATCTCCATTCTTCCATTCTTCAAAACCTCAAACCTCATATCAATGGCTAAACATGCCAGTACTCTTGTTGTTCTACATTACGTTGTTGTTCTACATTACGCGTCATGTTGGGTGGCGATGGATCCTGAGCCAAGCTGTTGAGAGCAGCTGTACAGACACTGGTCAGAGATGAAAGATGAGAGGACTAATGAAAATTTAATACTGGATTTTTTTTTTGTGTTTTATGTAGATAAAAACTGACAAGCGTGGCGCTTGGTTGCCATTGATCTTATGGGGGAGCTGCTGGAATCCATGCCTCTTATTATCAGATAAATGTCCCGTTTCTCTAATGCATAGATTTACCCATAACATAATTTTTATTGGCACGTTAAACCTCATAGAAGCTAGTCTGTTTTCAATGGCATTTTAAAGGCAAGAATTTAACAAGAGGGAATAAATTGGTTGGCACCGAAATTCTGTTTCAGTCTTGTCTGGGGCTAGCTAGATCCTGTCATTGGTTTATAATTTTGGATAAAGTTACTTCCATTTGCTGGCAAATCCATTTGCTTCCATGTGCTGGCAAAGGGGCGAGCTGACTTGTTTTCTGTATATATATTTTTTTAGTTAGTCCCTGTGTAGAGGTGGTCGGTAGAGTTCCTGTTTAGAGTTCATCGAAATATTATTGGATTTGACACATTGGTAATAAAAGTGAGCTATAGTTCTACGATTCTATTGACCATTTACCTCGAGCCATAGTAGGGTTAAGAAGAGGTTTTTTGGAGTTTTGCATCATTTTAATATTTAATAGAGGGCCTGTCCCCCTCCAAAAATACATATAAATTATTAGTTGCGCTGACCGTGGTGCCATGGACCAAATGCTGTGACACTTACATCTCCACAGGTAAACTTGTCGTACCTACACTGGCCATTGCTGTGGAAATCCCACAACACGAATAAACAAGGGCAGAACTCAGAGAAATCGTGGCGCGTCGGAGATGACCGTTGTACCATGGGCCACGTTAATTACATTGTTGTTGGTGTTTGTGCCAGAAAACTTACAGAAGTGGCTTCAGGAATGACCGTGGCAGCCAATTAGATTACGAAAACTGGTGGCTGAATAGTTCAAGAGAAACCGTTTGCCGCGATACCATACACTAATACCATCAATAGTGGCACTGGTGTCAATTCACCGCGTACACTGGTGACATTAAAGAAATTTACACTTATTAGTTACACATAGGATTTTGTTACCGGGAAGGGGGGGGGGGTTGGTCCTGGGTGTGTCCAAAAGCCTAATACTGCTAAGGTGAAACTTCAGGGACTGTTGAGGGGGATGTGAAACTCAATCAAAAGACACTTTAATGCATTCAGGTTATCAAAACGCAGTATCTACAATATCTTAAGAACAGCTATGGGCATGACCTGAAAGCTTTGAGAGCTACTACTAATGCTGTGACTGCAACTGCTATTACTTTCGACTGAGACTACTTGCAGCTGTGACCACTTGTGAGTGTGATTACTTACGACTACAACTACTTGTAACTGTGACTGATAGCAACTGTGACTACTTGTGACTACTTGCGGGTATGTTCGACTGCGACTTCTTGTGATTGCGACATCATTTGACTAACAATACTTGTGACTACGACTACTTGCAACCGAAACTAACTGTGGCTACTTGCCGCTACATCTATGTAACTACGAGTGCTTATGACTGCGACTATTTGCAACTTCGGCTACCACTGATGGAAACTGTGGATGCTACTACTTGAGATTTTGACTACTTTTGACTGTGATTACAAATAATTGTGATTGAAAATACTTGTGACTTGCGACTGCGATCGCTACTACATGTAACTGCTGCTGCTACTACTTGTGACTGTAGCTGCAACTACTTGAAAATGTGATTACTTGTCACTGTCACTACTAACTTGCAACTGCGATTACTTGTGACTGCAACTGTAGCTACTTGCACCTGTAACTGTGACAACCTACGACTGAGACTACTTGTGCTTACGACTGACATTACTTGCGACAACGACTACTAGCAAGTGTGACTAATTCCAACTGCGACTGCTTCTGACACAGAGCTCCTGCGGCTGTAACTACTTGCGACTGCAAATACTTGCAACGGTGACTATCTTTGACTACAACCGCGGCTACTTGCAACTGCGATTACTTACGACTGAGAATACTTAAGACTGAGACTGCTTTACTGTGACTACTTTTTACTGCAATTCTTGCAATCAAGACTACCTGTGACTCTAACTACTTGCAACTACGACTACTTCTGACGTTGACCACGTGCGAATACGACTTCTTGTGACTGTGACTGCAACTACTTGCGAGTGTGACTGGTATTACTTCTCTAATTGTGACTGTGACTACTACTACTAATGAAGCAAAAGACTTTAGGAGGTATACAGTTAGGGAGGGGGGCTGTAGTAAAAGTCTTTTTTCTAGTAATTTCTGTTCGTTTCAAGTTTGATTTGAGTGTTCATTTTAATGTCGACTCTTTTTAGGATTTATTATTCATCTATATCAGTATCTGTTATCATTATGTTTGTTGTGATTAATTATTTGACTTCTTTTCATTTGGATCTAATTTGGTCTTTGATAGTAATTTCTGTTCGTTTAAAGTTTGAATTATTGTAGGTCTTCATTTCTACTCATAATATATTTTAAAATGGCTCTTTACTTTTCTTTAAAATAAATTGTTTTTTCGGAAAAAAATTTATGAAAACGAGATTTAGTTAATGGTATAATTAATTCTCTTCAAAATGTTATATTTATAAAGCTGCAGATATTAGAATAGATTATTTGTTAATAAAGAGCTAGTAATGCTTTATAAATCAGTATCTAAAAAAGTATCTAAAATCTAGGGTAGCTTTTTAAAGTAAGTTTCCTGAGATTGTAGTTGGTTTGTCTTCATACAATGTTGAAGATATATTTAACTTTCAATTTTTTTACTCGCTTCTTTCGGAATTGAAGGATGATCTTTGTTTTTTTTTTCAGGAACGAGATACATTTAATTCAGGATCAAGAAAACGACCGAATTGAAATAGGACCCATGGGAAACTATAAAAAAATATCTGAAATATTGGGCGCACGCAGGAGTTTTTGCAGCATGGGGGGGGATAAAAATAAAAATAATTATAAAAATATTCTCATTTGTTATCTAAATTGGACTTCGAGACCCAATGTGGAAAATTAACACTGAGAACCCTGCTGCCCCCCCACATAAATACATGTAAATTTTTGTTATCTTCGGTTTTTAAGCTAATATCTATTTATATTAAGAACTTAAACTGCCAAACATATTTGTGACATGGGAACTCCGTAACAATATTCAAGTTTATTTACGGGAAGCACGAGAAAATGTAGAGGACCAATAAACGAGTCGACAACAAACCGGAGCCAGAACCACCACTCCATGGAATGCTTCTTAGATCCAGGGATTTCAGTTTTAACCTTGGGTTCTTGGAAAAGTCCAAGAGTATTCAAAATTTTGAAGAGTTTATTATTAAAGAGTATTCTCCAAAAGCGTATTTAGTAAATATATTATGATTCTTTAACATTTTGGGGTTCTTTCCGAAACTTAGATTCTTTCGCAAGCAAACAAAGTAGAATCTTCGACTGTTCCTTATAAATAGTGAAGCAATCCAAAACGTGGATATTGGATATGTATTTTTAGACATTCTCAAAACATTGTATCCAAGAAATTGATAGTTTACATTTTGCTCACGATAGAAATTGAGTTTACTGCCCTTTTACATAATCACGTATGCGGAAATTTCTTTGGAAGGGTCAAATCATTTCCGACGAGAGTCGGAAAAACCTCGAAATAGCGAATTTATATAAAAAAAAGGTGAGAAACTGTAAGAAAATTTGTAAAAGTCTAATTATTTCAGTGTTGGGGGGGGGGGGGGCTCCAAGATGCCTACCCTTCACAACTGTAATTTTTTTCCCCTGTGAAACCTAATCGAACTTATCAAATGCGTATGTTTGCATTATTTTGGTCCCATCAATAATAATCGGAACAAGGAGCTTATGCATCTGTCATTAAATTCAGCGGTATTGTTTCCGCGTATTGGTAGAAAAATATCAACAGACAGAATTCACTACATTGATACTTATATGTTATTGGCAGTAACGTCAGGGCTAAAGTGCCTGAAATCCTACATAAGACAAACACAAGTTACGCTAGAATTAGTAGTGTAAGGTTTTATATAAGGTGTTACATCTTTCAATTCTACATTAGCTATGTTAGTCTTCAGCAGATTTTGTCTTCCCCTCTTGTTTCTTCCTCTACCATTATGCCACAAAGACATAACAAGCAAAAATTTTATGGAAACTTTAAATGAAATATTAACCATTTTATAGACGGAGTATAAAGATTTTCTTGTGAGTCTTCTTAACACGCTTCATAGGACGGAGTAGACTATGTGTGTCAGTCCCGCATTAAACGTTCCAAAATTTTACATTTGAAGCCCGATAAAAAGACGGCCGAAAATTTTTACGACTAGAAACTGAAATGAGCAACCCAACGAATAATAATGGAAGTCATTTCGGAATCCTGACTTTGGTTACAGTGCTGTCCCCCTGGCATTGTAGCTAATTTCAATTGAAATTCTATTAGTCTTGCCATGTTGCTTATAGCTACAGTATTTCAGTTTTTTTTTATTTTCATTTTAAGTACCCTAAGCTTGCTTTTAGCACCAATGTTTTAAGATATTATTAGGGCCCTTAAATCACAAAACTTCAGGATCTTTCGGCCTTTCCATTTCCTTGGCCACAATAAATTGATAAATGCTTTAGTTTAGATATTATGCTAGCTTAGAGTAACTGTTCTAAATTGAGAAAATATGAAAATTGAAATGGGAAATGATATGTTGCCACTCAAATGGACCTTCAGGACCACCATGTAAACCCTGTAAACTCTGAGAATGGTAGCAATTTTCACTTAAACATTTTAATCATCATTCATCAATTTTCTTTATTGAATGAGCGGAAAGCGGCTTGTGACCTTATTTCACCTTGCCAATTCTGCCGCCGTATCGATTTCCAAACGTGCCGATGAATTAGAATGACTTCCTGCCTAAAAGAGAACCGACCCTGCACAAGAAAGAAATCCCCTTCTTCGGCTTTGTCAACTGCGGCAGGCTATATCATCACATCTAGGAAGCATGTAGTATGAAAGTTCATTTTGACGGACTTTCTTACAAGCGTATCATCATGTCTTAAAAAGAGATTTTATTTGATACTTCTTGAAAACAACGTATACACTGAAAAATATTCTTCTACTCTTTTATTCTTTATCCTCCGGTAGCAATTGCAGAGGTAGGGATGTGCTTCTTGGGAGACCTAGGTACTTCAGAGGAGATCTACTTCCTAAGAGATAGAGAAAACTGGCCCTGATTGGGATACGGATTTTCTGCCGCCCCTAGGTCGAGTACCACTAAGCACGATTAACGTAGATGATTGGTCTTGTAACATAATTTACTAATTAGTGCAATATATACTGAACTAAAGCTGAATTATTAAGCAATATATTATCCTCTGTTTTCATGATTTTTTTGTTGTAAATCCACAGAGAATTTTTTTCCACAGAATAATTTGTAAATCCACAATTGTAAATCCACAGAATAATTTCTGTTCGTTTTAAGTTTTAAAGTCGTTCCTTACTTTCAGTTAAAAAAAACTTGTTTTTTTTTATTTAATTTTACACAATAGGAATCAATATAAAAATGGTTTCTTTTTATTCATATGTAGTCATTAAAATTCTGTTCTTTAGTTTTTTCTTCGCTCTCATTGAACATAGCTATATATTGGTCATTCTTTTTTCAAACAGTTCGTGGTAACGAACTGTAAGTAAGGAGTGACCCGGCTCAACAGTAATCTAAACTCTAAAAAACGGAATTTTGATACCAGTAGATACATCAAAGAATAGGATTTTTATGCTAATTTCAAATATATATGTTTAATCAAATTTAGTCTCAGCCATCAAAAGTTACGAGCCTGAAAAAATTTGCCTTAGTTTCAAAAAAAGGGAAAAAAAACTAAAAAGGATAGAACCTTAGTGAAAACCAAACCATAAGATTCAGCGTAACGGAAAACCCTATTGGAGGTGTTTCAAGCTCCTATGTGTAAAAATGTGGAATTTTGTATTTTTGCCAGAAGAAATCTCACGGATGCGTGTGTTTTTTTACCCAGGGGTGATCGTATCAATCCAGTAGTACTAGAATATCGTGAGAGGGCTCATTCAAACAGAAATTAGAAGCTCTAGTGCCTTTTAAGTGACCAAAAAATTGGAGGGCAACTTCGACCCCTCCCACGCTCATTTTTACCCAAAGTCACCCAATCAAAATTTTGAGATAGCCATTTTGTTCAGCATAGTCGAAAATCTAATAAATATGTCTTCGAGGATGACTTAGTCCCCCACAGTTCCCGGGGGAAGGGCTGCAAGCTATGAACTTTGCCCATTGTCTACATATAGTATTGGTTATTGGGAATTATACAGACGTTTTCAGGGGGGCCTTCTTCTGGTGAGGGGGAGAGTCGGAGGAGGGGGCTACGTGGGAGGATCTTTTCATGGAGGATGTTTCCTTGGGGGAAGGAACATTTCTATGAAGGGGGCGCCGGATTTCCCAGCATTATTTAGAAAACGAACAGAAATTAAATAAAAAAACAAGTTTTTTTTAACTGAAAGTAAGGAGCAACATTAAAACTTAAACGAACAGAAATTATTAAACACACATAAGTGTTTGAGGAAATGATGAACGTCAGGGAGGGGGCACTGGTTGCCCTACAATCACTTTCGATTATTAAAAGGGGCACTAGCCAGTAGTAATGTATCAATAGACGTGAACTAAAAATAAAACTTATATCATATAAACCAACTCTAACACGATATATTCCGACCAAATGGTATACTATACAACGGTAAGAACATAATTTGGGTCATTGACCTACCTAAATACAGGTAGCAAAAGGTATCTCATTTGCATAATTCATACCTGGGCCTAAATATTAAGTTAAATCCAAACCTGTCAGAATATGATCAGCTCAAAGGGTTGAAATGTCACTCGCTTACAGAACAAACCTTAGAAATCTAGAACAATCCTTAGAAATAAAGTAGCGATGGGGTTATAAATCCAAATGATAATAAGATGAATTATTTTTTTATTTGGATTGAATGAAACTTGTAAAGGGTCAAAATTTTATTCGCTCACCAACTTAGGGAAAATCTGAGTGAATGCTTACTCGTACACCACATTGTATATTTGTCAGAATATGGTTAGCCTATATTCATCCTACACAAGTCAATTGATTCATATATAGAAAAGCGATTAGGATGAACCTAACTTCACTTCTTGGCTGTGGTCATTACAATACAATAATACACATATATAAAGTGAGGAGTGCAGCTAATATAAAATATTGTGGAATATTGGAGTATGCATAAAAAAGAAACTAATAAAGTCATTTAAAGTTTAGGTAATGACACGACAGCCCTTCGTCATCCATGCCCCAACCTTCAAGGGCCCCAATGCCCCTCCCCCAACTTTTGAGCACCCCCCAATTTTGCACTTTTTTGAAATTTAATTTTTTTTTTGACTGTTTTTTCAACTCTTATTTTTTTTAACATAGAAATTTTTTCAACTTTTATTTTCATGTCTAAAAATCCCATTAAACATACTTATAACAAACAAAATCACTTGTGATATTTTAAAAAAATACAAAATGAGGATGATACAAATATGTAAGACGTAATTGATTTTTATGAATTTGTGTTGATTTCTATGCATTGCTTATGATTTCTATGGGATTCTTCTGGATTTATCTGTATTGGTCAAGGTTTTTATGAACTCTTCGGAATTTCTATATATTGGTCGTGATTTTTAGAAGTTGGCAATGATATCTACAGTTTGGTCTTGATTCCCATGGTTTGATCTGAATTTCTACGGTTGGCCCTGATTTTTACAATTTGGTCTTGATTTTTATGAATTGCTCCGTATTTTAAAAGGTTGCCCTTAATTTATACAGTTTGGTCTTAATTTTTATGAATTCGTTGGGGTTTCTATGTATTGGTCATTAATATTTTAGAGGTTGGCCTTGATTTCTACAGTTTAGTCTTGATTTTTATGGTTTGGTCTTGATTTCCATGGTCTGGACTGGATTTCTAGGGTTTTCCCCGACTTTTGTGAGTCTGTCTGGATAAGAAACTTTTAAGGTAAAACTTAACAAAACAGAAGACACTTTGAAAAAAAGTTCTAAGGTGAAACATAACAAAACAGAATACACTTTGAAAAAAATCTTTTAAGGTGAAATAACAAAATAGAAGACACTTAAAAAAATTTTTTAAGGTGAAACATAACAAAACATAAGACACTGAAAAAACTTTAAGTGTGAAATCTAATGTAACAGAAGACACTGAAAAAAAAACAAACAAAGAGCTTTTAAGGTGAAACGTAACAAAACAAAAGACATTTTGGAAAAAATTTCTAATGTGAAACATAACAAAACAGAAGACAGTGGAAAAAATCTTTAAATGTGAAACATAAGAAAAGAGAGGAAACATTGGAAAAAAACTTCTAAGGTGAAACCTAACAAAACAACAAACTTTGAAAAAATATCTTTCAAGGTGAAGTGTAACAAAACAGAAGACACTTTAAATAAACAACTTCTAAGCATAACAATACAGAAGACACTTTGAAAGAAAGTCTCTTGAGGTGAAACGTATCAAAACAGAAGACACTGAAAAGAAACTTTTAAGACGAAACATAACAAAACAGAAGACACTTTGTAAAAACCATCTTTTAGGGTGAAACGTAACAGAAGGCATTTTGAAAAAAAAAATTTAAGATGAAACATAACAAAACAAAAGACACTGAAAAAAAAAACTTCTAAGGTGAAACGTAACAGAACAACAGAAAAGCTGTAAATTAAAAAAGAATACAGATATATATATTTCGAGTCTGATTCGTTTATTTATTGTTACTTCTGTTAGTTGTGGGTTTCATTTATTTATTGACGTTGATTTGTGGTAACTTTACGCTGGTTAGATTTTTTACTTTATTTCTGCTCAATTTTGATTTAATAGAACTCTTTACTTTTCTTTGAAAAACTTATTTTGTGGATAAAAGCTTTTTGAAATTAATATAAAACAAAGACTTTCTGAGGGTTCTAGGCCTTTACTCCCCCCCCCAGAAAATAACCTGCGGGAAATACCCCAGGAAATATCCCCCACGGAAAATACTCCCAGTGATCCCCCGGAATTTGCCCCCCTCCCCCTAGAAAATAAGGTTTTCGAAATCTGAGAATTTATTTCAGTTTTTCTTATAGTTTCGTTGAGAGCTGCCAAGTAAAGGGAAAAGGAGGAATTTACACACCATAAGTATCTTAAAAACTTAGAAAAAAAAAAACCGCAAATCCATTTTTGTTGAAAATTCTTCCACATAAAATTTTACAATTTGTTGCAGTAGCGGGTGCCAAATTAAAAAAAGAAGAAAAAAATGTAGGCGAAAAATCATCAAAATTACTCTAAAAACATATGGCATCAAAAAAAATTTGAAGGTTTGGCTTTCTTTTGAAAGGATGGTTGGCTTAGGCAACCAGCAAATTCTTATTGTTTAAGTTTTTACGGATGAAAGCGTTGTCAAATTCTTCGAGTTTGTTTTTCTTATTCTCCACGTGTAAAACTGCCACCAACCACCATTAATATATAAATGAAACTCAAAACGAAAAAGAAATTACAATAAATAAACTAGTCCAACTCAAAATGAGCAAAAATTAAACGGAGTAGGGCTGACAACCCCCAGGGCTTCTCAAGACCAGAACAAAATGTGTACTTTGCTAGAAGAAAACCTAATTAACCGTGGATTGTCGATTTATTATAAATATTCTGATATTTATTCCTTAAAGTCTTAATAATTCTTTATTTATAAAACTCAAAAAAGTAAATTCATTAAAATGCATTTTGTTTTCATTGAAGTGCAAATTATGTTCTGGTCTTGAGAAGGCGTGAGGTTTGTCAGCTCTATTCATTTTAATTTTTGCTCGTTTTAAGTTCGACTTGGTTATTTATTGTAATTTCCGTTCGTTTTGGGTTTAGTTTGTTTATTGATAATGATTTATGGTAGTTTTACGCTTGGAAAATTATTTGAATTTATTTATACTGATTTTTGGCTCAATGGAGCTCTTTACTTTTCTTTGACAAACTTGTTTTGTGGAAAAAGTTTTTTTTACGTTAATTTTTGTTTGTTTTTTATTTATATAGTCTTTTTCAAGGAAAAAGATTATTTCACATCTTTTTGTTTTTTTTCTATTAGAATCCATAGTTTTTTACTTTGAAGGTTATGCGACTTTATTCCTGCTCATTTTTGGTTTAATAGAGCTCTTTTCTTTTCTTTCAAAAACTTATTTCGTATGTTTCCCATTAAAAAAGACTATCTGTAAGTAATTAAATAAACGAGCAAGTTTTTCAACTGAAAGTAAGGAGCAACATCAAAACTTAAAACGAACAGAAATTATTACGTATATGAAAGGGGTTTCCCCCTTCTCAAGACCTCGCTCTTTACGATAAAGTTATTTTTTATAGAATTGAAAAAATATTATTCTAATTAAACGGCCATTGTGTTTCAAAAACCTTCTTAAAAAATTTCGACAAAAAGACAAAACTTTATCGTAAAGAGCGAAGTCTTGAGGAGGGGTAAATCATTTCATATACGTAGTGATTTCTGTTCGTTTAAAGTTTTGATGTTGCTACTTACTTTCAGTTAAAAAAAAAAAACTGTTTTTTTTTAATTTAATTTTTGATCATTTTTAATAATACCGGGAAGTCTGGTTCCCCCTCTATGAAAAGTTCCTTTCCCCTACGGAAATTTCCTCCGTGGAAAGTTTTTTTCACGTAAAATACCCCCAATTGGGGAAATTCCCCCCAGACAATTCCTTTCTAGCTGAAAATTCCACCCAGAAAATGTCTTGCGAATGAACTCAGGTGAAAATTTTTTCTTCGCACATTTTCATTTGAAAAATACTTAAATTTCTGATTGTTTTTAACATCATGCCGATAATCCCCTCCTCCATGGAAAAGTTTTCTAGCAAAAATCCAGGAAAAAGGTATTTTCCAGCAAAGATTTTTTTTTTGGGAGGGGGGGGATACAAAAGAAACCTTTAAAAACGCCTCAGAAATGTGAAATTGATATCTACTCCCTTATGATTTCTGGGAATATTTCTGGTCTACGATGTTATTATGAAAGTAAAGAGTAACATTCAACCCCAGAATGAGCAGAAACTTCGAAAAGAGCTCATTCGATTGGCCATTTTATTCAGCGTAGTTCATTTCCAGATAGAAAATATCTTTTTGAGGAGCACACTCCCCACAACCTTCGGGGCAAGAGTTTTAAGTTATGCAATGAGGGCATATAAGACCAATGTTTGCCCAATGTACCATATATTATTTTTTACTTTAGAGCAGGGCATTTCATATGGAAGGGGTCGTCGTAGAGATTTCAAAAGGGGCTCATTCGATTGGAAACCGAGAGTTCTAGGGCCGTTTTAAATAGTCGGAAAAGTAATTGGAGGGCAACTACCCCCCCCCCCCCACAACCATATTCCTCCAAACACATCCAATCGAAATTTCGAGATAGTCATTTTGTTATGCGTAGTTGATTTCCAGATGGAAAATATGTTTTTGAGGAGGACACTCCCCCACTACCCTCAGGGCAAGGGTTTTAAGTTATACCCTGGGGGCATATAAGGTTTTTATAGAAGGCGTTGCCGTAGAAACTTCAAAAAAAGGCTCATTCGATTGCAAATTCAAAGGGCTAGTGCCCTTTTTAATAGTCCAAAGTGATTGGAGGGCAACTAGCCCCCAACGCCCATCATTTCCCCCAAAACATCCAATCAAAATTTTGAGATAACCATTTTGTTCAACATAGTTGATTTCCAGATAGAAAATATGTTTTTGAGGAGGACACTCCCCCAAAACCCTCAGGGAAAGGGTTTTAAGTTATGCCCTGAGGGCATATAAGAACGATGTTGGCACAAAGTACTATTTATTATTTTTTTCCTTTAGAGCTGGGCACTTCATATGCAAGTGATCGTCGTAGAAACTTCAAAAGGGGCTCATTCGATTGGAAATTGAGTGTTTTAGTGCCCTTTTTAATAATCGAAAGTGACTGAAGGACAACTACCCTCCCCCCACGCCCATCATTCCCCAGAGCACATCCAATCAAAATTTTGAGATAGCCATTTTGTTCAGCGTAGTTGATTTCCAGATAGAAAATATGATTTTGAGGAGGACACTCGCCCATAACCCTCAGGACAAGGGTTATAAGTTATGCCCGGGGGGCATATAAGATTTTTATAAAAGGCGTTGTCGTAGAAACTTAAAAACATGTTAATTCAATTGGAAATTCGAAGGGATAGTACCCTTTTTAACAGTTGAACTTGATTGGGGGCAACAAGCCCCCCCACGCCCATCATACCCCCAAACACATCCAATCAAAATTTTAAGATAACGATTTTGTTCAGCGTAGTTGATTTCCAGATAGAAAACATGTTTTTGAGGAGGTAACTCCCCCAAAACCCCTTTAGGGCACGGGTTTTAAGTTATGCCCTGGGGGCATATAAGGTTTTTATAGAAGGCGTTGTCTTAGAAACTTCAAAAAAGGCTCATTCAATTTGAAATTCAAAGGGCTAGTTCCCTTTTTAATAGTCGAAAGTGATTGGAGGGCAACTAGCCCCCCCCCCCACGCCCATCATTTCCCCAAACAAATCCAATCAAACTTTTGAGATAGCCATTTTGTTCAGCCTAGTTGATTACCAGATAGAAAATATGTTTTTGAGGAGGACACTCCCGCACAGCCCTCAGGGCAAGGGTTTTAAGTTATGCCCTGGGGTCATATAAGGTTTTTAAAGAAGGCGTTGTCCTAGAAACTTCAAAAAAGCTCATTTGATTGGAAATTCAAAGGACTAGTGCCCTTTTTAATAGTCGAAAGTGATTGGAGGGCAACTAGCCCCCCCCCCGCCCATCATTCCCCCAAACACATCCAATAAAAATTTTGATATAGCCATTTTCTTCAGCGTATTTGATTTCCACATACAAAATATGTTTTTGAGGAGGACACTCCCCCACAACCCTCGGGGCAAGGGTTATAAGTTATGCCCTGAGGGCATATAAGAACAATGTTGGCACAATTTATTATATATTTTTTTATTCCTTTAGAGGTGCGCACTTCATATGGAAGGGGTCGTCGTAGAAACTTCAAAAGGGGCTCATTCGACTGGAAATTGAGAGTTCTAGTGCCCATTTTTAGTAGTCAAAAGTGATTGGGGGGCAAATAGCCACCCCCCAAGCCCATCATTCCCCCAAAAACATCCAATCAAAATTTTGAGATAACCATTTTGTTTAGCGTAGTTTATTTTCAGATAGAGAATATGTTTTTGAGGAGGACACTCCCCCAAAAACCTCAGGGCAAAGGTTTTAAGTTATGCCCTGGGGGTATATAAGGATTTTATAGAAGGTGTTGCTGTAAAAACTTCAAAACAGGCTCATTCGATTGGAAATTCGAAGGGCTAGTACCTTTTTTAATAGTCGAAAGTGATTAGAGGGCAACTGGCCCTCTCCACACCGATCATTCCCCAAAAGACATTCAATCAAAATTTTGAGATAGCTATTTTGTTCAGCGTAGTTGATTTCCTAATAGAAAATATGTTTTTGAGGAGGACACTACCCCGAAACCTTCAGGGTAAGGGTTTTAAGTTATGCCCTGGGGGCATATAAGGTTTTTATAAAAGGCGTTGTCGTGGAAAATTCGAAAAGGGCTCATTTGATTGGAAACTCAAAGGACTAGTGCAATTTTTAATAGTCGAAAGTGATTGGAGGGCAACTAGCCCCCCCCCACACCCATCATTCCCCCAAACACATCGAATAAAAATTTTGAGATAACCATTTTGTTTAGCGTAGTTGATTTTCAGATAGAAAATATGTTTTTGAGGAGGACACTCCCCCAAAACCCTCAGGGCAAAGGTTTTAAGTTATGCCCTGGGGGTATATAAGGATTTTATAGAAGGTGCTGTTGTAAAAACTTCAAAACAGGCTCATTTGATTGAAAATTCGAAGGGCTAGTACCTTTATTAATAGTCGAAAGTGATTAGAGGGCAACTGCCCCCACCATACCCATCATTCCCCCAAACACATCCAATCAAAATTTTGAGTTAGCCATTTTGTTCAGCGTAGTTGATTTCCTGATAGAAAATATGTTTTTGAGGAGGACACTCCCCCGAAACACTCAGGGCAAGGGTTTTAAGTTATGCCCTGGGGGCATATAAGGTTTTTATAGAAGGCTTTGTCGTGGAAAATTCGAAAAGGGCTCATTTGATTGGAAATTCAATGGACTAGTGCCCTTTTTAACAGTCGAAAGTGATTGGAGGGCAACTAGCCCCCCCCCACGCCAATCATTCCCCCAAACATATCCAATAAAAATTTTTATATAGCCATTTTCTTCAGCGTAGTTGATTTTCACATACAAAATATATTTTTGAGGAGGACACTCCCCCACAACCCTTAGGGCAAGGGTTATAAGTTATGCCCTGAGGGCATATAAGAACAATGTTGGCACAATGTATTATGTATTTTTTTTCCTTTAGAGCTGGGCTCTTCATATGGAAGGGGTCGTTGTACAAACTTCAAAAGGGGCTCATTCGACTGGAAATTGAGAGTTTCTAGTGCCCTTTTTAATAGTCGAAAGTGATTGGGGGGCAAATAGCCGCCCCCAAGCCCATCATTCCCCCAAACACATCCAATCAAAATTTTGAGATAGCTATTTTGTTTAGCGTAGTTGATTTTCAGATAGAAAATATGTTTTTGAGAAGGACACTCCCCCACAACCCCCAGGGCAAAGGTTTTAAGCTTTGCCCTGGGGGCATATAAGGTTTTTATAGAAGGCGTTGTTGTAAAAACTTCAAAACAGGCTCATTCGATTGGAAATTCAAAGGGCTAGTACCTTTTTTAATTGTCGAAAGTGATTGGAGGGCAACTAGCCCCCCAAGCCCATAATTCTCCCAAAGACATCCAATCAAAATTTTGAGATAGCCATTTTGCTCAGCGTAGTTGATTTCCTGATAGTAAATATGTTTTTGAGGAGGACACTCCCCCGAAACCTTCAGGGCAAGGGTTTTAAGTTATGCCCTGGGGGCATATAAGGTTTTTATAGAAGGCATTGTCGTGGAGAATTCGAAAAGAGCTCAATTGATTTGGAATTGGAGTGGCTAGTGCAATTTTTAAGTCGAAAGTGATTGGAAGGTAACTAGCCCCCCCCCCACGCCCATCATTCCCCAAAACACATCCAATCAAAATTTTGAGATAGCCATTTTGCTCAGCATAGTTGATTTCCAAATAGAAAATTGTTTTTTTGAGGAGGACACTCCCCCACAACCCCTGGAGGCAAGGGTTTTAAGTTATGTCCTGAGGGCATATAAGAACAATGTTGGCACAATATACTATGTATTATTCATACATAGAAAATTTTTTTTGAGGAGGATACTCCCCCACAACCCTCAGGGCAAGGGTTTTAAGCTATGCCCTGGGGGCATATAAGGTTTTTCTAGAAGGCCTTGTCGTAGAAACTTCAAAATAGGCTCATTTGATTGAAAATTCCAAGGGCT
Source organism: Artemia sinica (assembly GCA_027921565.1). Lineage (NCBI taxonomy): Eukaryota > Metazoa > Arthropoda > Branchiopoda > Anostraca > Artemiidae > Artemia > Artemia sinica. Next base: position 55,657,764 of record CM051262.1, read on the forward strand.
AGTACCCTTTTTAACAGTCGAAAGTGATTGGAAGGCAACTAGCCCCCCCCCCCCACGCCCATCATTCCCCCAAACACATCCAATCAAAATTTTGAGATAGCCATTTTGTTTAGCGTAGTTTTTTTCCAGATAGAAAATATGTTTTTGAGGAGGACACTCCCCCACTATCCTCAGGGCAAGGGTTTTAAGTTATGCCCTGAGGGCATATAAGAACAATGTTGGCACAATGTACTATGTATTATTTATACATAGAAAATATTTTTTTGAGGAGGACACTCCCCCACAACCCTCAGGGCAAGGGTTTTAAGTTATGCCCTGGGGGCATATAAGGTTTTTATAGAAGGTGTAGCCATTTTGTTCAGCGTAGTTTTTTTCCAGATAGAAAGTATGTTTTTTGGAAGGACACTCCCCCACAACCCTCAGGGCAAGGGTTTCAAGATATGCCCTGGGGGCATATAAGGTTTTTATAGAAGGCGTTGTCGTAGAAACTTCAAAATAGGCTCATTCGATTGGAAATTTGAAGGGCTAGTACCCTTTTTAATAGTCGAAAGTGATTGGAGGGCAACTTGCCCCCCACGCCCATCATTCCTCCAAACACATCCAGTCAAAATTTTGAGATAGCTATTTTGTTCAGCGCAGTTGATTTCTAGATAGAAAATATGTTTTTGAGGAGGACACTCCCCCACAAACCTTGGGGCAAGGGTTTTAAGTTATGCCCTGAGGGCATATAAGGACAATGTTGGCACAATGTACTATGTATTATTTACACAGAGAAAATTTGTTTTTGAGGAGGACACTCCCCCACAACCCTCAGGGCAAGGGTTTTAATTTATGCCCTGGGGACATATAAGGTTTTCATAGAAGGTGTTGTCGTAGAAACTTCAAAACAGGCTCATTCGATTGGAAATTCGAAGGGCTAGTACCCTTTTTAATAGTCGAAAGTGATTGGAAGGTAACTAGCCCCCCCACGTCCATCATTCCCCCAAACACATCCAATCAAAATTTTGAGATAGCCATTTTGTTCAGCGTAGTTGATTTTCAGATAGAAAAAATGTTTTTGAGGAGGACACTCCCCCACAACCCTCAAGGCAAGGGTTTTAAGTTATGCCCTGGGGGCATATAAGGTTTTATAGAAGGCGTTGTCGTAGAAACTTCGAAAAGCGCTCATTTCATTAGAAATTGGAGTGGCTAGGGCCATTTTACGAGTCAAAAGTGATTGGAGGACAACTAGCCCCCTCCCCATGCCCATCATTCCTCCGAACACATCCAATCAAAATTTTGAAATAGCCATTTTGTTCAGCGTAGGTTATTTTCAGATAGAAAATATGTTTTTGAGGAGGACACTATGCCCTGGGGGTATGTAAGGTTTTTATGGAAGGCGTTTTCGCTGAAACTTCAAAAAAGGTTCATTCGATTAGAAATTCAAAGCGCTAGTACCCTTTTTAATAGTCGAAAGTGAATGGAGGGCAACTAGCCCCCCCCCACGCCCATCATTCTCCCAAATACATCCAATCAAAATTTTGAGATAGCCATTTTATTCAGCGTAGTTGATTTCCTGATAGAAAATATATTTTTGAGGAGGACACTCCCCCGAAACCCTCAGGGCAAGAGTTTTAAGTTATGCCCTGGGGGCATATAAGGTTTTTATAGAAGGCGTTGTCGTGGAAAATTTGAAAAGGGCTCATTTGATTGGAAATACAAAGGACTAGTGCCTTTTTTAATAGTCGAAAGTGATTGGAGGGCAACTAGCCCCCCCCCCCACGCCCATCATTCCCCCGAACACATCCAATAAAAAATTTTATATAGCCATTTTCTTCAGCTTAGTTGATTTTCACATACAAAATATGTTTTTGAGAAGGACACTCCCCCACAACCCTTAGGGCAAGGGTTATAAGTTATGCCCTGAGGGCATATAAGAACAATGTTGGCACAATGTATTATGTATTTTTTTTTTCCTTTAGAGCTGGGCACTTCATATGGAAGGGGTCGTTGTAGAAACTTCAAAAGGGGCTCATTCGACTGGAAATTGAGAGTTCTAGTGCCGTTTTTAATAGTCGAAAGTGATTGGGGGGCAAATAGCCGCCCCAAGCCCATCATTCCCCCAAACACATCCAATTAAAATTTTGAGATAGCCATTTTGTTTAGCGTAGTTGATTTTCAGATAGAAAATATGTTTTTGAGGAGGACAATCCCACACAACCCTCAGTGCAAAGGTTTTATTTGCTATGCCCTGGGGGCATATAAGGTTTTATAGAAGGCGTTGTTGTAAAAACTTCAAAACAGGCTCATTCGATTGGAAATTCGAAGGGCTAGTATATACTAATAACCCTAACAGGTTCGTTTCCGCCATAATTAAAAAACCTTGCTTTTCCTTCGTTGTTCATAGGTATGCTTGTATATATATATTTTTACTACTGCTACATAAACTGCAATTGCTCCTTCCAAAATGAATATACGAATTTTCTAAGAAGTACACCTCCGTATATTCACTGTGTTGTCGAAAATTTTCCATTGCATCTATAAACTGATCCAATGTTGCCAGTCCCTAGCTTGGAAGCTTTCCATTAAACTGAAAACATTTCTTTTGGATATTTCTATGAAGTTTTTCCAGAGCATTTCTAGGCAACTATTTAACAGCATCCACTCTTTCAAAGAGAATTTTGATCTGTAATTTTGAATACTTTTTGTAATCCTGTTTAAACATTCGTAAAATGTTTCTCAATTTACGAAGATCAGCATGCATTTTTGCTATCTTCTTGGACCTCTGAATGTAATTTTTCACTTTGTCCTTATGCGTTCTTTGGCAAAGCCTCGCAGAGGTTTTAATTTTTTCATTATAGCTTTTGTCACCCCAGTATCTACCCATTATTCTAGTAGCAACTTTTTTCTTATGTTTGTTTCGGTAATCTTTGTCATTATCTTACCGTTCCTTGCTTTTTTGTTTGGCTGTCTTAATTTTTGCATGTCTATAAACTCCATCATTATAATAACGCTGTTTGTCACTATCAATTTTTACTTCTCGATACGCCTGGTCGGTTGAATACCCTTGCATTTCTTTTTTCAAGATGCTATTTCTGTTTTTTGTGTAGTTCTGTTTTTTTAACTTGCGTGTAGCTTGCTTGATTGAAACCATTATGTAACCATTAGTTGAATGTTTAAGTCACGTATCAAGTACCAAGAACCTAACAAAAAATTAAACTTATTTTAAAATTTTCAGGTATTTTTCTAGTCTAAATTAAAAGATTAAAACTATTGCTCAGATAACATAAATATTTTTGCAGTTAATAACTTTAGCGATTCTGAACTGAAAACGAAAATAAATTAAAAATTGATTTTTTCAATTTTTACATCACGTCGCTCATTACGTCATATATGATTATTAGTACACAATAGGTTTTAGATATTACGTCATGTCACTTATTACGTCATATATGGTTATTAGTAGACAATCGGTAGAATATTCGTTCTTTATTACAAAAACTTCAAACTCGCATAAAAAACTTGTTCATATTCATTTTTGTACATTTTGTTTATATTCAATTTTGTTATATTCATTTTATATTCGTTATTATGAGTCGGACAAACATTCCGGGGGAGGGGGGTTCAAACCCACTAAACCCTCTGGATACATCCTTGAATGTTATTTATTTCCTTTAAAATGAGCCATTGAACAACTCTCTACGATGTTCCAGTGCCAAGCTATCTATGGAATATAAAGTTTAAATACAACTTTACCACGAACTGTTTGTTTGCTTTAATAATCAAATATCTTTGAAAAGACAGCAGTATGAAAAGACATCAAAAATACAGTTTTTAGTGGAAAAATTTATTCTGTTTTAAAAATAATTTGTTTTAGTTACAAAAGGTTTTTAACCCAATTAGTTTCCTTTAAAATGAGTCATTGAACAACTCTCTATGATGTTCCAGTGCCAAGCTATCTGTGGAAAAGGAGAAAGAAAAAAAGATGCCGTTTGTGGAGAATAACGTGGTTAAAGTCAATTTTCTTGATTTTCTAGCCAATATATTTTCTTTGTTATTCAAGCCAAAGGACGGTAACTTTGCTATATAGAAGTTCTGGACAAGGCGGTTCTAATAGTGTACTTCTTGTTTTGATCTGAATCTCTTTTTTAGGAGTTATGGGTTGTTATATTTCTTAACATTGGACGTGATCGTCTCTTACTAGGTTGCTAGCTACCGCTGCAACCCGGATAAGGGGTAGAACTTTGAATTTCTGTTCGAAGAAGTCGCTTTTGGGCAAAATACGAGTACTGTATTCACAGTTTGAATTCATGCAAACGTTTTTTTTTTTTTTTTTTTTTTTTTTAATATCATAAAACTGGAGTAAACACCTCAGTACCGTAAGTATTATACACTAGACTGTCATCAGGTATGTAATACTAATAATAAGCTGAAAGTATCGGAAATCCAATTATTTAGCTCTTTTCAAAGAATAAAAGTTAAATAAGAAAAACAGTTGGTCCAATTAGCGCCTACATCACTTATTTGTAATTTTATATTTACATTTATTTTTCTTAATCTTATGTATGTAAAGTGTCAAGACAGTTCAAGGCGTCCCAGCTATTACAACGTGTGTGCTAACTCTGTCATGATCTACACTTATTTGGATTAATTTTTGAAAAACAAAGTTTTTCCGAGGGAAGTAAAGAGTGAAGTTGAAACTTAAAACGAACAAAAATTATTATTTCACACTCTATTTAATATATATTAATATAACTAGCATAAATAAACCAACTAACTATATTTCCCTATGCTTTTAGGATTATACAAAACTAGCGCTTTACTGAAAACAGAAAAGTCAAGTATAAAAAAACAAGTTCATTGATTTAAGAGTCAAAAGTGAGGATGTAGCCTGACAAAACTATACGAATCTATAAAGATTTTCATAGTCTTACACCATTTTCGACATTAGTAACTTTCAGTATACAATTAAAATTATCTTAAAAACATAAGCGTAAAACTGAATATTTTTTAATAACCGTGAAGTAATTGAACAGCAAACAGAAATATTGAACTGATTTATTAAGCAGGATTTTGGTCTCACCAGCTATAATACCAATAGTGGGTAATATACAGTCTTAAATTGTAAGAAATATGCTTTAATATCACTTGAAATGAAGATCAAATAAAACTTAATATGAACTCTGGAAATCCGATTATTTCTCTCTATGCAAGAGTGAATTTCAAGCTATGATCCAAATTCTAAAGCTGGTCTATAGTCCTAATACTATCAAGATGGCCTTACTTCGAACTTGTGTACAAACTAATCATGACATGTCCTTTTAAGAACCAAAACGAGAGCCAGTGATTGGACTGAGCCATTGTGCTGAAGGGAAACCAAATTAAACGTAAAAAAAAAAGAAAATCCTAAAATGGATTGCTGCTTTATCTTAAAAGGGATTGATCCTAAAAGGGATTGATAATATTTTGATTCTATAAAAAGTATCCTTAATCGGTTTGCTTTTACAGTACCAAAAGTCCTATATTATTTTGTGTTTTCAGTAAAGCGCTAGTTTTGTGTAATCCTAAAACCATAGGGAAACATAATTAGTTGGTTTATTTATACTAGTTATATTATTATATATTAAATAGGCTGTGAAGTAATAATTTTTGTCCGTTTTAAGTTTCAACTTCGCTCTTTACTTCCCTCGGAAAAACTTTGTTTTTTTAAATTAATCTTTGTCCGTTTTTTATTAAAATTTAATGCAGAAACAAAGCTGCTAAGATCTTTTCTATAGACACGGAGTAATGTATGCTCGTTTTAAGTTTTGTCACTTCTTAGTTTCAGTTGAAAATATTCACAAATATGACCTATGATTCAAGTGAACATACCACTCGATGCCTATTTTTTAGGTTTCTTCCGTATATAATAATTTTTTTTGGCACGAATTCAATTTAAAACCCTTATGAAGAGAAGCTGTAACCACTTTGTATTCTATGTACCATCATAACTTTTTTATTGTTTTTTTTTATATAAATAGTTTTTCCATTTTTCTTTCCCAACTCAGCTTATCAAAAACTTGCATTTTCCCCTTAAATAAAAGAAAATATTTCCGATATTCGCCGAAAAAGTTGATAAACAGCAGAAAACACTCCCTAGAGAATATGGAGAAAGTAGGTCACACTTAGGTGTTTAGCAATTAGCACTGAAAATACTTCCTATAATACAATATTCCTTATGCCCTATAAGAGCACCGAATTTTCAACAATTCCTCATTCGTATTTTGAACTAGCTCATATTCACTAAGTACATAAATTGAGGAAAAAATGAATTCCATGGATTCAACGAGTGATTTCCAACAAAAAATGGTAGGTCTCTTATTATTTTACTCATGTTGTGAATGGAAAATATTTATATTGATAGCTAGTTCTATTCAAATATTTGATCATATTTACTAAGGCAGCCATTGATGCCATAATGAATTGCCCCTTCTCTCTCTGAAGAAATAAAATTTCAAACAAAATATCATTCAGAACATTGAATATGATAAGAAACCACTAATATTCTAATGAAGGGAGTGTGCAGGAGAAACAGGGTTGCCACTCCTAGTGATTTATCACTATTTCTAGTGATTTTTTATGCTGCCTAATGATTTTTTTTCTAGCTAGTGATTTTCGTTCGAAAACTAGTGATTTTTACCTAAATCTAGTGATTTTTCACGATATAGCGCGTAGATTCATGATTCAATGGAATAAATCATACAACGAGCTAACTATTAAAAAAACACATAATAGTGATTCACTACAGTTCCTAATATGTTCCAGATTAGTATTTATGCAAATATACCGCCTTTGAAACTTCCGATTACTCACTATATATCCATATCAGATATGGCCCCAGAGCATTATCATCAAGATAATATACGAACTAGTTAATCGTAAAATTGCAAAAATGTTCAATATTTACTATTTTACAACATTTGCTCAGGTCAAATTTTTGTCTTCATATTTATGTCTTTTTTTCTCTAATATATCAGTTTTAAATTAGATTTTCTTTTGTTGAAACCTTTGAAAGTGGAGTGAATGGGGGATATGAAAACACCCTCTACATCTGCAAATAGAACAGAAATGGAGTAATTGAAAAATAAGATGGTAGGTAGCCTATATATTAAATTCAATTTACTAAATAAAAAAAAGATATCATTGAAAAAGAAATAGGACTTAGTGCTTTTTATAATAGGATTTGTAATATAAATAGATAGATTAAATCAATTGTAGTTTGATGAGTGAAGTTGGTTGGGAGTAAGGGGGGGGGTACCTACTCTTGGAATGGTCTAATGATTTTAATTTCTACTTCTAATATCTAATCCAAATTCCAGTAATTCTCCAAGTTCTCTTTTTCGTAAAACATCCTATTCTATAAGTTTTGGGATTTATGCGCTAATATATCAAACAGTTTGCGGTAACGAACTGTAAGAATAGAGCTACAAGGCTCAATAGTAACCGAAATTCTAGAAATGAAACTTTGACATCAATCAATATATCATCGGCTTATTAAGTTGATTCATAATAAATCAGATTCATTAAGCTTAGTTTTACCCATAAAAGGCTAATAAACTGTGAAAATTTGCATGATTTTTGAAAGAGGGAGGAAACACCCAATAAAAGTGAAAGAATTTTAATTAAAATCAAACCATTAGGTTTGGTGTATCAGAGAAACCTACTGTAGAGGTTTTAAGCCCTTATCTGCAAAAGTATTGAATTTTGTATTATTTGTCAGAAGAAAAATCACGGATGCGCGTTAAATTAATTTTTTCCCAGGGTTATCATATCGAAACAACGGTTCTAGAACATCGGGAGAGGGCTCATTTGAACGGAAAGTAAAATTACTGGTGTCCCTTTTTTGACCAAATAGATTGAACGGCTACTAGCCCCCCTCTCAAGTCCTTTTTTTCCAAAAATTGTTCGATCGAAAGTTTCAGATAGCCATTTTGTTTAGCATAGTTGAAAGGTTCCAAAACTATACCTTTATATTTAACATAATCCACGCAGCCCCTGAGGATAGGTCTTGGGATGAAAGTATGCTAAGGATAATGAACGATCTATGAAAACCAGTTTCATACCAACAAAGACAAATAACGGGTGACAGAATGGATTGGACTTGGGTATAACTTGGGCAATATATTTGCACGTTAGGGGGGGTGGGGTAAGGTTAGGTTACTTTACCCCCACACCTCCCTAATTTTCAACTATGTAACCCTTGTAAATCTCCAATTACGGGTTTTGGATCATAATTATTACAATGGTCCGGTTTTATACTTCGAAGCTTTTCAACTTAAGAAGTGGCGCAAAAGGTGTCATTTTTTGTGCTATTTGGCACTTACGGATGGCAAGACTGATTAAAATCGCTTATATATGAGCAATAGCTTTCAAATAAACCATTAAACATCTTTCTAAGAAGTTCTGGCAGCCCACTAGTCTCTAGCTTTTCCACTTAAGACATGGTATCAATAGTGCCATTGCAGGTGGTGGAATTAATAATTTTACTTTTAAGACGAACTGAAATAATAGTTAACGTTCCTGAGTCAGTGTCAGATGGGAAATTTTTTTCACTAGGCAGTATTTTTTTCAAAACGTGTTTTTTAACTTTTGGTGACTATGAGCTGTGGTTCGCTCTTTACTAGGTTGCAGCCGCCGCAGCAACCATGATACCTTGCTTGGACAGGCTTAAAAAAAATGAGCCTAGAAAATGACTGAAAAAAAAACAGTGGATACCGATATTCCCGATGCGATACATGCGATACCAATACGCCCGATACCACATACAGCCCTTCCCCAGGGACTGTGGAGGGCCATATTATCAACAAAACCATATATATTGGACCTTTGAACTATGTTAAACAAAATGGTTATCTCAAAATTGTTATGGGAATAGTTGGGGGAGGGGCTTGTAGGGAGGAGGCTATTTGCCCTCCATTCTTTTTAGTCACTTAAAAAGGGCACTTAAAAATTTAATTCCCTTTCTAATGAGCTATTACACACTTCTCTATGACGCTCAGGCCACCCCCTAGCCCTTCTAGAAAAAAAAGAAAGAAAAAAAGGGAGACAAATCAGTGCTACCCATGCAAAAAAGTAATTTTCCTTGGTGTTCAAGGTGGGGGTGTGTAATTATCCTACAAAAGGTTTTGTACCATGCTGAGTCCAACGGTGCACTTTTTATTTCGATTTGACGCCATTTTCAAGGGGTTTCAGGCTCTTTTCGAAATCACCATAAATTTCTTTTCGCAATAAACTTTTACTTCTAAGATTAACCGAAACCTAGTGACCATTCCTGATTCAGTGTCAAATCGCAATTTTTCTCACTAGACAATTTTTTTGAAAACATGTGTTTTAACTTTTGATTACTATGGGCTGTTATTCGCTCGTTCCTAGGTTGCAGCTGCCGCTGCAGCCATGATAACTTATTCTCGAATTGAGCCAGATGACCAACCCATCACAGCACTAGTTTGCAACAACTCCAATGGTTTAATTAGACTTTAATATAAAACTAAGCATGGAATAAATAATACAAACTTTACTTTTAAAGCTGGCCTTTAATCAAATATCATAGTACATATAAAACTTTGTTGAAGTTTTATGCTAAAACATTACTGAATTTCAAGGCCGTACCCACAGATATTCGCAGAATTTCAACGCTTCAAAATAAGCCCGCAACTTGGTCCAAACTCATATCTCCCATCCCTAGGAGATTCTAAAAATTTGAACTCCTAGAATAATCATTTATATTTGTCCATAAAAATTGCTTTAATCAGATCAGGAAAATGATGAGCCAAAGAACCCTCTCAAGCTTCGTCCCCTCAAAATAAACATACAAAACCATTATCCTGGTACAGCCTTGCTAATATCAAACAACAGATCAAAAGGCACTAAAGATCACAGGTAATTCAAAATATCATTGAAAAATCAGATTTCACAGCTAAAAAACGCACTGTGCGACAGTAACAAAGAAAATAATCAAGAAAATACATATTCATATCGCTAATATTACTAACAAGTTACACAATTAATCATGTTTTGTAACGCACGAAGCACACTTTTGGTATCAGTTTTATTTTCGTTCTTCTTGCTAAAATGGTGTTAACATAAATAATACCCAGATTTTGACTACGTTTGTTACTCGTTTGCAGAACGTTAAACGGGATTTCGGTAATTTTAAAATAGAATCGTTTTTGGTTTGAAATAGGGAAGCTGTATGGGTTTCCAGCCAGTTCTTCAAATTATGTAAGTGGACAATTTCTTCACCGATATGAGGCTTAGTCTTTTGTATGGCATGAAATATCCCAAAATCTTTCTGGATTTTTCATGAATATGTCGTAATATTCTGCAAAGTAATCTTGAAGAGGATTTTTATTGGATTTGTATTTCTGTTGGATAAACTGAATAATGATGTACTACAGTAAGACATTTTGGGTTCTCGAATTATTCAAGCATAGCATAAGACGACAAATATTTTTTAAACAGCCAATGATGATCAGCCATCTTCATTACAGCAATATATTGACACCGGAGAGTGGAAATCTTGTATCTACATTGTTATTACTTCAAGTTTTTGACAGAGCAGAAAAATCATTAAATTAAAAGTCAACATTCAAGATATGAGGTATATAGAGCCCAATAGACTTGGACACATGTTTCTTAAAGAGGGCCGAATAAAAATAAATTAAATTGATTTTCGCCAAACACGAAGATGGACAGTTTTTACAGCTAAAAAGGAAATGGTCTCAATTTACCCCCCCCCCCCCATTCAACACGTTTAAACCAGCATTGTAAATGATTGTAATTAAAAGAAGTTTTAGTATCGACTAAACACTGAAAATCTCTCGTAAGCCATGAAAATAACCGAAATGCACAACATTTCTATTTTATGTCTTCTAAAATGAAAGAATAAAACTAAAAACTTCAAACCATTGCACCAGTTCCCATAATTGTTCCAAAATTGTGACTCGGCGCTGGAGGACACGGGGCAGCATTGCACATATACATATAGTAGTTGTAATTATAATTATAGTTGTAATTATTTTCGTTTGCAGAACATGGCTGAGTTTGTCTTTGAAATGGGAAAGATCCACTTAGTATATCTGTCACACTATGGGCATAGGAGAACTTGGAGAAAGGACTTCCAATTCTTTGATGGGTTGGTGAACCATCAGAGGAGGGCGTGGAGCATGGGGGTGTCACGGTTATTGCACTCGGCTGAGAGGGAATATTTCCAAACGCCTAAAAAAAGAATAAGTTCAGTTGTTCCAGTCATATTTTCAAGTGAATATTTTTAGGCGTTGAAACATGCAAATAATGGGGAAAACTTTAAAAAGAACAATAAAGCATAAAGGATTATTCTCCTGAAAAATAGTATTTGTAAGAGCTGAAAGAAACAGTACTTTTTCTATGTTTGAAATTCTCAGTTAAGTTTATCATTTCCCAGGATTAATGTACGTCTGATCTTGGCGAAAACTCAAAATGAAGCGTAACTAGAATAGTTGACGCATCGATTCTTGCGCTCAGCAGAAAGCTGCGTGGCTCCTTCTTTTAAGCAATAGGTTTTGCAGGCCTTAAAAATGATTGCTTTCAACAACTATTGTGCTCATGATTTTCTTGAGCGTACTAGATGATTGAGCTGGAGTTTCCTTTGAAGGCTTGAGGTATCGTATTGGTAAACTTATAGAACTAAGGCCTTCTATTTTTCTTTTGAAAGCACAGAAGATACTTTCAAATGACATACCACTATAATCTTCAATGAAAAGCAAAAAGATATACCTCACGCTTTCAAATTTTGTACTTTTATATGTTTTCCTCATTTTTTTTTTTAAATTATAAAGAAATATTAACTTCATGAAAACACTTCAAAATATGTATATATTAAATAGAAAAAACAAGTTTTTTCTACTGAAAGCAAGGAACGGCAGTAAAACTTAAAACTTAAAGATATTTAAAAACTTTTAAAAAAGGCTCTGATTCTAATTACAGGGCCCTTGGGTTTCAGGAATCGTTCTTAAAAAATTAAGACAAAAGGTCTAACTTTAGCGTAAGGACCGGGGTATTGAGGAGGGAGCAGCCAACCTCATATCGCAATAATTTCTGTTCGTTTTAAGTTTTGATGTTGCTCCTCACTTTCAGTAGAAAAAACTTGTTTTTTAGTTTAATTTCTGATTGTTTTTCAAATAAACCCAGAAAATCCACACCCTCTGTGTAAAATTCCCCCTCCCCCACGAAAAATCTTCCATAGAAAGTTCCTCCTACGTAAAATTCTTCCTCCGGGAAATTACCCCGGATAATTCCATCTTCGCTGCGAATTCCCTTCAGGAAATTTCTTGCTTACGATTCTGCCTGAAAAAAACTCCTTGGCGTACTTTCATTTGAAGAAAGACTCGTTTTAATTTAATTTACGGTCCTTTTAAGGTCATGGGGGAATCCCCCCTGTGTGAAAAAATATTTTTCGTAGTTAATTTCCCTATGGAGAATTTCTCCTGGCGATAGTTCCTCCATGGAGATTTCCTCTCGTGGGAAATCCCCCCTGCCAGGTAAAAATCCCTCACAGAATTCTGACTCCGCTGAAAATTTCTCCTGGAAAATTTTCCCAAAGCGTCTCCACATGTAAAATGGGGTTGCCAACGAGGTGGTAAGACGAATAAAATGAATTTCGCATACGGATTCTGGCAAATCCCCCGTGCAAGAATTCTCATGGAAAGTCACTGCCGGAAGCTTCCACTCCAATGGGAAATTCTCCCCGTAGAAAATCCATCCCCAGAAAATCTCCCCCTCCCTAAGAATTGTCGGTATTCTTCACTATTACAAATACTACATGTAAACAATGGGCAAATTTCATAACTTGCGGTCCTTCCTCCGGTGGTTCTGGAGGATCATGTCATCTCCAAAGTTGAATATGATGGCTATTTCAAAATTTTGATCAGGCGACTTTTGGAAAAAAAAGGCATGGGAGGGGGGGGTATTCACCCTCCAATTTTTTGGTCACTTGAAAAGCGCAATAAAACTTTTACTTTCAGTTTGAATGAGTCTTCTCCCGATATTCTAGGACCATTGATCCGATATGATCACCCCTGGGAAAAAACAACAAATAAAAACACATCCGTGATCTTTCTTCTGGCAAATGATAAAAAATTCCACATTGTTGCAGATAGGAGCTTGGAACCTCTACAGTAAGGCTGTCTGATACGCTGAATTTGATGGTGTGATTTTCATAAAGATTCTTTGACTTGTTTCTTTGGCAGATTTTCTCAGGCTTGTAGCCTTTGATGTGTAACTCTAACCTTAATGTAATATTATATATTTGCTATTAGCATACTAAGCCAATTCTTTTCAATATGCATATTAGTACCAAAATTTCATGCTTTAGAGTTTGGGTTACTATTGAGCCTCGTCACTCCTTACTTACAGTTCGTTACCACGAAGTGTTTGATTAGGAATATATTCACACCTTATACACATTAAACATCCGTATAGATACAATAACATTTATTAATCCAACAAAAACATCAAACATTCAAATACCCCCCCCCCAAGGCTCGATGGTCAGGAATACAGGGATTAGTCTACGGAAAAGAAAATTACTTATACTTTTCAATGTACTTGTGGTTATATGAATGAAAAGTACATGAAAAGAAAAGTACACAGGGTAAGTATATCCAAGAATAGATTGGTTTTCAAAACCCAAACTCTAAGGACAGTTTTTTGTTACTTAACAATGACAAGAATTGGAGAGGAACTAGCCCCTCCGCTAAAATTTTTCGTCCTCCCCCTTAGATGTTGAAAATATCCTTTTGGGTATTTCTATTAAAAATTACTTTTTTGACATAATCAATGAAAAAAGTAAATAACAAGACCCCCCCCCTAATTGCATTAAAACAAAATGCATTTGCAGTTTTTTTTTGTAATCCCTCCCAAAAAAATACCCCCCTCCTATAACAAAGATCTTGGACACACCCTTGCAAAGAGCAAATGTCTTCTACTTTCCATCTCCTTCAAGTTTAGCATCAATCGTTAAAAAAATAGGAAAAAAATATTGCATGTACCAAGACTAATTTCAGTGTTATTGCGCTGATATTTGCGATATTGTAACACACTAATGTAAACGACGTTACGCTGATAACGCTCATACCACAATACACTGCGTAATACCACCGCCGATTTTTAACAAACTAGAAAGCCAGGCGTGATGCATTACACTCGTACTTTTTGATTATCTTGCCCTTTTGAAAAAACAAATTTTTCCTAATTTTTCAAGCATGAATTTTAGATTTTTACAACTACGCATCTCTGACTAAACATTATATATCCGGTATCTTTTACGTTTGCTCATAGAACAAAAAAAAAATCATAGCAATCAATTGTACAAACATCAATGACTCAAGTAGAACAATATAACTTACGCAAAGGTAATTTTCCTTTTTTTTAAAAAATAATCTAATTGCGTTATCGGGGTCATATAACGAATTAAATAAGTGATTGAAATTCTCAAACAAAATCTGTCATAAAGCTTTTGAGTTTCCGCAATGGCTGTAAAATTACATACGCAGTCAATATGAAAAACGATTCCAAAGGTTGTGGTTTCCATAATAATGTCTACATTGTTTATCTGATGTCATTAAAAAAAAACAAGCTTAGAGTACCAAAGACAGGGAGAATGAAGCTTTATTTTTTGAATTGGTTAGGTGAAAACCAGTGGCGTAATTTCGTCAAAATCCTGGGGGGGGGGGCAAAAATGGAGCTAATTTTCCCAAATCAAGTAAAAATGACAGTGAAAACTGAAAAATTAGTCATACTGAAAAGTTTTTTTTTTTAAGTAGTTGTGAGAAAGAGTCAAACTTTAGCATGAAGAGCGGGGCGTTGAGGAGGGGAAACCCCTCTCATATACGGAATAATTTCTGTTCGTTTTAAGTTTTAATGTCGCTCCTTACTTTCAGTTAAAAACTTATTTTTTTATATTTGATTTCATTACAGATCCAGAACAAAGTGGGGTCGCTATAACACACAAGTACCAATTCATCATTTGAATCTCACGATTCTGAAGTATACACACTATTATTGAGAACAAAAATGAATCTTTTTAATTTTGAAAAAAAGCACAGGTTAATTTTCTCCGACATTGAATTTTATCGTTGTATTTTTTTTTTTTTTTTATTCATCCATGATACTTTAAACTTTTGGAAGATCATAAGATGGTTTAGGATAGCTTGCCATTCCTGCATTGTTTCACAGTCACGTTTATAACGTTTGCCTTGACACGAATGTTATTAGCGTGAATTTGAAATACGGGCGCAACCAAAAGAAAAAGAATCAGCCAAAATCCAAACTTAACTCTAGTGAAGCGTTCTACATATAAAAATTTAAAAAGAAAAAAAGACTTTCCAGAAGAATGCGTACTTGAATTAATTTCTTTTCCAGGAAAACAAAATTTGGCACAGTAACATTACTGTTTGCAGTAAAAATAACTTTAAAACTAGCTATTATTTTATGATTTTCATTGTTCAATGGAAATTAAAAAACAGATTGAAATAAAGCAACACTTTATTTGATAACGTAGTAATGATGACAAAATCTTACCAGCCATTTAGATTTTTTAAAAGAAAGTTCGGAGCAGAAAAATATAATCTTTCTAAAGCTACATTTCGAAGGAGAAATATTGTCCGGGGGACGACAAAAATTAAACGTCACAACATAATAAAAGCCTCAAAAAATCAAGAAAGTAGAATAAAAAGTAAGAAAAGAATTTTAAAAATATTGCATCAAAGCTATACTAAGGAAGACGATCCAAGAAACCCTTTTTACGATTAATGTGTTATTTATTTTCCTTGTACAGAAATGACTTCGGGAAAATAGCAAACTGTCCAGAAGGAATAAAGGAATAGCAACTGGAAATCAAAATTGTAACTTCAAAACCACAGTAACAAGTAAGTAAATAGATTTTGGAATTTACCTGGTTCATTCCTGCAGGGACTCCAACCGAACCATATGGTGTAGCGTAAGGATAAAGTGGAGAGTACAGAGCGGCGGCAGCCGCACTCATATTTGCTGCGCTTGACTGGCTTGACACTGAACCGTGACCTGAAATACAGCCGTTTTTAAACAGTAATACTTTTACGGATGATTTTATGAAAATACACCGGTACTGAAAAAATTTGAAGGTATCTAAAATCGGGAAAGGCGACTGCCATGTCCCATGTCCGATGCGCAAGAAAACCAATTATAGTAAAGTCGATCACGCAATAGTACCTTGATGTACACTGGTTTAAGGGAGGTCCTTAATTGCTAAGACTGTTACGCTAGGAAAGGAGAATTCGATTATATATATGGAATAAAACTGGAGACGTATCTTCCTTGACGTGTCTTACCATCAGCCCAAAATGTAAAATTATAAGAAATCAAGCGTTTATTTTTGATGAAAATACAAATGGCTGCTCTATCTCGCATAAGGGAGATACATTCATGCTATGTATATTATTTTTTGCTTTACCTAGTATACCGGAATTAGCAACCTGATATCCTGACGTAAGGGGCTAATTGCTCCCAAAATTGGAAATCTGCTTCGATTTTAGATCACCGAGAGCACTGGCATGGGTACCATAGTCCCGATTTCAGTAAAATTCAAAGAAAGACTTTAAATTAAATAAAAAACGAACACTGAATCTGATTCTACCGACGACAAAATAAAGCAAACACGACGAACATTTCATTAGTAACATGGGTTTTGTTTCCAAGTTCTGCAGATTGTCTGCTTAAGTGCTAAGGATTGGCATAGAAGCCATGAAGATTTGCATTTATAGAACGTGCAGTCTTGTAAAGCTGGCAGAATCGGCTTTCATGTTCAAGATGTTGGAGACCCTTGAAGAGGAGGTTTCAAGTTCCTATGTACAAAACATATTGGGGGTGAGAATATGCACTTAAGCAGATTTTCTGCTTAAGTGCTAAGGATTGGCATAGAAGCCATGAAGATTTGCATTTTTAGGACGTGCAGTCTTGTAAAGCTGGCAGAATCGTCTTTCATGTTCAAGATATTGGAGACCCCTGAAGAGGAGGTTTCAAGTTCCTATGTGCTATTGGGGGTGAGGAAATTGGTGAGGATATGCACTTAAGAAGATTTTCTGCTTAAGTGCAAAGGATTGGCATAGAAGCCATGAAGATTTGCATTTATAGGACGTGCAGTCTTGTAAAGCTGGCAGAATCGTCTTTCATGTTCAAGATGTTGGAGACCCCTGAAGAGGAGGTTTCAAGTTCCTATGTGCAAAACATATTGGGGGTGAGGAAATTGGTGAGGATACGCACTTAAGCAGATTTTCTGCTCAAGTGCATAGGATTGGCATAGAAGCCATGAAGATTTGCATTTATAGGACATGCAGTCTTGTAAACCTGGCAGAATCGTCTTTCATGTTAAAGATGCTGGAGACCCTTGAAGAGGAGGTTTCAAGTTCCTATGGGCAAAACTTATAAGGGGGTGAGGATATTGGTGAGGATATGCACTTAAGCAGATTTTCTGCTGAAGTGCAAAGGATTGGCATAGAAGCATTGAAGATTTGTATTTATAGGACGTGTAGTCTTGTAAAGCTAGCAGAATCGCCTTTTAGTAGTACAATCAGATAATGTCCATAATTGAAGATTGTAGTCTAATAGTTTAATTATAATGTGTTTTTGGCAATTCTACTTGATAATTAAAAGGATAATCTTGAAATTTTGAATAGTAATCCGGAGCCCTAAATTCAAAAGTTACATTTCCTTCTGCTATAAAGTTGCGCAGAAACATCTAAACAGAATAAACAGCTTTAAACAATTTAAGTCAGTCATTGACGTTAAAATAAAGTAAGGTAAATTTTGAGCAACAGTAAACATGGCTACTTTTTAGGGGTGGATATAACTTGTATATAAGAACGACATATAGAAACTGAAACTAAAAAATTAAATTTTGCTAATAAAAATTATATATAAAGAATTGCCCTTTTACGCTGATTTATAATGTGTTAAATCACTAAATTTAAGATTACCAATAAAAAGCTACATGCCTGCAGGAAATTTTCGTTTATTAAGGAAAGGGGAAAAATAACCTAAAGGGGGGGGGATTCTTATGAAAAATAAATCCTCAAATTCAGGATGGTGGAGAGCCTTCAATAGGAAGCTTTAGTTCCTAGTGCACGTTTTCAAGAAATTTAATATGAAAATCCTGATGAAAATTACGGCATCATGTTCAAGATGTTGGAGACCCTTGAAAAGGAGGTTTCAAGTTCCTATATGCAAACACAAAATTTTTCATGTTTTCGAGAAGTTTAATAATGGGTGTTTTTTTCTTTTAATTTTTCTTTTGGGTGTGATTGCATGAATGAAAGTGGTGGTTAAAGAATGTAGCGAGGGGGCTCATTTGAACGGAAGTTAAAGTTTCTAGTGCCTCTTTTAAGTGGCATTTTAGGCCAAAATGTTATTGAGTGAAGTTCTTGAGATAACCAATCGGTTTGATATTATCCACAAGATAATATATATATATATATATATATATATATATATATATATATATATATATATAATATATATATATATATATATATATATATATATATATTATATATATATATATATATATATATATATATATATATATATATATATATATATATATATATATATATATATATATATATATATATATATATATATAAATATATTTAAATAGGATTGAATGTTAAACCTCAACACAGGAAAGCACCAATTTCTACCATTTTGCGCCCCAAAACTGGAGATTTCTGAACAGAGCCAAAACGCTATCAAGCAAAAATTTCTTAGATAGCCAGTCGACTTAGAGCTATCGAAAAAAAAATATCCTCCCTGTTCCAGAAGTCATGCTACCTTAAGGTGCCGCATTCCTCCCTAAATCTATATACAACCCGTAAAAAGTGAAGGACTGTTACATAAAACGTATATGCAGTATTACTATAAGTTACCCAGCAGTGCATTACTGCACGCCAGTTCTAGGGAGAGGGTAGAAGGTTGGTGGATCTTGTGGAAGGGGCTCTGCTGAAACTCTTAAAAATAAAACGTACCATCTTTTCGCGAGATGTCCTTTCCAGCAATGTGAAGTGGGAATTTAACCTGTACCATTCCTTCATTTGGAATGATATATTTAGACTTAACTATTAGTTTGTATGATAAAGGGAGAAGGACTACCCTATTATTGCGGAAATATTTTTAGCGTGAGGTAAAAATTACATTTATATGGCTCGGTTGGGTGGCTGGAGAAACTCCCCAAGATAGTATGAAGCACGTTGAAAATATAAGGGTATTGAAACGTAGTTTCTATCTAAATCTAACTTGCATTGATAAGAATATCATCCGTCAACTATTTTTATCATTTTGTTTGTTGCTACGTCCTGGTGCTCTTCATACGTTAAGCATCATATCATGTACTTACCTGAACAAAGGCGTAAAAGAGTAGGGAGGGGGCATTTTCAAGGAGCAATATTTCTCTAATGAATCATCCCTTAAAAATATAAACATCACTTCTTGAAAAATTATTTTGACATTACTGGCTAGTCTTAAAAAAAGATCTCAAGGGACTATCTTTTTCAGGGGCTACTTTCATCCATTATCGACGCGTTGTTATCCTAAAGTTGAACTTCAGTTTCCAGGTCCAAGTCCAGGTGCAATCAGGGGAGGAGGGTCCGCTCGTAATTTTTATCATACCGAATTGGACATTAAAAATGAACATAAAAAAACAAGTTGTCAAATGAAAATAAAAGAGCGAGATTAAAATTAAAAAAAGACAGAAATTATTCTGTATTATGAAAAGAGATGACACTTCCTAGGTCCCCCATTTGTTTGACTCTTTCCCACTGATGCCTTAATCCCGAATGCTCTAAAGTCTAATGAAAGAGCAATGTAATAAAAAAAAAAGTCTTAGTTTTTTCTCAGCGCCTCTGGAATGAAAGGAATTATCTATTTGTATTTGCTTTAAACAATAAAACTTTCAGCTTAAGCGTTTTGAAAGGCAATTGGTAAATGTTTTGAAAGGCAATTGGTAAATAAAACACCTATAATTGCAAAAGGGCTATTTTGTTTCGACTGTAAAAAGCGTTCCGTTGATTAGAAGTCAAACTGTAGTGCAAACTGAGAGAGGGGTAGGGGATTACAGCCCTAATCATATTAGGGATATTCTGAGGAGTATTGTTTGTTTCAAGTTTTAACATTGTTATTTGCTTTAATTTGAAGAAACTTTTTGATCTCTCTTAATTTTTAGGATTGTATTCGGTATAACATAAATATAAGGAGGCCCCCTGCCGTAACTACTCTGGACTTTACACTAAAGTTTATGAAATACACCTTGAGCATGAAAGATATTAAACATACCTGGGAAATGCTTCGTTACGCCATCATAACCTGTATGTGAGATTCCATTTAGATGTGCTAGTGTTCCAATCTTATTTCGCAAGATCCTTGAGATTGAACTCACAGAAGGGACATTGAATTTATCACATACTCCGTCGGCCAACAATCGGTCACGGATTTCCCAGGCAAAAATTCCTGGGTCTTTGTTCTTTAGCTCTTTTATATAGTTGACGACCTATAAGGTTAAAACATAATTTCGTTTTTTGCTATAAATAACAACAATAATGATAATCGTAAATGGATATATTATAGTTAAAACCAAGACTGGATTTGGCAAATGAACTTTTGGGCATTAAAATAAATCCAAAAAATGTTTTGACGATTTCTTTTGAAAATGTGCAATCTCGAGGAATTAAAATTTACGCAAATGAATTCGGCTAGCTTGGTTTACCTTAATCAGCTAGGTTGCCTTAGTTGACTAACCTAATTGCCTAATTTAGTTTATTCAAGTAGCTTGAATTATACGATTAGTTAGTCCAACAATTTATTTAAAATATTTGAATTGACTGCGTGATATGCTTTAGTCAATATTTTGGTAATTTTTGTTCGCCAAGCTATCACCCAAAAGGCCAACTGAAAAAAATCAGGTTAGTCAAAACTAAATGTACGCTGTGTCGACAAAAGAAAATTAACTATGTTTCCTTTTTTTATCCTAGTTCCTTTCTGTCGTTCGGAGCGTTTTGTCTACCGACAGAGTAGTCCACTGACAAAATGTCAAGAGATCTCGAACTACTGAAAAAATAAAACTAACTTAACTGAAATTAAAACTTCTACCAATAGTTTATTACAGGTCTCTTTGCTGGACTAGATTTTAAAAAATCAAGTTAATCGAAAGCAAACAATGAACAAGTTTAAAATTTGAAATGAGCAGAAACTCGGGTCTATAAGATGTCAAACTGAAAATGAACAGAATTTGCAATCAAAATAAATTTCTGTAATAGCACCATAGTGCCATGTACCTTAACACCCCCCCTCCTTGAGTCTAGTGTATGATTTGATTCTGCTTAAAACTAAATCAGCTACTGTAATTTACATTTTATTTTTCCGGTTCGTTTTCTTAATATTTCAAAAGAATGGGTTTTTCAATTTGAGATTGGTTTGACGGTATACTTACTTGTAATGTGTTTGAAAATTTTCTGCCTTGTATAGTGGGTTTTCTTATAAGGTTATGAAGGCCAGAATTGCTGCCAGGGTCAGTTACCATAAAGTTTTAGACTAATTTTAAATACTCCTGCTATAAGATGCATATCGATTTTTTTTAACAGTATTTTCTTACGTTCAGTCCTAAAAGCCGATTCCGAAGACATCAGGACAGAGGAATAGCTAAAAATATATACAGAAACTTTGAAGTTTATTTAATCTTGATCCATTTAAATCGTTCAGTCTGGTTTTAAAAAGCCTAGTTCGAAGTTGCTGCTCGAAAAACTTATTTGCAGAAAAGGAGAATAATTTATCAACTAGTAGGCTACACTTAACATAAGAGAAAAAAAATGATAGACATTGCAGTGATGTCCGAGTGGGGATAGGTTATTATTCCCCAATAACTCGTAAAAAATTGAAACTAAGGTTTTAGTCTTCAATACACTTCTCAGTTGTGCCTGTTTTAACAATAAAATTATGTCAATTTCTATTCTGAGAAATGGAATTCTTTTCTATTTTGAAGAAATGTTTTCCAAAATAGGAAAAACATTAAAAACGGGAGTTCAGCTTCCTTTTCTGTGACACATTTTTGGACAAGGTGGTACATTCTATCTACTTTGTCGGTGCAAAAAAAAGCCTGGGATGGGCAGCCTTAAGGACAATTTGCACAATTACGACACTGACATTAATATAATATTACAATCGTAAGCAGGACTTGCAGCAGAGATTTTATACGGGAGAGAAAAGGCAACGAAAAGGTTGACGTTTGTGTGTAAAATAGACCCTTGGAAGCTGAAAAAAATTCAATGTTAATTTTTAGTTTACGCGCCCTATTGGTAACTTAATCAGAATTATTTTAAAACCCCTAGGTGTCTTCTTACTTTGTTAGGACCATCTTTTCATGAAATATTTTTCACTGTTAGTTACCTCTAAAGCATATTGTCAAGTCCTATTTGCCCTCATTGCAATTTTTGGTATTACAATTTGCCCTCATTGTAATAATTTGGTAACTTGAGCATTTTTAGGGAGGGATCACCCGCGGAGGGCTTAGGAGCCAGGGCCTCTCCCCCCGAAATCCTATATTTCAGGGCACTTTTATTGAAATTACTAAATAAGTTTTTTTTTATTATGAGGACACCCCCGAAAACTTTTTTATGATTAGCCCCCCCCCCCACCTGAAAAAGACTTGAACTTCGTTTCCAAAATAAACACAAACGATTCTAAATCACAAAAAAAAAACTAATTTGAATTTATGGAACACAAGCCTTACAGTTAGGGACCGTTTGTAACCTTAAGACAATTCGATACCTTAGCGTTGGCTGACTGTCTCAAACACAAAGAGCCCATTAGTGAATTTCCCAGCTCTACAAGGAACTCCCAAACCAGCCAATTTTTTTTTTTTTAATGATTTCCTAGCATGTATGCTAGAACATTTGTAGTCACCACACTTTCCTGAACTTCGAAAAGAAAATTCTGTTCCGTTTAACTAAAACAAAAAAAAAAAAAACTTTCTATGGATGCAAGTAGCATTAAATCTGGAAATTTTTATCTACGGCACAAAACTCCCAGAAGTCAAATGATTTTTCTAAGATTTCCGAGAAAATAGGTGACGGCTTTTAATTTTCTGTCGCTTATTCGGATTTATTTGTCCAAGTTCTACAAGCTACAATACAGCAAGACCGCCCAATAAATTTTAAGTGGTTTGGCCACACAAACTAAAAAATTTTCTTATGGACGAGATAGATCGATTCTTTAAGGTAGGCTACCCCACCGCCTTAAGTCAAAGTACTGCGGAATACGCTTCATTGATGTCATTGTTCCTCTTTTCGTTCAACTCTTATTTTGCAGATACGACACTCACACTTAAGAGGTAGTGAAGCAAGACTAACCTTAGGAGTGGTGACACGAGGCTTTGAGCCACCAATAGCACCAGGTAAAATTGATCCCGTTTCGTGGTACCTCGCAAGTATTTTCGAAACACAGCCATGGGACACCCGTAACTGCCGAGATATATCACAAGGTCGTATTCCTAATTGAGCAAGCTCAATGATTTTTAGTCTCACTGCATTTGGCAGGGGTCGTCCATTTACAAAAACACCTCCAAGTTGATTGACTTCACCATATTGCTGTAGCGGTTTTGTTTCTGGAATTAAAAAACAAATAAAAAAAATTGAAGTTTGCTGGCGTCTAAAAACAAAGAAATTCAAAGAGTTGATCTGACAATCCAAAAAGTTCTAAGTTGTATTATGCGTTTGTAGTAGAGTAAAAAAAGCGAAAAACTTGTATGATAATATGCTAATCCAATTTTTTGGATAAAAAAAGATTTTGTTTCAGGCTTCAATATCTGGTAATCAAAGATTAGATTCCTAAATGTTTTTACAGGAGAAAAAAACTGTCTCTGTAAAAAGCCAAAAACTTCTATCTACCCTGACAAACAAACTAGCAGATAAAATCAGGGTTGAATAGCTGTTACGTCGTTCTCAAGTATAGTGAAAAATTTTAATTTTCCGTTTGAAAAAAAGCACATAACATTAGGTAACGAAAGTTGAATTGTCCTTGATGTGGATTAGCTAATTCTGAAAATCGTGAAGACAGGAATCCTTCTTTCTAGTTCAGTTACGGTCAAAACCCCAGAAGAATTTTGTACCTTGTTTGCATAATTTACGTCACACCCCACCCTTGAGTAGCTTACTAACGCTACGTTGACAAAGGGGATACAAAGGCAATCTAACTGCCTATATAGAATTAGGTCACGCATTCTACTGCAGCAAAAGCGTTTCCATAGTCTAGTTTGATGATGTTTTTTTTTTTTCTTGAATCGGTACTTTTTTATGCCTTTTCTATTTTTGGCATATCGAATTTAGAGATGGTAACACAGCTTCCATGGGAAATACATTTATATATGGAGTCAAACATAGTTCTGATTAATGCTACAACAGTAATAATTAATATGTTCCTTTTATTTAATATTTAGGAGTCTTTTGACTATGAAAAGGTAGGTTAGTCAAGGAAATTAATTGTTTCATTTGCAAAAAAAATCTCTCATTTTTAAAACAATTTTAATTTTGTTTAAACAAATTTTTTTAATGGTTCTCATTTTAAACCAATGCCTCTTTCTGTTGATGTTTTCAATGCATTTTTGTATGAAAGTGATTGAATCAGAAATCTTCACAAGCGCCGTTTTAATTTTAAGATTCAATAAAAAAAACAAGTTTTTTTAACTGAAATTAAGGAACGACGTTAAAACTTAAACGAATAGAAATTATTTCGTATATGAAGGGGCTGTCCCCTCCTCAATGCCTCACTCTTTCCGCTAAAGTTTTTTTTATTGTTTAAAAAAATAGAGTTGTGAGAAAGTCAAACTTTAGCGTAAAGAGCGATGCATTGAGGAGGGAACAGCCCCCATCATATACGGAATAATTTCTGTTCGTTTTAAGTTTTAACATCGTTCCTTACTTTCAGTTAAAAAAACTTGTTTTTTTTTATTTAATTTTTGAACGTTTTTGAATTAACGCAGGTTTTAATTTTGGCTCACCGTACATGAATAATTAAAACAAAATTTGCATATTCATTTTACTTTTATTTGGTTAAATGTCTTTATCGAAACTTGTTTAATTTTATTTACGAACGTTTTTATTAGTAATAAATATACGTAACTTACGAATTAACTTACGTAACGAACTTCTACATTCATAGATTTTTAATAAATATAATAGGGGGTTCGCTCCCTAGTCAATACCTTGCTCTTTAAGCTAAAGTTCGAATTTTTTCTAATTCTTTATAAATGACCCCTTAATCACAATCAGTTGATCAGTTGAAATCAGTTGAAGAACTTGTTGTTTTTTTAAATTTAATTTCTGATCTTTTTCTTTAATAATGCTGGGAAATCCGACGCCCCCTGCATAGCAATGTCCCTTCCCCCATGAAAACTACCGTCATGGAAAGATCCTCCCATTTAACCCCGACCCCCCCCCCCCCCTACCAGAAAATCCCCCCTGAAAACGTCTGTATACTCCCCAACAACCAATACTATATATTAACACTGGGTAAAGTTCAGAACTTTCAGCCCTCCCCTGAGGACTTTGGGGGATTAAGTCATCCTAAAAGACATTGTTATCATATTTTCGACCATGCTGAATAAAAGTGCTATCTCAAAATTTTGATCGGGTGACTTTGGGAAAAAAATGAGCATGGAAGGGGGCCTAGTTGCTCTCCATTTTTTTGGTCACTTAAAAATGGCACTACAACTTTTAATTTCCGTTCCAATGAACCCTCCCACGATATTCTAGGACCACTGGGTTGATACGATCGCCCCTGGGGAAAAAAAAAACAACAAAAAAACAAATAAACACGCATCCGTGATCTTTCTTCTGTCAAAAAATGCAAAATTCCACATTTTTGTAGATAGGTGCCTGAAACCTCTACAATAGAGGTCTCTGATACGCTGAACATGATGGTGTGATTTTTCATTAAGGTTCTATAAATTTTAGGGGGTCTTTTCCCCTTTTTTCTAAAATCAGCCAAATTTTCTCAGGCGCGTAACTTTTGATGGGTAAGACTAAACTTGATGAAGCCTATATATTTAAAATTAGCATTAAAATCTGATTCTTTTGATGTATCTATTGGTATCAAAATTTCGTTTTTTAGAGTTTCGGTTACCATTGAGCCGGGTCGCTCCTTACTTACAGTTCTTTACTACGAACTGTTCGAAAAAGGCTAATAGACAATTACAGTAATTAAAAATTAATTTTTAAAACCCATATTTGTTCTAAAATTTCTTTAAATATTATAGTAGAACAGGAAGTAAATTAATTCAAAAACAGGAAGTGAAAATTAGCAAACATGAAAAAAGTATTTGTTTTTCTCATAGAAATATTTTGGAGCAAGCACTCTCCCACGCGTGAAGATGCCCATCTTTCTTTCACCAGCTTCAAATTTTAAAAAGTTAGCTAAGGAAGTGAAAATCGGATTAAAAAGCAATAGGGATGTTGTTTTCTGGAAGAAAATAGAGAAAGTCTTATTTATCCTTAGAACAATTTTACGATGAAAGTCTGTGATATTCTATGTCAATTTTTCATTTTCTTTATTGTTTGTTTCTATGTAACAAAAAAGCTTATATACCTTTGCTGTCGACAAGTCATAAACATTACAATAAAAAAATATTTATAGCATCGAATAATTTGCCAGCAAAAAACGCTGTGCAAAAACAAAACTACATTTTCCACTCCAACATAGCGGAACAAAGCATTTCTGTGATGGCCATTTTTCAAGCTCTTAATGCTAGGATTAATTGAAATTTGGTTTTTGTAAAAAGGTTTGCAAAAAGTAGTAAACAATTTTTATTATTTCTGTAGGCTAATAAATTGTTCTTTAGACTAACCATTTTGTTTTTATTTGAAAGGGAGTGCCTTAAAAAAGGAATTAAAATATTAAAAAAAAAACATTTATATATTTGAGGGCTTTCGAAATCATGCCCCCCCCCCAAAAAAAAAGCTCAGGATTATAAAGTTTTTATCTATGAATTCTTATATTTTCCATGTAGACAGCACAATTAAGCGTATTTTTATTTATTTGTAAAGCCCCTTCCGAAACATATTCCCCTGCACATATGTTTGATAAAATGTTAAATTTTTCAAATTCTCTGGTATACTCTCTGTTCATTGTATACTCTCTGTTCACACTCTCTGTATACTCTCTGTTCATACTCTCTGTTCATTCAAATTCTCTGTTCATTGAATTGTCGAACAGCTGGAGTGGGTTTCTGTGGGTGAACCTGTGGGACATTTAACCCCCTCAGTTTTTTGGGATGTGACAGATAGACAATAATCGAAAATATTCAGTTTAGTTTTATTTTTACATTTATTTTTTTTCCTGTTTCTAACAGTTTTGCTTTTGACTGAAATCTTTTTTATCTGAAAATGGCTCAGCGGATTTTCTTGACCTATATTTTTATCTGTTATATTTTGCTTTCTAGCAGGAATTTGTATAAGTTTGTTGCTTTTTTGGTCATTATGCTGATTTGGCTCAGAAATCAAAAAGGACACACACTTTACCAAATCCTGAGACTACCCGAGAGTTTGAAAACTCAACAATAAAACAACTTGAAGAAGATAGACTAGAGACCTAGGTAAATATACCTAGTTCGCATTTGGGGGCAAAGGGCGTTGTTCGCTTAGCTTCCCAATTTATGTTTGCGACGAGCGTAAAGTTTCCAGACCGTAATTCAAGAGATGGCAAGAAATGACTGGACTCAAAAAGCGAATCCATGCTGCTAGTGGAAAATATTTTTGGATTAAAGTTATTAGCGCTAATTTCAATTATTTCGCCAATTTTGAATTGGCGAATTGACGAAAAACCTCCAATTTTGACTTTTTTCTTTACTTTGCAATCAGTAGCTTCCAAAAATGATAGTATTTTGAAAACCCTGCAAAATTAGGAGTGAAACCCAATTATTAACGCTAGCTTATTGAGAAAATTGAATATGACAATGGAAGCGTGTTTAATTTTCAAATAGCTTGCCTTTCAGTAATAATCCGCCATAATTTTTGTGAGCTGGTCTTATAAGCCAGCTTCACTTTCCATCAGGTACTTATGACCAGCGCAATTTGTTGTTAAGACACGGATTGTTGCCAATAGCCCCTCTAAGAATAATTGACCATTTTCTAGCACAGCATCATCATGCGGATTAATAGTGACTTCACATTGCCTAAGTAGGCTTGTCATACTGCTTTACTTCTTCTTGTTTGAATTAGTATGGAGACTCTTTCGCATAATCTCATGACCGGAATCAAATTCCGATTGGATTATTTTTAGCTGACGATCATTGACCACTTTAAAATCTTGCATTAAGTAGCATACACTCGGAGTCAAAGTGAAACAGCTATAATTTCTACAACTGACCCCTTTCTTCATCATAATTACTGGTTGTAAGACTTCTATTATTAATCAATATGTCCAGATATCCTTTTATTTGTAAATCTTTGACAGGATCTTTTTTGAACTAAGAACTATGTTTGACACACTACCTAACCCAAGCCTGACATCCCATTCTGTAAATTCTGGAATCACTGATTCTAGGAAGGAAGTGACATATTCAAAGTGTTCCTCTAATGGAGACAATCTGGCATAGGGCTGATAGCAAACAAGTTACAATGTTTAATCATATTAGATTTTATTAAGGCAATAATCCCTCAAAAAATTACCAATTATTTTTCTTCACAAGTACAACAAACGTTCCTGTTTGTGGAACAATCAGGTTATAATTACCTTGAAACAAAATACCCGTAATGGCCTTAGCCGCAAATCTATAAAGTTGTCAGTTCCCTTGTTGTCCACCACCTGTTCTGCACCCCCTTGAAAAATTTCGGGAGTTAATTAAGAGGTTCTACGAACGATTCAAATGACAAAGATTTTCCGAAACACTAGCAGGTCAACAAAGATTGCGCCTGTCAAATCGCTCATTGTTTTAAACCAAGGGGGTTATACCCTCCATTGTTAAATGACTCTTCTAAGACACAAATGAATCTGATTACTGTTTAGGTTCCCTTCTGGAACCGAGACAGGTCTTAGTTGATGATTGAGAATGCAATTTATATGTTGATTTTTTTGTCACTAATCTACAAAGTAATATTCACTGAAGAATTCGAAAATGACCCCCCCCCCCCCAAGAATATAATCTAAACAAAATTTCAAATTTTCTATGATTAATTATGTATTCTAAATTAGTTGGTAAAATACATTCCCCTCTCCATCTCCCCAATAAGGATTATGATGCAAAATTCTCCCAGAATATTGCATCAGAGGATTTAACCTGGATTATTTATCTTTTGCGGGTCCTAATGCGGTTCCCTATACTAAGGATAGGGAACAGCAAATCTGATTGTTTCAATTGGTCAAGTTGAAACTTAAACAACCGTATTTCGTAAAAGAAAAAGTAGGAAACGTCGGGTAATAATTAATAAAAAAAAATGCGCAGTTGCGCACTTGTTGATAGTAGCGGGTGCTAGATTGCAAAAAAGTAGCACGGGTGAAAAATAACCATAATATAAGTTAAAAAATGTGGTACCAATACCAAATAGCTTAAGAAGGTGTGGCTTTCTTTTGAAACTGTTGTTGCCTTTCGGAATGAACAGATTATTGGTGTTTAGGTTTTCATTGATGAAAAGTTTTGGCAATATTAACCAGTTACTTTCAACAGCAAATTTTTAAACACCCAAAAGAAAAATATTAAAAAATTGCAGTTTTCAGGTATGAATGGACTTAAGATGGGTCCAGAGGATAAAGAGTATCTTTATCTTGACCTCGTCACTACTTCAATATGTCATTACTACGTAAATTGCAGTGGAACTTAATTAAAAAAAAAAAGAAAAAAAAAGAGTTTAGCTGACCCTTAGCGGTTGCTGGGATAATAACTTAACAATTTGGCATTGAAGTTTGTATGCCTAGGTAATCCAATCCCTTTATAAACTAGGCACATTAAGTAGCTTTCTCAAAAATATGCTATTAAGTTTGAACTTCAAAACAATTGGCCAAAAAAGAGTTTGCAAAAATACTCTAATAAAAACCTCCATAAAATTACAATAAAAGACAGCAAGAGTTCTTTTTTCAGAAAAGTATACGTATTTTAAGGACCAAAATTTTATTTGGGACTAAATACTTTTGTTTAAGCCAAATGTATATCACAAACAGTCAATTCACTTCCAGCTATGGTGAGAAAGCCACGGTTACTGCAGCAGCTGCAACCTAGTAACTTAGTCAGCTCATAGTAACCAGAAATGTAAAAACACGTTTAAAAAACAAAACAAAAAAAATGTCCAATATGGAAGAATTGCCGTTTGAAGCTGACTCAGGAATGCTGATTGTTATTTTGGCTAATCTTAATAATAAAGGTTTATTGACAAAAAAAAATTATTGAAATTTCGGCAGAGAGCCCGAAACCCATCAACAATAGTCTGGAAACGAAATCAAAACTGCACCATTGAAAGCATCATAGTCGAAACCCCCCATTTAGGACAATTACAGTCCTCCGTCTTGACTGACAAGAAAATTCACTTTTTCGCATTGGAAGTAGTGATGTTTCTTCCTTTTTTCTGCTTATTTCCCTTGGGTTTTACATTATACATTGGTGATTTTAAAATCCTAGTTATCTCTAGTTGACCACTGAACCAACAAAACGGATTAACTTTGCCCAATAACGACGAAAAAAAAAAAATCCATTTTGTCAATTGGCTGTAGAATCGGGTTACAAAAAGTCACCCTTGGTCTCTAAACATACAAAAACTGCAGTGATCCCTGTCTTACGAATCTAAAATGCCGACAGAGCATTTTAAGCACACAACCCGTCGTCGCGGGCTCCACGAATTGTATACAAATATTGGGAAATTAGTTTTACAAGTTTGTACACATGACCGGCGACAGCCACTTGATATTCAATTTGGTCGTTTAACAAGGCACAATAGGTCAACATTACCCATATGCAATTTTTTCTTGTTTTTAAATAGTTCTAGTGTAGCAAGTGAACAATTAAATTTATATTTTTCGACTTAAGGTTTCTTAAAACTTTTTTCTTTTTTTGCAATTGTGTTTCAGATCAGTAATGAAATATGACGCCTCTCATCTTAATATTCTTTTACAAATTTTTCAGGGGACCAAACATTTTAGCAAGTTGAATGTATGCATTCAAAGTACAATATTCGGATTAGGTTCTCGCAGTCGCATGTAGTACCGTAATTGCAACAAAGATTTAGGGAGCTGCCACTTCTTGAAAAAGCCGGTTTCAGGTAACTGAGACTAGCCGATTCAACTTAAAAAAGATCAATATTTTCCAAGCAGAATCAGTTTCAGTCTCATTATGTCATTGGTTGGAATTATTACACTATATTATTATGCGACTAGTTTTATAAAAAAGAAATGATTAAGAAAAAATTATCTAAAAAGTTTCTGCTGGAAACTCTATTTTGACAGACTTGTTCTTGGTGGCATTTTACCCCTGTTTTCATCATGTTCAAAGACACCGCTCAGTCATTTCCCGATGATGGATGGATTTCTAGTAGGTTTCCGTGCGTCGGTAATTATGTAAATACTCTGGACAAGTCGTTAGATCCTCAGGCTAATTTCACGCCGTTTAGCGCATCAACTGTCAAAAGGTAGAAAATTATCATTTCTATTTCTAAAAATATCTCTTGGCAGAAATAAATGAAGCAGGAAATTAAATTTCTTAATACAGCATATTTAGAGTGTTGAGTACTGGGTCAAAGGTGTGTCTGTAACTCTTCGTGAAACACTGTACAAACGAAAATTGTTAGTTACAGGAGGGGTTGCAATTCGTTCCTGAAGAATCAGCTACAGAAAATGATTTTCTTACAGCTACTTTAGAACTAAATTCTATATTCTGTGTTATTTTCAACATTGAGTGGGAGAGGGGTCGAAACCATTCGAAACCCGACTATACCTCACCCATTGAAGGAAAATACCACTTCCATCAAACAGTTTACATTACAATCAATGCCTTTTAATGTTGAATAGGCCTGGTGAAACTGTCGAAACCAGTGGCAAAAAATGTTTCTTTTGAAAGTAAATGAAGAATTTGTAAATTTAAATAATTTCGGATATGAAACTCAGCTTATACAACCACGGAAGAGTCTAGTTAAACTCTCTTCTAATCTAATTATCAATATTCCGGCTGTTAGCGAAAGGTTGGTTGCAAGTGCAGTTATACTGCTTGGAAATTAGGTGCCTGTAGCTCCCTCATCAATTCCGGATAAGTAGAAGTTTTTCAATGTTTGCAAGATTTCGGAAGTAGAAAGTGCAATTCTGGTGAAAATCCAGGATAGAAAAACCTATTTTTCAGGAATGAAATATAATTTTTAATTGCATATAGAAGTGGTTCAAATAAAACTTATAGTATGCATAGGACTAAAACGAGTATAATTAATGAATTTTCCATGTTATTCCTATAGGAAATCCTATGTTGTTTATCAAATTCTAGAAAGTTATCGCAAGATCTTTCGTTTTTTTGTGAGAAATTTCGCTCCTTGTTATCTCTCGACAATCCAGAAACAAACACATTGAATTAAGACAACCATAGAAGCCTCTTTGATTATGTTTAATGTAGGCTAAATCTAGTAAGTAAGTAAAACTAACGGAAATATTTTCAAAATTTTTGCAAAATCAAAACATATATGGATGCACGAAATATCTACGCAGCATTTTGCTGCAAGGAAGGGTTCAATTCGTTTTTTTTGGAGGGGGGGGGGGCAGCTAAGGAAAAAACACCAAAATAGATTAAGACCAAAAACATAAAAACTACCAATAACCAATTATTGATAATTCCTCGAATCTGGTCATTACAGATAGGGTTGAACGGATAGAGGCCCAAAGGCACCTTCCCTCTTCAAATGTCCCAAGTAGAAATGGAAAAAGTCTGAATTAAGTTCAGCTGTGTACATTTTGAAAAGTCTGTAGAAGTTATTTTTTATTAAAAAAACATTATTTTATAAAACTATTATTCTCTTTAGCTTATTTTTATTGACTGCGTTTTAGTTTTTATGACAATGTGCCACAGCAATGACTCCCATTCGTGACTAGTGAAAAGTTACTTCGTAGAAAAACAACTATACTTTATTGATGGAGTATGTATTTGGCAACGCTGGTTTTCAGCCTTTTTTTCTTATATATTTCGGTGGCTGTTGATGTCATTTCTTTAATGTATCAGATAACAGATGATCTCACACGGAGATTTCAACTACAATATCCCTTTCATCATATTTTGACAACTTTAAAGAATGATTTCCCTATTAGTGACATGGCGTAAACATGAAATCTCAGATGACATTATGCTACATTTTGACAAGGGGATGAATCAATATACGTATCCTTACAATGACTTTTATGAATTAGATACATAATTCTCCTAAATTTTAATTAGTCACGTCCAAATATTCTAAGTGGAGTCTCTGCTCCATCAGCACCAAAATGCGGATAGAGTCCCGTAAACTTTTATTTCCATCACCGCCACTAATAATTTAGTAGTCGAAAGTTATAGTGACGTAACGGAAGGATCTGTGGGTTGGATCACCCTTATTGCCAATGGTAAACGTCCTTTTTTTGTGTTTGATGCATTTTGAAATTCTCAAACGATATGACATGTTTTAATTATAATGTGAAACAAGTTTCAATAAAAGGAATATTTGAGTTTTGGAAGCAGTTTGCAAGACAATGCCTGATTAATAAGCATATCCATGGGCACTCGCAGGTGGAATGTAGATCTGAACACCCACAATCTCCCTGAGAGACCAAAATGTATGAAAGGGCAAAACTACAAGAAAAATTACAGCTGTCAGGCAAAAACATATATTTCAAATCCTTACTTACTGAATCTGACTACCCTTAAGCTCATCACTTTACAAATCTGGGTTCCCACAGAGAGGAAGGTTGATGAAGAGGAAAACATGATATTTTCCTGCTGGAAAATGGTTAACATACAAAAAGACTAAAATTTAAAGCTCAACAAATGCATTTTAGGTCTTATCCAAGAAAAATCTTATCAAGGAGGACGCTCCCCCTCCCCCTCCAAAAAAAATTCTACTTGAAGTTGTTGTTAAACAAATAGTTTTAATTATTTGCCAGCTCAAGACTTGTAAGTTCAGAATATTAAACGCCAAAGTTTTCTTCCCATGTTGAACACTTACCTTTTATATAAGGTGTATATATGCAAAATGCGATCTACGAGCAAAGAGACAAGGCTTTTTATGGTAAAGTTTGAATTTTGTCCCAATTCTTTAAGAACGACTTCTGAAACACAAGGGTCGTTTAATTAGAACAATACAAAACTTTTTACTAAAAGATTTTAGCGCGAAGAGCGAAGTATTGAGGAGAAACCCCCTCACATACATAATAATGTCTGTTTGTTTTAAGTTTTAATGTTGGTCTTTACTTTCAGTTGAAAAAAACTTCTTTTTTTTTTTTATTTAATCCTTAAATATGATTGAGAAAAACTTCCAACTTCGTGCCAGGAAACAAGTTCCACTACTTGTAGTTTTTCACTAGGTGAAGAGGCTCAAAACGGCTTCAGTAATCCTTCAAGTATCTTTTGCCTTAAGTCGTATGGTGCTTAGAGATTTCACTGGTGCAGATACGAAATATAATTAAAATTAACTGACAGCTTTCTTAAACTAACAAGGGACAGAAAATTTTATACCGAGGGCAATCCGAGCAGGCAGAAGTGTGACACCTAAAGACATAACGAAATATTTGAAAAAGTTTTGTAGAGTGAAATAGGAGATATGACATTCAACCCTCGCAACCGAAGACTTGCTACCTTTGAAGCAAGGACCGAAACGCAAAGCAAATGTAAACCACATGACACACAGGTCTGTTGAGTGTTATAGGTTTAGGAAAAAGTTATCCTAATCTGTCTCATGCAGCGAGATTCCTTAGATGGGTCTGTACAAAAAAAGAGAAGAATCCTACTCAATTTTGCCGCCAAAGCCAAATTGAAATAAAGCAAAAACGGATGACTTTGTTTCGTATTTAAAGACTTGTTAAAATATGGCAACAATAGTTGAGAGGAAACATTATTATCTAAAGCTAGGCTTCCTCAAAATATATATATTGAAAAAATAAATGGTCAAATGCTTCTTAGGGATTGATCCTGAACTGGGATACTGAAAAGCGTTAGCCGTTTTACCCAACAAAAGTGTTTTTTTTTGTCCAAAAAATCAACATTTTTGGGCAATTAGCTTTTCACGTTTTTTCACTTGTATTGAGTTTTTAATAGAGTTGCAACATTCCTTAAAAATGTGTTGATTCAAAGAAAATCTTAAGTCGCTACTGTTTCTTCAGAATTAATATGCTGAGGTCTCCAAAAATGTTAGATGTTGATCTGTCTGTTAGTTTAAAAACTTTTCTTCTTTTCTTCTACTTGTTTTCAAAGACGGGATCATATATGCTGCTAATTCTGACAATCATTGTTTTGGATAACAAATTCACTCCCGTGCAAAACTGCAAAAGGAGTAAAACAAGAACCTTCAATGAATTGCATATGCAAGAATGGTATTCTACATTTGTTTTATTTCCAAAAGAAGTTGGTCAGTAGATTTGATTTAGAAATATTTAGTTCGTGCCTTTTATGTCATTAAAAACTAAATTCAGTACCAGAAATTAATTCTTTGGCGCTTGCCCTTTTCTATTGTCGATTTTCCGTCGGCTATCTTCTAAGCAATGAACTAACGGAACGCGTTGCATAAGCTCAAATTCAACGATACGTCTGTGCTATAAAAGCACTAGACGAGCATTTATAAAATAGTTATTTGATATTCAAGTCGTTCTGTTAAACAAATAGCACCGGAATTAATTATTAGTGTACGAGTCGTAAGAAGGGTACAATGTTCTAGTGGGTTTATTTAATACTGGGCGAGGTCACTTCTCCATAACTAGTGAATATCCAATTCGATTTTGCTGCCGACACAGTGGTAAAAAATACGATTGAAACTTTTTTCTTCGGAACTCAGGCAGCAGCTTTTGCTGCAAAAAGTTTTGCAGCTGCTCTTGTGGTGGGAATTTTGGAGACCTTTCAGGCACTTTTCGTAAGGGTTACGTCTTGTCTCCAGTCCAAGATAGCCAGTGATATTGAATTAAAACTGGACCAATTACAGTTCATCGATCCCTAACAGATTTCTACGCAATTCAGCACATTGTAGGCTAGGCACGCAAGATCCTATTAAAATAACTGGCCAATTTCCACAACATGACTATGCCTGCGCATCACAAAAGGTAAGTTTTGCTTGCCTGGAAGCTTAGAAATTTTTTCCTCACCAGAATTTTCATCGATACCCTGGATCTATATACATTAGCCCTTGGCCTTCTCAACATATTGACCCAATGAGTACTTGTCCAGACGTTCAATAAGAACTGAAGCCTGACAAAGGTAAATATGCATTCTAATTGCTAATTTTAATGATGTTTGATTAGCCAAGGGCCAATTGTCTGGCACCATAAAGCCATAATGACATCCCTTTATTTCATGAATTGGGCCCAAACACAAAGCACGAACTCGTAAAGAACATCACGTTGATGTAAGTGCAGAGGACGGAGCTCAATGATCATTTACCCATTGGCAACGCTAGGTGAGGGCTAAGGAGATATCTATCTAAATAACTCCACGTAAGCATAAATTTAAAGCTGGGAAGAATCAACATGATATTCCATAGAAAGTAGCACAATGGAAAAATTTAAGACTAAATATCTTTTGACAGATGTGATTTTCTGAGTGTTTTTTTTTCTTTCATACAAATTAAAGTGTGACAAATTTTGGGAATACTTGAACCCCAGAAAATTTCAATAACCAATTCCTTTTAATTACCGAACATATATATGTTTTGAAAGAAAGCTTATATAATCTGCATTTAGATATTTTTAGTTTGAGTCGTTAAAAATGTGTCCTTTCACTTACGCGTCCCTATGTTTGTTCACTCAGTAGAAGAACGCAGTGAATAAAGCTTGGGATTTTCTCTTGCTGTAGCGAATAATACAGATATGAAATTTATTCATTTATAAACTTATTTTGAAATTTCTAAGCTTTTAACTGGGTTGGATCTATGCAGCGTCTATCGTAAAGAGACACAAATCTACCGAAATTGAGGAGATAAAAAGAAAGGAAGTACAAATGGAGGCTCTTGGCATTTAAGCCCATGTCCCTTAAGATCTCTGTAGTTTTTAGAATATCATCCGTTAAATAACTCTATTTTAGTGTTTTTTCCATTCGTGTCATTAGGATAGCATTTGGTGTTTCATCATTTTATTATGTATCTTTTATTTGGTCTTTATTCACATGTAATATACAAGATAAGATAATATAGAAAAAAAGAATATAGAAAAAAGAAGGAGATTAAAAAAGCAGAGTAGAAGAAAAGAAAAGAAGCGAAATAAAAAAAAACGTAATTAAAGAATCGACATAATTAAAGAATGGGAAAGACACCAATGTCTTTCCCAGGAAAAACCAGTCTGCACCTAAAGTATATGCAATGGCCAAAGACTGTTATTGTGAGCAGTTGCATTCTTCTCATACAGTTTTGTTATTCTTTGAATAATGATAATGGAAGGCCCGTGGCTCTTGATGCCCCACCCCCCTAAAAACAGTGTATTGACTTGTATCACTTTTAAGTTTGGTTTGACAACATGAAACTGTTTACCAAAATATGAACACATGTTCGTAAATTCCCCTAAAATTTTCGCCGAAACCATAATTGTGCTTTCACACTCCGCCGTAGAAACTTTAAATATAAAACTTTATGCAACGTTGTGTAACCTTGTGAATAAATTTTGTCTGTAATGTGCAACAAATGGCAACAAACGATAATATGCGTAACGTAAGTTTATTTTATATTATGGAAAAGTTAACACAGTAGCAACAAAATATATTTTCTGGATGAACAGCTAACACATTTTAAAAATAAATTAATAGAGTTTCTCTAGAAAGCCTTTCATGCTTTATAAGAGCTTGAATCTCCATCTCTATTTTTAATTTCTGAATATTGCTTACTGTAACCCAGGTAATTTTAAACGATGATTATGATGCTATTGTCGATTTTTACCCTTTTTTTTGAAATGACCTGTTTAAGTGTGAAAGGTCACACCTAAGGTAGCATAATTTAATCACTTAGCATACAAAATTACATACATAATGTTACAGCCACTTAACAAATAAGATGTTACTAGTTGGGATCACTAATTACGATAATTTTGATCCTTTCACAAACTAACATTCATGGAACTATGTTGTATTATTAAAATACTATCCCCTATTGCCTGCTACGTACTATCTGCCAGCTCTAGACTTGGTCATTCAAATAAAAAGGAAAATAAAACAGAAAGACAGATAAACAGTAAAGTACAACTACCATGCTGACTTCATTTTAAATAGGGCATATTTAAAGAAAATGTAATGGGGAGACTTCTGAATTGCAGAGGCATATCCATGATTTTTGGTCGGGGGGATGTTTTAGCCTTGTAACCCCCCTCTGAATAGGGCCTTGCTCTATGGCATAATTGTTCAATTCAATAGAGCTTTTGAGCGCCATAAGACTTGAGAACCATGAGGTAATTTAGATTGACTACACATATTATAAAAAAAACCTCCCTTCTGGCCTTCTAACGCTGTTTCAAATCTAAATAACGAAAGAATATTGAACTAGTATCTAAACAGTAGGATTTTTTAAGGGCATTACAAGTTTGAAAAATTCCAAGGGCTGCCCAAATGTTATTGTTAATTCAGGGACTCAGAATGAAAAATATTTTAAAACAGGGAAATTCGGAAAAACCTATAACTAATTCTTGAAAAATCATTGATATTTTCAAAAGTGTCTAAAATCTATTAGATATCAGTTATGCACACATGGGAAGTTGTAAGTGTTAACTGCCTGTAACGAATAAACCAAGCTTACCCATATTCATTTTCCTGCTTCAGTTAACTTTACGCACTCTTAGTTCACAAATTGCCCGTGTACCTAGTTCAATCGAGCATTCAACCTTAGCGGTTACACATGAACACAACTGACCCGGAGTTGGTTAGGGTCATACCATGGCTGGAAAAGGACCGCCTAGCCGTTTCTAATAAGCTCCTCCTCTTTTTAGAAAAAGTGTGTTAAATGAGCCTAGATCTTAGAACCGGGCATATCCTAAGCTCCAATTGGTTGCAAGCCGTTTGGAACAAGAATAAGTGAGCTGGCGAAGGAAAAGAGATATAAAAATTTGTGCCTTTGTGGGTGATATAATATATTGGTTTCAGATGTTCCGTAGATGAAGGATAAGGTATCCCAAAGGGTTAGCGCAAAACATTTGGAATGCATAAAATGTTCTTTTTTCCCCTGGCAGAATGTTTTTTCTGTTTCATTATCAATGCCGACGTCTTCAATCTTCTCCTTTTTCTCATTGGATTTACCCCTTTGTTAAATACTTTTTTTCTCAAGAAAAACTTATGTCTGTTCGTCAGAAATGACAATTTTTTTTCTGGGAAAGCAATTACAGAGTAGAATATTCTTAAAACGATATTACATATTGTACACCCTCTAAAAGCTTATTTTCCTTTTCGATAAGTTTTTGATTTAATGTTTGACCTCTAGGGTTTGAGATCTATAAAAATATAAAACCTATAAAAATGAAGTTCCATATATTTTATGACCTAGCTTTGACTTCGACTAGGACAATTCAAAGACCGAAGTCCCAAGCACCGCCCGAACTCTTACAGCTAAATTCTTTGAGGCAAAAGCATGAAAGTTGTGTCGAATTACCTTGGAATTACTACAGTAATTGAAAACTATTAAGATATGAAAAAACGTGCTTGGAAAGAAATTTCGAACTTTGTTTTTTAATCTTTCTAAAACTTATTTTTATTACAGCGTATGCAAAATTTCTTTTATTAGGCCAAGTCTAAACTGAAGAATTCAGTGTTTATTCTTGTCCTTCCCTTACTTTTTATCGTTTTTTAGATACTTGTACCTAGTCAAAGATGTTTGTTAATAGCCAATTAATAGTGTTAGGAACAGAGCACATTTGAAGGGATCCCTAGAAAAAATTCTCAAAACTAAATCAAAACAATCATAAATGCTAATTTATTTCATTGTTAAAGTTACATTACTCCAATCAAAACTTGACAAATTTGAAAGCTTGACAAAGCTGGCTTTTACGGAACTGGTTAAGGAACCGAAAGTTAGGCCATCTTACGGTGCTGAGCCTGCGGACGCGCTTATTCTGACTTATTAATTTACAGAATATGTAACAGCCAAGCTATCCCGATCCTGGGAACAAATGTGCTTGCACTCTTCCACCTGAAAGGCGGGGATATACCAAGCGGTTAAATAGTAAGAATAGACCATTCCTTTCCTAAGTTTTCAATAGGACATTTTTCTTCAAGTGACGCAAAGCGATAGAGCAAAGACGCTACTCGGTTAAATTCAAAAACAGTACAGAATAGATAAATAAACAATGCACACGCATCAAACAAACATAAATTAAGTAGTGGACACAGCTTTTACTAAGGCAGTGAGTTGCTGCAGACGTCAGTGGTGTACTCTAAACGAGCTTTTGGGTGGGTGATGATGAGTTTAATAAGCTCAGCTTTTTGCCAGCTTTTCCGTTAATATTAAAGTGCATATCCCCTTCCACTTCCTTCAACTCCCGTGTCCATTATAGGAGACTCAATCTCGGAGTTGAACTACGCACTATTCCAACATCCTCGTGCATTCCTTCATTCAGTTGCATGTGGTTTGAAAATGGTCTTTATTATTATAATAAAGAAGAGGTGAATATACTATGAGCAAATAAAAAAGTACACCCTTTAAATTGCCATTGCTGAAACCTTATACAGGAAATTTACAATCCCTCTCGTTCAAGAAAAAGAAAAAATCACTTTTTCGCATGGGAAGCAGTGGGAGGCCTGGAACATCATAGAGAGCTGTTTAGCGACCCATAAAAGCAAATTTTTATGTCTTATCTTTTTTGTATATATATTAGACTACATAAGGCCGTCATAAAGTGCCACATGGTACACTAAAAGCACAGTTTGGGTGACATTTTTGGAAGTGGGCTCATTTATAAGCCAATTTGTACATTAATTTGCTCTTTATAAATTTGACGAAATAAGACAACCGTAAAGTGCCTTATATCACCCAAAAGTGCAATTTAGGCTGTGTTTTCATTTAAAAATGAAATAACAATCAAAAGGGGAGTTGTCCTAATTCTTTTTTCTCCAAATTTTTGGGTGGGGGGGGCAACTATTCCCTCCTCCCAAATGACACCACTGATTAAAAGTGACATTTTTTATACCAAAATATATATCCAGTTGGAAAATGTTTCGTTTTATGTCATAAATTTCAAAAATGTGTCCCTGCTTTGCTCTTATATGTCCCAAATTTCTAAAAAGGGTCACTTTTGTGTCCTTTTATGACATTGTCTCCCGGCACATTAGAGCGCGTCCTTTTGACATAAAATGTGTCCAGTTGGCATCCCTGTTTTGTTCTGAAGCAGATGAGAGTGCAGCATACAAGAAAATTAAAACAGATTCCACATGATAGTAAGAATTATCATTCAGGCTAAAGTCAAGCAGATATTATATTAAATATGAATGGACCACCATCCCCTAATTCCCTTCTCTTTACGCTGCAGTTGTACTTACTCTTTACTAAAAACATAATAAATTTGCACCGAATGTAGATGGTTCGTAATCATAAGTGCTTTATTCACCTACTCTGCGCTCATTTGTTCTCAAAGTATTGTTATGCAACAGATAAAATTTGAGTAAAAATATAAACGAGAAATAGAAGGGGGGGGGGACAATAACATCACGGGTAATACCTGTCTGCTTTAAGGTTTGCTGTTCTACTTTAATTTCATGTGAAAACTAAATAGTCCAAAATAAATGTAATCCTTGAGATGGTTCTGGAGTGAATTTTAATTGGTTTTACTGTTGTCGTTTTTTTCTTTCTTTTTCTCAGTAATGACCGTTTTGAACTGGTTGCCGCATATGATTGATAGAGGAATCATTTGAAAAACGCCATCGGGCAAAACTTTTGTGACAACCAATGGCCTGAAACTATAAAAAAAAACTATGCAAATCTCATTGGCCCCGCAGAGTTAAGTTTTGTCCCTAAACATATTAAATAAAACAGTTTTTTTACATAAAAAGAAAAAGCTAGGCTAAAGCTTAAAAGGAACTAAAATTATCCTAAATATGATGGAGACAGTTCTTCATACTATTGGTTAACGTTTTATCAAACTCTTGTTAAATCTCCCTTCACATTACCCACACTTTACGCTTGGAGTTTCGTCTTTTCTTTCACTTCCTTTTTAATGGAAATACTTCAAGTATGAAAGAATCATTTTGGTTTACTTATATTACACAATAAACTTCTAGATTGAGTGTTTAGAAAGGAAGTTGTTAAAAAGAACACCTGCAACTACTAGCTAAAAATATTTATTGTCTTCTAATCACAGTAGACAGAATATACCAGTATGATCATTCCCTATCTCACCCATTATAAAAACCCGGGCCGGGGTGCGAGTGCTCCGGAGAACGTTTTTGCAGATATAAACATAGGCGAAGTCAGATTAGCGGGAATGCAGGTTAGTCTGTATCCGATTGTTTCCATCAAAGTGCATTGAAACAATCGGAAACAGACTAACCCGCATTCCCGCTAATGCAGAAATAAGTGGGAGGAGCTTTTTGTTCGCACCGAGAACGAAGACCAGAAATGATATTCTGTCTACTGTGCTTCTAATGCATAAAAAGGAAGCTAAACTTTAACGTAAAGACCAAAGAATTGAGAGACACAGTGGCTCCCTCGGTCACGTAAGCCCGAATTATTCGGGTGACCAAGTTAAAAAAAATCTAGGGGAGGTAACGATTATAAAAAAAAATGACTTTATTTCATAATTTAAATAAAAAGGGCTCAGAAACTCATGAAAATTTAAGGTTTCAGGGGGATGTGGCCCCAAGGCTCCTCTGCTTATATCACTGGCTCCTTCTCATATATTTAGGATAATTTCAATTCGTTTTAAGCTTTGGCTTTGTTCTTTACTACTACATGTTC
Organism: Artemia sinica; assembly: GCA_027921565.1. Classification (NCBI taxonomy): domain Eukaryota; kingdom Metazoa; phylum Arthropoda; class Branchiopoda; order Anostraca; family Artemiidae; genus Artemia; species Artemia sinica. The sequence continues at coordinate 55,700,885 of CM051262.1, forward strand.
TTTACTGTAAATGTTACTTACTCAATAAGAAAAACTATGAGGAAGCTATATACGGTGCATACAAAACGAAGGGTCATTACATCCTATATGAATAGAGTTTAAAAAAGGGTGTATAGTATTGTACTATTGTACACCAGCGTTTGGAAGAGCGAAGAAGTTCATAGTCTCTTTTTGAGGGGAGCGGGTTCCCCTGATCTCAAAAATTCCATTTTTACAACAGAATTTCCAAAGTTTTCGTCGGAGGTCCTTCTGATCGGTGTGTCAAGGGAATTTAAATTCTGGTTTCCCAGTTATTGCAAAAATATGTTGAAGTAAAAGATTACACTTGCATTTCACTATGATTCGTCGTGGTCTACAGGGCTGATGAAACTCATCATGTTGTGAAGAGTCCTCAAGAAATCATAGCATAGGTTCACTTGAATAGAGAAGGAAGGGGAGAAGCTCACCATGAGCTGCATTTTTCTAAAGACTCTTCACATAAGAATATAAACAGCACGACGTGACAAATAATTCTGGCATTTCAGACCACCTTAAAAAATTATGAGGGGTCACCATTGTCAGTGGGCGATTTTCATTTTCGAATCATTGTTATGTAAAAATTATGCTTAATCAAAGGGCCTGGGGTGGCTGGGGTGGGAGCTGCCCCGTATTTAGATTACAGCAACATTAAAAATTAAGACGATCAGAAATTACCATTTATAGCAGCAGGGCTGCTACTTTATTTACCAATATCTCTTTACGCTTAACTTTTTTTTTCTCAGTGATTCAAGAATAAATGCTCTTACACAAGAACAATAAAATAATAAGTTTGAAAAATAAGACTTTTTATCATGATAAAACTGATCAGGAAGATCAGTTTATGATTGTACAGGATAATCACGGTCGCAACAATAGCCCCTACCTAGTATTAAATAAAAGAAAAAAGTTTTTTCAACTGAAAGTAAGGAGCAATATCAAAACTTAAAATGAACAGAAATTGTTATGTATATGAAAAAAATTGCCCCCTCCTCAAGACCTAACTCTTTACGCTAAAGTTTTTTATGCAATAAAAAGACGCTTTATTATTCCAATAAAACGGCCCTTGTGTTTCAGGACACGTTCTTAAAGAATTCGGACACAAAGTCAAATCCTAGCGTAAAGAGCGAGGTCTTGAGGACTGGGCAGCCCTCCTTTGTGAAGGGTTTTTCCGCAAAAAGCCCCTCCCCTGTCCCAATTAGGAAGTTACTCTTGCAGAAAGTTCCCTCTGGAAAATTTACCTCGTGGAAAATCTCCCCTCTCCCCTACTAAAAGATGCTCTAGGAAATTCCAGCCCTGTACAAATTTACCCCGGACGATTCCCATTAAAGTCTCCACATGTAAAATTGCATAAATCTTTAAGCCAAATCTTTTGGTATAACTGTTAATACCAACATTCTTTTTTTTTAGAGTTTCGGCTACTGTTGAGCCGTGTCGAGCGTTTCAACTACTTACAGTTCGTTACCATGAACTGTTTGATAGAGTGAATTACTCTCCTTAAGAATCGTAACTTTAAAAACACGTTAGGAAAAAACTGTCTAGTGAAAAAAAATCGTTAAAAACTGATTCAGGAACGTTAACTATTATTTCAGGAACGTTAACGACATTTCATACGGGCTTTTCAGTTTTCACTTACCAAAGGGATTGAGAAGGGGAATGTTCAAAGGAGGGATTAAATACCTCCAATTACAGGTTTTGACCATGGATATTTTAATGGCACGCTTGTTAGGCTGCCTAGCCTTTCCACTCCAGAAATAACCTTTCCACTCACACTCCAGAAATGACCCCTAAAAGTGTTATTTTTGGTGTTACAAGTCACTTTACACTGATGCTAGAGAGATTAAAACGAAAAAAGTAACACATCAGCGTTTCAAAGTATTTTTCTCCCGTGAAATAATTTTCGTACCTAAGTTGAAGTACCAAGATAATAAGAAATAAAAGTTATTATTCTTAAGACACCTTTAAATATGACTTTTTTTCGTTAGGAATTTTTTTTTTCAAAATGTGTTTTTATAGTTCTCACTGACAAAGGGGGCAGGGATGTAAAGTATTCAAAGGGAGGGGGTTTGGTTCCCTTTCGGGGATAATAAGTTTGAAAAATAAAATTTTTTATCATCATAAAAATTGATCAGGAAGATCAGTTTATGATAATACAGGATAATCATGATTGCAGCAATAACCTTTACCTAGTATTAAATAAAAAAACAGGTTTTTTCAACCGAAAGTAAGGAGCAATATCAAAACTTAAAATGAACACAAATTGTTACGTACATGAAAAACGTTTCCCCCTCCTCAAGACCTCACTCTTTACGCTAAATTTTCTTATGGAATAAAAAAACGTTTTATTATTTCAATTAAACGGCTTCGTGTTTCAGGAGTCGTTCTTAAAGAATTCGGACATAAAGTCAAATCCTAGCGTAAAGAGCAAAGTCTTGAGGATGGGGCAGCCCTCCTCTGTGACAAAGTTTTCCCACAAATAGCCCCTCCCTCGCCTCTATTAGAAAGTTGCTCCTGCAGAAAGTTCCCTCTGGAAAATATATTTCGTGGAAAATCTCCCCTCCCCCCTACTAAAAGATGGTCTAGGAAATTTGAACCCTGTACATATTTACCCCGGACGATTCCCGTTAAAGTCTCCGCATGTAAAATTGCATAATAAGCCAAATCTTTTGGTATAACTGTTAATATCAAAATTCTTTTTTTAGAGTTTTGTTACTATTGAGCCGTGTCGAGTGTTTCAACTACTGACAGTTTGTTACCATGAACTGTTTGTTAGAGTGAATTACTCTCCATAAGAATCATAACTTTCAAAACACGTAAGGAAAAAACTGTATAGTGAAAAAAATCGTTAAAACTGATTCTGGAACGTTAACTATTATTTTAGGAACGTTAACGACATTTCATACGGGCTTTTTAGTTTTAACTTACCAAAGGGATTGAGAAGTGGATTGTTCAAAGGAGGGATTATATACCTCCAATTTCAGGTTTTGACCAGGGATATTTTAATGGTACGCTTGCTATGCTGCCTAGCCTTTCCACTCAAGAAATGACCCTTAAAAGTGTTATTTTTGGTGTTACATGTCACTTTACACTGATGCTAGAGAGATAATAACGAATAAAGTAACACATCAGCGTTTCAAGGTATTTTTCTCCCGAGAAATATTTTTTGTATCTAAATTGAAGTACTAAGATAAAAGGAAAGAAAACTTATTATTCCTAAGACAACTTTAAATATTACTTTTTCATTAGGAAGCGTTTTTTAAGCTCTCACTTACAAAGGGGGCAGGGAAAACTTCCGGGGAAGTTTTTTTCACCATAGATATTTAATTAGTAGTTTTTTTCCCCAACCTTTCAAGTCTAGAAATGGCAACAAAAATAACCATTTAGTGCTTTACGATGACAAAATCAGGACAAAATTATAGAAAACACACATACTTGAGCACCAACTTTCAAATAAACCCTTACGCCACTCAATACAATGTTCTAGTACCTCCCTAGTGCCAGAATTCAAACTTCACGATATCCTAGGACTCATTGAAAAAAAAAAAAAAAAAAAAAAAAAAAGAAAAAAAAAAAAAAAACATCAATGATACACACGCTAACCATTGGTCTTCACAGAATTTCAGATTGAGGGACTAAAAACTTTCTGTTCAGGGTCTTTGACCATGGTGATTCTAATGGTGCAGTTTTCCTTTCAATTTAGTGCCATTTTTGAGTGGCTTTGAGTTCTTTCTTATGTGTCCATAAAATAATTCGGCAATTAGCTTTTACCATAAAGAAAAACACAAATAATACTTACTATTCCTGAATTGGCTTTGAATAATAGATTTTTCTAGCTAGAAAGTTTTTTTTTATACGCGTTTTCAAACTTTAGGTTACAATGGCCCGAAGTTTACTCTTTACTAGGTTGCACCTATTGCTGCAACCATGACTGTCCTCAGTGATCAGGGGCTGCTCCACCATCAGCTCCCCCATTCTTGAAGCAAATGCTTGAATAGTACTTCACTGAAATCATTGTAAAATAAAAAAAAGCATAGCAAACTACTGCTTCCAAAGGTTTATTTAGTGATTTACTTTCAAAAAATTAGATCTGAAAAATTCAATTATTCAAAGCAATTAGAATAAATAAGGTCTTTCCTTCTCGAAGTATTGTGACAGCATTTTGATTTTTAACCTTTTCATATTTCTATTCTTGCGTAAGAGAATTCACTCTTGAAGCACTGAGAATACACCTTTGTAGCGTAAAGAGCTAGAGGTAAATGAGGTAGCACCCCCACCGTTATATAGGATAATTTCTGTTCGTTAAAAGTTTAGTGTTGCTCTTTATTTTCATGTGAAGTTTTTTTTTCTGTTCCTTCGTAACATTGCAATCTTAATATAAGGGGAGCTCTCGCGCCAAGCTCTTCAGATCTTTATGATGAAGTTTAATTTTTGCATGACAGTACTTCAGAAATGAGAATTGGAAAAAGGCGATCCCTTGAGATTTTTAAAAAAAAGGACCTGAAATACCAAAATAATTTTTCAGGCGTAGTGTTACAAATTTTTTGCATATATGAGCACTCATAAAAAGTATATTTTCTTGATATATTTTTTGTTATTAGAAGTTTCATTTTTAGAGTTTTGGTTACTAATAGTACATGTTCCTTATGCTTAAAGTGCGTTACCATGAACTGTTTACCATACCTGGCTAATGCAATATTTGACGAATTTAATTCTTTTATAGCAGATCGATACCGCTTGGACCAGTGGCAGATCCAGGAGGGCGAGAGGGCGCCCCCCCAACGTAGTCTAAAGTAGTGTAATTTGCCTAATTAATGCAAGATTGCAGTAATTGAACTTGCTCCTAACACAAGTTTATCGGATCAATCTATTTTGCACCACCCCCCCCCCCCTCCCCTCTAAAAAACCCTGGATCCGCCCCTGACTCGGATATAACTCTGTGAGTGGTAATAATTGTAATTGTCATCCTTTACTTTAAAAATCTGGCGAATCCTTTATTTGATGATAGTAGTCCTTTAATTGTAGGATTAATATCCATTATATTAATCCAGTTTAACTCAATTAGAATTTTCATTTCTTATTTAAGTTATTCAAACAGTTTGGTGGGCCACTGTTAGGAAAGCCCTTCCGAAAATAAAAACATGGCACGCCAATTTTCGTTACGCTGTCATTCTAAGAAAGCCATCACATATACAAACGCCTTCTATAATATAAACTGACAAAGACGAACTTTTGGCCTGAAATGTATCCTGTTTTGATTATCTTTTCCAAGGCACCGAATAGCTGTTGTGGCGATGTAAATGTCAGAATTACAAAATGAGTTCATATCCGTCTCCAAAGCGTAGCGACGTCGACTTGTCGGGCCCGGTCGGAACATTATGAGAGTCAACTAATCTTTTTTGGCAAATCTATGATAATTTTTCCGGCAGAGATTTGTTCTTCTCTTCTAGTAAAATCTTATGGTCTTTTTATTTGGTTACATTATGAATTAAACAGCTCGTGGTAACTAATTGTAAGTAAGGAGGGACTCGGCCCAATAGTAACCGAAACAATAAAAAAAAGAAATTTTTGTAGCAATGAATACACAAAGAGATTTAGATTTTATGCTGATCCCAAATATATAAAATTCATTAAGTTAAATGTTACCCATAAAAATTTATGAGGCACAGAAAATTTGCCTGATTTTCGAGAAAATAAGGAGGCACACCCCAAACGTCAAGCGATCTTAATGCAAATCAAACCCTCAGATTCAGCATATAAAAGAACCCTGTTTTCTTGGTTTCAAACTCTTCTCTACAAAAATGTGGGATTATATATTTTTTCCCTGAAGAAAGATTATGGATGTATGTTCATTTGTTTTTTTCCCCAGGGGCGATCATATCGAACCAATGGTCCTATAAAATTGGAAAAGGGCTCATTTGAACGGGAATTAAATGTTCTAGTGTTCTTTTTTTTTAGCGTAAGTTATAAAATTAACCAACTGTTTGCATACAGTATTTGGTACTAGGAAATATACGGACATTTTTCTGGCGGGGGGGGGGGGTGAGAATTTTCAGGAGAAAATTTTACACTGAGCGAAAGGAGTTTTCCAAGCAGAATTTGAATAATGATTAGAAATTAAATAATAAAAAAAAATAGTGAAAGTAAAGAGAACTTCTCAGGGTGTGAATTTTCAAAAGGAGAATTTTACACGGAAGGGGTTTTTCGTGAAGAAGGGATTTTCCAGAGGAAATTTTTCCCGGAGAAGGGAGGTGGATTTCCCTGCATAATTTGAAAAATGATCAGAAATTAAACAATAAAATACAAGTTTTTTCAGCTGACTGTAAGGAGCTACATTAAAACTCCAAACCAACAGAAGTGATTCCGTATGTGATGGGGACTGCCCATTCCTCATCCCTCACTTCTTACAATGAAGTTTGACTTTTGGCCCAATTCCTTAAGAACGACTCCTGAAACACAAGGGCCGTTTAATTGCAATAAGAAACTTTTTAAAAGCACTAAAAACTTTAGCGTAACGAGAGAAGAGTATTGGGAGGGGCCGCTCCCCCCTAATACCCAGAATAGTATCTGTCCATTTTAAGTTTTAATATTGCTCCTTACTTTCAGTTGGAAAAACTTGTTTTCTTTTTTATTTAATCACACAAATTGAAAGTTTTACAACCAATATACCTATAGTTGGAATTCTTATACATTTTGGAATCATCCTTCTAATAAAGCATCCAAAGAAAAATCTGGGTCTAAAATCTCTTCAAAATTAAGAGTGGATTCGTATCCATTAAATATCGAAACCTCAAAGCCACTTCACTTGTAATAATTCAAAAAAACGTTATGAATGATTTTTCAAGTCGGTTTTTGTATTCGCCCTCTTTAGACTGACATGATAGATAGATTGCTTCAGTCCGCTTCGTTACACCTTAGTCCTGTAGTTCCCAACCGATTTTGTGCCATATCGAAATATCGATACATCAAAGCCACTTCACTTGTAATAATTCAAAAAAACGTAATGAATGATTTTTCAAGTCGGTTTTTGTATTCGCCCTCTTTAGACTGACATGTATTCGCCCCACACCGACATTTCTAAGCACACCGACATTTCTAAGATCCTGATGCCCTCCTCGTGATATTTAAATTTTACCCAAAATTTCACGCGTATTCACCTGAAGGATGTCTAAAAGGCCATTAACTTAGTATCTTTTTTCGAGTTGTCCTATAGGTGTATTTTATGCGAATGAAATTTCTTTTTGTATGCAACACCTTTCATACAATTCATGACGTTACAATACCATCATGTATCTGTTTTGCTCTTTAAATGTATGTGAATGTGACGTCATTTACATGAAAATGTTTTTTTTTTTTAATTATGGGTCTAGAGTAGTGTCAGTCGAAGGGAGAACGTCCTTCCATGACCCACCAAAATATTCCCATGCCCCACCAGTGGAGCGTGTGCCCCGCGTTGGGAATCACGGCCTTAGGTGATTTAGGCCTCAGTTTTTTGTCACATCCTTGTACAAACAACTGGCTATTGTCAAGACTTGAAGACCCTAAAGACATTTTCACCTTTTAAGGTTTATCACAACCTTCTCTTGAATAACTTACCGTCGAATTACCGTAGCTGATTTCGCCTCCAGCTCATGATATACAAAAAACGTTTTGTCAACATAAAGTTTCCTGGAATTTGGTTTATTTTACTTGCCTTCAAAGACATACAGAGGGGAAATCCTAAATACCCAAAGTACGCTGCACGGAATCCTTATTTTTTTCTTTATAGGAAAACTGAAAACAAACCGGATAATATAATACGGATTCTTTACAGCAGGTCCACTATAATTTCTATAATGACTTACGGTTATATTTACCGTTTTTAGTAACAATTTTTTGCCCCCCAGAGGCTGTCGTCGGGGTTGGTACATTGTGTCATGCTGGCCTCAATTGTTAGGAGTCATCAGAAGAAACGCTAATGTTTTTTTTTATTAAGTTTAAACGATCAATTCTAGTATAAATAAATTTTCTTCCTGGAAATATACCCCCCCCCCCACCCCCCGAAAAATGCCATATGTGCAATAATGCCTGCTAGATGGTGCCATGTGTCAACCATTCAGTGTCACAGGGCTCGGAATTACCCTGGAGAAAAAATCTCTGGAAAGCTTTTAAGTCAGCAAAGTCATCTTTGAATGCTGCACGTCTTCAGCAATTCAAACTCTACAGGAATGTTTTCAATTCTTAATGTTTTTAATTCCTTTATTATTCCAAAAAATTCTCGGATTGTGGGAAAGATATTCGAAAAACTTGGCAAGTGATCAATTCCGTCCTCAAACGTTCTTCTCCTGCTCCTTCTATCCCTCCAAGTCTTGTAGTTGGTGATGTGGTTGTTGAGGGTATTCCATCTGTTCAAGAAGCATTTACATCATATTTTGCCAATATTGGGAAAACCACTGCTTCTTCTGTCAGGTCTTCACAGTCACAACCAGATTACAAATCTTATCTTGGTCCGCCTTGTCTCAAATCGATGGTGTTATATCCGGCTTCTGATGTTGAAGTAGCCAGGATTGTAAATAGCTTGAAGGTTTCTTCGTCGTCTGGCCCTGACTGTATTCCAACTATGGTAGTTAAGTTCATTCTTCCTTCAATTATTTCTCCATTGACAAAGCTTATATATCTTTCTTTTGAAAATGGGATTTTCCCCAGTTCTCTTTAGCGAGCTAGAGTAATTTTTTTATATAAAGGTGGACCAAGAAGTGACCCAGCCAATTATCGTCCTATATCTTTGCTGTCTGTTTTTAGCAAAATTTTTGAAAAGACCATGCTTTCCTGTCTACTTGCTTTTCTAGAGGCTAAAAGATTTTTTCATGATTTTCAGTCTGGCTTCCAAGCTAAACATTCTACGGAGCATGCGTGTGTAACTATTTTAAATTTTCTCCACACCGTGCTTGACTCTGGTTTGATTCCTGCAGCTATATTCCTAGATGTCCGTAAGGCTTTTGACTCTTTAACTCATGAGATTCTGCTGTATAAGCTATCACACAATGGTGTAAGAAGACAGGCTCATGCTTGATTTGATTCCTATTTGTCAGGTAGAACTATCTCCGTAGATTCCCTTTCCCACTTTTCGGCTGAAGTTGAGTTTGGTGTTCCTCAAGGTTCTGTTCTTGGACCGTTTCTGTTTTTGATTTATGTTAATGACCTTACAGTTGTGGTTATGAATCAAAAACCTACAGTTTGCTGTCGCCTATGTCATCCTGAATCTTTCAATGCTAAAAAAATCCATCGTTTTCGCAGGATGTGGACACTCGTTGCTTTCGCTGATGACAGTACCATTTGTACTGTAGTAGGAACTGAGTCTGAGATGCTTCCCAAATTAATTGACCTTTTTGAGAGAGTCGTTCTTTGGTTTGATGCAAATTACCTTCCCCTAGATGTTCCTAAGTCAAGTTTTTTAATTTTTTCCCGTATTGTGTGTGTGTGTGTGTGTGTGTGTGTATGTGTGTGTGTGTGTGTGTGTGTCTGTCTGTGTGTGTGTGTGTGTGTGTGTGTGTGTGTGTGTGTGTGTGTGTGTGTGTGTCTTGAGCCTTTGAAAGGTTGAAATGCAATGCATTATATTGAAAATAATTTTTTTTTTGGTATTATTGCCATTTCTGTTTTTCCCCTATTTTTTTCCTGGCCATAGAACCTTACGGGGGGTTCTATATTGAAGTGTTTTTGTCGTAAATTTATTGGTTGAATAAATTGATTGATTGATTGATCATAGGGTGGTCCACGCGGAATAAACTGATTGCTTGGTAGTCCCCTGCTTACTTTTTAACTTTTGGAATTTTTTTTGCTTCTTTTTTTTATGTGGATAATTGTATTTTATGATTTTTTTTTCTTATTTATGTTTTTTTGTATTTTTTTCTCTTGTGATGAGTCTCTTAAAGGTGTGAATGTATGATGTTGAAAGTGTTATTGTTTTTTATGTATTTGTTTCATCTTTGTTTCTCCGCTGTTTTTTCCTTGCCATAGAGCCTTACGGGGGAGTTTATATTGAAGTGTATTTTGTTGAGTTTATTGATTGAATAAACTGCTTGATTGATTGATTGATTGGGGAACCCTGTTCAATGCTATTGGGAAGGAGTCCCTCCCGACCATAAAAATTAAAGCTATAGGTCTTGCTTTCAGCTTAATTACAGGGAACTATGCTGGCTCTCAAAAATATGACCATAGGTTATGTTTTCAATGTAATACCACGGACAGTTCTATGGTTGCCCATTGACTCTAAGGATGTAGACTCCTCTTCCACCCCTCATTAAAATTGCTTGTGCTACACCCCTATTGCTGCTCAAAAATAAAACTTTATTTAAAGAGTTGTATTTGAGGAGGATGGCCCTTCTTACATTTAGAGTAACTCTGAGTAGGTTGTTAAAACCGAACAGAAATTAAATAAAAAGTAAAATTTTTTCAAATAAAAGTAAAGAGTGACATTAAAAACATTTTTTTATAGAAAACTGAAGCGTAAAGGTCAGAGTTGGAGGAACGGGGCAACTATTCTCATTTACGGAATAAATGAATTTGATTCTGCTTAAAGCAGAATCAAAGGAAATATTTGTACTAATAGAATTTAAAGCTGTAGTTATGTCATATTTGTGCTATTGCAGGCATTTTTCTAAATTTTGATGGGTTCTACCAACATAAAATGGCCACAGTCACATGGTATTTGATAAACCCCTCTTTGGCGAGTAACTGGGGTTATATCTTTACCAGGGTTTAGGAAATTCATGATTTTAAAATTATTTCTAAATGCGACATAAAAATAATTGTGTTTGCAAACTTTTTTTAAACTTTTAGTGACTTTTGGAATATATGGAAGGTAAATTATATTTGAGGGCTTGGCGAGAACTTCACATTGTAAAAGACCCTTAATTTTACGGGAGTGTCTTGCCAATCTTCGGCTAATTGTGCTGTTCATAAAGAGAATAGGATAACCGTTTTCAAAAAGTATGTCTCTAATAAAATTTAGTTCATCTGTAGTGTAAGATTCAGAGCAAATGTTTAGGACACCATCGACAAGAGATGTAACAATACCTCTTTTAACTTGTGGGGGTGATTGGAATTCAAATGTAGATATCTGTTATTTTGTGTGGGTTTTCTGTAAATAGTAAAATCAAGTTTATCAATGATACGAATAATTAAAGCATCCAGAAACGGTAATTAATTTACAATAAACGGTAAATAAAAATGATTTAACTAATTATATTAAAAAACCAGTAAATAATTCCACTCAACCTGTTACGAATAGACCATCTAGGGTGGCTGCCAGGAAGGCGAGATTAGCTTTAAAAGTTTGCCTGTAAGTATTTTTTATTCCATTTGAATGAATTGTTCTTTTTCCACTTCGCTTGGTGTACCAGTCTTGATTAAACTTCCTTGAAGTAGTGATATTAGGGCTGTTTTGTAAAATTAATTTTTTTTTTCAGTTTTAATGATCGAATTTTAATGTTAGTTTCTTTTATTTTTTTTTTATTTTCTTCGTTTGTTTTGCTGAGTACGGCCCATGGATAGAGGATCGAAATATTCATTTAAAAGTTGCGTTGCACTGTCTTGTATAAAAAAATTGCCTTTTGTGCTACTTATTGTTTAACTCTTAGGTAGTACTATGGGGTCTCCACATGCAAGCAGCCAGTATCCCTATGGGGACTAAATACATCCAAGCGTCCAGTACCCCACGGATGTCTATACGAGCGGCCAGCTCCGGGAGTTACCAGGACTATGGGTTATGTTTTCAAGCTTAATAATATATTATTATTACAGACCACACACTAAGAGCCGTTCTAGTCGACTGGACTGGTGCGCTGGATATAGGATTCTTTGTCCGAGAGGGTGAGGGTTCAAATCCTAGTGTATCAAATTATTTGGTTTGGGACGGGGGTCAGTGGCAAGATTCTGTAAGCTCAGCCAGAGTCCATCCAGCTTTAAATAGGTACCTGGAGAAATCTGGGGAATATAAACAGGAAGGGTGTGCGAAAGCAAAGGATGGTTGGCGCCTAACCCCCATTACACTACCTGGCTGAAGGACAAGAAACAGTGATCATTACCGCCGGTAGGGACTGTAAATTCCAATGCCGCATTCTTTACCTTTAATTTTTTACTACTAATATATTCTTTTTACAGCTTGATATATTCTTTTTTACAGGATGAAATCGTAAGTGTTTCAAAGGTAAAATAAGTTGTTATTATATTTTAGGTTCACCTAGCTATACTTTCACCAGCTCAAAGGGCCCTAAAATGATGGCACGGACACTCTTCTCCTGCCACCAACACCATTTCACGACAGTTTCTGTGCTAGCATAGGCCCCTACGAAAGAGAGCGGGAGGGGGTAGACGTATTTTTTTAGGGAGTGAACCCTGTTAGTGTTACCCCATTTTCAATCTAGATGCTTCTGTTAGAGGTTCGGCCTTGAGAAGGAATTTTTAGATGGTTTGCTGGAGCAAGTATCACCCAGCAAGGTCGAGAGGGCCCTAGAAGACCAGAGAGTGCTCACCCTCATCCAATGACCGTGAGGAGGGGCAGCAGGGGAGAGTAAGACAAAGTAGAACTGGTTCACCACCTTTATTACCAGATTTCTACCTTAGTAATTCTGCCTTGCGCATTGTTTTTATGGCTGCGCTTGGAGAAACCTTCGATGCTCTTACAGCTGGTAGTATTTTTGCAGATCTAATTGACATAATCCATTCCTATTAAGAAAAGTTTCGAGCCCTTCTTGAAAAAAAAAACAGATTCAGGAGCGAGATGAACTGGATAGCGTTAAAGCATCCATCGCGCAACATTTTTTTATTGAAATGAAACATCAGGAGATGTGTACTCACATTATACTCAAACGGAGATGCAGACGCTTCATCCGGAGGTTTTTTCCATTTTTTTTAAGAATGGATGTGTAACGTTTTCCATAAAGTAGATAATTGTAATGAAATGGAAAATGGTTCAGCAGTTATATTTATCGTGAAATTTAACGTCAGTGCAACAAAATTTAAAAAGGAATTTGCTTTAAGAGGTAGGAGGGGGAAGAATAAAATTTCAAATTTCAGATTTGAGGGATTTTAAGGGTGTGAAACAAACTCGTTTCGATACAGGGCAAAAGTGCTTCAAATATGCATTTCTTATTGCAGCCCATAAACCCCTGCAAAAGGATGCTAGTAAGACCCTTTTGGACAATTTGGTAGTTAATGGAGGTGGGAAAGGGGTCAGAGTTTCCTAAAGTAGATTTTAACTGTTGAAAGGGGCAATATTCTATAACACTTAAAGGAATAGAAATTTTTAGAGGGCTAGTGAACATTTGAAGATTGGTGTTTTAGTGTTACAGTATGATACAGAATTTGAAGAGGGGGAATGCAAAGCTAAAAGGGGGGTAATATATTCAGTGTAGATTCTGTTCATTGAATCGGTAAAACACTGGGTATGGCTTCTCTACGAGCCTGCTAGTGAACGTGATTCAATCGGACATTTCTTACCAATTACAAATATTAGTTGGGTTTAAAGTGAGGGGAGGGGGAATCAACAAGGTGAATGCTATTATTTTCCAATGTGTCTTTCTAGTTTTCTCACAGAATTAAAATTAAAATATCACTTAAGGCACTGTAAGCGTTATGGCTACCAACCTGTTTAAACGATTTAGAGTTACAACGCCATCTTACAATTCCAGAATTTTCAAAGTTTGCTCTTGCAAAGGGACAAAGTGGCCTTGAACATAGAAGCTAAACTCACAGACGTGGATTATCCATTGAACTCGAAACTTGTTAATGAACATGAGCCCATTACAGTCTCTTATACCGATGCACAAAGAGATTACAGAAATACCATGCAATTGGTAGAGTTTTTCGAGACATTGAGCGGGGAAGATTGTGTGCGCGCGGCCATGGTTGCACTTATTAAAACTGCCAATAAGTCAATTTCACGGCTGTGCAATACAAACTACCCATTGAGTCTATCACCAGAGGACTAGGTTTGTAAGGGAAAATTTGTTGAGGGTAGTGGGAAAACTCCCGTCCGCGACCACAATCATGTAAGTAATCCTTTTTTATCAGGAAGAGTAACTTTCGTGGACTGGCACACAAACCATGTAATTTAAAATTTAAGAAGCAATAATTTATACCGACTTACATTCACAATTCCAACTATGATTTGACATTCATATTACAAGCGTTGGCATGCAGAAAGGTGATGTTGTAGAGGGCGCATGGGTATATGGTGCTTTTTCTTTTAACATCCACCCAAATAATCTGAGAAGCTGGTAGTCCTAGATTTCAAATGGACAACAATTGATCATGGTAATACGTGCTTAAATAAAATCCGTTTTAGACTCCTATAGTTTTTCCCCAAATCACTAAGTCAATTAATTCAACTACAGAAAAGTGAAGATTTTAATAGTTTCCCCATCCTTAAACAGTGATTCCCGGATGATGAAATAGGTCTGATTACCGACGTGCATCGGCAATTATTTGTAGAGAGATCCATGTATGGAGGATATTTTTTCCACGGAGATCGTCTCCTGGAAACCGACCCGACTGGACAACGCACCAGCAAAAAATCGAAGATGGTTTCTCATGCTATGAACTCTCTTTATCCGTCGAAAATGTCTCACTACTATTTGCCATCTGGGGATTACAAATGGGTGGACAATCCTTGTGATCCAAGTTTCCCCATCATTGCCACTGTTGAGGAGAATGGACCACAAGCATGGTTTTTCGAAATTGATGGTTAAATACCAGTGGAAATTCAGTACTCGGTAAAGAATTTTGTTTTCCCGTGCATAAACAGGCTGATGTCTAAGGAATCATTGAGTCCTTATAATATTTCTTTTGTAGAGAATGGCGGTATGTACTGAACACCTTCAGAACAAAAGCTTATTACCAACCTTCATCCAAAACAGAATATTGTTGTACACCACGTTCTTTTGTGATGGATGCTAGTCAATGGTTTCAGAGTCACAAAGATTTATAGAGCCCTAAAATTTTATCAAAAGCCATATATGAAGACGTTTATTGACACGTTTGTCAGTAAATATTCTAAGGCAAATACAAATGTTGAAAAGGAGATCTTCAAAAACATTTGAAATTCTGCCTTCGGTAAGATGTGCGAGAATTTGCACCATAGGAGTCGTTGTGACCGACCCAAAAAATGTGCTCGAATCATTGTCGATCCAAACTTGACATCGTTCACGATCATAGATTATAATATGGAAATAAAAGAGAAAAATTTCTTCAATCAAACCAAAACGAAGCAGCATTGAATGAGTTGGAGAGCTATAAAATCTGCTTCTTGATTTAAATAATTGCATTCCTCGTAGATACTAATGAGACTTAAGGGGTTGTTGACGTGTCTGATTAAGTGATTTGGAAACTGGTACAAGGTTTATATCTGGGACTATGAAAGTATCGGCTTCTCTTTTGAGAAACCAAAATGTGACTTATTTATTCTTAAATCACCTGAATCCCTGTTCAAAACTAGACCTAAATGTTGGTATTTGTAAATTTCAACAGCTTCTCCGTAGTGCTGGACAATATCTTTGTCATGCGAAATTAGGGTAGCTTGATTAAACAAAATAGTATGGTCTGGGTTTTCAAAAATAAGCTCTGCAAAAGCAGAGTCAAAACTTTCTGTTTTTTCCATTTTTAAGTGTGTTTTTAATTTACGTAGAGTGCTGAGTTAATCTATCAGTAAGTCGCTGATGAGTTCTTCCTATATACCAAAGACCACACGAATAAGGAATTCTGTAGACACCAGAATTTTAACCTATCGGGATAGGGTCTTTACCTTGATAAGTTAGGGAACTGATAGGTTTCCTGGGTCTATAGTAAGTGTAAATGTTATTTTATCTTAGATTTTTTGAAATGTGGTCTGAAACCCCTTTAACATATGGGAGACCAAGATAAACTGAATTTTTCCTTTGATTTGCGGTTTCTGTGTAACTATCTGATAATCTTTTAACATGTTTTGCAATTACAGAATTTATTAAACTAATTGGATAACCATTCCAAAATAAAATATCTCTAAGGTGGTTGAACTCTGAATCCAAGAAGCGTGTTGAACAAACTTGCAATGCTCTCTCAACTAGAGAAGTGACAACTTCTCTGCTCACAGCAGGAGAATGATTAGAAGAATAATTTAAGTAACGGTCACCATGTGTGGGTTTTCTATAGACACCAAACTCGAAACATGTATCATTTCGGTACACCAGAACATCTAAGAAAGGAATGTGCCTCTCTATCTCTTATTTCTGAGTAAATTTAAGTTTTGGATCCAAGGAGTTGAGCAAGTGAAGGAAAAGCCCCTGAGACTCGTCATCATGCTCACACAAATAAAAATATAATCTTTAAAACGAACCCAAAATTTCGGTTTACAAAAACTTTGCAAAATAGCCCTATAAAATAAGAAAAGAGATTATTGCACCAGACACAAAATTCGAACGTGGACTTTATGTGTTTAATATTATTGAACCAATCTCGTGGTTGATTATTGATGATTTCCCGGTCTGATCTCATCATGAAAACTTTTCCGTCACCGTTGTTCTCCACAATCTATTTCATCAGAGCAAATGCATAGGAACACTCGCTTTGAATTGTACGTACTATATCATCTACAGGATTGTTCGTGATTCAATTTCTCTCATAATGTTAACAAATAAATACATCCCGGTGAACCGAAATTTCTACTCTCGGCATACAACCAGGCTACAAATAAACCGTATCATTACATTCTATTGGATCTCAGGCAAAGTAGACCTGACAGTTTACATGTAGTCACCGATATTTTTGACTATGAACTTACTGTAAATCCACCAGTAAACAGTAAAAAAGGTCATTAGTTGTCATCATGAGACTGAAGAAACTACATGAAAATAAAAATTTATTTTCCGTCCTAGGTAGTTAAAAAAACAGCTTAGGGAGGCTATACTCAAATAAGGTGTTGACAAAAAAATCATTAATATGCTACGAGAGCCTTGTTTATGTTTAACTGAAGGCAGTAATTGACCACCAGAAGTAGTTAAGCAACAGACAAAGCAACATCGATCACTTGTACGTGCCCTAGCATGAAAAAATTAGGGCAAGGATTTTAAAACTAAACGTCTTGTTCAAGCGTGTAATAGCTTTTTTCACTGTTACTGCCAATAATTGGGGGACTTGTAAACAGTATTCTCTTGAAAATGGCTAAACCCTACAAGCTGACACCAATAAAACTCGCTCTTTCCCCAAAAGACCACTTTGAAGACCAATTTATTACCAATGAGATAATTGCGGGTGATGAAAAGTTACTTTTGCTTCACGATGCCCTTTGACGTGTGGACAGACATAAAGCATACAGCGAAACACCACTCAAAGTAAATGTCATTGATCGTATCCAACCTCAAAATTCAACACAACCACTACCAAAACAAGAAGAAAATTGGTCATTGTCTAAAGTTTTAGTAAGTGTTGTAGACCTATTACCCCAATAGTATCGTGAGCAATATAAAAGACTCATGACCCTATTTCACTGAAAATGAACATGAACAAATTGATTTTAAACAGAATGAGGTCATATTCCATGGCAAGACCTATAATCTAATTGATCTGATATCAGATTCGACTGCAAATCATAAAAGCCTTGCATCGTTTGACAATCATTTGTATAAATATTTAAACTAATCAAACTTCCCAAAAAGTCTTATTGGCAATAAACCTATTTTAAATGGAAATATGGCTAACTATCAAAAGATGATTTTAATTTTGTCATGGAAATACTAGCACACCGAGTGGTGATGATAATTCACTATTAAAATATACCAAGCGAAGGCGTCTTAATATCAGTGTATCACCTGTTAGTATGCAAAGGGTAGTTTACACTTCACTACACACTTATATTCCAAATGGCTCAAGTTTTGAAACGTGTTTATAAAAATATTGGTGAAGCAGGAAGCTTAAGATCCACCAGCACACTTTCTCGAGTCACTGGACTTCAAAGAAGTTATCGATAAAGTATTCACAGAGTGAACCACTTCAAAATCTTCATCGAAATCATAGAGTTTGCGTTAGTCATAATAGAAAAACTGAAGCCTTTTCCACATTGGATATATTACAAGCACATATTTATACTCTAAACAGTTTCAAAGGCATCACATTAGTCCATACAAGTATATTTTACTTGCAATCAATGTAGTTAGTCATTATGCATATGCCGTTCCATTGCGCTCAAAGAGAGGTGACGAAGATGCTAAAGCAATGGAATCCATATTTGAACAAGATTTTTATAAGAAAATTCAAATAGATCGAGGTAGTGAATTTGTTAACCCACATGTAAAACAGGTTTTATTGAAATATAATAATACAATGCTCTATCATCGTAATAGTCCAATAAAGGTGGTATTGACTGAACTATTGATAAGAACTATTCGACTATAAATCCCGATATATTGTACATTGAAAAATACTACTGCTTTTATTCATGATTTAGATAAAATCATATTGGTTCTAATAAACGCCCTCATTAATCCCTGTCCGACCTTAATCCTCTGGAAGATCTTCACGACGGAAACAATACACTTAACCTTTTTCTTAAGCAATATTCCAGTAAAAGCCAAGTGAAAAATAAAAATCCAGTGTTTGTGATACAGTTCGAATCAATCGAAGTAGTAATATTTTTGAAATGGGAAATTATATTTCCCCTGAACTTTTTAAAGTTTCAAAAGTCTTAGACGCTAAACCTGTAACGCATCGTATACGTGATACGAAAGATGAAGATTTTATTGTTGATTTTTACGAGTATGAATTACAAAAAGTTAAAATTAACGAATGTATTTTAGATTTAAAAAATATTAAAGAGTCAAACTCTTAGGGGTAAGAAACAGTTGCTTGTTCTTTGGCCAGGATATTACCAGGATATTATCTTGGATTCCCGCTGAAGACGTTCACAATGCCCAATGATTTCTATGCGAAATTTATATCCAATTTTTCTGACATCCTCTACGACAATTTGAATAGAACAAGCGACTTTTTGGGTCAAACTGTCCCCCGCTACCACATTTGATGGGAAGTTTGAAGTTCCTATTCTTGTTAATTGTATACTCAAAAATACATACGATATCCTATGAAAAGATCGTACATATGATATAAAAGAAAGACCAAACGATTGGCCAGTGTATGGTGAGGAAGAGGAATGGATAAAATCACTTAACTCTTATTTATACCCGCACATCACCCTAAAATAGTGAATACGGTAGTATGAATGATTTTTGTTGCGCAATCAATAGAAAAATCTCTGCTCGTAAAAAGGTTTATTTCACTTTAATTATTTAATGGAACTTGGTAGGGTTTCTATTTCATTGAGAATGAAATAATTCCTCTCAACGATAATCCGAGAGATTTTCTTGGTTTTAAACGGAATGTAATCAATATTAAAAGTGCTGGAATCATCAGTGGGATGGAACATGTTGTTTTTGCAGACCATTCGCCTGGCTTCTAATCGGACAATTGTAAATTTCCTTATGCATCCTTTGTTGAGATATTGAGAGTCGTTAATAGCAACATCCCCCTCCTATGTGTTCTTGAACGAAAAACCGCTCACGAACACATTCACCACTACAATATAAAGCACCTTTAATATATTCCTGTAAACACTTCATATTTGAAACTCTGTCAGTTAACGTTAAGAAGTGAATTAGACGATCCTTTAGTAATAACAACAGGTTTGGCTGGTTTACATGTCATTTTCGACCCATTCATTGGGATGGCTAATAGAAAAAGTACTTTTGTTTGTCCTGATGTTGATTGCTATGTTGCTACTGTTAGACCAGAATAATTGGGTCATGGAATGGGCTTTTACAAGGATCGTTCGTCAATGTCGGCTCACGGTCTTGGCAATTGGTTCGCTAAGTTGTTTTGCTCTGCACTACACCTGGTTAAAAAATATATTGCTCCAGTTACAACGAATTTTGAGTCCTCTACAATACACGTTTGGGAATCTGGGAATAATTTTAAAGAAAGTATTTCACAAAATCTCAGGTCAAGCGCACGATCCCTCGGGAAGTGAATGAAATCACGACACGGCGGAAAAGGTTTAAGAAAGGCGATATTTACAAAACAAAGAGTCCCATTTCTCAGCCATCTCATCATTGAATCTGTTCAATGCAGAAAATGTTGAAGTGAGTGTAAAACATGGTTAATATGAACAATTCTATGCGCAACAACCACTCTCCGAAAACGTTCATTTTAAAATTTATTCCAGTGAAAACTATTTCATGGACTTGACTTGCACATTTATAGATTTGCATGCATTGTAATAAAATCTAAAAATGAAAAACCAAGGTCTGCCGACGGGCTATCCTATGAAAATTGTATACTACACAATTTGTTTAGACCAATAAGTGTCTACATAAATGGAACATTGTTGAGTACTAGCAACAATCCATCAAATTAGGCAAGTTACATACAATTCATGTTGATGAATCCAAAGTCCTCCACAGACACTGACACTACCCATATACTTAGAGAGGTGACAACTATCGATTTGTACTTGGTTAGAAAAATAAATCATGAAATATTTAACATACCTCAACGGATGCCTCCAAATGTTAAGATTGATATAAAGTTACAACTTGCCCCGTCCAGTTTATTTTGCGAAAGATACTTGCCTCTGCTCCTGATGCAACAGTCTTTCTTACTTCGACAATTTTTCATGTACGAAAACAATTGGTTATGAGTTCTGTTGCTTTGGTAATTGAAAAAATAAGAGATAGTGGAAATAATATCAAACTGCTCGTTCCACACACAATCACGAATCAACAACATATTGCTACTGATTCACGTACCTACACCAACTTTTCCCTTACCAATGATGAAATTTCTTCAAAACTTGCTTTTGACTTTTTGTAGTTTTTTAGTTTGACTTTTTGTAAGTGCTAGCGTAATTGGATCACGGGCAAATTCCCCGTACAAATTTGAAATGTTTGGACTTTCATCACTTGTATGTAAATTAAATGGAATTACACTCTATAATTTATCCTTTGATGAATTCTACAGGACCCAATATGAATTGACAATACAATCCCTAGATCGAGATTCACAACTGTTTGAAAATGGCATAACCGATACAATGTTTGCAAAAAATCAAGGTATCATTGTATTTGATTTGTATTGTAATGAAGATATGAGTATTGTCCGAACTGGCACTGTATGTTTACAGTGTGCCTTTGCCGAACCATTGAAGGAGAGTATAGTATTAATCTCGATAAATCAATTTGAAATCTTTTTGGAAATTACCCCGATGGTAATGTTCTATTAGACTTGGCACCATAAACACAAACGAAATAATCAATGTGTTAAATTTGGATCCATACATTCAAATGCAAAACTTATTGCGTACCCTCGGATATCCTCGAGCATATTCGTAACGCTAGCGATAGCATTGTCATTGTCATTGGGGCATTGGTTATGCATCTTTCAAACAGTGGCGAATATTGAATTTTTGATCTGCTTAGCCTGCCCTATGCATTTCGACACCCCACATCAAAACCTTTCTTGAGCGAAGTGGGAAACCTATAATTAAAAATCGGCTGCGAGTACAAGATTTATCGACCCAAGGCTGTGGTTTCCAAGCACTACTATATGCTATTTTTTGATGTTTTGGCTATACTTACATTGAATTTCTCAGTATTTATGTATACAATCCTCGATTGAATGACTTTATAGTGGAAAATACCCTTTCCTACCTGTATAATATTGATTTCAGTGCCCTAAGAATAAAGTGCTTTAAAAACTTTTGTGAATTTGTTTATTAATAAAACATATATATGTACAATACAAGTTATCATTCTTTAGATTTCCTCTTCCATGTATAGGTAACCACCAACAACGATAAATGACAGTAGATCAGGATTCAACTGGTTTTCAACGAGATTCAACAGGATTCAACATCAGGATTTAACTTGTACTCATCTTTGCATACAAAGTCAGGGTTACATGTTCTACAATACAATGTAACTTCACTTTTATTAAATCTCTTTGTAAAGTCAATAATACTATTCTGTTTCATATTATAAATTTCACGTGTTTCGATTTGTTTATTTGAAGCAAAGTCACACACGGTATTCTCACATAAAGAATCCCTGTTTGTAACAGCCAAATAAAAATCCGTAGTTTTATAATCATAGTAGCCACTGTCTTGACAGGGATGTTGTAAAATCCAGACTCTCTTATTAATCCTACCACTGAAGCACACAATAGACTCTTCCTCTTAAAAACAAAATGAAATCACATTTAGGCTTTTCCCCAATCTTACCAAGGCAAGTATTTACCCATTGATCACATTTATAATAGTGACAATTAGAACACAGAAAACCTCTAGTGCGAGAGTCCCAAACATCTTCAAGAGAGGAATTACAATCTTTAGTTTGCATTGCATATCCTCTATGCAATTTACATAGATTGCATAATCTGCACTTTTCGTCATAGTCATCTATAATAGTACAATTCTTACAGGATGACCAACTACCCAATGTATACAAACATATGTGACATGTGAAGAACATTTTACACTGTTGACTGTATCACTTCCGAAAAGAAACTGACTTGCGATCGATTAAATGAACATTCCTTTTACTTCTAGGAGGAGTAATCCAGTGACGTCACAAAACTTATTTGGTCAGGATTTTTTTTTCCTATTCGTTGGTTGGATAAGGCCTCAAAAGAATTTCTAGGTAGTGTTCAAAACCAAATCCACAATATCATTTTGTTTTATTTCAGTTGGTATGTCAATAGATTGAGTAAATGCATATGGCCCGCGACTTAAAAGTGTCATACAATAGTCCAAAGATGAAGAATCGTTTTTCATTATATTGTCAAGCATTCTTTGAGAGAATATTTCCCTGTGCACAAATAACTCTTGAAGATGATCATTTAGAATCAAATATTTTTCCAGAGTAACAAGATTTCACATGATTTTTTGTTCCTTTTGTCCAAGTATTTTTAATCTTGACACCCTCAATGCCGAATATAGACTAGCAAAGTGAAAAAATGAAGATTCTATCTACCTTCTCATTGCCAGTAATATATAAAAAAAGAAATTTTTTTTTTAAATGAAATAGTGACAAACTCTCTCCCTTTATATATATTGATTTAGATCGTTGTCTTCAATATATTTCACTAATGCATTTAATCTGTCTTGTAGTCTCAGTGTATGGATTATATTCACTTTTGCTTTAAAATATAACTGATCTTCCAACTTGAATTTGCCCAGTGATATTACCTATCTTGCAAACATATCTTCCCATTCAAGGATTATCTGACAATCTCTTGTAGTTTCGACTACAAGACACTTGTAGTTTGCCAACGATTCCTAGACACATTCAGCCGTCCCTAAACACGAAGACACAACACAAGCTTCCCTTTCCCTACAGATGGATCTTTTGAAAATTGAAAAGTGGTCTGATGCATGGATGATCAACTTCAATGCATCTAAAACAAAGGAGCTTCTATTTACCCGATCAAAGGTGCCACGTGAACACCCCAGTTTCATCTTCAAAAATGAAGCTATAAAGAGAGTCCACGAGCTTCGTCTACTGGGGATTCATTTCTCCACCGATCTCTCTTGGAACAACCACCTTAATCGGGTGAGAACCTCCTGCGCAAGAAAGCTGGGAGTTACACTTCGCTGCAAAAACTTTCTTCCATTAAGCTCGATCATCCCACTCTACAAGTCTTCCATCAGACCCATACAGAATATGGATGCCCGCTATATGCTGGTGCTCCGAAAACGCTGTTGGCACCACTTCAGAAGATCCAGAATAGGGCAAATAGAGCGGGCTGCGCCTCTAAACAAGAATCGCTCCAGCCTCTAAATGAAAGGTTTGATGTATCGTCGATGGTTGTTTTCTACAAGTACATGAATTCGCCTCCTTCAGAAGAGCTCTCTCGAATTGTGCCCCCCTTTGTACAGCCGACAAGGCAGACACGAAAGCACACAGCTCGGTCCAATTATCTAAAGGAGGATACGCCGAGAACCGAGTACTTGAGGAACAGCTTCATCCGGCGTTGCACTTCTATCTGGAACAATCTTCCTGGGGATATTATCCCTGCAAATCCCTCTGTTGAGACCTTCAAAAGAAGGTTCAATAGACATTTTAAAACCTCGAGGTCATTGAACGAGGTAAATGAATAGCGGCATATCAGATACTTTGAAGTACCTGGCGCCGTGAATATTGGAATAAAAAAACATTAGGTACTCTTGACTTCATTTCACTGTTGCTAGCAACTAACTTCAAATTCTGATAGAGTAAAAGCATCCATTACTAAAAAAATATACCAAGAATAAAAAATCAATATCCACAATGTTGACGCTCTGAACTCTTTTCCAATACTGAAGGAAGTGAACCGTAGACTTTATCGAAACAAGCCACTTGAAATTATATTATCCTAAATAAATTTACATAGGTAAACAATAACAGTCCCTATAGTTTTACGTAACAACCAGGTATACAAAATCAATAATAATAGCATCTTTAAGACAAATCAATAATATCTGCTGGTTGCTAGGGACCCAGAACTGGTTGCTACGGAGGGCGGAGGCTAAAAGCATTATTGCTACACTACTTCAGAGTTTAGCTCTTTTGGCTTTTGAACGAAGCAGAAGGGGCTATATGTATACTATTTATACTACTACTACGATTGCCGTAGCTAATGACGCTAAGGGTATATAGGTGAAACTTTTAAGGAGCGTTTAGGGGGAGATTCAAGTAAATGAACAAATCATATCCATAGGCTACAGGTTTTCAAAAGGGCATATAAGCAATATAATAGGCAGTGCAGCGAAATCATAGATAGCAATATCATAGAAACTTTTAAAGGAGCTCGTTTGATTAGAAATTTAAACTTCAACTATTGGAAGGCAATCAGTGTTTCTCCCAATTTCCTTGATTCTTCAAACGCATTCAATCCAATTTTTGAGACAGCAATTTTTTCAGCATTGTTGAACTGTCTGGTAACTAAGTCTCTAGGGATATTGGATAAGTCCACCACCCGTAATAATGTAATTTATCCCCTTTCTGCCTTAAAGCTTAATGTTGCTTTAAAACTAAATAAAAAACCACTGTGAGTATACTAGTTTCCAATAACCCATCTCAGCAATATGCCTATAACAACTGTGGGTATTGGGTTGAAACTTTCAGGGCTACCACTATTGCTAGTTCTACTTTTACAATTGAACTAAATCAAAGTTTTATTTTTCAGGTCGACATAAGGAGGTATGTAGGTAAATTAAATAATACTATATGTGGCCAGATTTTCAAAATGGCCTATTTTGTTAAAAGTTGTTGAAAAATTTTCTCCAACATGCAAATAGCAAGCCCAACTATAAATTCCTATAAAAAAAGGTTTAAAATGTTCTTTTCATTTTCCATGAAAAAGACTTTGTCAATAATAAACGAACAGAAATTAATTAAAAAAATTATCGCAAAATACGGTTTTAAAGAAAAGTAAAGCGCAACACTTAATCGAAAATAAGCGAAAATAAAGTCAAATAATTTTCCGACCGTAAAACTACCAAAAATCACCATCAATAAATAAATGAACCCCAAAACGAACGGAAATTACAATAAATAATCAAGCAAAACTCAAAACGAGTAGGAATTAAAATGAGTAGGGCTAACAACCCCCCCCCTTTTCTTCTGAAGATCAAAAAATAATTTGCACTTTACAAAAAAAAATTAATATATATATATATGTACATATATATATATATATATATATATATATATATATATATATATATATATATATATATATATATATATATATATAATATATATATATATATATATATATATATATATATATATATATATATATATATATATATATATATATATATATATTCTTCGAACTTTTAATATTTTTTGATTTATTAAAGTTAAAAAAGTCTTCACAAGGCATGGAGAGGCGTTAGCCCTACTCATGTTAATTTCTGCTTGTTTTGAGTTTGACCCGGTTTTTTATAGCAAACTTTTGTTCGTTTTGGGTTTCATTTATTTATTCACTTGACTTGAGAATAACTGACTTTATTGACTTGAGAAGTGTCTGGTGATTTCAGGTTGGTTGCAGGTACCCAGGTGGCAGGCTGGCTGCGGGTACCCGGGTACCTGCAACCAACCTAAAATCACCAGACATGTCTCAAGTGTTGCCATCTTTTCAGCTCTAAGTATAGATGGCAGCGAACTTTTTTACGTCTACTTATATATGGCAGCACACCCGCTTGGAAACACAGACATAGTGAGAGAGACAAGCAAAAAGTTAGGTTCATTTAAGTTCACTTAACATGGCGCGCCATGCTAATGTGCAGCCATCTATACGAAGAGCTGAAAAGAAGACAACACTTAAGACGTATCTGGTGATTTGAGGTTAGTTGCAGGTACCCGGACGGCAGGTTGGCTACGGGTACCCGGGGTGTGGTAAGCTGGGAGCACTTGGGTGTCATTTTTTCGCGTATCATTTATTTTCAAATGACTCTAACACTGCTGATTACAAACGAACTGTGTATCTGAGTTTGTTCTATGCAATAGATTTTTTGAGTTAAACTTCATTAGTTTTTCATAATATTTGACGAGAAGTGAAAATACAGTGCAATATTTTATTAATAAATTCTGTGATTTTGATAATACCATGCATGATTTTGATAGCACCTCAGAGGATTCGCATTATATCATTCGATACATTGATAATATATTGCATGATGTATCATAATATCAAACATGATTTTTAGATATTGACCGGATTCTCTTTTGAGTTAGAAGCAAATTTGATCATTCATGAAACTTGAGTTTTATTTCTGATTAATAAGAATATGTACGTTTAAGATACATCTAATTTATTAAAAAATATTTGATCATTTAAGAAACTTGGGTTTAATTTTTGATTAATAAGAATATGTACGTTTAAGATACATCTAATTTATTAAAAAATATTTGATCATTTAAGAAACTTCGGTTTATTTTTTTACTAATAAGAATACACTCGGTTGAGATACATGTGATCAATTAAAAAAAATTTCATCGTTTAAGAAACTTGGGTTTTAATTTTGATAAATAAGAATACCCTCGGTTAAGATATATCTGATTTATTAAAAGTATTGGATCATTTAAGAAACTTGAGTTTTATTTTTGACTAATAAGAATATACTTGGTTAAGATACATCTGATCTATGAAAAATATTTGATCATTTAAGAAACTTGCAGTTTATTTTTGCTTAACAAGAATATACACGTTTAAGATACATCTGATTTATTAGTAAATATTTGATAATTTAAGAAATTTGAGTTTTATTTTTGATTAATAAAAGTACATCCGGTTAAGATACATCTACTACTACTACTACTACTACTATTAACAACTCACTGGAGATCCAAGCCACCTGAGATGAACACAGCTACGCACGCTCCTCCTCCATCCCAATCCATTCAAAACTTCCCTTTTTACACCCTCCCAAGAAGTTCTTATTTCCCTTAAATCTTTTTTTATGACGTCCTCCCACCCCAAACGAGGACGACCTGCTTTCCGTTTAGCCTAAAACAATTGGCCGAAAAGAAAAATCTTAGGCAACCTGTCATCCTTCATCCACAAAATATTCCCTAGCCATCTCAACCTTTCTTTCATTATAGCCCTAGAGAGCGGCATTGAACCAAACTTTTCGTAGAGCCTATTATTTGAAATATGGTCTGTCAGCCGGGTACCCAGAACTATCCTTAAGCAATTTCTCTGGAAAACATCTAGCAAATATTCATCCGCTTTTCGGAGCCATCATGCTTCAGAGCCATTGACCCATGTCATCATTGTAGCTTCTAATATTCTAATCTTGGTTTGCAGACTTATCTTCCTATTCTTCCAAACTTTTTTAATTGTGAAAAAAACACCCTAAGTCTTGGCTATTTTACTTTTAAAATTTTCACTGCCCCCACCATCTTTACTAATAATTAATTAAAATAAAACTTTTTCCACAAAATAACTCCACTAAACAAAAATGAGCAAATATAAAATCAAATAATCTACCAAGCGTGAAACTACCACAAATCAGCATCGATAAACAAATGAAAAAAAACGAACAAAAATTACAAAAATGAACCGGGTCAAACTCAAAACGAGCAAAATTAACCTAAGTTTGGCTCAAAATCCCTATGCCTTCCCAAGGCCAGAACATAATTCGCACTTTACTGAAAAAATATAAATGTTTTTACTTTTATAACATTAACAAATCAAATAATATCAACAGTTTGATTACTAAATATCAGTATACGTATATTAAACTGACAATGCACATTCATATGTTTTTTTTCCGTAAAGTGAGTAATGTGCTATCAATTAGTCCAGAACTAGATGATATAAAGTGACCAATCCCTCTATATTAAGGACCTATAAAGTGAGAATACACGTTATATTTGGAACTACATATTCAGGGGCGAGATTGTGTAAAGCAAGCAGACTCGTTACTGAGGCAATACCTATTTTCTGGGCCAATCATAGATGTAAAAGGAAACCTACAAGCCTGAGGCATGGATATGTGTCCAGTTTCACCGGTACATGGCTTACCATGGGCAGGTATCTATATATTTCACGACTACAAGCCTTGTCAGACATGTTTTTCTAGGTTCAATAGCCAAACTAAAATTCCTCATATTACGTATTCAAAGGTATAATACACTTTTCTGTAAAAAATACTGATTTCAGTCGTAGGGTAAGATAACCATGTTTTTTCATATAAATAATGTTTTTACTAAAGATACAGCCAAGCCTAGCATGTTTCTGTGTCAAAAATGTCAGACACTAATCACCTCTAGCCTGAAGGTACCTTGCATCTTGTCCAGAATTGATAGCATATGGTGTTAGATATCAAGAAATTGTACCATTTGCGTAAAAATAACTCTATTTCAACACCTATTTTCTGGACCATGGCCTTTAGTCAAGACTGGTTTGCTTAGGAATGCGTCGCTGGTAATTAAAGAATGGGATGCTACACTCAGAATTGTTTTAAGTTGAAAGTTAAAACATTTGCGTAAACTAACTCAATTTCAGAAAAAAGGTATAGCACTTGCATAACTAACTCAATTCGCGAAAAAAGGTATAACATTTGCGAACTGGACTGTATGAAGGTGGTAAAAAAGGGCTAAACTGCATACCAGTTAAGGTGAGCCAGAAGGGGTTGCTAATTCAGAATGACATCGTTGGCATCAATCTACGGAAACGATTAACGATGACAAGATGACCTTGTTACTTGACCTAGCTTAACTTCTCGGATGTCTTCTGTATAATACACAAGTACCGTTTGAACAGTGTTATCAATATAAAATATGCTCTAACATTATAGTATACTAAAAAGTTGATACTAACAGAGATGTATATGTCAAGAAAAGAATTTTAATAATTAAATTCAGAACAATCCATAGAAATCCTTGCAAATCAAGTAGTGAGACGATTATGAGTATGAACCATCAAGGATCGTAGACACCAATGACCCTAACCCCCAGACCTCAACAACCAAAGTTCCCCTATCCCCAACCTCCTAGGGGCCCCCTCCCCCAACTTTTTGGGGCCCCTTCCCCCATTCTTTTACTTTTTTTGTTTTTTATTTTTTATTCAGTTTTTTTATTATTTTTTTAACATGCTATTTCTTTCAACTATTTTTACATGGCTTAGAGTGACATAAAACATACTTAAAAATATAAGAACCCCATTCAATATTTTCAAAACTCAAAATGAGAATGGTATAGATATGTTAGTCATGACTTTTACTATTAGAAAAATAATGTTTGTAGTAGCACTTTTTTGGACTTCGAAATTATTCAATTTTTTTTATGTAGCTTAAAATGACATCAAATATGCTTAAGGCTCTACCAATCGTATCCTATGCTTGCTCATAGATACTACGCGGATTTCCCACTGGTTCGCTATGGCAGGTTAACGAAACTACCTTGTTTATTGCATGTATTAAATCAGTATTTCTTATGCAGCGGAAGGATAAACATATAATTCATATCTTTAAAAAAGTGAAGATGAAGCATTTTAAGATAGTGTGTTCACATGATAGTGTTATTGTAGCATTGAATGCTGACAAGGAGAAGTATTTTAACTATGAAACAAGTACAAGATGTAGCACTATCGGAAACGTATGCGTGCGTTGTCATGACAGTAAGGAATAAAATTTCTTTGGAGTACCAAAAAAATTCAACTCTTATGAAGGTCGATATGCGAGATTGATATCTCCGGAGATGATTGCACTCAAAGAGAAGGCCAACATAAAAATAATAGTTGATGAAGATGGGTATCTTCTTGCTAGTGCTTGTGGTAACATGTTACCCAGTGTTAAACCCTATCGTCAGCTTTCGGGTATTAGCGTTCAAATGAAAGCAAAGAGGAAAAGAAAGGCCTACTCTTCTACTAATATCATAAACCTTATATTGTCTACTTGCCGAAACTGTTACCTGTGTAAAAATAATGTTGTAATAGAAAGTGAAATTGCCGGAAAAATGAAAAGGGCATGGGTGGAAAACATCACTAAGGAAAATAAAGATAAATCGATGAAAAACAAAGCACAAGTGAACATTATTACTAAATCAACATTCTCTATCAACATCTATTGTCAGATACACGGGATAACATTGCCAAAACCTAAGTATCAGAGTGAATAAATTTTTCTATCAGCATCTTTATCGGATACAACGGATAAAATTTAGAAAATCTAAGCATCAGAATAAATAAATTCTTTATCAATATCATTTGAAAGATACGTTTGATAGTGTCAAAGTGAATAGATTCTTTATCATTGTGTTTTGTCATATATGATTGATAAAATTGGAAAAATCTAAGCATCAGAGTGAATAAATTCTTTATCAATGTCTTTTGACAGAAACGTTTGATAACACTGAGCAAATCTAAGTATCATAGTGAGTAAATTCTATATCAACTCCTTTTGTCGGATACGTCAGATAATATTCACAAAATCTAAGTATCAGAGTGAATAAATTCTTTATCAACATTCTTTATCAGATATGGTTGATAAAATTGAGAAAGTCTAAGCATCAGATTGAATAAATTCCTTATCAATATCTTTTTGACAGATACATTTGATAAAACTGACAAAATTTAAGTATCAAATTGAACAAATTCTTTATTAACATTCTTTATCAATGTCATTTGTCAGATACGTCGGATAACAATGACAAAATCTATGAATTAGAATGAATAAATTCTTTATCATCATCCGTTGTTGGATATGGCATTATGAAAAAATTGTAAGTAACAAACTCCTTCTTGAATTCGCCTCTTGGATGCACAATACGAAAATTTCATTCAAGAAATTATGAAAAAATTGTAAGTAAGTAACAAACTCTTTCTTGAATTCGCCTCTTGGATACACAAAACAGAAATTACATTCAAGAAATTAAGAAAACATTGTAAGTAAGTAACAAACTCCTTCTTGAATCCACCTCTTGGATGCACATTACAGAAATTTCATTCAAGAAATTATGAAAAAATTGTAAGTAAGTAACAAAACTCTTTCTTGAATTCACCTCTTGGATACACAATACAGACATCTCATTCAAGAAATTATGAAAAATTGTAAGAAGGTAACAAACTTTTTCTTGAATTCACCTCTTGGATACACAATACAGAAATTTCATTCATGAAATTATGAAAAAATTGTGAGTAAGTAACAAACTCTTTCTTGAATTCACCTCTTGAATTCATAATACAGAAATTTCATTCATGAAATTATGAAAAATATTGTAAGTAAGTAACAAACTCTTTTAGAATTCACCTCTTGAAAACACAATACAGGAATTTCATTCAAGAAACTATGAAAACAAATGTAAGTAAGTAAGTAACAAAATCTTTATTGAATTCGGCTCTTGGATACACAATACGGAAATTTCATTCAAGAAATTATGAAAAATTGTAAGTAAGTAACAAACTCTTTCTTGAATTCGCCTCTTCGATACATAATACAGAAATTACATTTAAGAAATTATTAAAACATTGTAAGTAAGTAACAAACTCCTTCTTGAATTCACCTCTTGGATGCACATTACAGAAATTTAATTCAAGAAATTATGTAAAAATTTTAAGTAAGTGACAAACTCATTCTTTAATTCACCTCTTGGATACACAATACAGACATCTCATTCAATAAATTATGAAAAAATTGTAAGTAGGTAACAAACTCTTCCTTGAATTCATCTCTTGGATACACAATACAGGAATTTCAATTATGAAATTATGAAAAAATTGTAAGTAAGTAACACACTCTTTTTGAATTCACCTCTTAGATACACAATACGGAAATTTCATTTAAGAAATCATGAAAAAATTGTAAGTAAGTAACAAACTCTTTCTTGAATTCGCCTCATGGATACACAATACAAAATTTCATTCACGAAATTATGAAGAAATTGTAAGTAAGTAACAAACTCTTTCCTGAATTCACCTCTTGGATACAAAATACAAAATTTCATTCAAGAAATTATGAAAAAATTGTAAGTAAGTAACAAACTGCTTCTTGAATTCGCCTCTTGGATACACATTATAGACATTTCATTCAAGAAATTATGAAAAAATTGTAAGTAAGTAACAAAATACTTCTTGAATTCACCTCTTGGATACACATTATAAACATTTCATTCAAGAAATTATGAAAAAATTTTAAGCAGGTAACAGACTCTTTCTTGAATTCACCTCTTGGATACACATTATAGACATTTCATTCAAGAAGTTATGAAAAAAATGTAACCAAGTAAAAAACTATTTCTTGAATTCACCTCTTGGATACACAATATAGAAATTTCATTCATGAAACTATAAAAAAATTGTAAGTAAGTAAAATACTCTTTTTGAACTCACCTCTTGAATACACAATACAGAAATTACATTCAAGAAACTATGAAAAAAATTGTATGTAAGTAAGTAACAAACTCTTTCTTGAATTCACCTCTTGGATACACAATACTGAAATTTCATGCAAGAAATTATGAAAAAATTGTGAGAAAGTAACAAATTCTTTCTTGAATTCGCCTCATGGATACACAATACAGAAATTTCATTCAATAAATTATGAAAAAAATTGTACGTAAGTAACAAACTTTTAGAATTCACCTCTTGAATACACAATACAGAAATTTCATTCAAGAAACTATGAAAAAAAATGTAAGTAAGTAAGTAACAAAATCTTTATTGAATTCGGCTCTTGGATACACAATACGGAAATTTCATTCAAGAAATTATGAAAAATTGTAAGTAAGCAACAAACGCTTTCTTGAATTCGCCTCTTCGATACATAATACAGAAATTACATTTAAGAAATTATTAAAACATTGTAAGTAAGTAACAAACTCCTTCTTGAATTCACCTCTTGGATACGCATTACAGAAATTTAATTCAAGAAATTATGTAAAAATTGTAAGTAAGTAACAAACTCATTCTTTAATTCACCTCTTGGATACACAATACAGACATCTCATTCAAGAAATTATGAAAAAATTGTAAGTAGGTAACAAACTCTTCCTTGAATTCACCTCTTGGATACACAATACAGAAATTTCAATTATGAAATCATGAAAAAATTGTAAGTAAGTAACAAACTCTTTTTGAATTCACCTATTAGATACACAATACGGAAATTTCATTCAAGAAATCATGAAAAAATAGTAAGTAAGTAGCAAACTCTTTCTTGAAATCGCCTCATGGATACACAATACAGAAATTTCACTCATGAAATTATGAAAAAATTGTAAGTAAGTAACAAACTCTTTTTGAATTCACCTCTTGAATACACAATACAGAAATTACATTCAAGAAACTATGAAAAAAAATGTAAGTAAGTAAGTAACACACTCTTTATTGAATTCGGCTCTTGGATACACAATACGGAAATTTCATTCAACAAACTATGAAAAATTGTAAGTAAGCAACAAACTCTTTCTTGAATTCGCCTCATGAATACTCAATACATAAATTTCATTCAAGAAATTGTGAAAAAATTGTAAGTAAGTAACAAACTCTTTCTTGAATTCACCTCTTCGATACATAATAAAGAAATTACATTTAAGAAATTATGAAAAAATTGTAAGTAAGTAACAAACTCCTTCTTGAATTCACCTCTTGGATACGCATTACAGAAATTTAATTCAAGAAATTATGTAAAAATTGTAAGTAAGTAACAAACTCATTCTTTAATTCACCTCTTGGATACACAATACAGACATCTCATTCAATAAATTATGAAAAAATTGTAAGTAGGTAACAAACTCTTCCTTGAATTCACCTCTTGGATACACAATAAAGAAATTTCAATTATGAAATCATGAAAAAATTGTAAGTAAGTAACAAACTCTTTTTGAATTCACCTATTAGATACACAATACGGAAATTTCATTCAAGAAATCATGAAAAAATTGTAAGTAAGTAACAAACTCTTTCTTGAATTCGCCTCATGGATACACAATACAGAAATTTCATTCAAGAAATTATGAAAAAAATTGTAAGTAAGTAACAAACTCTTTTTGAATTCACCTCTTGAATACACAATACATATATTTCATTCAAGAAACTATGAAAAAAAATGTAAGTAAGTAATTAACACACTCTTTATTGAATTCGGCTCTTGGATACACAATACGGAAATTTCATTCAAGAAATTATGAGAAATTGTAAGTAAGCAACAAACTCTTTCTTGAATTCGCCTCATGAATACTCAATACATAAGTTTCATTCAAGAAATTGTGAAAAATTGTAAGTAAGTAAAAAACTCTTTTTGAACTCACCTCTTGAATACACCATACAGAAATTTCATTCAAGAAACTATGAAAAAAATTGTAAGTAAGTAAGTAACAAATTCTTTCTTGAATTCACCTCTTGGATACACAATACTGAAATTTCATGCAAGAAATCATGAAAAAATTGTAAGTAAGTAACAAACTCTTTCTTGAATTCGCCTCATGGATACACAATACAGAAATTTCATTCAATAAATTATGAAAAAATTGTAAGTAAGTAACAAACTCTTTTTTGAATTCGCCTCTTGGATACACAATACAGAAATTTCATTCAAGAAATTATGAAAACATTGTAAGTAAGTAACAAACTCATTCTTGAATTTGCCTTTTGGATACACAATACAGACATCTCATTCAAGAAACTATGAAAAAATTGTAAGTAGGTTACAAACTCTTTCTTGAATTCACCTTTTGGATATATAATACAGAACTTTCAATCATAAAATCATGAAAAAATTGTAAGTAACAAACTCTTTCTTGAATTCACCTCTTGGCTACAAATACAGAAATTTCATTCATGAAATTATGAAAAAATTGTAAGTAAGTAAAAAACTATTTTTGAATTCACCCCTTGAATACACAATACAGAAATTTCATTCAAGAAACTATGAAAAAAAATTGTAAGTAAGTAAGTAACAAATTCTTTCTTGAATTCGCATCTTGGATACAAAATGCAGAAATTTCATTCAAGGTATTATGAAAAAATTGTCTGTTGAATTTAGTTTAGAGTGGTTATAGAGGGCAGCACACTGGCTAAGACACACAGTCATGGTGAGAGAGACATGCAAAAAGTTAGGTTAATTTCGGTTTACTTAGAGCGGCCCATTACTTTAAGTGAAACTAAATTAACCTTACTTTTTGCATGCCTCTCTCACTATGACTATGTGTCTTAGCGGATTTGCTGTAATCTATAACCACTCTAAACTAAATTCAAAGAGTTTGTTACTTACTTACAATTTTTTCATAATTTCTTGAATGAAATTTTCGTATTGTGCATCCAAGAGGCGAATTCAAAAAGGAGTTTGTTACTTACAATTTTTTCACAATGAAATATTCGACAACGAATGATGATAAAGAATTCATTAATTCTAATACATAGATTTTGTCAATGTTATCAGACGTATCTGAAAAATGACATCGATAAAGAATGTTAATAAAGGATCTGTTCAATTTGATACTTAAATTTTGTTAGTATTATCAAACGTATCTGTCAAAAACATATTGATAAGGAATTTATTCACTCTGATACTTAGATTTTCTCAATTTTATCAAGCATATCTGACAAAGGATGTTGATAAAGAATTTATTCACTCTGATACTTAGATTTTGTGAATGTTATCTGATGTATCCGACAAAAGAAGTTGATATAGAATTTATTCACTATGATACTTAGATTTGCTCAGTGTTATCAAACGTATCTGTCAAAAGACATTGATAAAGAATTTATTCACTCTGATGCTTAGATTTTCTCAATTTTATCAATCATATCTGGCAAAAGACAATGATAAAGAATTTATTCACTCTGACACTATCAAACATATCTGTCAAATGATATTGATAAAAAAATTATTTATTCTGATGCTTAGATTTTCTCAATTTTATCCGTTGTATCCAATAAAGATGCTGATAGAATAAATTCATTCACTCTGATACTTAGATTTTGGCAATGTTATCCCATGTATCTGACAATAGATGTTGATAGAGAATTTAATCACTCTGACACTTAGGTTCTGATAATGTCGACTGACATTTCCAGCAATGGATGTTAATAATGAATCTATTCGCTCTGATACTTAGATTTTTATCAATTTTATCCTGACCTAACCGACAAAAGGTGTTGATAATGAATTTATTCATTCTGATACTTAGATTTTCTCCATGTTAACCTATCTATCTGACATATGATGTATGCAAATTCCTTTTCTTACATCTCCAATGTTTTAATAGACATTCTAAACGTTTTATATGCTATCATATTCTAAAGATAATGAACACAAAACAATGTAATGCATAATTTATTTTTTAATGAAATAATGTCATGTAAAGTATCAATACAAAACATATATTATTATACATTATTAATATCATTGAACAACTTTAGACGTTTTGAATCTGTTCCATAAAATAGTTCACTATGTTCTCTCTTGATATTGTACCTATTGTCTTCTCTTAGTTCGTAATCAGTAGAATAATCATTATTCCATTTTGAGTCATACGTAATTTTTACGGGTGTGTCACCGACAGTTTCAATATGCGTTTCGTCTTTGGTATTATCTTTTTCATTTAGTGTTTGATCAATGCTAGTAATAATGTTCACTTGTGCTTTGTTTTTCATCGATTTATCTTTATTTTCCTTAGTGATGTTTTCCACCCATGCCCTTTTCATTTTTCCGGCAATTTCACTGTCTATTACAACATTATTTTTACACAGGTAACAGTTTTGGCACGTAGACAATATAAGGTCTATGATATTAGTAGAAGAGTAGGCCTTTCTTTTCCTCTTTGCTTTCATTTGAATGCTAATACCCGAAAGCTGATGATAGAGTTTAACACTGGGTAACATGTTACCACAAGCACTAGCAATAAGATACCCCTCTTCATCAAGTATTATTTTTATGTTGGCCTTTTCTTTGAGTGCAATCATCTCCGGAGATCTCAATATCGCATATTCAACTTCATAAGAGTTGAATTTTTTTGGTACTCCAAAGAAATTTAATTTCTTACTGTCATGACAACGCACACATACGTTTCCGATAGTGCTATCACTTGTACTTGTTTTATAGTTCAAATACTTCTCCTTGTCAACATTAAATGCTAAAATAACACTATCATGTCAACACACTTTCTTAAAATGCTTTATCTTCACTTTTTAAAGATATGAATTATATGTTTATCCTACCACTGCATAAAAAATACTGAATTAATACATGCAATAAACTAGGTAGTGTCATTAACCTGCCATAGCGCACAAGTGGGAAAGCCGCGTCATGTCTATGAGCAAGCATTGAGTGCGATTGGTAGAACCGTAAGCATATTTCATGTCATTTTAAGATACGTTAAAAAAAAGTTGAATAATTTCGAAGTCACAAAAAAATCAATCCAAAAAAAGTGCTACTACAAATATTATTTTTCAAACAGTAAAAGTCATGACTAACATATCTATACCATTTTCATTTTGATTTTCGAAAATATTAAATGTGGTTTTTATATGTTTTAAGTATGTCTTATGTCACTCTAAGACATGTAAAAAAAGTTGAAAAAATAGCATGTTAAAAAATAATTATAAAAAAACTTCAAAAAAAACCTCAGAAACCTTTTTTTCGCAAATTGAGTTAGTTATGCTATTGCTATACCTTTTTTCGCAAATTGAGTTAGTTCATGCAATTTTTTTAACTTTCAACTTAAAACAATTCTGAGTGTAGCATCCCATTCTTTAATTACCAGCGACGAATTCCTAAGCAAACCAGTCTTGACTAAAGTTAATGGTACAGAAAATATGTGTTGAAATAGAGTTATTTTTACGCAAATGGTACAATTTTTTTTATATCTAACACCATATGCTATCAATTCTAGACAAGATGCGAGGTACCATCAGGCTAGAGGTTATTAGTGTCTGACAGTTTTTGACTCAGAAACATGCTCGGCTTGGCTGTATCTTTAGTAAAAACATTATTTATATGAAAAAAATGATTATCTTACCCTACGACTAAAACCAGTATTTTTTACAGAAAACCGTATTAAACCTTTGAATACGTAATATGACGAACTTTAGTTTGGCTATTGAACCTAGAAAAACATGTCTGACAAGGCTTGTAGTCATAAAATATACAGATACCTGCCCATGGTAAGCCATGTACCGGTGAAACTGGACACATATCCATGCCTCAGGCTTGTAGGTTTCCTTGTACATCTCTGCTTGGCCCAAAAAAATAGGTGTTGCCTCAGAAACCAGTCTGCTTGCATTACACAATCTCGTCCCTGAATATCTAGTTCCAAATATAACGTGTTTGCTCACTTTATAGGTCCATAATATAGAGGGATTGGTCACTTTATACCATCAAGTTCTGGACTAATTGATAGCACACTACTAAAGTGCAAATTATGTTCTGGCCTTTGGGAAGGCATAAGGGTTTTGAGCCCAACTTAGGTTAATTTCTGCTCGTTTTGAGTTTGACTCGGTTATTTATTGTAATTTCTGTTCGTTTTGTGTTTCATTTATTTATCGATGCTGATTTGTGGTAGTTTCACGCTTGGTAGATTATTTGATTTTATTTTTGCTCTTTTTTTGTTTAATGGATTTCTTTACTTTTCTTTGGAAAATTTATTTTGTGGAAAAAGTTTTTTTTAATTAATTTCTGTTCATTTTATATTGACATAGTCTTTTCAGAGAAAAAGAAAATAATACTTTAAATCTTTTCGTTTTCTTAAGAATTTATAGTTTGGCCTGCTATTTGTATGCTGGAGAAAAAAGTTCAGCAATTTTTAACAACAGGGTTTTAAAAATCTGGACACAAATAGTAGTGTTTAATTTAGTTTCATACCTCCTCTAGTTGACCTGAAATGGAAAAATTGATACCATTCGCAAAAAAAAATCTGTTTACTTTCCTTGATAGCTTAGATACACTTACACTATTTTGATTTGGTTAAATTTTAAGAGCAGAAGCAGCCCCAAAAGTTTGAATATAATACCCTCAGTCGTTCTTGGGATACTGCTGAGATGCCTTATTGGGAATTATTATTAACACAGTGTATTTTGGTTTAATCTTATGACAACATTTAGTTTTTAAACATAAAGTCAAATGGGAGGGTGGGCGTGGGATTAGATTCCCACCAATCACTTTCGACTATTAAAAAGGGCATCAGCCCTTTCTATTTTCAATCGAATGAGCCCTGATCGAAGTTCCTACGACAACTCCTTCGATACAAAGTGCCCTGGTCTAAACAACAACAACAACAAAAAAATAATACATATACCCACATCGACCTTTACTATAATTAATTAAAAAACTTTTTCCGCAAAATAAGTTTCTCAAAGAAAGTAAAGAACTCCATTAAACAAAAAATAAGCAAAAATAAAATCAAATAATCTACCAAGCGTGAAACTACCACAGATCAGCATCGATAAATAAATCAAACACAAAAGAAACAGAAATTACAATAAATAACCGAGTCAAACTCAAAACGAGCAGAAATTAACATAAGTTGGGCTCAAAACCCCTGTGCCTTCCCAAGACAAGAACATAATTTGTACTTTACTGAAAAAAATACTGAAATATAATTTCAAATCGAATGAGTCCTTTTTCAAGTTTTTACGACAAAGATTTCAATAAAAACTTATATGCCCCTAGGGCATAACTTATAGCCCTTGAACTGAAGACTGTGGCGGGAGTGTCCTGATCAAAGGTATAATTTCCTGAACTTTAACTGCGTGGAACATAATGGCTATCTCAAAATTTTGGTTGGATGTGTTTGGGGAAATGGTGGGCGTGGAAGGGGTGTTAGTTACCTTCCAACTACTTTCGACTATTAAAAAGGGCACTAGCCTTTTTAATTTCTAATCGAATGAGCCCTTTTTGAAGTTTCTACGACAGCGTGTTCTAAAAACTTTATATATCCCCAGGGCATAACTTACAACCCTTGTCCTGAGGGCTGTGAGGGGGATGTCATCCTCAAACACGTAATTTACAGAACTTAAAACTACCTTGAATAATGTGGCTATCTCATAATTTTGATTGGATGTGTTTGGGGAAAAGGTAGGCGTGAGAGGGGGGTTAGTTGCCCTCCAATCACTTTCGACTATGAAAAAGGGCACTAGCCCTTTGAATTTCCAATTGAATGAGCCTTTTTTGAAGTTTCTATGACAACGCCTTCTATTAAAACCTTATATGCCCCCAGGGCATAAGTTGAAACACTTCCCCCAAGGGTTGTGGAGGAGTGTCCTCCTCAAATACATATTTTCTATCTGGAAATCCACTACGCTGAATGCTGAATAAAATGGCTATCTCAAAATTTTGATTGGATGTGTTTGGGCGTGTGATAGGCGTGGGGGGGGGGGGGGGCTAGTTGCCCTCTAATCACTTTCGACTATTAAAAAGGGCACTAGCTCTTTGAATTTCCAATCGAATGAGTCTTTTTTGAAGTTTCTACGACAACGCCTTCTATAAAAACGTTATATGCCCCCAGGGCATAACTTAAAACCCTTGCCCCGAGGGTAGTAAGGGAGTGTCCTCCTCAGAAACATATTTCCTATCTGGAAATCAACTCACTGAAAAAAATGACTATCTCAAAATTTTGATTGGATGTGTTTGGGGGAATGATGGACGTGGGGGGACTAGTTGCCCTCCAATCACTTTCGACTATTAAAAAGGGCACTAGCCCTTTGAACTTCCAATCGAATGAGCCTTTTTTGAAGTTTCTACGACAACGCCTTCTATAAAAACCGTATATACCCCCAGGACGTAACTTGCAACCCTTGCCCTGAAGGCTGTGGGGGAGCGTCCTCATCAAAAACATAATTTTTATCTGGTAATCAACTACGCTGAACAAAATGGCTTTCTAAAAATTTTGATTGGATGTGTTTCGGGAATTGGTGGGCGTGAAGGGGTGTTAGTTGCCTTCCAATCACTTTCGAATATTGAAAAGGGCACAAGGAACTCCAATTTCTAATTGAATGAGCCGTTTTCGAAGTTTTTATGACAACTTTTTCTATATGAAGTGCCATGATCTAAACGAAACAAATAATAAATGATACACTGTGCAAACATCGTTCTTACAGGCCCTCGGGGCACAACTTAAAACCCTCTCCCCGAGGGTTTGTGGGGGAGTGTCCTCCTCAAAAACATATTTTCTATCTGGAAATCAACTACGCTGAACTAAATGGCTATCTCAAAATTTTGATTGGATTTTTTGGGGGGAATGATGGGAGTGGGGAGGGCTAGTTCACATCCAATCACTTTCGACTATTAAAAAAAGGGCGCTAGCCCTTTAAATTTTCAATTGAATGAGCCGGTTTTGAAGTTTCTACGACAACGCCTTCTATAAAAACCTTATATGCCCCAAGGGCATAACTTACAACCCTTGCCCCGAGGGTTGTGCGGGAGTGTCCTCCTAAAAACGATATTTTCTCTCTGGAAATCAACTACGCTGAACAAAATGGCTATCTCAAAATTTTGATTCGATGTGTTTATGGGCATAATAGGCGTGGGGGGAGGGAGTGTTAGCTGTCTTACAATCACTTTCGACTATAAAAATGGCACAAGCCACTCTAATTTTCAATTGAAAGAGCCGTTTTCGAAGTTTCTACGACAACTTCTTCGATACGAAGTGCCCTGCTCTAAAGGAAAAATTAGTAAATGATACATTGTGCCAACATCGTTCACATATACCATCAGGGCATAACTGAAAACCCTTGCCCCGAGGGTTGTGGGGGAGTGTCATCCTCAAAAAAATATTTTCTATCTGGAAATCAACTACGCTGACCAACATGGTTATCTCAAAATTTTGATTGGATGCGTTTGGGGGAATGATGGGCGTGGGGGAGGGGGGCTTCTAAAATTCGACAATTAAAAAGGG
Organism: Artemia sinica; assembly: GCA_027921565.1. Taxonomy (NCBI): domain Eukaryota; kingdom Metazoa; phylum Arthropoda; class Branchiopoda; order Anostraca; family Artemiidae; genus Artemia; species Artemia sinica. Next base: position 55,743,277 of record CM051262.1, read on the forward strand.
CACTAGCCACTCCAATTTACAATCGAATGAGCCCTTTTCGAACTTTCTACGACAACTCCTTCGATACGAAGTGCCCGGGTATTGAGGAAAAAAAATTAAATAAATATATATATATAAATAACACATTGTGCTCACATCGTTTTTTACTTAGGCAGCGCTATCGCGCTACCTATGATACTACCTAGGTAAGCGAAACTGCCCACCTGATCAATCTTTTCATTACCCAACTTCACCTTTTCATCTTCACTTATTCCTAGCCTTAGTGACTTACTCTTCTTAACATTAATTTTCAAACCTATTCCAGCACCCTTAACTCGCAAAACCTCCAAAAGTTCATTCATTTTGCTCACACTTTCATCTACGATGCTTAAATCATCAGCATAATCTAAGTCCATGATTCTTTTTCCTCAATTTGATTCCGTGGTCTCCCATTGCTTTTCCTGTGCTCCTTAAGACAAAGTCCATCAAAATAACCCGTATAAAGGGGGATAGAACACAATCCTGCTTAACTCCTGATTTAATACAAAACCAGCTGCTAACTTCATTTTCTACATTAACCGCAGCAGTGTTGTCCCGTACATAGCACTAATCACTTTAATGTATTTTTATGGTATACCATACAAGGATAAACCCTTTACTAATGCTCTTCTATCAACAGAATCCAACGCTTGCTCATAATCTATAAAACTGAGGACCAAAGGTGTTTGAAAACTCAGGCACTTCTCAATTATTAACCTAAGAGTGAAAATTTGGTCGACACATCCTCTACTTTTTCTAAAACCGCATTGTTATTCTCTTAAAACTTTGTCTACTGCATCTCTCAGTCTTGAAAGCATCATATTACTAAGTAGTTTACTACCTACAGAGACCAGACTAGTGCCTCGATAATTAACACACTCACTTTTATCACCTTTCTTATAAATTGGCTTAATTAAGGTTTTCCTAAAATCGTTAGGTACTTCCCCTTTTTCAAAAATCCTATTTATAATCTTCAGTAAGTTATTTCTAACCTCAGAGCCACCATATTTAAGAAACTCATTCACCACCCTATCAGCACCTGGAGCCTTATTATTTATTAATCCTTTTAGTACTGTCGCTGATGCTTCCTCAAAAAACAAATCTTCCTTCACATCCAAGGTATCACAAACTTTTTCATTTTCCTCTATATCTTTTCCTGCTACCCTATCTCGGTTCGGCAAATTCTCAAAATGTTCTGCCCATCTCTCTTTAATTCTTTCCTTATCACTAATTGTAGCCCCATTCCTATCTTTAACTGGACAAAGTCCAGATTTAATACTCCTTCTCAATTTATTAACATGCCAGTACAATATTTTACTATTATGCAATCTAGCTGAATCTTCCAGATCATCGGCAATTTTATCCATAGCCTTCCACTTCACACCTCCTTAGTTCATATTTTAATGCTTTCTCCACTTTCTTTATATTTCTTTTGTTTTCATATGATCTATCACTAAGATAACTCTTGTACAAGTCCTTTCTCCTTTCTATTAAACATAAATCTTTTTCACTAACATTCTTAGCTGCAGTATCGATAACCAGCAGTATCGATAATCGATAATGCAGTATCGATACTATATCGATGCAGTATCCCCCTCAAATTGTACACTCAAAAGGGCCCACTGGTTTGTCCACAAGTCCCATGAGTTGCAAACCTTCTCCCAGTAATGGGTTAAATTGTATGGTGATGCAAACACCATCGCGGGAGGATCCTCTATTGGAGGACAACTGCGGCAGGGAGTAAGATCCAGATCTATGGACAACGGTCTCTGCAAAGGGCTGCCTCGTTCTTTCCGGGGTACCTGCAAGACTGGGGACCTTGCGGTCAACTCTATTCCCACTTGAGGAGTGGCGCCCCTCGAGGAAATTATAGCCTAGTAAACGACACACCATTCGCACGAGATTCTGACTAATGGACAATTTTTCTGGGCTTAGTATGTTTTGATGGGCGTCTTTGGGCTGAAAAACCTCTTCCTAGCTAATTTATCTATTATGGGTTGCCTCCCCGTAGTAGCATAATATTTGTAGGCATGAATATATAATGAGTCGGAGGTAATAGGCTTGAGACTGTCTGTGCAGGATTTCGACTCTTGTTGATAGAAGAGCATCGCCAAGTGCTGAAAACCATGTTGTGACCAAGATGGGCCCAGGATTGCACAAAGCCTTCATTCATACTGGAGGTCCCAGGGACTTCTTGCTGTCCGGTTCTAAACCGGCTTAAGCACTTCGGTGTAGCCTTGAGAAGATATGTGATCCCCATCCTGCACTGGTATCCGGGATCATTGCTTTTCCTGAGGCGAAAATAATTTCAATAATCTAAAGAACATGAAAATTGGAACTTGGAATGTTAAAAAATGACCATCGTATCGACATTTTGACTGACGAATTTAGACGTTTCGAACTGGATTTATTAGGAATTTCAGAAACTCATATCCCAGGGGTAGGAAGCATGAAATTAGGTGATATAGAATTTGTTTACTCAGGCAGGAAGGATGGGGTACATAGACAGGGAGTAGGGCTCATGATGAATAAGGAAGCTGCTAAGTCTTGTTTAGGCTGGTAAGGTATTAATAATAGAATACTAATTGCTCATTTTATGACTAGAAAGTTCAGGGTATTAGTTATAGTAGTATACGCCCCTGTAGAACCGACTGACGGAGATACTAGTGACTCAGATGAATTTTACTTACAGTTACAGGAGCAAATAGACAGGGTCCCAGGTAGAAATATGATGTTATTACTGGGAGATTTTAACTCCCAGGTGGGTAGAAATAGGGATAGATGGTATCCCAGCCTAGGTAAATTTGGTGTAGGAAAAGAAAACAGTAATGGATACAGACTTTTGCAATTTTGTAGGTATAACAATCTAGTTATAACCAATACGGTGTTTGGTCATAAAATGGCTCATAAGTTAACATAGTATTCACGTGATGGTAAGACAGCAAACCTTATTGATTATGTTTTAGTAAACCGAAGACCGGCAGGATCAATACAAGATACTAGGGTATATAGGAGTTCTGTTATTGATGTTAAAAGTAAAGATCACCATCTAGTAGCGTCAAGGGTTAATCTAAAGCTGAAATATCGGAAGGGTAACCACCTCCCGGGAAGTTATGATGTTGGTAGACTCAGGGATGAGAATTTGAGAGAAACTTTCCAGGAACAGTTGAATGCTAAACTTCAGAGTTTAAAATTTGATAATGTGGAAGATGGTTGGAATGATTTTAGAAAAATAATTTGTGAAGTTAATGAAGGCGTATTAGGGAAGAAAGCTAGAACTGCAGCTAAGAATACTAGTGAAAAAGCTTTATGTTTAATAGAAAGGAGAAAGGACTTGTACAATAATTATCTGAGTGATGGATCGTATGAAAACAAAAGAAATGTAAAGAAAGTGGAGAAAGCATTAAAATATGAACTAAGGAGATGTGAAGTGGAGGCCATGGATAAAATTGCCGAGGATCTGGAAGATGTAGCTAGACGGCATAATAGTAAAATATTGTACTAGCACGTTAACAAATTGAGAGTTAGTAGTCAATCCGGACTTGGCCCAGTTAAAGATAGGAATGGGGTCACAATTAGCGATAAGGAAAAAACTAAAGAGGGATGGGTCGAACATTTTGAGAATTTGCTAAACCGTGATAGAGTTGCAGGAAAAAATATAGAGGAAAATGAAAAAGTTTGTGACACCTTGGATGTGAAGGAAGACTTGTTTTGAGAGGAGGAATTAGCAACAGTACTAAAAGGATTAAAGAATAATAAGGCTCCAGGTGCTGATAGGGTGGTAAATGAGTTTCTTAAATATGGTGGCTCTGAGGTTAGAAATAAGTTACTGATGATTATGAATATGATTTTCGAAAAAGGGGAAGTACCTAACGGTTTTAGGAAAACCTTAATTAAGCCACTTTATAAGAAAGGTGATAAAAGTGAGTGTGGTAATTATCGAGGCATTAGTTTGTCCTCTGTAGGTAGTAAATTACTTAGTAATATGATACTTTTTAGACTGAGAGATGCTGTAGACAAAGTTTTAAGAGAAGAGCAGTGCGGTTTTAGAAAAGGTAGAGGATGTGTCGACCAAATTTTCACTCTTAGGCTAATAATTGAGAAGTGCCTGAGTTTTCAAACACCTTTGGTCCTCAGTTTTATAGATTATGAGCAAGCGTTCGATTCTGTTGATAGAAGAGCTTTAGTAAAGGTTTTATCCTTGTATGGTATACCAGACAAATACATTAAAGTGATTAGTGCTATGTACGAGACTAACACTGCTGCGGTTAAGGTAGGCAATGAGGTTAGCAGCTGGTTTTGTATTAAATCAGGAGTTAAGCAGGGTTGTGTTCTATCTCCCTTTGTATAGATTATTTTGATGGACTTTGTTTTAAGGAGCACAGGAAAGGCAATGGGAGACCACGGAATCAAATGGGGAGGAAAAAGTCTCCTGGAAATGGATTATGCTGATGATTTAAGCATCCTAGATGAAAGTGTGAGCAAAATGAATGAAGTTTTAGAGGTTTTGCGAGTTCAGGGTGCTAGAATTGGTTTGAAAATTAATGTTAGGAATACTAAGTCACTAAGTCTAGGAATAAGTGAAGATGAAAAGGTGACGTTGGGTAATGAAAAGATTGATCAGGTGGGCAGCTTCACTTACCTTGGTAGTATTATTAGTAAAGATGGTGGGAGCAGTGAAGATGTTAAATATAGAATAGCCAAGGCTCAGGGTGTTTTTTCACAGTTAAAAAAAGTCTGGAAGAATAGGAAGATAAGTCTGCAAACCAAGATTAGAATATTAGAAGCTACAGTGATGACAGTGGTCAAATATTGCTCTGAAGCATGGACGCTCCGAAAAGCGGATGAAGATTTGCTAGATGTTTTCCAGAGAAATTGCTTAAGGATTGTTCTGGGTACCCGGCTGACTGACCGTGTTTCAAACAATCAAATTTTAAAATCTCAAGTTTAGTATTAAACTGTTCCTCGAAAGTTTCTCTCAAATTCTCATCTTGGAGTCTACCAAGATCATAACTTCCCGGGAGGTAGTTAACCTTCCGAAATTTCAGCTTTAAATTAACCCTTGACACTACTAGATCGTGATATTGACTTTTAACATCAATAACAACACTCCTATATACCCTAGTATCTTGTTTTAATCCTACTAGTCTTCGGTTTACTATAACATAATCAATAAGGCTTGCTGTCTTACCGTCATGTGAATACCATGTTAACTTTTGAGCCATTTTATGACCAAACACCGTCTTGGTTATAACTATATTTTCATACCTACAAAATTGCAAAAGTCTGTATCCATTTCTGTTTTCTTTTCCTACACCAAATTTACCTAGTCTAGGATACCATCTTTCCCTATTTCTACCGACATGGGCGTTAAAATCTCCTAGTAATAACATCATATTTCTACCTGGGACCTTGTCTATTTGCTCCTGTAACCGTAAGTAAAATTCATCTGAGTCACTAGTATCTTCGTCAGTCGGTTCTACAGGGGCCCTACTCCCTGTCTATCATGTTCATCATGATAGAAATATATAGGCCCTGATAGACCCTGTTCATCATGAGCCTTACTCCCTGTCTATGTACCCCTCCTTCCAGCCTGAGTAAACAAATTCTATATCACCTAATTTCATGCTTCCTACCCCTGGGATATGAGTTTTTGAAACTCCTAATAAGTCCAGTTCGAATCGTCTGAATTCGTCAGTTAAAATGTCAATACGATGGTCATTTTTTAACATCGTTACGTTCCAAGTTCCAATTTTCCTGTTCTTTAAATCATTGAAATTATTTTGGCTCAGGAAAAGCAATGATCCCGGATACCAGTGCAGGACGGGGATCACATATCTTCTCAAGTCTACACCGAAGTGCATAAGCCGGCTTAGAGCCGGACAGCAAGAAGTCCCTGGGACCTCCATGAAGGGATGCTTTGTGCAATCTTGGGCCCATCTTGGTCACAACATGGTTTTCAGCGATGCTCTTCTATCAACAAGAGTCAAAATCCTGCACAGACAATCTCAAGCCTTTTACCTCCAACACATTATATATTCATGCCTGCAAATATTATGCTACTACGGGGAGGCAGCCCATAGTATATAAATTAGCTAGGAAGAAGTTTTCAGCCCGAAGACACCCTTCAAAGCATACCAAGCCCAGAAGAATTGTCCATTGATCAGAATCCCGTGCGACTTCTATGTCGTTTACTAGGCTATAATTTTCTCGAGGGGCACCACTCCTCAAGTGGGAATAGAGTTGACCACAAGGTCCCAGTCTCGCAGGTATCCCAAAAGGGTTGAGTGAGCCCTTTGCAGAGGCCGCTGTCCATAGATCTGGATCTTACGCCCTGCCACAGTTTCCCTCCTATAGAGGATCCTCCCGCGATGGTGTTCTGCATCACCATGCAATTTAACCCATTGCTGGGAGAAGGTTTTCAACTCTTGTGGACACACTGGCGGGCCCTATTGAGTGTACATTTTAGGGGTCTTCTTCCTCCTCCACCTGTGTTTATGACCCCGAGTGATGGAGCCCCAGTTTCTATTATGGACCCCCAGGGAAAAGGTCCCCCTTGGTCTGTGCCTCCTATTGAGGTACCCTAAATATCGGTAGGGCGTTCCCCTATCGCCACCTGGGGACACGCTGAGTGGCCTGGGGGAGGCTAGGAGCATAAGTTAGGACAATAAAGCCGAAACAATAAAATAAAAGCAGATTTCTAAAATGATGATAGAAATTGTGGTACTTATGCTACATGTTATAGCAACCACACTAAAGAAGTGAAATTAGTCATAGTGAAATATACCAAAATATGATGAAAATATAATACTTAAGTAACAAAATTATGGAAACTACAACAGAGAATTATGGGAAACAGGCTGCCTAAAATGTATCATATTAAATACTTAACCTATTTATGTGTATATATTAAATATTTAATTAACATATATTGACATAGATACCATTATCTCACTCAGGCTTAGCTGATTATCTCCAAGTGGACACATAAAATTGGTTTCAATACAGATTAAGAACAAGTATGGTCACTATAACAAACTAAAAGCTAAGTACCTCAAAATCAACTATATTAAATAAAATCACAATCTCGAATTTTGATTGGATGTGTTTGGGGAAATGATGGGTGTGGGCTGGGGGATGGTTGCCCCCAATCACTTTTAACTCTTAAAAGGGGTACTAGAACTTTCAATTTCCAATTGAATGAGCTCCTTTCGAAATTTCCATGATACCTACTTCTATACGAAGTGCCTTGGTAATAATAATAATAATAATACATTGTGCCCAGATCGCTCTTTACTAAGGCTGCGCTAGGGCGCTGCCTATATTTTTTTCAAAATTTCGCAATTTCTTTTGATGGGATACTTTCAATTAAATTTGACACATCTGGAACCAGTATCAAATCAGAATCTTTTGGTATCAGCATAAAATCACAGTCTTTTAATATTTACTGGATAAATTCTTTTCTTAGAGTTGGGTTACTATTAGAAGTATCACTCCTTCATTACCTTGAACGGTCTGATTCGGCAAGATATTCGTCTGAAACAAAATATTCAACTTCGTCAAAAATTAGGTGAATGAAAATTTGCAGTAAAACTTGAAAAGCTACTAAGGAAATTTTAGGAGCTATATAAATAAACATTATATTCACTAAATTTTGTCATTGAGCAAGGGTTTCTATTTGCCAAAAAAAATTGCTTTATTTCAATAGAACATTACCTTTCAGGATGCAAAAAAAAAGTTAGATATTATTGATCTATGCTCTAAATCTTATTATGTAAATAACTGTTATTGTTTGTATGTGTTATTATTACAGACATTATTGTTGTTATGATTAATCAACTTCAAGAAATAAAAAAAATAATGCAAAGAAAAAACCTGTCATAACGCAAAGAAAATAAATAACGCAAAGAAAAGAACGCAATAACGAAAATAAATAACGCAAGAAAAGAAAATAAATAACGCAAAGAAAAGAACGCAATAACGCAAAGAAAAAATCTGTCATCATTAATTCTGAGCTTCTACTGAGAAATGGTAGCACAAAAATAACTAAAAAACTGACAAGCAAAGTCATTAAAAGCTACATTTGGAGTGAACAGTAATTATTCGCCAACAATTTTCGCGAATCTATAGCCTTGTTTATCTTCATGCTCCAGGAGTTTTCTTTTTTCCAATTTGGCCCACTTGAAATCGTGCGAAACCTTTTTCTTTCTTCGGGACCACCAAGATTTTATGAGCCATGGTTTCCAATTCGTTTCAGAGTTTAGATTCCTGGGAATTGTTTATAGTCGACCTCGTTAGCTTCGGGAAAAAAATTTTCTGGTATTTTTCTAACATATGTTTAGCTGACAAGGTGGACAAGTAATTGTCCATAAATATTAAAGTGATATTAGTGTATCTTTCTTAGACGCACTGGAACATCTACATTTTTTATTTGATATTTAGGTGATTTTCTAGATTTCTTGCCAAAATGCTAAATCCTTGTGTCAAGCGTTGTTAATTTATTTTTTCCAAGGCTTTAGAATATTTTCGTCTTATTCTGTCTGTTCTATTTCCAGAAAAATAATTTTGTAAAATATAACCCATTATTTGAATAAAATATTTTTCATTTTGACTGGAGAATTCTTTAGGGCAATGGTTTATAAGCATACAAATTAAAATATCATTGGATATCATTATATTGCCGAAAGCAGAGTAGCGAAGGGGACTGGGGAGAATATTTTTGGGATATTGGGAAAATTAAGAAAATTGGCCCTAAAATTATTTTATCAAGTTCTTATTCTTTCTTAGCTTGTCCTGTCTATACATATTCCCTACTAATTATATATCATATTTTGCGTGTTTAAGGAGGCGTGCGGAGATACTAAAAATTAGAGTACTAATACGTTCCGCATTACGATCCTACAGTCAATTATTATTCTGTCTATATTGCTGGGAAATAATTCAAGCCTTGAAATATGAAATAGCAGCCAAACATGCAGAGAGAGGGATAGGCGAAGGGAGCTTTTGGATTGCGTCTGCTCTGAAGTTTCTAAATTTCGAAATCTTTTCTATAACTTCTTATATTTTTCTTGAAACTCATATATTAATTTATTTGTTTCCAACTTATGTCCCCCAACCAAAATGTCCCCATCAAAAACGAAAAAAAACTATGTCTATATGTCGGCAGAAATTACTAGTTTTTTACTACTTAGAAAATTAAAATGAATGACCAGGTTGAAAAGATAATATTAAGGCAGCTATCAAACAGTTCGTGGTAACGAACTAGGGCTCGACCCGGCTCAATGGTAACCTCAATGGAAAAGGAGCGACCCGGCTCAATGGTAACCGAAACTCTAAAAAACAGAATTTTGATACCAATAGATACATGAAAAGAATCAGATTTTAATGCTGATTTTAAATATATAAGTTTCATCAAGTTTAGTTTTACCCACCAAAAGTTACGCGCCTGAGAAAATTTGGCTGATTTTAGAAAAAAACAGAGAAAGACCCCCTAAAAGTGATAGAACCTTAATGAAAATCACACCATCATATTCAGCGTATAAAAGAACCCTACTGTAGAGGTTTCAAGCACCTATCTATAAAAATGTTGAATTTTGCATTTTTTTCCAGAAGAGAGATCACGGAGGCGTGTTTATTTGTTTTTTGTTGTTTTTTTTTCCCAGGGGTGATCGTATCGACCCAGTGGTCCTAGAATATCGTGGGAGGGCTCATTGGAGTGGAAATTAGGCTTTTGGATTGCGTCTGCTCTGAAGTTTCTAAATTTCGAAATCTTTTCTATAACTTCTTATATTTTTCTTGAAACTCATATATTAATTTATTTGTTTCCAACTTATATCCCCCAACCAAAATGTCCCCATCAAAAACGAAAAAAAACTATGTCTATATGTCGGCAGAAATTACTAGTTTTTTACTACTTAGAAAATTAAAATGAATGACCAGGTTGAAAAGATAATATTAAGGTAGCTATCAAACAGTTCGTGGTAACGAACTAGGGCTCGACCCGGCTCAATGGTAACCTCAATGGAAAAGGAGCGACCCGGCTCAATGGTAACCGAAACTCTAAAAAACAGAATTTTGATACCAATAGATACATGAAAAGAATCATATTTTAATGCTGATTTTAAATATATAAGTTTCATCAAGTTTAGTTTTACCCACCAAAAGTTACGCGCCTGAGAAAATTTGGCTGATTTTAGAAAAAACAGAGAAAGACCCCCTAAAAGTTATGGAACCTCAATGAAAATCACACCATCATATTCAACGTATAAAAGAACCCTACTGTAGAGGTTTCAAGCACCTATCTATAAAAATGTTGAATTTTGCATTTTTTGCCAGAAGAGAGATCACGGAGGTGTGTTTATTTGTTTTTTGTTTTTTTTTCCAGGGGTGATTGTATCGACCCAGTGGTCCTAGAATATCGTGAGAGGGCTCATTGGAGTGGAAATTAAAATTTCTAGTGTCCTTTTTAAGTGACCGAAAAATGGAGGGCAACCAGGCCCCCTTTCACGCTCATTTTTTTCCCAAAGTCACCCGATCAAAATTTTGAGATAGCCATTTGGTTCAGCATGGTCGAAAATATGATAACTATGTGTTTTAGGATGACTTAATCCCCCGAAGTCCCCGGGGGGAGGGCTGAAAGTTATGAGCTTTACCCAATGTTAACATATAGTATTGGTTATTGGGAAGTATACAGACGTTTTCAGGGGAGATTTTTCTGGTAGGTGGGGGGTGGATGAGTCAGGGGTTATATGGGAGGATCTTTCCATGAAGGAAGTTTTCACGGGGGAAGGGACATTGCTATGAAGGGGGCACCGGATTTCCCATCATTATTAAAGAAAAAGATCAGAAATTAAATAAAAAAAACAAGTTTTTCAATTGAAAGTAAGGAGCAACATCAAAACTTAAAACGAACAGAAAATATTACGTACGTGATTGGGTTCACCCCCTAGTCAGTACCTCGCTCTTTAAGCCAAAGGTTTTTTAGTACTTTCATAAGAGCTATTTATTCTAATTAACGGCCTTTGTGACTAAGGGGTCATTTTTAAAGAACTGGAACAAAATTCAAAATTTAGCTTAAAGAGCAAGGTATTGACTAGGGGGCGAACCCTCTAATATACGTATTACGAATCTATGAATATAGAAATTCGTTACGTAAGTTAATTCGTAAGTTACGTATAGTTGTTACTAATAAAAACCTTCGTAAATAAAATTAAACAAGTTTCGAGAAAGCCATTTAACCAAATAAAAGTAAAATTATTATGCAAATTTTGTTTTAATTATTCATGTACGGTGAGCTAAAATCAGAACCTGCATTAATTCAAAAACGTTCAAAAATTAACTAATAAAAAACAAGTTTTTTTTTAATGACAGTAAGAAACGACGTTAAAACGAACAGAAATTATTCCGTATAGGAAAGGGGCTGTCCCCTCCTCAACGCCTCGCTCTTTACGCTAAAGTTTTACTTTCTCACATATCTATTTTTTTAAACAATAAAAAACTTTAGCGTAAAGAGCAAGGCGTTAAGGAGGGGACAGCCCCTTTCATATACGGAATAATTTCTGTTCGTTTTAAGTTTTAACGTCGTTCCTTACTTTCAGTTAAAAAAAAACTTGTTTTTTTTATTTAGTAGTTACCAAGATAATCGTATTGCGAAGAACATGCTTGAAGACCGTTATTTATTTCTTGTAAAACCTGTTATTCCGTAAATATTGCACACAACGGAAAAGAAAGAACGAAAGAGAAAAAAAAATTCACTTCAGAACAAATAAATAAAAACTGTACTTAAATATATTACAAATAATAGCAAGTTATATTTACAGCATTTACAACTTCTCAATTTTACACGATATGCTAGCAGAAGGTACCAAGGAAAATTCACTTTCTTGCATTTATAATTTTTCTTGCTGAAGGCATAATTTATATTGTGTGCTAAAAAACAATACTCGCAGAAAAAAATCTTAACAAGACAGAAATCTAGCCGATCAAATAGGCTCCTTTGCATAAGAAACTGAAAAGATTTATTTACTCTTGAAAAATATTAAATACTGACAAACCGTCACTCAAAGTATGAATTATAGAAAGAAAAAAAAAATTTCCACTTCCGCCGCAACATAAAACATAGTTTTAATTCTTCTGAAAACCAGGCCGCGAGTAGAAAAAAATGTCGCCAGGCTGTCGCATTGAATCAAATTTATTCAAGTTTCTCTTAAACTGATCCTCAAAGATGTAATCGCTCTGTTAATTGGCACATAATTTCCCTCTGGTGACACACCGAACTGTAGATTTGAATTTTAATGCCGGATGTTCTCTAAGATAATTTGAAAGGAGGCTCACCTTTATCATTACTTTGTAGCACAGTTTACTGTGGTTCCACTTTTTCTAAGCTAAGTTATATTGCTCCATCTGTACGATAGGAGAATAAACCAGCTTCCCCAATAAAAATCCAAGTTAGAAAGGAAAGTAAAGATAAGTGTGGAAGGATAAATGTTTTGTAAGAATTGTTTTGTTTTGTATGAAGTATTTTTTGCTTTGTAAGAAGTATTTTGTATTTTTTAAGAGCAGTTTATAATTGTTTAGGATGTATTTTTGTTTTGTAAGATTTTTTTCGCTTCGTAAGAAGTATTTCGTGTTTAATAATAAGAATTTGTGATTTCGTGTTTTAGAAATAAGAATTTGTGATTTCTTAGGATATATTTTTATTTTGTAAGAATTATTTTTGCATAAAGTACCATTGGTATACCCGCAAGCATATTTCGTGTCATTTTAAGATACGTAACAAAAGTTGAATAATTTTTCAAGTCCAAAAAAAGTGCTACTACAAACATTATTTTTCTAATAGTAAAAGTCATGACTAACATATCTATATCATTCTTATTTTGTATTTCGAAAATATTAAATGTGAATTTTTTTGTTCTAAGTATGTTCAATCTCATTTTAAGACATGTAAAAAAATTCCATGTTAAAAAAAATAATAAAACAGAAGGTCGAAACAAAAATTAAACTTCAAAAAAGTATAAGTAAATGAGAGGAGGGGGCCAAAAGTTGGAGGGAAGGGCCCCTTGGAGGTTGGCGAGAGGGGGTCCTTGGAGGTTGAGGTCCTTGGTTGTTAGGGTCATGGATGGGTGTGGTCCTAGATGGTTCAAATCCATAACCATCTCACTAGTTATATTGCTCCATCTGTACGATAGGAGAATAAACCAGCTTCCCCAATAAAAATCCAAGTTAGAAAGGAAAGGAAAGATAAGTGTGGAAAGATAAGGAGGGTTTTCCTTTCTTTCCCAAAGAAAGGAAAGATAAGTGTAAACTTGACGTATATTGCAGTATCTACGTGCTGAAAGTTACACGTGTTTTGTAATTTAGAGACCTGTGTTCTGTATTTTAATTTCAGGACAGTGCACAAAGACACTGTTAAAACTAAGAATAAGGGTCGAAGGGATAGAAATTGGAATAGAAGGATGTTTCCACTCAACTTAATTTAGTGATGGGATTTCAAATTCTCTGTCTTACGAACGAAATGGTTAAAGCAGGCTCATATTATGAAGTAAATTTTAAAGAAAAAGCTGTTCCAACTGAAAGTAAGGTACACCATTAAAAATTAAAACGAGCAGAAATTATTCCGTATGAAAAAGAGCAGAAATTATTCCGTATGAAAAAGAGGTTGTCGCTTCATCAAGGGTGCCGGCAGAAAATTTTCCAGGGGGTGGGGGGCAAAACGCCAAAGTATCAGCGGTGGTTGGGTGACAGGGAATATATTTCAAGAATTTTCTTTCGTAGGAATAAGTTTATTTTTAAATACTCTTAGGTAAAAACTCTCAAATAAAAAGAGCAATTAAATTGCATGCAAAATGGAACAAAGTACACCCTCCCCCAAAAAGCACGCGATCTTATTGGAAATCTCTTTGTTAGATACATCATATCAGACAACCCTACCATAGAGGTTTCAAAATCCAATATTCCAAATGTGGAATTTCACCTTTTTTTCAGAAGAAACATCGTCGATGTTGTTTCCCAAGGGTGATAGTATCAAACTGAAGGCCCAAGATAATTGAGTGGGAGCTCATTCAAACGTAAATTTAAAGCTCTTTTTTAAGTGACCATACAGATTGGACTAGGGAAAATTCGTGTTTTCTTGCTATTTTAGGGCACAAAACTACGACTTTGCCCTGAAGAGGGTGAATTTGCAATCAAATTAGAATTCTGAAAAGCTATTTGATTTAAAAGCATGAAAAACTATATTTTAGGTTTTCCAGTTGTAAAAGAAGTAATGCCACACGGTGGCAGCACTGGATTCAACCAAGCTGATTCGCTTTACTTGTAATGAAATTAAATAAAAAAAACAAGTTTTTTTAACTGAAAGTAAGGAGCGACATTAAAACTTAAAACGAACAGAAATTATTCCGTATATGAAAGGGACTGTCCCCTCCTCAGCGCCTCGCTCTTTACGCTAAAGTTTTTTGTTGTTTTAAAAAATAAAGTTGTGAGACAGAGTCAAACTTTAGCGTAAAGAGCGAGGCGTTGAGGAGGGGACAGTCCCTTCCATATACGGAATAATTTCTGTTCGTTTTAAGTTTTAATGTCGCTCCTTACTTTCAGTTATAAAAACTTGTTTTTTTTATTTAATTTTTGAACGTTTTTGAATAAATGCAGGTTTTGATCTTGGCTCACCGTACATGAATAATAGAAACAAAATTTTCATATTAATTTACTTTTATTTAGTTAAATGGCTTTCTCGAAACTTGTTTAATTTTATTTACGAACGTTTTTATTAGTAATAAATATACGTAACTTACGAATTAACTTACGTAACGAACTTCTATATTCATATATTTTTAATTTGTTTATTAGGAGGTTCGCCCCCTAGTCAATACCTTGCTCTTTAAGCGAAAGTTCGAATTTTGTTCCAATTCTTTAAAAATGACCGCTTAATCACAAAGGCCGTTAATTAGAATAAATAGCTCTTATGAAAGTACTAAAAAATCTTTGGCTTTAAGAGCGAGGTATTGACTACGGGGTGAACCCAATTATATATGTAATATTTTCTGTTCGTTTAAAGTTTCGATTTTGCTGCTATTGCAGTTGAAATACTTGTTTTTTTTATATTAAATTTCTGATCTTTTTTTAAATAATGCTGGGAAGTCCGGCGTCCCCTTCATAGCAATGTCCCTTCCCCCATGAAAACTTCCTTCAGGGAAATATACTCCCACATAAACCCCGACCCCCCCCCCACTACCAGGAAAAATCTCCCCTGAAAATGTCTGTATACTTCCAAATAACCAATACTAAATGTTAACATTGGGTAAAGTTCCTAACTTTCAGCCCTCCCCCCGGGAGCTTCGGGGGATTAAGTCATCCTAAAAGACATACTTATTATATTTTCGAACATGTTGAACAAAATGGCTATCTCAAAATTTTGATCAGGTGACTTTAGGAAAAAAATGAGCGTGGGAGGGGGCCTAGTTGCCCTCCATTTTTTTTTGGTCACTTAAAAAGGGCACTAGAACTTTTAATTTCCATTCCAATGAGCCCTCCCAAGATATTCTAGGACAACTGGGTCGATACGATCACCCCTGGGGAAAAAACAAAACAAAAAAAAAAACAAGCAAATAAACACGCAGTCGTGATCTTTCTTCTGGCAAAAAATACAAAATTCAACATTTTTGTAGATGGGAGCTTGAAACCTCTACAGTAGGGTCCTCTGATACGCTGAATATGATGGTGTGATTTTCATTAAGGTTCTATGACTTTTAGGGGGTCTTTCCTCCTTTTTTCGAAAATCAGCCAAATTTTCTCAGGCGCCTTACTTTTGATGGGTATAATTAAACTTGATGAAACTTATATATTTGAAATCAGCATTAAAATCTGATTCTTTGATGTATCTATTTGTATCAAAATACCGTTTTCTAGAGTTTCGGTTACCATTGAGCCGGGTCGCTCCTTACTTACAGTTCGTTACCACGAACTGTTTGATTAGGCTATGTTTGACGATCCGTAATTGCATATCAGCTATAATGAGGGAGGGATGAGTGATTGTCTAGGTGGGGGTAGGGTATATTCCTAAAAATGTACATTTTAATGGACAAACGGCTTCCTCTTCACGAGGTTTCAGATAAATGTTGAAAGAGTTAGGGGGGAGTAGGAATTAGTTAAATTGTTTCTCTATGCAGCTAAAATGTTACATTCCGAATTCTACCAGCTAGAGGTGGAAAAGGCAAGACAGGTCATCATCAGCCCCACCAGGAAATTTCTTTGGGATAGCAAATACTGCAAGGAACTTGGTTTTCAGCAATTTTAAATGGTGTTATTTTCTTTTTCTATTTATATGAAGTATTTCAATGTATTTAAACAAATATATGTAATGTATTTATCGATAAGAAAATCCTATTGCAGGGGTTGTGATAGCTTCAGTTATGTAGAAGATCAAAAGTCTTACATAATTTCCATCCATACAAACAATAATATTCCTTTGTATCCAACCGAAATTCTTTTGTAGTAATACTAACAAGGACTTTTTACCAAAATTACTATTCATCGCCAATTTTTTAAGTATATTCAAATTTTATCCAAAATTTCAATTGAGAATTTAAATGTAGGAAGGTACTAATGCACGTAGAATTATTGATTTACACATTAAAAAAATTATTAACCAGGGATTTAAGGGACAGGTACCTCAAATTATATCTTGGTTAGGCCTGGGAAGGATTTGGAGAACAATCAGAAATTTTATAAGAAAAAGAGCTTTTCAAGTGAAAGCAAGGAACAGATTTGAAACCTATTTGAACAGATTATTCCTTATATGAAGGGGCTGTCTCTTCCTTAGCACCTTACTCTTTGCTGTGAAGTTTGGCTTTTTTTCAATTTTTTTCAGAAAATTTGCAATTGGAAAGATACAATTTTTCAAAACACTAAAAATACTCTTGTTTAATGAGCAAGGTGTTGAGAAGGGGGCAGTATCCCTTATATACAGAGTAATTTATATTTGTTTTAAGTTTTAAACTTGCTCCTTATTTAGTTGAAAACCCTTTTCGATTTCTTTAATTACGTTTCATGAGACTGTAAAGTTTTATGAATGCAGTACTTTAGGTAACGCAGGAAAAAATGATCAATATTCAATGACCTCTGTTTTGATTTTAATAGGTAATCAAACAGTTCTCGGTAATGAACTGTAAGTACGGAGCGACCCGGCTCAATAGTAACCGAAACTCTAAAAAACTGAATTTTGATACCAACTGATATATCAAAGGAGCTGGCTTATTATGCTGATTCCAAACATATAAGCTTCATTAAGTTTAGTTTTACCCATCAAAAGCTACGAGCCTGAGAAAATTTGTCTGATTTTCCAAAAAAGGGGAAAAGACCCCTCGAAGTCATACAACTTTAATGAAAATTACACCATCAGATTCAGCGTATCAAAGAACCCTACTGTAGAGGTGTCAAGCTCCTATCTACAAAAATGTGGAATTTTGTAACTTTTGCCAGAAGAAAGATCACAGATGCGTGTTTATTTGTTTTTTTTTTGTTTTTTTTTTTTCACCAGGGATGATCGTATTGACCCAGTGGGCCTAGACAGTCAAGAGAGGGCTCATACTATTGAAAATGAAAGGTTTTAGTGCCCTTTTTAAGTGGCCAAAATAATTGGAGGGTAACTCGACCCCCTCCCGCTCCACCTTTTTCCCAAAATCGTCCGATCAAGATTTTGAGATAGCTTTTTTCTTCAGCATAGTTGAAAGGCCCAATAACTATGTCTTTAGAGATAAAATAACCCCCTAGAGCCCCTGGGGAAAGGTTCTTAAGTTGTAAAATTTACCCATTGTTTTATTTGTTATTGGGAATGTGCATACATTTTTCAGGTGGGGAGGGGAGGAGGAATTTTATGATGGGAGGTCAGGGAGGATTTTACACGGAGAGAATTTTCCATGGAGAGGGAAGTTTCCAGGAGGTGAACTTTTCAGGGGAAATTTTACACTTGATGAATTTGCCAAAATTCCTATACGATATTTCTTTATATGGCTTGCTTTTTCTTTACCGATTCAATTTTAGGCGTGGAGATGTTAAGGGTAATTGTCCGGGGTATATTTTCACCAGGATTGAATTGTCCAGAAGATATTTCTGTGAGGAGGGGGCTTTTTCCATAGAGGTGGAGCCAGGTATCCTGGCGTTATTAAAAAAACGATCAGAAATTAAATAAAAAAAACAAGTTTTTTCAACTGAAAGTAAGGAGCAACATTAAAACTTAAAAAGAACAGAAATTATTACGCATATGATAGGGTTGCCCCCTCCTCAACCCCTCGCTCTTTACGCTAAATTTTAAATTGTTGTGCCAATTCACTAAAAACAACTCCTGAAACCCAAGGGTCATTTAATTAGAACAATAAGTAACTTTTTTTAAAGTGCCGAAAAACTGTAGCGAAAAGAGCGAAGTATTGAGGATGGGGGCAACCCCCCTCATTTACTTAATAATTTCTGTTCCTTTTAGGTTTTAATGTTGCTCCTTACTCTCAGTCGATTTTTTTTTTTTTTTTGGAGCTTAGAGACAACCATTTTTCTCAAGACAATGAAAAAAGTATGTCAATTAAAGTAAAAGTATATAAAAATCGGAAAAGTAATTAATTCAAAAACTTACACAAAGAATAGTCTGCTTACAAAAACTAAGATATAAACTTCCAGCATTCAGTTCTGTTGAGCAATGCCGATGTGTTGGACGGATAATTTTTAAAAATATCGACAGTTTCGAACTTGGTTATCAAACACCAAAATATTTAATGCCTTTAGACTCAATTGCTTACAAAAAGTAACGCATAATCAAAGTAGTTTGTTCAAAGTAAAACATTAAAATTAAAATTAAGAAAATCAAATAAAATTTTGTAATTCAATATTTTTTATTTAATTTTGAATACCAAAATCCAACATATTTGACACCTTTATACTTCATAACTGTAAAAAATAAATCTTTTTCAAAAGCGACGACTAGATAAATCCAATCACTCCTCAACGATAGATAAATGATGATAAAATACGAAAAACGTATCTGTTCAGGGGGAAAATATAAAAATTCCCAGCATTCCGGTCAGGGGAAACATTTATGATTATAGTGGCTTCATATATCAGCTCATGGGTACTCTGGCAATGCAAGTAAAATTTGAAGGCAATTCTTCACTGAAATTACCCCTTATTAAGTTGCTTTCCTTGTGTTTTCATTAATTATACAAACTTTCTTGTGTACTAATAACTGCAATGATTACTAATAAACGAATACATATTTAGGATCACCATAAATAGCTGATTCTTTGATTTAGTGTTATCAATAGTTAGGCTGTTACACTTTCGTTGAAGAGTCAAAATCTACTGGCAGGCAGTGAACGATGGGGCACACATTTTTTCCATGTTTTTTCCATATTCTTCCTGTTTTTCTTTTGGTTTCCTTATAATTACTTTATAGTCCCAAATTTCCAGGGGGCCAAGGCCCCCTGCCGGCACCCATGCACTTCATCAAGCTTCGCTCTTTACACTGAAGTCAAAAAGCTCTATAAAAGTACTTCTCATTCAATTTCAACGGCCCTTGTGTTTGAGCAATCTTTCTTAAAGAACTATGAAAAAAGTCAAACTTTAGCATAAAGAGCGAAAGTCGAGGGAGGGACAGCCCCGTAAGTCCCCTTTGTGTACGGACTAATTTCTGTTCGTTTTAAGTGTTAATATTACTCGTTACTTTCAGTTGAAAATTTCTGACCATTGTTCAAATTATGCCAGGAAATTTTCCCCCTCCTCATGGAAAATGTCTCCTGGAGAGCTACCCCATAGATTTTTCTCACCACTAAATTTTTTTTCAGTGGAAACCTCCTCCCCCATAGAAAATTCCTCCATAGAAATGTCAATTTATTTCCTAATAACAAATGCTATATGTAAACAATGGGCAAAGTACATAGCTTATAGTTCTTTTCCCAGGGGCTGTGGGGGTAATTTCGTCCTCAGAGGCCAAGTTATTGTACCTGTCAACTATGCTGAATCAAATGGCAGCATGAGCGTATCCAGAATTTTTCTTCGGGGGGGGGGGGCATATATTTACCGGGGTGTTTCACAAAACAAAATTAAGAAATGCATAAAAAATTTATTTATATGCATTTTTTACATTTTTACGAGTCAGACGATTTTTTTTGGGAGAGGGAGGCAGATCCGAAACCCCCCCCCTTGTATATTGCCTTGAATGGCTGTCTGAAAGTGTTGATCGAATCCCCTTAGCGAAAAAAAGGACGTGGGAGGGGCGCTAGTTTCCCTTCAATCTTTTATGGTCACCTTAAAAGGGTACTAGAAGTAATGAGTAAAAAAATGAAATAAACACACATCCACCATCTTTCTTCTGGCACATATTATAAAATTCGACATTTTTGTAGATATAAGCTTGAAACCTCTTCCGTAGGGTTCATCGTTATGCTGAATCTCAGGCTGTAATTTTCATTGAGATCACTTGACATTTTGGGAGTGTTTCGCCCAAAAGACATTCAAAGCACATTATGTGCATGCAGGTTGTCAAAAGGACGTATCAGCTATCAGCAATATCTCTGAAA
The DNA here is from genome assembly GCA_027921565.1 of Artemia sinica. NCBI lineage: Eukaryota > Metazoa > Arthropoda > Branchiopoda > Anostraca > Artemiidae > Artemia > Artemia sinica. Next base: position 55,763,853 of record CM051262.1, read on the forward strand.
TGGCTTAAAGTATTAAGTAGAAACTTGCGGGAAGTGACAAAAGGGATATTCAGCTGACCAAAATGCAATATGTGCATGATATTACTACTATTACTGTTGCTGCTATTATTACTACTACTTCTACTACTACTTCTAATTCTGTTGCTGCTACTGCTACTACTACTAAGGCTAAGGGTATTAAGGCAAAAATTTCAGAGAATTTTGACGAGGAAGTTAAACTGAATCAAAACATGCTATGTGCATGCAGGTTATCAAAAGGGCGTTTCAGTAATATCTTAGGAAAAGCTTATGTGATTAAGTTAAGCGGGATGTTGAACTAACCAAAAGGCACTGTGTGCATACTACTACTATTGCTTCTACTACTTCTACTGCTACCGCTACTACTGCTGCTAACATTACTACTCCTACAACTCCTACTACTACTCCTACTTCTACAAAGGCTAAGGGCACTAAAGTAAAAATTTCAGAGAATATGGAACTAAACCAAAACCCAGTATGTACATGCAGGTTGTCAAAAGGGCGTATCAACAATACCCCAGGAACAGTTCGGAATTAAGTTGAAACTTTCACGGCATGATGAGGGGGAAGTTTTACTGACCAAAGGCCAAAATGGGCATACTAATGCTAGTACTAACACTCCTACTATAACTACTAGTTTTACTGAGACTAAGAGTATTAAGGTGAAAATTTTGGGGGAATCATGGGGGGTTTAAGATGAATCAAAACACACTACGTGCGTGTAGGTTGTCAAAAGGGTGTATCAGCAAAATCTCAGGAACGGCTTAGACTGAGAGTATTAAGTTGAAATTTACAGTCTAGTTTGCATGGGATATTGAACTAATCAAAAGACACTATATGAATACTACTACTACTACTACTACTACTACTACTACTACTACTACTACTACTACTACTAATATGGGCACCCACAAACTGAATCTTACAGGGGGGATTACCTGATCTAATTGGCACTAGTAGTAAGCTATTAATTACTTCAGAACTAGATCGTATAAAGTGACCAAACACATTACATTTGGAACTAGATATGGAACTAGATCGTATAAAACGACCCGAAGACGATATATTCAGGCTATAATTATATACTGAACTAACAGCCTGATGCATCTTTACATTTAGAACTAGACACAGAACTATATCGCATTAAGCGACCAAACCGCTTGCTAGGTCAACACCCATTTCTGGGCCAATCGGAGACGTTTCTACGAACGCTATACCATTTATGCTGACTTGAATATCCTAGCCTCTAGCCAAGACAGGTTTGGTTAGGAATGCGTCACGGGTAAATTCAGAACGAGGAAAGGAATGGTACAGTCAGAATTGTTTTATCCTGTATCATTACGAAGAATATAGGTATAAAGCCAAGAGTGGAATAATACGAATATTATTTAATTTAGATGGAATAAGAGTGGTAAAAGGGTTAAAACACTTAATGATCTTAACTGATGCTTTGACTAATAGGATGAAACAGAGGACAATAAAATTCTTATTTTTTTTTGATTGGATCATATGAAAGTGATAAAGGGATTAAAACTGATTACCAGTTAAGGTAAGTCTGAGAAAATGGTATGTCTCACGCAATTGGACATAAATGTTAGAATAAAATTATTGGTATCAATCTGTGGAAACGGTTACTGGTAACAAGGTGATCTCGCGACTTGACTTAGCTTCACTTCTTGGCTGTGTTCCGTATAATTCACAAGTACATAATGAGGGATGGGGGCAATGTATAATATTCTTTAGAAACGGAGTATACTATAAAGTTGAAAGTAATAAAGTTGTAGATGCCCAGACAAGAATTTTAATGCAGAAATTCAAAACAATCTTTGGAAATCCTTAGAAGTCAACTATTGAGATGGTTATGGATCTGAACCATCAAGGACCGCAACCATCAATGACCCTAACCACCAAGGAACTCAGCCTCTAAGGTCCCCCTCTCCTCAACTTCCAAGGGGCCCCCTCCCTACAACTTTTGGCCCCTCCCCCCTTTTTTATACTTTTTATAATTTAATTTATTTTCGAACATTTTTTGATTTTTCATATTTTTTTTAACATGAAATTTTTTTAAATGTCTCAAAATGAAATGAAACATACTTAGAACAAAAAAAATCACATTTAATACTTTCGAAATACAAAATGAAAATGATATAGATATGTTAGTCATGATTTTTACTATTAATTAAATACTGTTTGTAGTAGAATTTTTTTTACTAATTTTTTTTGGACTTGGAAAATTATTAAATGTTTTTTAAGTATCTTAAAATGACATGAAATAATATTCCAACTCTTGCATTTCAACGAAAAAATTCAAAATGAACTTTGAAAAATCAAGAGCATGTAACTGTGACAAGGTAAAGCACGACAAAACAATACTGAAATATTCCAACTCTTGCATTTCACGAAAGAAATTCAAAATGAGCTTTGAAAAAAATCAAGAGAATGTAACTGTGACAAGGTAAAGCACAAAAAGACACTGCTGAAATATTCCAACTCTTACATTTCAACGAAAAAATTCAAAATGAACTTTGAAAAATCAAGAGCATGTAACTGTGACAAGGTAAAGCACAACAAAACACTACTGAAATATTCCAACTCTTGCATTTCAACGAAAGAAATCCAAAATGAACTTTGAAAAAAATCAAGAGAATGTAACTGTGACAAGGTAAAGCACAACAAGACACTACTGAAATATTCCAACTCTTGCATTTCAACGAAAAAATTCAAAATGAACTTTGAAAAATTAAGAGAATGTAACTGTGACAAGGTAAACCACGACAAAACACTAATGAAATAATCCAACTCTTGCATTTCAATGAAAGAAATTCAAAATGAACTTTGAAAAATCAAGAGAATGTAAAAATCCAAAATGAACTTTGAAAAATCAAGAGAATGTAACTGTGACAAGGTAAACCACGACAAAACACTATTGAAATATTCTAACTCTTGCATTTCAAGGAAAGAAATCCAAAATGAACTTTGAAAAATAAAGAGAATGTAACTGTGACAAGGTAAACCACGACAAAACACTACTGAAATATTCCAACTCTTGCATTTCAATGAAAGAAATTCAAAATGAACTTTGAAAAATCAAGAGAATGTAAAAATCCAAAATGAACTTTGAAAAATCAAGAAAATGTAACTGTGACAAGATAAACCACGACAAAACACTACTGAAACATTCCAACTCTTGCATTTCAAGGAAAGAAATCTGAAATGAACTTTGAAAAATCAAGAGAATGTAACTGTGACAAGGTAAAGCACAACAAAACACTACTGAAATATTCCAACTCTTGCATTTCAATGAAAGAAATCCAAAATGAACTTTGAAAAATCAAGAAAATGTAACCGTGAAAAGGTAAACCACGACGAAACACTACTGAGTTTAAGTATGTTTCATCTCATTCGAAGACATGTAAAAAAAAAGTTGAAAAAAATATATCATGTTAAAAAAATCAAAAAAAAAAATGGGGAGGGGGGGCCAAAAAGCTGGAGGGAGGGGGCACCCTTCGAGTTTGGGGATAGGGGACCTATGGAGGGTTGAAGTCCCTGATGGTTAGGGTCGTTGGTGCTTATGATCCATGATGGTTCATACTCATGTATACCTCACTACTTGATCTGTAAGGATTTCTATGGACTGTTCTGAATTTCTTTATTAAAATTCTTTTCTTGCCATCTACATCTCTCTTAGTATCAACTTTTTAGTATACTATAACGTTAGACCATATTTTAAACTGACAACACTGTTCAAACGCCACTTGTGTATTATACAGAACACATTGAAGAAGTAAAGCTTTCAATTATTAAAATTCTTTTTTTGCCATCTACATCTCTCTTAGTATCAACTTTTTAGTATACTATAATGTTAAACTCTATTTTAAATTGACAACACTGTTCAAACGCCATTGAGGTTACCTTAACTGCTACTCACTTTAACCCTTTTTCTCTATCGTCAAGTACATGCTCTGGAAAGGTACCAAGGAACATAAGGCAATTCAGGAACCAGTGGGGAATCCCCGCTCGTAACTGCTAATCACTTTAACTCTTTTTCTCCATCGTCAAGTACATGCTCTGGAAATGTTTTTCCTATACGTCTAAGCAAATAGCATTGGAATTCCTATACCTGCAAGCAAATAGCATGGTCCTATAGCTGCAAGCAAATAGCTTGGGAATTCCTATACCTGCAAGCAAATAGCATGGTCCTATAGCTGCAAGCAAATAGCATGGGAATTCCTATACCTACAAGCAAATAGCATGGTCCTATAGCTGCAAGCAAATAGCATGGGAATTCCTATACCTGCAAGCAAATAGCATGGTCCTATAGCCTCAAGCAAATAGCATGGGAATTCCTATACCTAAAAGCAAATAGCATGGTCCTATAGCTGCAAGCAAATAGCATGGGAATTCCTATACCTGCAAGCAAATAGCATGGTCCTATAGCTGCAACTCATAGCGTCGTGGAATAGCATGGGAAGGAACCTAATCCACTCAAATAGCACAAGAAGGAACATAGCGTGCTAGAATTCAATATTAGCATTCTACTTACGTTGAAGAAAATTGCTATCTCAAAATTTTGATTGGATGTGTTTGGGGAAATGGTGGGCGTGAGAGGGGTGTCAGTTGCCCTCCAATCACTTCCGACTATTAAAAAGAGCACTAGCCCTTTCAAATTCCAATCGAATGAACCCCTTTTGAAGTTTCTACGACAACGCTTTCTGTAAAAAACTTATATAACCCAGGGCATAACTTACAGCCCTTGCCCAGAGGGCTGTGGTGGGGTTGTTATCCTTAAAGACATATTTTCTGGACGTTTCAAAAACGTTGAAGTATGGTTAACTAAAAAAATTGATTGGATGTGTTTGGGGATATGGTGGGGGTGAGAGGGGGGTTACTAGCCCTCAAATCACTTTCGACTATTAAAAAGGGCGCTAGCCGTTTCAATTTCCAATCGAATGATTCCTTTTTGAGTTTTCTACGACAACGCTTTCTACAAAAAAAACTTATATGCCCCAGGGCATAACTTAGAACCTTTGCCCTGAGGGCTGTGGGGGGAGTGTCATCCTCAAAAACATAATTTCCGGACTTTTTCGCTACGTCGAAAAAATAGCTATCTCAAAATCTTGATTAGATGTGTTTGGGGAAATGGTGGGTGTGAGAGGGGCGTTAGCTATCCTACAATCACTTTCGACCATTAAAAAGGGCACAAGCCCTTCTAATTCCCAATCGAGTGAGCCCTTTTGAAGTTTCTACAATATCACTATCTATAACAACCTTATATGCTCCCAGGGCATAACTTACAACCCTTGCCCTGATCTGAAGGGGTTATCATCCTCAAAGACCTAATTTCTAAAACCTTTAACTACGTTGAACAAAATAGCTATCAAAAAATTTTGATTGGATGTGTTTGCGGAAAAGGTGGGCGTGAGAGGGGTTTTAGTTGCCCTCAAATCACTTCCAACTATTAAACAGGGCACTAGCCCTTTGAGTTTCCAATCGAATGAGCCCTTTTTCAAGTTTCTATGACAAAGCTTTCAATAAAAACCTTATATGCCCCCAAGGCATTACTTACAACCCTTACCCTGAGGGCTGTGGGGGGAATGTCATCCTCAAAGATATAGTTTCCGAACCTGTTAACTACTTTGAGTAAAATGGCTATCTCAAAATTTTGCTTGGATGTGTTTGGGGGAGTGATAGGCGTGGCAGGGGACTAGTTGCACTCCAAAAATTTTTGACTATTAAAAAGGGCACTAGAACTCGCAATTTCCAATCGAATGAGCCCCCTTTGAAGTTTCTACGACGAACCCTTCCGTATGAAGTTCCTCTTGGAAAAAAAAATAATAAATAATAAAACATTGGAGCCGTATGGCCTTTACTATAGGCAACGCTATAGAGTTGCCTCTGATTTGTATGCTGGAGAAAAAATTTCAGCAATTTTTAACAACATACACCCTTTTAAAAATCTGGGCACAAATAGTAGTGTTTAATTTAGTTTCATACCCCCTGTAGTTGACCTGAAATAGAAAAGTTGATACCATTCGCCAAATAAATCTGCTTACTTTCTTTGATAGCTTGGATACACTTACGCTATTTTACTTGGTTAAATTTTAAGAGCAGAAGTAGCCCCGAAAGTTTGAACATAATACCCTCAGTCGTTCTTGGGATACTGATGAGATTCCGTATTGAGAATTAGAATTAACACAGTGCATTTTGGTTTAATCTCAAGGCAACATTTAGTTTTTAAACATAATGGGCAAATGAGAGGGTAGGCATGGGAAGGGGACTAGTTGCCCTCCAATCACTTTCGACTATAAAAAGGGCATTGGGCCTTTCTATTTTCAATTGAATGAGCCCTTTTCGAAGTTCCTACGACAACTCCTTCGATACGAAGTGCCCTGGTCTAAACAAAAGAAAAAAATAATACATTGTACCTACAACGATCTTTACTATAAAAATGTCAAGCCTTCCAATCACTTTCAACTATTAAAAAGGGCACTAGTTCTTTCAATTTAAAATCGAATGAGCCCTTTTTGAGTTTTTACGACAGTGCTTTCTATAAACACCTTATAAGTCCCCAGGGTATAACTTACAACCCTTGCCCTGAGGGCTGGGGGGTGGTCATCCTCAAAAACTTAATTTCCAGAACTTTCGACTACGTTGAAGAAAATTGCTATCTCAAAATTTTTATTGGATGTGTTTGGGGAAATGGTGGGCTTGAGAGGGGTGTCAGTTGCCCTCCAATCACTTCCGACTATTAAAAAGAGCACTAGCCCTTTCAATTTCCAATTGAATGAACCCCTTTTGAAGTTTCTACGACAACGCTTTCTGTAACAAACTTATATAACCCAGGGCATAACTTACAGCCCTTGCCCTGAGGGCTGTGGTGGGGTTGTCATCCTCAAAGACATATTTTCTGGACGTTTCAAAAACGTTGAACTATGGTAAACTAAAAAATTTGATTGGATGTGTTTGGGGATATGTTGGGGGTGAGAGGGGGGTTACTAGCCCTCAAATCACTTTTGACTATTAAAAAGGGCGCTAGCCGTTTCAATTTCCAATCGAATGATTCATTTTATAGTTTTCTATGACAACGCTTTCTACAAAAAAACCTTATATGCCCCAGGGCATAACTTACAACCTTTGCCCTGAGGGCTGTGGGGGGAGTGTCATCCTCAAAAACATAATTTCCGGACTTTTTCGCTACGTCGAAAAAATAGCTATTTCAAAATCTTGATTAGACGTGTTTGGGGAAATGGTGGGTGTGAGAGGGGCATTAGCTATCCTACAATCACTTTCGACCATTAAAAAGGGCACAAGCCCTTCTAATTCCCAATCGAATGAGCCCTTTTGAGGTTTCTACAATATCACTATCTATAACAACCTTATATGCATCCAGGGCATAACTTACAACCCTTGCCCTGATCTGAGGGGGTTATCATCCTTAAAGACCTAATTTCTAAAACTTATAACTACGTTGAACAAAATAACTATCTAAAAATTTTGATTGGATGTGTTTGTGGAAAAGGTGGGCGTGAGAGGGGTTTTAGTTGCCCTCAAATCACTTCCAACTATTAAACAGGGCACTAGCCCTTTGAGTTTCCAATCGAATGAGCCCTTTTTCAAGTTTCTATGACAAAGCTTTCAATAAAAACCTTATATGCCCCCAAGGCATTACTTAGAACCCTTACCCTGAGGGCTGTGGGGGGAATGTCATCCTCAAAGATATAGTTTCCGAAACTGTTAACTACTTTGAGTAAAATGGCTATCTCAAAATTTTGATTGGATGTGTTTGGGGGAATGATGGGCGTGGCGGGGGACTAGTTGCACTCCAAAAATTTTTGACTATTAAAAATGGTACTAGCCATTTCACTTTCCAATCAAATGAGCGCTTTTTGAAGTTTCTACGACAACGCTTTCTATATAAGCCTTATATGCCCCCAGGACATTTCTTACAATCCTTGCCCTGAGGGCTGTGGGGAGGTTGTCATCCTCAAAGACCTAATTTCCAGAACTTTCAACTACGTTGAACAAAATGGCTATCCCAAAATTTAGGTTGGATGGGTTTGGGGAAAAAGTGGGCGTGAGAGGGGGGCTAGGTGCCATCCAATCACTTTCGACGATTAAAAAGGGCACTAGCCCTTTGAATTTCCAATCGAATGAGCCTTTTTTGAAGCTTCTACGACAATGCTTTCTATAAAGACCTTATATGCCCCAGGCCATAACATTCAAGGGCTGTGTTTGTGGGAGAGTGTCCTCCTCAAAAACACAATTTCTGTCTGGAAATCAACCACGCTGAACAAAATGGCTATCTCAAAATTTCTATTGGATGTGTTTGGGGAAATGGTGGGCGTTCAAGGGGTGTTAGTTGCCTTCCAATCACTTTCGACTATTAAAAAGGGCACAAGCCATGCCGATTTCCAATCGAATAACCCCTTTTCGAAGTTTCTACGACAACTCTTTGGATACGAAGTGCCCTGGTCTAAAGTGCACGAAGTGCACTCACTTTAGACTTTCGATTATTAAAAAGGGCCCTAGGCTTTTGAATTCCCCAATCGAATGCCCCTTTTTTCATGTTTCTACGACAAACCTTTCAATAAAAACCTTATATGCTCCCAGGGCATAACTTGTAACCCTTTCCCTGAGGGCTCTGAGAAGGAGGGGTTGTCATCCTCAAAGACCTAATTTCCAGAACTTTCAACTAAGTTGAACAAAATGGCTATCTCAAAATTTTGATTGAATGTGTTTGGATAAATGTTGGGCGTCAGAGGGGGGTTAGCTGCCCTCCAATAACTTTCGACTATATAAAAGGGCACTATCCCTTTTAATTTCCAATTGAATGGGCCCTTTTCAAGTTTTTGCGACAAAGATTTCAATAAAAACCTCATATACCCCCAGGGCATAACTTATAACACTTGCCCTGAAGACTATGGGAAAGTGTGCTGCTCAAATGTATAATTTCCAGAACTTTCAACTACGTTGCACAAAATGGCTATCTCAAAATTTAATTAGATGTGTTTGGGTAAAAGATGGGCGTGAGAGAGGGTTAGTTGCCTTCCAATCACCTTCGACTATTAAAAAGGGTACTAGCCCTTTGAATTTCCAATTAAGCATGAACACTGTTTCTGTTTTCTGTTTCTGTTCTGTTTTTTATTTATCTGTTCTGTTCTGTTGCTGTTTTTATAATAGCTATTTCGTCCTGTTTCTGTTTATTTTTTCTGCCTGTTTTTCTTCTGTTTCTGATTTTATTTTAGTGATACGAGAATAAAATATTTGAGACTTTCGAACTTACAACATAGTGTTTTAAATCATAACTTGAAATTGTGAAGAAGCGTGGTTACACCTCATGCAATTTTAAATTGGAATGTAACTAAAATGGTGGGACTCAGTGTATCTAATATATCAAATAGTGCTACTATGTTGTTTCAGCTAGGCAGAATTGGGGCTTAGGAGTCAGATGAGAGTAGGTATGTGTGTAAATAGGCGGACATTAAAGGTCTAGTTCAGTTCCACCAAAACAACTTGTTTCTTACTCTATATTATTCAATAAATTGAGCGGAAAATTTGCACAGATACTGTCCACGATATAGGTGACCATTCTTTATTTCCAATCGATTAAAACATTCCGCTCTACCAAAACTCTGCTGCAAAGCCCTGTTTAAGGAAAAATTGCAACTTTCTGTGTTTGATAAGCCAGATATGAAATAGCTCATTTAGAAACCAACAGGGGGCTTGAGAGCACCATCCTGGGAAACCATCTATCATCACATAAACGTTGCTGCCAGAAAAAAAAGTTAAACAGAAGGCTGCTTTAAGGTCTACCACTTAGACTAGGCTTACTTGTGACTGCTGGTCTGCAAAATAATCTGGTTTTATAGGTATTACTGCCTATTACCACAAGAAGATGAAAAATGAACAGAGGTTGCACCAGCGTGTTTCACATATCAAGAAGCTTAATCATCCTCATACAACTACTTTCACCCTTCTAGCAATCTAAGTTGCAATCAGGAAGTTTTTACTGGCAGGTAAGATGTTCTGCATTGTGACTCTAGGTTATGAGCACTTTCCTGAACTTCATGTTTTGAACATTGTCTTCATTCATCTGTTAAGCACGCTCTTGGATTTTGGTCCACTCGAAACTTAGCCAATGACATCCCAGAAGAAGCTTGCTTGGAATCCTTTTACAAAGTCAAAGATGTCGATCCCACTGGTGAAAATTATTCAGACGGCCTTTCTGTTCCTTGTTCTGAAAATTTCGGAAGTAAACATATTTCGTTAAAGACTCTGATGGAACTGATGCAGTGTCTACGGAAGAGGGAGGCGAAAGTAATGGAGAAGAACAGTTTGGATCTGGGGGTCTGTCAGAAAACGATGGTGCAGGACAGGCTATCCAAAGACACTTTAAACTTTCTCAGACATTTAAAAAACTGCGAAAATTATTTAGAAAACTAAAATCTTCTACTGTCCAGTATGGTAACTTAAAAAGATGTTGTAAAGAGAGTGGCCCGTATCCCTCTTGATATGAAAGTGTGGTGGAATAGCACGTTGGAAATGATTGAGTCTACAAAAACCTTAGGTAGCCTGGAAATAGTTTTTACGTTTGACGTTTGCAACGGTTCTAATTAGAGTCTTGCTTATGTATAATGGCTGGACTGTACTAGAAGCTGCTATTACTGTACTTTCTCCCATGCACAATACCATTGTAATGGTAAGTTCTTCTTACATATCCAGTTGACAGTCGAGAACACAAAGTCTTAGAAGGGTCTGAGCTCTTTTGTAATACTAGAGCCGGTGATAGTCCCATTGCTGCACCCCTCAAAGAATTAAAAAAAGTACTTTGCGACAAGACTTCATTTTGCAATTAATCTTTTCTAAAGGGCAGCTTATCGGGATCCTTCAATATTTGAAAGTTGTCACTTGTGGATCGTTCTCTGGTCCCACAGTCTTTGACCCTATTACTATAGGATATATTAAGTAATTGTGCAGAAACCGCAAGAGAGTTCACTCCAACTCGCCTTTGCACTGCTGAAGTCCTTGAGGCTATTCTGGAGTCCAGTGCGAAAAGCTGGTTCGAGTCGGTTTGGGATGCAACAGGTTTCAAAGTCGAAGACGCTCCTGCAGCGTCAGCAACTCTGCCGTAAATGCTAGTTGTAGAGGAGAAATTGCTAGTCTATCTTTCAGAGTGACGTAGAGCTTTCCGGTAATCTTTTGCTTTTTTCATTAATTTACATAAATACAGTAGTACGAATTTATATGAATCCTGGAGAGGGGAGGGGGGAAAAGTGCAGTTTTTCTTATAACTCTTGCTAGGTTGCCAGGTTGCTGCAACCCAGATATAAAGCTTTCCAGCAAGATTTTTCTTTTTTCATTAATTTGCATAAATAGAGTAGTAAGAATTTATATAAACCCTGGGGAGGGGGCAAAAAGCGCATCTTTTCTTAAATTATACCTTTGAAATATTGGCAGATCCAGAGATTCTGGAGGGGGGAATCGGCTAAGAAATAAAATTAGTATTCTTGGATTTTGTAATTATAGTTACTCATAGTCGAGGGTGTCGCCACCCCTTTTTCTTTTGGAATGGACCATGAAAACGTAGCTATACACTCAAAAGCATGCCCAGTCCTATTCTTAAAATAAAAGTTTGAAGTAGTAACAATTCATATGATAGAGCAAGTGTATGCGTTGGAGAAAGTATTTTCCGCCACAAAGCCACGGAAATTTTCGAAATATGTTACCAAAAGTGCAATTGTTCTCATATTTGCATCCCTTTGTAAACCTAATTAAGAGAAGAGAATACTTGAAGAAAGTATTATGTAGCAAATAGTCTAAGTTAATTTTAAGATCGGAACTTTAGAAATTTCACTTTCCTTATTTACTTAAGAATGTATTTCGTGAAGTGATGTAAAAATACGCAAAGTACCCTTAAATCATTAATTTTCCTTTTGAAAAATTTTGACACATATTGACTAGGATATAATTAACCTTCTTTCTCCTTTCATACTTTTGTTTAAGATGACTTCCGAAGTTCAAACGTTCTGAATGGGGGAGGGGGGTTCCGAAGTCCAGATTTGGGGAGTGAAAAGCATGGTCTGAGGTAGAAACTGCCCCCTCCCAAATCAACTGTGGGATCTACTGATGCACTAATGACTTTGAGCTGACTGCATAACTTCATGCCGAAAATTGTTTTATTTTTGAAATGTCCGAGCATCTCCGGGAAGTTTGAGAAGATGCTGTATAAACATAAAAGTACATTTTGGAAAAAAGGGACGGAAAAATGGAAGAAAATAACCATCAAAAAAAGGATGGCGATATTTGCGTGCATAGACAATTTTTCGCCCCTTTGTCAGAAACACTGCACTTTTTGCGAAAAAAAAAATGCTGTAATAGTAATGGGTTTTCTCAAAAGTGTTATCGCCAGAGAAAAGTACTGCCCGTGCAAGTGACAATCTTGACGAGAAGTTAATGAGAGACTGAAACGTTGTTTTCATATTGAAGACCCATTCATTTTCTAGACTAAAAATGAAGGGATCTTTTCGGAGCTGTCAGAAACCGCTCTAAAGCATCTTAGCGTACCACTACTAGTGTCGAGCGAACATACATTTTTGATCTCTGAGTATTTCATGCAAAAGTAGTATGCCCGGACAATGTTCAAAAAAGGGAAAAGCATAATTTTTCAACGATAAGCTTTAAACCTTGAACAACTGATACTATAATTAACTTTCTGATAATAAGCCAAAACTTATCATTTGAATTTTATTTTTTTCTTTAACCTTTAAGTGTTAGAAAAACAGCTGTTTAAACAGCTGTTTTTTTGAACGAAAACAGCGGTTTTCTGTTTTTACCAAATAACCGAGCAGAAACAGGAACAGGTCTTTTGTTTTTTGTTGGCCTGTTCTGTTTCTGTTCTGTTTTATTTTAGCCCTGTTTACTTTTTTTCTGTTTGTCCAGAAAAACAGAACAGTGCCCATGCTTATTTCCAATCAAATGAGCCTTTTTTGAAGTTTCTACGGCAACGCTTTCTATAAAAACCTTATGTGCCCCCAAGGCATAACTTACAACCCTTGCCCTGAGGGCTCTGGGGGAGTGTTCTCCTTAGAAACATAATTTCTATCTGGAAATCAACTACGCTGAACAAAATGACTATCTCAAAATTTAGCTTGGATGTCTTTCGGGAAATGGTGGGCGTGGAAGGGGTGTTAGTTGCCTTCCGATCATTTTCGACTATTAAAAAGGGCAAAATCCACTCCAATGTCTAATTGAATGAGCCCTTTTCGAAGTTTCTACGACAACTTCTTCGACACAAGGTGCACTGGTCTAAAGGAAAATTAATACATTGTGCCAACATCGTTCCTATATGCCCTCAGGGCACAACTTCAAACCATTGTCCTGAGGTTTGTGGGGGAGTCTCCTCCTCAAAAACATAATTTCTATCTGGAAATCAACTACGCTGAACAAAATGGCTACCTCAACATTTTGATTATGTGTGTTTGGGGATATTGTGGGCGTGGAAAGGGTGTTAGTTGCTTTCCAATCCCTTTTGTCTATGAAAAAGGGCGCTAGCCATATCAATTTCCAATCGAATGAGCCATTTTCCAACTGTCAATGACAAATCTTTCGATACAAAATGCCCTCGTATGGAAGAAAACAAATAGCACATTGTGCCAACATCGTTCTTCACTTAGGCAGCGCTATTGCGCTGCCAATTCTTCTGATCTAGATTTCCCCAACATTCACACTGTTGAGGAGAATAGACCACAAGGATGGTTTGTCGAAATTGACGGTTAAATACCTCTGGAAATTCTTGACTCGGTAAAAGACTTTGTTTTCCCCTGCATAAATAGACTGGTACCTAGGGACTCTTTGAGTCCCTACAAAGTATTTTTGGTAGATAATAAAGGTATGCATTGGACATCTTCAAAACAAAAGCTTATTGCCGCCCTTGAGCCGAAACGGAATATTGCTGTAAACCACGTTCTTTTGCGGCGGATGCCAGCCATTGGTTTCAATGTCGCAATTATCCATAGATCCCTCAAATTTGATCAAAAACCTTACATGAAGACGTTTGTTGACACCCTTGTCAACAAACGGTCTCAAGCGAAAACTTAGGTCGAAAAAGAGATCTTTAAACTCATTTTAAATTCGGTCTTGGGTAAAATGTGTGAGAAATGCGCGTAACAGGAGTCTTTGTGACGTTGTTACTGACCTAAAAGAATGTGCCCGAATCATTGCGGATCCCATTTTCACATCATTCACGATCATAGACTCCAATATGGTCCTTTTACACAGAAAAAAGAGAAATGTAGTATTAAATAAAACATTACCGCTGGCAGTGCCATTTTAGAAATTTCAAAGAAACCCATGTGGGAGTTTTATTAAAATGTGTGTAAGCACCAATGGCCGGAAATGGGACAAATTCAGGTGTATTATGGAGACACCGATTCACTCCTTTTGAAAATTAAAATAGATAATCTGTTACACGATTTGGAAAATGGAGAGTACATTAGCTCTCGGATGGATTACAGAAACTTGGATGAGCCCCACTATCCACAGCTGGTGAAACGCCAGGCCCCAAATCAATTGCTTAAAATAAAATCCGAGACGGGGAGCGACTTGGTATCGCATGGTGTATTTCACGGTTCAAAGGTGTATTGCGTGGAAACGCACAATGATACTACCAAAAAAGTCTGCAAGGGGTACCATCATTATATGTAAAAGAAAATATTATCATGAGTGTTTATAGGAACTGTATACACAATAATTTAGTTCCAAGTGCGAGTGTCATGGCCATTCGCTCTTTAAAATGTAAATACTATACATTACGGGCTTAGAAAAATGCCATGTCCACCATATCGGACAAAGTCAATGTTCTCGACGGAGGTGTGAAAGTACTACCAAATGGCCGCTACCTTACTTCAGATCACTACCTTACTTCAGAGAGTTGAATGTGTAAATTATAGACAGAAACTCGGACTGGAGAAAGCCATTTAGTTGAGGGAGGGGAGGGGGCCGTATGTTGGGGGGAGGAGGGCCATTTTTTCCGTTGCCAGCTCAGCACTGGCCTGTTTATCTAGTGTTCATATATATTTATATATTTTTTTTTTCGTTGCGCAAAGCGGTAATTTTCAAGTTTTTAATTTTTACATTCGTTGCGTAAATTGTTTATTTTAAAGGGCCTATTAATGTTACCACCCTGTCCGTGCCTTGCTGCTGGCCGTCGCAATGGTACCTTCCGCCCGGCCTCCACGTCCTCCAGAGGAGCGTCCGGGCCTGCAAGTGGCATGTTCAAGCGTCTATTCTAATGTCCAAGTGTTTTAAAATATTTATTGTAAATACATATTTTATGATCTTGTATATATATATTTGTAAATTAAAGAAACCGTGATAAAAATTTTTTAGAGATTCCAAAAAATATCTATTATTGCTATAGTGTATGGCAAGGATCATATGACAAAATAAAGAAGATTGATCAAAACATAAAATTCATACAAAGACTTGACGTGTTTACTAGTATTGCGCCATACTCGTGGTTGATTATTGACGATTTAGCTGAATCTATTGAAGAATGGTCGCAGGAAATGTTACAATTATTCATGGTCCGGTTCCATAACGAAAACATTTCTTTGACTGTTGTGTTCCATAATCTTTTTCGTCAGAATAAATGTATGAGAACACTTGCATTAAATTGTACCTACTATATCATCCGAAGAGTTGTTCGCGATTTAAGTTCCCTCATAACTCTAAACAAACAAATCTACCCTGGCGAACCCACAATTTTTACTTTTGGCATACAATCAAGCAACTGCTAAATCTTAAGGTTATTTTAATTACACCTGAATCAAAACACGCCCGAAGATTTGCGCGTAGTCATTGATATTTTCGATAATAAAATTACTGTATATCTACTCGTGAATTGTAAAAAGGTCATTAGTCACTATTATGACGTTGAAGAAGCTACGAGCTACGAAGAAGCCCGCACATGAAAACTAACATTTATTTTTCGTGCAAGCCAATTCAAAACTGCAGCTTAGGAAAGCAATACTCAAGCATGGCGTTGACAAGGAATTTATAAATATCTTGTCGGAACTCTGTTTAAATTTAACAGAAGGTAATGCTCAACTGTCAGATGGTGTTAGACAACAGACAAAGCAACATCGGTCCCTTGTTCGTGCTCTAGCTTGGAAAAAGAAAGCAAATTGTAAAAGAAAACGTCTTATTCAAGCAGGTGGTAATTTCTTTTCATTGTCACTACCAATAATCGCCGGACTTGAAAACATTATTCTCTAAAAATGGCTAAACCCTATGAATTGACGCCAATTGAGCTTGCTCTTTCACCCAAAGAGCACGTTGAAGATAATCTTGATAAATTTATTAACAATGAAACAATTGACAATTATGAAAAATTAATTTTGCTTCAAAATGCCCTTCGACATGTCAACAAACATAGGCCTTATCGTGAAAAACCGCTCAAGTCAATGTCATTGATCAACCTTCTGAAAATAGTGAAAGTTTTGACACTTTGAAAACACTGAAAAAAGAAGATTTATTAACAAGTGTTGTAGACTTGTTGCCTCCATCCTATCGTGAACAAGGTAAAAGACTCTTTATGTATCTCGCTGAAAATGAAAAAATTGACTAGAAAAAGAATGAAGTTAAAATCCAGGGCAAGAGTTACAATTTAATTGATTTCTTATCGGATCTGATTGCAAGTCGTAGAAGAGTCGAATCCTTTGGTAGTCATTTATATATTTTTTAAAGTCGTCAAATTTTCCTAAAAGTTTTATTAGCAATAAGCAACTTCTAAATAAATTAAAAGAACATAGTCCATAGACCACGTAAAGATAGAAGATGATGATTTTAAATCTTTCCTTGAAAATACTAGTATACCTAGTAGAAACAATGATTCGATGACAATGGTAGCTAGACGAAAGCGAAGACGTATTGACTCGCCCTGTTGTCCAAAAGGTTAGCAGACGGTTCACACCTCGCTTACGGTCAAATTGGATCAAGTTTTGAAAGGTATTTATGAAAATATTGGAGAGCCAGGAAGTTTAAGTTCTCCTACTGCACTTGCTCAGTTTACTGAAATTAAAAAGAAGTTAGCAAAAGAGTTTTTACAAAAGGAGCCCAGTTATAGTATTCATTGAAATCATAGGGTTTATGGTAATCACTATCGAAAAACTAAAGCCTTTTACCCTCTGCATATATTACAAGCAGATCTTTTGACTTTAGACGCGACCCAAAGACGTCATAATAAACCCTACAAGTATCTTTTACTTGCAATAAGTGTTTTTAGTCGGTTTGCATATGCAGTTCCATTGCAGTCAAAGAGAGGCAATAAAGTTGCTAAGACCCTGTAATCCATCTTTTAACAAGATGCATATAAAAAAATCCAACAAAACGTGGAACTTAATTTGTTAATCCACATGTTAAGAAGGTTTTATGGAAATAAAATACAATGCTCTATCATAGTCACAGTCCTATAAAGGCTGCATTGGACGAACGTTTAATACGAGCAATTCGACTTTTAATTTCAAGATATTGTACATTGAAAAATACAGCAGTATTTATTCAAGATTTAGATAAAATTATGTTGATTTATAATCAACGTCCTCATCGATCCTTGTTCAATGCTACCCCTATTAAAGTCCATCATTGTAACACTTCACTTTTCCTTAAACAATATTCTAATGAAAAGGCGGGGAAGATAAAATTTAATGTTAGTGGTACTGTTCGAATCAATCGTACAAGAAATATTTTTGAAAAGGGAAATTACTTGTGGTCCACTGAACTTTTTAAAGTGTCAAAATTCTTGGCCACTAAACCTATAACGTATGTGCTTCGTGATATTAAAAATGAAGAGATTCTTGGTGGTTAATATGACTACAAATTGCAAGAAGTTGGAAATAGTGAAATCTATCAAATTGAAAATGTATTAAAGACTCGTACTCGCAAGGGTAAGTGACAGTTGCTTGTTCGCTGGCTAGGATACAATTCTGATTTTGATTCGTGGATGCCCGCTGAAGACTTTCACAATGTCTGAAGGCTCTTATGTGACATTCATCTCTAATGTTTCCGATCCTTTTTAAGACGATTTGAATAAAACAAGTGATTTTGGACAAAACTCTCCCCTGCCATTAAATTTGAGGGGAGGTATGAAGTTGCTCTTGTAGATTGTATTCTTAAAAATACATATGATATCCTAAGAAAGGACCGTACAGATGACATAAAAATTAGACCGCTTGATTGGACAGTCGTTAACGATCAATATGTAACTGAAAATATGAATTCATTTGAATACCCCTTTGTTACATTATCATATAAGGAGTTTTAGACTATGAACGAATTGTGTCGCGCTATCAACAAAAAAATTTTATATCGTAAAAATGGCGCCTGTCAATTCAACTATTCAAAGGAAGAGGGTAAAATCTACATTAGTTCACCCATTGGCAATGAACAGGTTATTCTCAATGATAATCTAAGAGAATTTCATGGTTTTAATTATAATGTAACCCATGGTAAAAGTGCAGGAAGCGCTAGTGGTATGAATCATGCCATTTTCGCAGAGTATCCACCCGCCTTCTTCTTGGACAGTTGTATATTTATTTACGCATCCTTTTTCGAGAGATCAAGAGCTGGTAATACGAACGTCCCCCTCCTACGTGCTCTTGAACGAAAAACCTCTAATGATCATATTCACCACTACAATATAAAGCACCTTCAATACCTTCCAGTCAATACTTCGTATTTGGAGCTCTTTCAGTTAACATAAAGAAGTGAATTTGGTGATCCTCTAGCAATAACAAAATATTTGGCTGTAATTACATGCCATTTGCGACTCATTCAGTGAAATGGCCAATAGAACTAAGTTTGTATGTCCTTATATTAATTGCTATGTTGCTACTCTTGGACCACGGTAGCTGGACCATGGAATGGACTATTATAGGGGTTCGTTCGGCAATGTCCAGGTACGGTCTTGGCATTTGGTTTGCTAAGCTGTTTCGTCCTGCACTACCCTTGGCTAAAAAATATATTGCACCGGTTGCAACGGATTTTACGTCCTCTACTTTACATGATCGGGGCTCTGGGAGGGATGTTCAAGAAAGAGTTTTGCAAAAATTCAAGTCGAGCTTGCGATCCCTTGGTGAGCGTTTGAAAAAACGCGGAAAAGGTTTGAAAAGGGTGCAAAATCACTCATCAGTCTCAAGTCAGCCTTAAAGCGTAAAGCATCAAAGAAAGTAAAAAGATCCAAAAAGAATTTCTTTTCCTAGAAAAAATGGCATATCTACCACATAAGGATTTTCTAAGATTGACGAAAATCTTAGAGAGGCGCACCACTCTAAGTGAACCTAAATTAACCCAAATTTTTGCATGTCTCTCTCTCTCGCTATGACTGTGTGTCTGAGCGGGTGTGCTGTCATCAATAACCGATCCAACCTAAATTCAACGTAACGATAAATAAGTTGCTTATCTCAGTATCTGTCTTTGTCGGTTTGTATGTCTGAATCTATATATTCGTATGCGTTTTTGTCTCTCTCACTTCCTTTGCTTGTATGTCTGGGAGGGTGTTTGCTTATCTCAATGCCTGTCTTTGTTGGTTTTTATGTCTGAATCTATATATTTGTATGTGTTTGTATCTCTCTCACTCTCTTTGCCTATGTTTCTGGGCGGATGTTTGCTTCTCCCAGTGCCTGTCTTTGTCGGTTTGTATGTCTAAATCTATGTATTTGTATGCGTTTTTGACTCTCTCACTCTCTTTGGTTGTGAATCTTGGTATGTGTTTGCTTCTCTCAGTGTCTTTGTTGGTTTGTTTGTTAAAATGTATATATTTGCATGTGTTTTTATCTCTCTCTCACTCTCTTTGCCTAAGTGTCTGGGCGGATGTTTGCTTCTCCCAGTGCCTGTCTTTGTCGGTTTGTATGTCTAAATCTATGTATTTGTATGCGGTTTTTGACTCTCTCACTCTCTTTGCTTGTGAGTCTTGGTATGTGTTTGCTTCTCTCAGTGTCTTTGTTGGATTGTATATTAAAATGTATATATTTGCATGTGTTTTTATCTCTCTCTCACTCTCTTCGCCTATGTGTCTGGGCGGGTGTTTGCTTCTCCCAGTGCCTGTCTTTGTCGGTTTGCATGTCTAAATCTATGTATTTCTATGCGTTTTTGACCCTCTCACTCTCTTTGCTTGTCAATCTGGGTGGGTGTTTGCTTCTCTCAGTGTCTGTCTTTGTCGGTTTTTACGTCTGAATCTATACTCTCACTCTCTTTGCCTGTGTGTGTGTGTGGATGGATGTTTGCGTGTCCCAGTGCATGTCTTTGTCGGTTTGTATGTCTTAATCTATGTGTTTGCATGTGTTTTTTGTCTCTCTCACTCTCTTTGCATATGTGTCTGGGAAGATGTTTGCTTCTCCCAGTGCCTGTCTTTGTCGGTTTGTATGTCTGAATCTGTATAGTTGTATTTGTTTTTGTCTCTCTCACTGTCTTTGCCTATGTGTCTGGGCGGGTGTTTGCTTATCCCAGTGCCTGTCTTTGTCGGTTTGTATGTCTGAATCTATGTATTTGTATGTGTTTTGTCTCTCTCAATTCCTTTGCTTGTGTGTCTGGGCGGGTGTTTGCTTATCTCAATGCCTGTCTTTGTTGGTTTGTATGTGAAAATCTATATAATTGCATGTGTTTTTATCTCTCTCACTCTCTTTGCCTATGTTTCTGGTCGGATGTTTGCTTCTCCCAGTGCCTGTCTTAGTCGGTTTGTATGTCTAAATCTATGCATTTGTATGTGTTTTTGACTCTCTCACTCTCTTTGCTTAAGAATGTGGGTATGTGTTTGCTTCTCTCAGTGTCTGTCTTTGTTGGTTTGTATGTTAAAATATATATATTTGCATGTGTTTTTATCTCTCTCACTCTCTTTGCCTATGTTTCTGGTCGGATGTTTGCTTCTCCCAGTGCCTGTCTTAGTCGGTTTGTATGTCTAAATCTATGTATTTCTATGCGTTTTTGACCCTCTCACTCTCTTTGCTTGTGAATGTGGGTGGGTGTTTGCTTCTCTCAGTGTCTGTCTTTGTCGGTTTTTACGTCTGAATCTATACTCTCACTCTCTTTGCCTGTGTGTGTGTGTGGATGGATGTTTGCGTGTCCCAGTGCATGTCTTTGTCGGTTTGTATGTCTTAATCTATTTGTTTGCATGTGCTTTTTGTCTCTCTCACTCTCTTTGCATATGTGTCAGGGAAGATGTTTGCTTCTCCCAGTGCCTGTCTTTGTCGGTTTGTATGTCTGAATCTATATAGTTGTATTTGTTTTTGTCTCTCTCACTGTCTTTGCCTATGTGTCTGGGCGGGTGTTTGCTTATCTCAGTGCCAGTCTTTGTCGGTTTGTATGTCTGAATCTATGTATTTGTATGTGTTTTTGTCTCTCTCACTTCCTTTGCTTGTGTGTCTGGGCGGGTGTTCGCTTATCTCAATGCCTGTCTTTGTTGGTTTGTATGTGAAAATATATATATTTGCATGTGTTTTTATCTCTCTCACTCTCTTTGCCTATGTTTCCTGTCGGATGTTTGCTTCTCCCAGTGCCTGTCTTTGTCGGTTTGTATGTCTAAATCTATGTATTTGTATGTGTTTTTGACTCTCTCACTCTCTTTGCTTAAGAATGTGGGTATGTGTTTGCTTCTCTCAGTGTCTGTCTCTGTTGGTTTGTATGTTAAAATCTATATATTTGCATGTGTTTTTATCTCTCTCACTCTCTTTGCCTATGTGTCTGGTCAGATGTTTGCTTCTCCCAGTGCCTCTCTTCTTCGGTTTGTATGTCTAAATCTATGTATTTATATGCGTTTTTTGACTCTCTCACTCTCTGTGTTCGTGAATCTGGCTATATGCTTGCTTCTCCCACTGCCTGTCTTTGTCGCTATGTATGTCTAAATCCATATATTTGTATGTGCTTTTGTCTCTCTCACTCTCTAAACCAGTGTATCTGGGTGGGTGCCTGCTTGTTCCACTGTATGTCTTTGTCGGTTTGTATGTCTGAATTTATATAGTTGTATTTGTTTTTGTCTCTCTCACTGTCTTTGCCTATGTGTCTGGGCAGGTTTTTGCTTATCTTAGTACCTGTCTTTGTCGGTTTGTATGTCCGAATCTTTATATTTGTATGTGTTTTTGTCTCTCTCACTTCCTTTGCTTGTGTGTCTGGGCGGGTGTTTGCTTATCTCAATGTCTGTCTTTGTTGGTTTGTATGTGAAAATCTGTATATTTGCATGTGTTTTTATCTCTCTCACTCTCTTTGCCTATGTGTCTGGGGGGATGTTTGCTTCTCCCAGTGCCTGTCTTTTTCGGTTTGTATGTCTAAATTTATGTATTTGTATGCGTTTTTGACTCTCTCACTCTCTTTGCTTATGAATCTGGGTATGTGTTTGCTTCTCTCAGTGTCTGTCTTTGTTGGTTCGTATGTCAAAATCTATATATTTGCATGTGTTTTTATCTCTGTCACTCTCTTTGCCTATATGTCTTGTCAGATTTTTGCTTCTCCCAGTGCCTGTATTTGTCGGTTTGTATGTCTAAATCTATGTATTTATATGCGTTTTATGACTCTCTCACTCTCTAAGCTTGTGAATCTGGCTATGTGGTTGGTTCTCTCAGTGCCTGTCTTTGTCGCTATGTATGTCTTAATTTATATATTTGGATGTGTTTTTGTCTCTCTTATTCTCTAAACCAGTGTATCTGGGTGGGTTCCTGCTTGTTTCACTGTCTGTCTTTGTCGGTTTGTATGATTGAATCTATATAGTTATATTTTTTTTGGTCTCTGTTACTCTTTGGGCCTATGTGTCTGGGTGGGTGTTTGCTTATCTCCATGCCTGTCTTTGTTGGTTTGTATGTCTGAATCTATATATTTACACGTATTTTTACCTCTCTCACTCTCTTTGCCTATGTGTCTGGGTGGGTGTTTGCTTATCCCAGTGCTTGTCTTTGTCGGTTTGCATGTGTGAATCTGTATAGTTGTATTTGTTTTAGTCTCGAAATTTCCGTATTGTGTATCCAAGAGGTGAATTCAAGAAAGAGTTTGTTACTTACTTACAATTTTTTCATAATGACATATCCAACAACGTATGATGATAAAGAATTTATTCATTCTAATACATAGATTTTGCCAATGTTATCCGACGTATCTGACAAATGATATCGATAAAGAATGTTAATAAAGAATTTGTTCAATCTGATACTTAAATTATGTCAGTGTTATCAAATGTATCTGTCAAAAGACATTGATAAAGAATTTATTCACTCTGATACTTAAATTTTCTCAATTTTATAAGGCATATCTGACAAAGCATGTTGATAAATAATTTATTCACTCTGATACTTAGATTATGTGAATGTTATCTGATGTATCCAACAAAGAAGTTGATATAGAATTTATTCACTATGATACTTAGATTTGGTCAGTTTTATCAAACGTATCTGCCAAAAGACTTTGATGAAGAATTTATTCACTCTGATGCCTAAATTTTCTCAATTTTATCAAGCATATCTGAAAAATCATGTTGATACAGAATTTATTCACTCTGATACTTAGATTTTGTGAATGTTGTCTGATGTATCCGACAAAGAAGTTGATATAGAATTTATTCATTATGATACTTAGATTTGGTCAGTTTTATCAAACGTATCTGCCAAAAGACTTTGATGAAGAATTTATTCACTCTGATGCCTAGATTTTCTTAATTTTATTAATCATATCTGACAAAAGACTTTAAAGAATAAAGAATTTATTCACTCTGACACTATCAAACGTATCAGTCAAATGATATTGATAAATCTGACAATAGATGTTGATACAGAATTTGGTCACTCTGACACTTAGGTTTTGATAATTTTAACCGAAATATCCGGCGAAGGATGTTGAAAAAGAATCCATTCGCTCTGATACTTAGATTTTATCAATTTGATCCTGTCCTATCCGACAAAAGATGATGATAAAGAGTTTATTCATTCTAATACATAGATTTGGTCAATGTTATCTGACGTATCCGACAAATGATGTCGATAAAGAATTTTAATAAAGAATTTGCTCACTCTGATACTTCAATTTTATCAGTGTTAACAAAAGTATCTGTAAAAAGACGTTGATAAAGAATTTATTCACTCTGATGCTTAGATTTTATCAATTTTGTCCGATATATCTGACAAAAGATGTTGATAAAAAAAATTATTCACTCTGACACTTAAATTTTGTCAATTTTATACAATGTATCTGAGAATTGAGGATGATAATGAATCTATTGACTCTGATACTTAGATTTGGTGAATGTTGTCCGATGTATCCAACAAAAGAAGTTGATAAAGAATTTATTTACCCTGATACTTAGATTTTGATGATGCTATCCAACATATCTGACAAAAGATGCTGATACAGACTTTATTTAATCTGATACTTAAATTTTATCAATTTTCTACAACGTATCCGACAAAAGATGATGATAAAGAGTTTATTCATTCTAATACATAGATTTGGTCAATGTTATCTGACGTATCCGACAAATGATGTCGATAAAGAATTTATTCACTCTGATACTTAGATTTTGACAATGTTATCCGACATATCTGACAAAAGATGTTGATAGAGATTTTATTTAGTCTGATACTTAGATTTTATCAATTTTCTCCGGTGTATCCGACAAAAGATGTTGATAAAGAATTTATTAATTCTAATACATATATTTTGCCAATGTTATCCGATGTATCTGACAAATGATGTCGATAAAAAAAAGTTGAATAATTTCGAAGTAAAAAAAAGATTTAGTCCAAAAACAAAGTGCTACTACAAACAATATTTTTCTAATACTAAAAGTCACGACTAACATTTTTATATCATTCCCATTTTGAATTTAGAAAATATTAAATGTGATTTTCTTATGTTTCGAGTATGTTTCATGTCATTCTTAGAGATGTAAAAAAAAGTTGAAAAAATGCCATGTTAAAAAATAGTTGGGGGAGGGGTAAAGGAGGGAGGGAGGGGTGGAGGGTGGGGGATGGCTGGAGGGGTTGGATTTGAGGGGGGAGGGGTATAGGGATAGGGGGAGGACTTGGGGCCCAAGCATCAGAAGAAATTGTCTGTCCGGTATGCATCTCAAATCATCGTGGTATGCATATTCTCACGATGATGCCATAAAAATGCCGCGAAACAGGTCACTGTTAATACTTACCAAAAATCTAATTGATAAATCGAATGTGCAAATAACGTGTTACGATATTGTGACGCTTAACATCTGTTGGCTAATATCCCGGAAAAAAAACATTGGATGTATTTCTAAAATCATAATATGTTCAATAACTTGTTGGTTCAGACGAGTAACTTGTCATTCTTTTACCTTAGGAAATCACTGGTCTCACGTTCGATTCCTACATCAAACACAAATTTCATGAAATCAATGGGAATTTGCTTAGAATATAAAAAATCATATCGTTGGAAAAGAAAACTTACCATCATTAGAGTACAATAAAAAGACATCAACAAAAAACGATTAAAATAAAAATCCATATATCCATGCAATAAAACATCCATAGCAACCTGAAAAACTATTAAAGATAAAAAGGACCACGCCTAACATTTTGCTTAACAGACAGAATTTCGTAACCATCAAGTTCATTTAAAAATACCAGGAAAAAAACCATCGGTATATGAAAACAGCCATGACTTTAACAGAAACAAGAAATTTAATGTAAAATCACTGTACTGTGAACAGCACGAATTTTCATGGTATGCTGATTATAATTACAACATAAAAAACCAACCAAAGATATGACTTTATAGGCGTGGTGTTTTTTTATGAAACATGTTAATGAATGCCCTGTTGGAATGACTGCCCCGTCGGAATGACTGCCCCGTTGGAGATATTGTAACATCACTACTTTCGTAGAAGTAATCATGGGGATACTACTGCTAACACCGATTTCAGTGTCCTGGAGAATCAGTAGAGGAAACTGTTGGAAGTTAATTGGTCATTTGTATTTGGGAGAACAATCCCCAAACGCTCCTCAGTTCTGGATAGCTGTCCTACATTATCTTGATGCTGTTGGGGTTTAAGGTTCGTGAAGTCAAAGAAACTGGCCAAACAACTGATCTAGTCGATCTAGATAATATCCTAGCCTCATTTGAGTCTTAAATCCCTTAGCCTTATGGATCTAAGTGTCTTTCTTTTTTGTTTTTGTTTTTTTACGTGAATGATAGTAAAAAACGTATTGATTTGTCGTAGGCGTTCTATCGGTTAGCCCTGCCATGCCCTTTTCTTCTTTTTTTCTTTTTTCTTAATGATCTGTCTTTAGCTGCCCGTATTATTTCATCTTGGGATTATGAAGGCTTTTGTATTAATCCCGTTCCCACGCTTCTTTTTCAGGCCCTATTTTAATTATAAAGTTATCTTTAAATAATTTATTGCAACTACACCAAAAATTTTTATGCGATAATAAACCAAAGATATTGTATGTCTTCGGGTTGTGGTTGTTACTAGCATAGATCAGCGTATCCATAGGAATAATATTAAAATCTAAAGGTTAATAAAAAGAGTTCACAGCTGTTTAACCATTATGACGCATAAACCTGCAGCTAAAAACAGATGAATTTTGACCGATCACGCAAAATGGTTGTTCTTCCGTGAAAGCGGAGTAGTATAAACCAAGGGTAAGCAGGCAAGGGAAAAGTAGATAGGGATTAGGGCCAAACTTTTTCTGATTTTAGCTCGAAAGAACTATTTTAGCACTATTGCATCGTGTATAGCGCTGTAGCACGTGCTTCAATTTGTAGCATTTTCGTAATACAATTTTTAATTTTGTCATGGACGAAATGATGAGGATTTTGAAAAAGGCTAAAGTATTAACAAAAAGTTTGGACCGCATTTTTTCGTATTTGTTTCGAAAGATTTGTGCGAAGTTTGATTTAACCAGGACCACCTTTTTACCGTGTTCGTTTCGAAAGATTGGTGCTAAGTTTAAAATAATGGACAAAAAAAACTGATATAAAACTAATCCAACTACACTTATCGGGCCATGCGCGTGTCGCGGCGTAAGCTGCGACACGCGCAAAATTTCTTTGACTTTAGCACCGAAAATTGTTGTGAAACACGCAAAATAGGGCAATTTTATCACTTTAGGAACTGACTATCATGGCACTCTTAGTTTTCAAAGACTGGGGCGTATTCTGGCGTTTTTTTCCAAAGACTCGGGCTTGTTTTTTGTTTCACTTTCTGGCAACACTGTTATATACAGGGTGTGGGATGAGTAACACCCTTTCTTTAAGTTGAATAAAATTAGAGAATTTTAAATATGTTTTTTTACGACTGCATTCCGCAGGCTAATAGATTTATGTGATGAATTCACACAATCAATAAAAGGTACTTGTATGATAAACGCCCTACCGCTCAAGTTGTTCATTCATTGACGCATTATAAAAACCGTTTTTCTTTCGTTGGTTTCTTTCAGCTTAGCGTGAGACAAAACAAAGACAAGTGACAGAATAGTTGGAAAATATATAATTTAGGCTATATATTTGCACATTAGGGGGGGGGGGCTGGTGGTGGTTAAGTATTTCGACAGTGTGAAGTTAGAAAACAATTCTTACTGCCTAATATGCAGAATAGTTGTACCTAACACATTAGGCATTACCCGCTATACTTTACCACTTATATTTTTATCTTACTTTGGTATATTTGATTAGGATTGAGTGTCAGAGAAACATATTTAAACTAAGGTGCTCAAAATGTTCGCCTTCAAGTTTCTTTCAATGTCAAACTCTATCGGCAATTATTTTATATACTTTTGACGTAATCAATTCTTACTACCTAATATGCAGATTGTACCTAATTATGCCTAACATATTTGGCATGCACGCACGGTATACTTTACCCAATCTCCCAGCCCTCTAACTTGCAAAATATATAGCCCAAATTTGTTTTTAAAGTATTATATTTTTATCTTGCTTTGGTGTATTTCATTAGGGTTGAGTGTCAGAGAAACAGATTAGAAGACAATAAGGTAGGGCGTATATCATACAAGTACCCAATAAAATGATCATTGTGGTCAATACAACTACTAATACTAACAACTCACCGCAGCACCAAACCACCTGAGGCCAACACAGCTACGTAAGCTCCTCCTCCATCCCAATCTATTCAAAGCCTCCCTCCTTACACCCTCCCAGGAAGTTCCCATTGCCTTTAAATCTTTCTTTATGACATACTCCCACCCCAGACGAGGACGGTCTGCTTTCCGTTTAGCCCTAGATGGTTGGCCGAAAAGGACAATCTTCGGCAATCTGTCATCCTTCATCCGCAGAGCGTGCCCTAGCCATCTCAACCTTTTCTTGATTATAGCCCTAGAAAGCGGGATTGAACGACATTTTTCGTACAGCCTACTGTTTGAAATACAGTCAGCCGGGTACCCAGAACAAACCGTAGGCACTTCTCTGGAAAACGTTTAGTAAATCTTCATCCACTTTTCGGAGCGCCAATGCTTCAGAGCCATATTTGACCACTGTCACCATTGTACCTTCCAATATTCTAATAATTGGGGTCAATAATGGCTAATAAATAGGAAATCAAACTAAATTAAAGGAGGAAGGAGAAATAGAAGCTACAGAATCCGTGGAACTTAGAAAACTAATTATTTAAGCTAAGGTACTCAAAATGTTCGCCTTTCAAACTCTATAGGCAATTCTTTTATATACTTTTGACGTACTTAAAGTGTGAGTTCATGAAATTGTATGAACTTGCATTCAGTTATTCTAAAGCAGTGTCCTACTTGATACTGTAGAACTGATCTGTCAATACACACCCCAAAAAATTCGGTGGATGAGGTCTTGTGAGCATGGTGGCAATTCAATAGGTCTTCATCTTATCCATGTACCTTCAAAATTCAAAGAGGAACTTCTCAAATAAAGAATGCTTAAAAAGGCTTTAATTTCGTTCCACCTAAACAAATGGCCTTACTTATACCGCACCCAATACATTTGTCCTCAAGAGGTGCAAACCCGGATCCCATGGGAAAGTTTGCTAACTGCCCACAAGAGTACACGAGAAAGATAGGGAGCTTGAGGTCGGGGTTCGGTTAAATCACAAATATTACCTACGAGCTTTAGAAATTTCTCAGGAAGGGCTGACAGACGAAGCTTGAAACTGCACATGGTAGAGGAGGGTGCGTTTTCCACGTCAGGCAGCTTAGTACTGTGGTAGTAGTTCGACTTATAGGTGTTCTTGGCTTCCATGGTTTTTAAGTCTTCTAGGTAGTTATAACCTAGGTTTTACTTCGTTTTTGTTTTTCAATTTTTCAGGGCAAAGGAAATTAGATGCCACCAGTCTTTCTTGGCTTTCTTCTCTATTTCTTGGTCCCTTTTAATCAAACAGTTAGTGGTAACGAACTGTAAGTAAGGAGCGCCCCAGCTCAATAGTAACCGAAACTCTAAAAAACGGAATTTTGACACCAATAGATATATCAACAGAATTGGCTTTTTATGTGATTTCAAATATATAAATTGCATTAAGTTTAATCTTGCCCATTGAAGGTTATGAGCCTGAGAAAAGTTTCCTGATTTTCGAAAAAAGAGGGAAACACCCCCTAAAAGTCACGTGAGTTTAATGAAAATCACACCATCAGATTCAGCGCATCAGGGAACCCTACTGTATAGATTTCAAGCTCCTATCTGCAAAAATGTGGAATTTTGACTTTTTTGCCAGAAGAAAGATCATGGATGCGTGTTTATTTGTTTGTTTGTTTTCCCCAGGGGTGATCGTATCGACCCAGTGGTCCTAAAATATAGGGAGAGGGCTCATTCGAACGAAATTAAAAGTTCTAGTGCCATTTTCAGGTGACCAAAATAATTGGAGGGGAACTAGGCCCCCTCCCCGCCCCCTTTTTCCCAAAATCGTCCGATCAAAATTTTGAGATAGCCATTTTGTTCATCATAGTTTAAACGCCCAGTTACTATGCTTTTGGGTATAACAAGACCCCACCCCCCACAGCCTCAGGGGAAAAGTCTTTAAGTTATAAAATTTGCCCATTGTTTACGTATAGTATTTGGTATTGGTATGTATGCATACATTTTCATGTGGGGGGGGGGAATTTTCTGCTAGGGGTTTTTCCACGGGGAGGGAAGTTTCCAGGGATTGAACTTTTCAAGGGAAATTATACACTGGGAGAATTTGCCATAAATCTTATACAAAACTCTTTTTATATATCTTACTTTCTCTTTTCCGTCTCAATTTTACCCGCGCAGTGGTTAATAGTAATTGTCCGGGGTAAATTTTCACCGGGGTTGAATTGTCTAGAGGATATTTCCGTGGGAGGGGGGTTCTCCGTGGAGGTGGGGCCAGATTTCCTGGTATTATTTGAAAAACGATGAGAAATCAAATAATAAAACAAGTTTTTCAACTGAAAGTAAGGAGCAACATTAAAGATTAAAACGAAAAGTAATTATTACGTATATGAAGGGGTTACCCTCTCCTCATACCTCGCTATTTACGCTAAAGTTTGAATTTTGTCCCAATTC
This sequence comes from Artemia sinica, assembly GCA_027921565.1. Classification (NCBI taxonomy): domain Eukaryota; kingdom Metazoa; phylum Arthropoda; class Branchiopoda; order Anostraca; family Artemiidae; genus Artemia; species Artemia sinica. Next base: position 55,794,378 of record CM051262.1, read on the forward strand.
ATTGAGAATGACTTGTGAAACGTAAGGGCTATTTAATTAGAACATTAAGACGCCTTTTTAAAAGTTCCATAATAATTTCTGTTCGTTTTAAGTTTTAATGTTTCTCTTTACTTTCAGTTGAAAACACTTTTTTTTTGTTTAATATTAGACTAGGAATGACAAGCTTAGATGCACCGGCCAGGTCTGGTCCCTTGTTTCCACAACAAGTCTTATGGTAATACCATCTACATCTACAACCGTTGATTTTGTAGCTCTTTTCTTTTGCTTCGTTTCTTTTTTTTTGTTTTCTTTTATTGTTTTTTTCTTCTTAGGACAAATGCGAGCCGTGAGATTTTATGCCACACAAGTAGTGAGTGGGGTACTTATTTTAGGGGTTCAAGACCTGTCAGACAGGTTTCTGCAGCTACACCATTTCTGGGCCAATCAGAGATGTTTCTACAGAGGGTACTCTGCATATGGTGAGATGAATATCGTAACCTCTAGCCAAAACGGGTTTGGTTAGGAATGCGTCGCGGGTAAATTCAAACGAGGAAAGGAATGGTACAGTCAGAATTGTTTTATCTTGTATCATTACGAAGAATATAGGTATGAAGCCAAGATTAGAATAATATGAATAGTATTTTATTTGAACGGAATGAGAGTGGTAAAAGAATTAAAAGACTGAATGATCTTAATTGGCGATTTGAATAAAAGGATAAAACAGAGGACAATAAAATTCTTATTTTTTTAATTAGATCATATGAAAGTGATAAAGAGATTAAAACTGCTTACCAGTTAAGGTAAGTCTGAGAGGATAGTAAGTCTCACGAAACTTGACATAAATGTTAGAATAACATCATTGGTACCAATCTGTTGAAACGGTTACTGGTGACAAGATGATGTTGCATCTTGACTTAGCTTTACTTCTTGGCTATGCTCTGTATAATACACAAGTACATGATGAGGGATGGGGGCAATGTATAATATTCCTTAGCAATGGAGTATGCTAAAAAGTCGAAACGAATAGAGTTGTAGGCGCCAAGATGATCTTGTGACTTGTCTTAGCTTAACTTTGTGGTTGTGTTCTGTATAATAGACAAGTACCAATTGAGGAATGTTAGCAATATAAAATGTGGTTTAGCAATGGATTATGCTAAAAATTTGAAACTAATAGAGTCGTAGGTACCAAAAAAAGATCACATGACTTGAACTAGCTTTCACTTCTCGGCAGTGGTCGCTATAATACACAAGTACATAATGAGGGATGTGGGCAATGCATAATATTCTTTAGCAATGGAGTATACTAAAAAGTTGAAAGTAATAAAGTTTTAAATGCCAAGAAAAGAATTTTAATATAGAAATTCAGAACAACCTTTAAAAATCCTATGAAATCAACTAGTGAGATGGTTATGGATTTGAACTATCAAGGACCGCAACCATAAATAACCCTAGCCACCAAGGACCTCAATCTCCAAGGCCCTCCTCTCCCCAACCTCGAAGGGGCCCCCTCTCCCCATTTTTTGTATATTTTTTTGAAGTTTAATTTTCTAACTTTTTTATTTTTTTTTTATTTTTTTTACATTTTTTTAAATATGGTCCTTGATGGTTCAAATCCATAACCATCTAACTAGTTGATTTCTAAGGATTTTTAAGGATTGTTCTGAATTTCTATATTAAAATTTTTTTCTCGGCATCTACAACTTTATTAGTTTCAACTTTTTAGCATACTTCATTGCTAAGGAATATTATACATTACCCCATCCCTCATTACGTACTTGTGTATTATAGCGACCAAAGTTGAGAAGTGAAAGCTAGGTCAAGTCACGAGATCTTTTCTTGGCGCCTACTTAGTTTCAACTTCTTAGCATACTCCAATGCTAAAGCATATTTTATATTTCCAAAACTCAAGTTATTACTAACATATCTATATCACTCATTTTGTATTTCGAAAATATTAAATGTGATTTTTTTTTGTTTTAAGTATGTTTCATCTCATTTTAAGACATGTAAAAAAATTCCACGTTTAAAAAAAAATTTCAAACAAAATTAAAAAAAAGTATTAAGAAATGGGGGGAGGGGGCCAAAATTTAGAGGGAGGGGGCTCCTTGGAGGTTGGGGAGAGGAGGCCCTTGGAGGTCGAGGTCCTTGGTAGTTAGGGTCATTGATAGTTACGGTCCTTGATGGTTCAAATCCATAACCATCTCACTAGTTGATTTCTAAGGATTTCTAAGGATTGTTCAGAATTTCAATATTAAAATTCTTTTCTTGGCATTTGCCCCCATCCCTCATTATGTACTTGTGTATTATAGTGACCACAGCCGAGAAGTGAAAGCTAGGTCAAGTCACGTGATCTTTTCTTGGTGCCGATCTTTTCTAAGTTTTAATCCCTTTATGACTTTCGTATTATCAAATTTAAAAAAATAAGAATTTTATTGTCCTCTGTTTCATCCTATTATTCAAATCAACAATTAAGATCATTTAGTCTTTTAGCCCTTTTACCACTCTCATTCCCTCCAAATAAAATACTATTCGTACTATTCCAATCTTGGCCTCATACCTATATTCTTCGTAATGATACAAGATAAAACAATTCTGACTGTACTATTCCTTTCCTCGTTCTGAATTTACCCACGACGCATTCCTAACCAAACCTGTCTTAGCTAGAGGCTAGGATATTCATCTCACCATATATAGAGTACCCTCTGTAGAAACATCTCTGATTGGCCTACAAATGGGTGTAGCTGCAGAAACCTGTCTGACAGGTCTTGTACCCCTGAAATCAGCACCCCAGTCACTACTCACACAACTTCTTTTTCGATTTCCGTAGAATGCTATCAGTTCGTGACAACGACATTTGGGTGTAGCAACAATTCATAAACAGAACAAAAACTAACATAATATCCAAGTGTAACAGTTTCAATAAATCTGTTGCTTGTTATTACGATTTGCTTATTTTAAATAACACCAAATCAGGGGCGTAGCTACAGTATTTTTATTGGGAGTGCGGCAAGAGGGGGTGTTATTGAAGTAGGTGCTATTCAAGCGGCAGTTAAGAAAAGTAACTATTGAACAAACACGCTTGTTGCTGAATTTAAAAACATCCCGCAACACATTAACATAAATCATAGGCAGTGCAATTGCGCTGTCTAAGCAAAGATACAGGACAAGTCAAAGTATTATCAAAGATTGTGAAACATTATATCTTGACTTATTCCCAACATTTAAATAGTGACCGTATTTCAAATTTGAAAGTATTCGAAAAATAAAGTTAGAATTATTACCTTATTCGCTGGGCATTGCTTGACAAAGAATATCCAGAAAATCTGAACAATTCTTGGCATTATTGCGGCAGAGACCTTAAATTAATTAGGAATTGCCAGGGAGGTCAATTGGAATGGAAAATTGACTCCTACAGTTTTAAAATTACCTTCCCTTTCGTATCTTCGTTTAAAAAATACCAGTTCTATAAGAATTACACAAAAGTTTTTTTTGTGTCAATTGGGGATATACATTTCCGGAGGGGGGCTACACTGATTATCGTCTTTTTGTTTATAATTCCCGTCATAAGCATAGCTCGGGCTTTTAGTGCTGCATGATAAAACTGAAAACAAAAGAAAAAGAGAATGGGTTGGTACCGTTTATACGTGCGCACAAAATTCTAAATTGTGGGGAAAATCAACATATTTTATTTAAATTCACTTTATTCTGTTCTCAATAGACATTTTGTACATCATGCAGATGTAGAGATAAATGTCCCACAAGTATCGCTGGCGTTGTGCGAAATGCAAATAATTTCAATCATAATTCTTAACATATTTGTCTTTTTGGATCTGACTAAAAGAAGTATTTAGGAAAGCGAAAATAGCAAAAAGTCAGCATGGTATTATACATAGAGGCAGTTCTATAGTTATGGGCTACATGTGAATCCGAAACATAAGGAATAGGACGTTATCAGCACTTACTAGTCGTTTCAATTGGGAATAAGAGAATTTGGAGCTATATTGGATTTTCAGTTAAATGCCGGAAATAAAGATTAAAACAATTAAATGATTCCTGGAGCAGATCCCCCTCTACCAAATTCCATGACCAAAAACCAATTTGACCCATTTAGTCATAGTACGAATACCATTATAAAAAGCACGAAGTCTTATTTTCTTTTTCAATAATTTCTTTGTCATTCAGGAATTGTAGTCACTGTATATCTATCTACTATCTTGTTCTTCAATGATTCCATTTCTATCCTATTTGCAGATGGCAGAGAGTGTATTCATTTCCACTTTTGAAAGTTTTAAAACAAGAGAATCTAATATTGAACTGATAGATTTTAGGAATTAAAAAAAAACCCTTTCTCTTATTTCCTTATGTTAAAAACGAGCATGGATGAATTGTAAAGCAAATTATCTGCTCACAGTAAAGAGCAAATTTTACACTTAAAACGAGCAACAGTCTTAAGGCTATTTAACAAATTACAGTTTCCCCCCAGATGATTGGGGGGCAACTACTCCCCCCCCCCCTCAACGACGTCACTGCGATTAATTGCCTTTGAATCGTTTGCACACAGAGCCTGTGACATTCAATATGTCTTCCTTCCTGTTTTAAAGTGCGAAAACCAAAACAAAAAGATAGTAATCATGCAACTATGTGGTGCCAATGAAGTCATGACAAGTACCTGAGAATTGTTACTAAAGTTAGCAGAAATGATATGCACAAACTTATAAATTCAAAAAAAAAATCATAGAGATTTACTATCAAAATATCATTGTTCAATAATCTATAGCAGAAAATGAATGGTTGCGCACTTTGACCAGAAGAAAATTATCATTTCTATGACTGATAAGTTTCTTTATTGACATCCCAAGTCTTAAATTTACTAAACGGAGACATTAACATGAAAAATATCGCTTTTTATACCACCAATTTGACAGAAACTGATCTCTTAAACAAACAAATCTAGGGAAAAAATTCATATTAAATAAAAACTCAATTCCATCATTTACTAGAAAAGCTACTGTGAAAAGCCCAGCAAGCTGTAGCCGGGATTCATTTTCAGGATGTTTCAACTCATTGTGGGAAGTCAAACTTAGGAAGAGGTATTTTACATAGTCGCTGTGCGATCGTTTACTGCCCCTACTTCAGCTGTCATCATTGAGATCCCGCAAAACCTAATACCCTTATTAATCATTTCCGAGTCTTTTGTATTTGGTTCGTTACTGAAGAAGAACTTTTTTTAGACTCGGCTAACATCTACTACTCGCAGATCAAAATGGTCTGGAAAACATCCCGACTAGTCTAAAGGCTCCTTGCTGGTAACAAGATAAATTATAAAACCCTCTGATTTTTTATTATCATTATTATTAAGACGATCCTAGCAATTATTTTGTAAAATGACAAATTCTTAGAGGATTTGATAGTACATCAGTCACACTATAGGAAAATAGGCTCTGCGAAGTAGAGACCCTGTTTCTTACTTTTGGCTTAAATCTCCTGTCGTGTTCAGGACTTGCATAAACCTCCAAAGATCCCCCGATCTTGATCTATTCCTTAAAGATCTTTCCGTTTTCTGCGTTTTTTCCCCAGGGGCTCTTATATCAGCTAGGGACCACAAAGTTTTTATTTCAACTACTTAAAGCCGATCAGTAGGGATTATGATTAGGTTTCCACTAAGTATTTCCTAATAGATGTGGTTTGAAAATGTTCCTATTACCATAAAGATGTTCCACCTACTAAGGACCCAAAACCATGAACCTAAGTCTCTTCAAACTATTTTTATATAAACAGTTCATGGTAATGAACTGTAAGTGAGGAGTGATCCGGCCCAATAGTAACTGAATCTCTAAAAAACGGAATGTTAACAACATTAGATACATAAATGTAATTGGCTGCTGATTCTAAATATATAAAATTCATTAAGTTTATTGTTACCCATCAAAAGCTACGAGCCTGAGAAAATTTGCCTGATTTTTTTAAAAAGGGGGGAAACATACCCAAAAAGTTACGGAATCTTAACGAAAATAATACCATTATATTCAGCGTATCAGAGAACTCTACTGTAATGGTTCCAAGCTCCCATCTGAAAAAACAGGGAATTTGAAATTTTTGCCAGAAGAAAGATCACGGATAAGTGTTTATTTTTATTTATTCATTTTTTTTTCTCCGGGGTGATCGTGTCGAATCATGGTCCTAAGAGATGGAGACAGGGCTCAACTGGACGGAACTTAAAAGTTTTAGTGCCCCTTTTAAGCGACCAGAAAATTAGAGGGCAACTAGCCCCCTCCCACGCCCTCCCCCCCCCCAAAGTCGTCAGATTCAAATTTTGAGATATCAATTTTATTTAACATAGATGAAAGATCCAATAAATACGCCTTTGGGAATGAAATGACCCCCACAGCCTCCGCGGAAAGGGCTGCAAGTTATGAAACTCGCCCATTGTTTACACATAGCCTAATAGCCTATTTGTTATTGGGGAATATACAGAGATTTTTCAGGGGGGTATTCTATGGGAGGATTTTCTATGGCGATAACTTATTGGGGGGGAGGAAGTTTCCCGGGGTAAGCTTTCCGGGGGAAATTTTATGCGGGGAAATTTCTTAGTATTCAAATACGAAATTCGTTTTATTTATCCTACTTTCTTTTTGGTGACTTAATTTTACATGTGGAGTTGTTATGGGGAAATTATCCGGGGGAATATTTCAGTGGGTTTAGAATTGTTTGGAAGATTTTATGTGGATAGGGGGGGGGGGGATTTTACACAGCAAAAATTCTACACGGGGGGAATTATCACCAGGAATTCTCCATGAGCAAACTTCCGCGGGAGAAAACTTACATTTGTGGTGGCGGATTTACGGGAAAAATGTTCGACATAGGGAGATTTGTGGCAGACTTGAAAAAAAGATCAGAAATAATATAAATAACCGGTCTTTTAAAAAAGTATGCTAAATTGAATTTTTCAGGTGGAATCGTTTAGCAAGAAATTTTATGGGGGAATTCGCCGCGAGGATGGCATTATCTCAGGGGGGGGGGGATTCTGTGCGGCAGGAACTTTCATGGAGGAATTTTTGCGGGGTAAGCAGAAATTTTTCTTCGAGAGGGAGTTAGATTTCCCGGGAATAATTGAAAGAGGATAAGCAATAAAATAGTTTTTTTTCAGCTGAAAGCAAAGAGCAAAGTTAAAATTTCAAACGAACATAAATTATTGCTTATGTACAAGGGCTGTTTAATAACGTATGTAAAAAATATATTTTGGGTAGGTAGGCGACTTGGTTGGTAAGATTCCATTATCAACGAAAAACTGTCCTCTTTTACATTCCAAAGACCGCTCTCCGCTAAAATTCTCAAACAAACTCTAAGAGGGTCTGAAAACCTTCTTAGTATATATTCGACCACCCAAGCCTGCATAGCCTGCGATTACAGTCCTATAGCTCACCGAGAGTCTCCATCTGAGAGGCAAACCTGAATCTATGTAGAGAAATTACCTCAAAAAATTTTGGCCATGACTGATATGACTATGACGAGAGGACAGTGCGTCGTTCGGATTGGAGGAGTAACCAGAGTTGTTTACATCATTGGTAAGCTAACAGGAGCCACAAATTAAATCAATATATCAAATATGCTGCCGTGTTTGAATTCTGATTCCATATGTGCATCTTTAACATGATAAAAGGTTTGAAAATCAGACAACCATTTTGACAATGAGAGAGTAATCCTATTGGGTGTGTATGTGCCTGGTCTCAGTGAAACAAGTGACAATCTCGTATTGAAAGAAACTAATTGTATTTCTAATACTCAAGAAAAAAATAACTAGGAATTACATAGCGTTGATTACGCTTGCATCTAAGAAAATTCCAGAAACTAAATGCTAAATGGTTCAACTCAATTTTTATTAGATGATTACCAATAAAACTATATTACTCATTTAAAGTACGAGTATTGCACCATAAAAAAAATGTATTTTTTTATAGCCCCTCTTTATCTCTGCTCTTTCACTATAAAGCAGAAAAAAAAAATATCTTTAAGGCAGTCCTAATTAAAAAAGGTAGTGAATGCAATGAACAACTATTTGGTATTATTACTCGTGCTTCCATCTGTGCTTGGGCATGGTTTTATGTTAATGCCACCGCAACGGTCGTCAATGTGGAGAGTCGGTTTTGCTACTCCAGCACATTACAATGATATGGAACTTTTTTGTGGGGGATTCCATGTACGTTTAAAAGTTTGATTAACCTCACTGTCAAGCGACAATTTATCTATTATTATTGATAAGTATAGATTATAAATGATCATTTATTTATCAATTACTAACAGATAATATCTAGATTCCCTTAAAATGTTTATGAAACATTGGATCTTTAGAAGAAAATTCTGTTTTTTTGAAGAAAATTATTATATCAGCAAAAATGAGGATATACCAATATTATTGAGGACTGTAATTCCTTTCAAAAAGGTTATAACTCCTCTTAAAGGAAATGACCTTTTGAAGACAACCTCTACTTGGAGCTCATTTCGTGTGTCACTGGAAATTGAGGCACTTCTGAAGTGAAAAAGGCCGCTTCGCACCGTAATGACCTGTCGGTGGCGTATCTAGAATTTCCGGAAGGGAGAATGGGCTAGGGAATCGAGGGCAATAAAAAAGGGGGAGAAAAAAAATGGCTAGGAAACGGGGGTGAATTAAAAAAAAATCTAGATTTGAAAATCTACCATGTACGAAATGTGTCTTTGTGTAATTGATGTGACATTCTTTTTTTGGATACTGGATCAATTCAAATATTTTTGGCTACAAATCGCAAATAAACCAACTACAGCTGAACCATTTAAGAGAAAAAGAAGAAATAGTAAAAAAGACAAAAACGAGGATTATACAAGCTAGTGAAAAATGTAGACTAAAATGCAAATATTTCGGTCAAGACCTCCGCTTGACCGTCCTCAGTGCACGATAATAAAATAAAAATTGCTAATAAAAATCCAAGGATACTATAAAAATATTCAAAGCTTAAAACTAAACACAACTAAAATTGGACGACCTTTTCCGTGTAACGGTGAAAGGGTAACTGAATAAAAAAATACGGTACTGAATGGGAATTCAACTTTTTAATTTATAGAAAACCTAAACACAATGATAGGTATTTGCATTTCTCTTCCAACCACCCTCCTTGTGTAAAAAGAGGAGAAGTTGTATCTTTAGTTGTTCGTCTTTTCAGAATTTGTTCAAAAGTTCATATAATCCCAGAATGTAATTATCTGAAGGACATTTTGTTTTGCAATAGATATCTATCCCATCAAGTTATTGGAATCCATCACAGAAAAAAGACAAAAAAGGGCAGAAAATGATTCATCATCTCCAAAACCTCCAACAGATATCATCCCTTTAGTGGGTGATAAGAAAGTCTTTACTATTTTGCCCTGTTTTCCCAAATTAGGTGACAAACTGCAAAGAATTCTAAAAAACATGACTTAAATGTCACCTTCAAAAATTCTAATAAATTCAGAGCTATTTTAGTAGCGGCAAAGATAAAATGAGCCCTATTTTGGGCAGTGGTGTTTATAGGATACCATGTTCTTGCAGCTGTTTCTATGTTGGAAGAACCCACCAGCAATTGGGGGAGAGATTGTTGGAACACAGGTCCTCAATCGACAAAGCTGTGGGGCTACGCCAAAGGCTCGAGACTTTTGATTCCGCCTTGGTTCAACATGTGTATGACAACCCGCATCATTTCGTTTTATTCGACAACACCTCCATTATTGCCCCTGTTAAAAGTCTCAAGAAAGTTTTCAGGGAGGCAGTTGAGATAAAAAAAAAAAGTACATTCACCGAAAGGTAGCTCTCAATAGAGAAACTTGGGAAACCTACTTAAGCCCCATTTATAATGAACTAATTAATTCTGATCGTTTTTACTCAAATAAAAAAAAAAAAATCACATTTTGCAACCTTACCTAATCTGTGATAGTGTTTTACATGGAAAGTGTTTAGCTTTTAGAAATGCTCTGTATAAATTGAAAAATTGAATTCCCAGTCAGTACTGTATATTTTTTTTTATTCAGTTACCCTTTCACCGTCACATGGAAAGGATCGTCAAATTTTAGTTGTGTTTCGTTTTAAGGTTTGAATTTTTTTTATAGTATCCTTGGATTTTTATTAGTAATTTTTATTTTATAATCGTGCACTGAGGACGGTCAAGCGGAGGTCTTTACCGAAATATTTGCATTTTAGTCTGGCGTTAAAACTTAAAACGAACAGAAATTATTCCGTATATGAAAGGGGCTGTCCCCTCCTCAACGTCTCGCTCTTTACGCTAAAGTTTGACTTTCTCACAACTCTACTTTTTTTAAACAATAAAAAACTTTAGCGTAAAGAGCGAGACATTGAGGAGGGGACAGCCCCTTTCATATACGGAATAATTTCTGTTCGTTTTACGTCTTAACGTCGTTCCTTACTTTCAATTAAAAAACTCGTTTTTTTTTATTTAATCCTCACAAAGACAGAACGAGCATGCTTAATTATTGACCTAATGCAGAAAGTGTACAATTATAGAAAATATAAATTTTGGCAATGCCTAAGAGGTTCTAGTCTTCAAAAAGATAAACTAACCCTACTCAGACGACTAATCTCTGCAAAACTGGTAGAAGACGAACTAAAGGGACGTATTAAGAAGGTCTCAATCCTGAGACCTTTTTACATGTTTAGAAAAGTTTCACTTTAATTTTGTCTTTAATTGTCTTTTTTTTAAATTTACCGGCCAAATACCAGGCTCATATATTCCTTAAAACTAATTATCTCCTCAAACACTTCAAGAGTACTCTTAATGCATTGGACTAAGTTGTTTTGTAATCTTCATAATGACCGGCTTCTAAGAAAATTCCCAGAAACAGTAGAATGGATTATCATGGATTTTAATTAACGCAAACAAATAAATACGTGGTTTAAAGGTAAATCTTGACTAGGATTTAATAAAACTATTTTTCAATAAGCCCTCTTTATCTCATTTCTTTTACTATAAAAAAGAAGAATACAAAGATTACCAAAACAGTTATAACTAAGCGATACAGAAAATATAATGAATACTTTTGCATTATTATTGCTGGTAGCACCATCTGTACTTGGACATGGTTATATGTTAATGCCACCCCATCGATCTTCAATGTGGAGGGCTGGTTTTACAACGCCAGCGAATTACAATGACATGGCTCAATTTTGCGGAGGATTCTTTGTAAGTTTCGACATTATGAAATTATTTTCGTGTATGCTATAAAGAATAAAGATATAATCTCCATGGGCGTGTATAAAATACTAAATAAGGAATCACAATATCCTTTTGTAAACGATAAAATAATTTTATTTGCATTTTTAAAAGTGTCCAGTTAGTCTAGCACTTTATTTTATTAAAGTACGTTACCACCACGGTGGAACGTAACGGCGCACCGTTAGGAGGACAAATATAGCGTCAAGATCAATAAGAGTTCCAAATAGAGATAGGTCCTTTTATTAGACAGTGAAACAAAAATATTAACAAAGACTCTAAATATTTAGATGACACAGCCGGTCATCATCATCAGTAGAGTAACTCTACTGATGATGATGTAACCAGTAACTCTACTGACGATGATCACCGACTGTGTCATCGAAATATTTGGGGTCTTTGTTTATATTTTTGTTTCACTGTCTAATAAAAGGACCTATCCCTATTTGGAACTCTTATTGATTTCGTCATAAAAAAGGCTGTGTGGTCATGAAAAAAAATACCAATGCAGCGTCAAAGATCAGACAGCAGCCATTTTTGCTTAGAGTCTATAATCCGTGTGCTCTGTTGTTTAAAATTGTGTTGTAAATGACGCCAGAGGGTGGGAGACTCCAAACAATAATCTTTATAAACAGGCAGAAATATCTATGCAAAATATTTTCAGGGAGATATCGTAAATTTAGGGAAGGCTTACAAATTTGTCTAGATTTCGGAGGGGCCAGGGGCGAAGATACCTAAGGACAAGTAAATTCAAGAATAGGCCGAATATAAAGCAATAGTCTTTTTTTAATTAAGGACAGAAACGTTAACTTTTCTGTCGAAACAATCATCATAGACTACAATGGTCAGTAATTTTGTTTCCTTTGCATGTCTTTACAATCTATTTTGTTCATTTGAAGATACTGAATCTAAATGAAAAAAAAGAAAAAAGGTCAGTTGTGCTTAGTTTGTTAGTATTGATGAATTAGAATAATTCTACCCATATTTCTATATTTCCATATAGTCTATATTTCCATATTTCTATATTTCCATATAATAATTCTACCCATATTTCCATATTTCCCATATTTCTACTAGAACATTTTTAGTGCTTTAAATATAAGGGATAAAATATTACAAACTTGATCAGAGTTATTCCAAGTTTGCAATTAAATATACAGAATACAGAGATTTTGCTGTTATACTTTTAACGATGTTTCCATATTATTTTTTCTTAACGAATTAACCAACAAATTCGCGTGTGCAGCTTTTACTCTAATTGAGGCATTTGTCTCTACTGTGCTTTTTCTTAAAGAGCGTCAATTTGGTAGGTGCTATAAAATAATGGCTTCTGACATGGGTGCCAATTCACCAAATTAAAGAGGGAGGAAATTCTAAAACTGTGTCTTGAAAAATCTTTAAAAGGCAATCCCCCCCCTAAATTGACATCCTTGCTTCCAGATCCTTTTGAAGATTGTCACAAGTTATACACGCATGGTAATTGGCCGCTCTTAACCTTATAGAGTAATTTTGTCTCGGAGGGATCTATATCAGCCCTAGGGAGTTACAGTCCATAGAGCTGGTATAAATTAAATTACTGAGATAATATATTTAAGCGCGCGTAAAAAAAAGAAGAAAAAAGTGAAATAAACATATAATATAAACAAAGAAAAATGTTATATCTGAAATACTTGCATAAACAATTTTTTTGTAAATATGAAGGTGTGATTTTAACAATACCTAAACCATCTCGAAGATTGTAGGAAAAAACGCCTTTTTACACGCAGTGGCGTAGCAAGGGCTTGTGACACCTGGGGTGGAATTTCAACTTGTCACTCCCCCAAACAAACATTTAAACATTGCTGAGTCATATTTATTTATGGTATTTCGGCTTCAGCGGTAGTTTTTGTCCACGTTTTATTTTGAGTTTTATCCATCGATTGTTCGCAGTTTGTATTTTACGGTATCTAAAATTTTATTATGGATCTTACTTAAATATAACAAATTAATATGACTATAATAGAAAAACATTGAAATATATGACAGGAAGAATGAACCTTTTTTTTAATAAATCGTCAGTCATTTTCAGAGCTAAAACAATCACAGTGAAAACCGATTCCCAACTGGATCTGTAAATAACAATCTTCTCTTGGTACAAAAAAAAGGATTTTTGGTTCTTTTTTTTTTGCTTGACTGTTACACATTTTACTTCACCTACTCCTTTTCCTTGGCTTTTATTTCAGACTGTCATTGCAACAAATGGGGATTGTCCCCGTTTGTGATTTGCCTTTTGTCGCGTGTGAAAAAATGATAGAATGACGTTTTTCAGCTGCGAATACTGGCAGTGGCGTAGCAAGGTCTTGTGACACGCGGGTGGAATTTCACCTTGTCACCCCCCCCCCCCAACAAACATAAAAACATTACTGAGTCATATTCGTTATGGGGTTTCGGTTTCAGCGGTAGTTTTATATATATATATATATATATATATATATATATATATATATATATATATATATATATATATATATATATATATATATATATATCTATATATATATATATTATAATATATATATATATATATATATATATATATATAATATATATATATATATATATATATATATAAATATATATATATATATATATATATATATATATATATATATATATATATATATATATATATATATATATATATATATATATATATATATATATATATATATATATATATATATATATATATATATATATACATCAAATCAATCAAATTAATTATTTACATAAAAAATACAAACAAATTTACAGTAGCCATCTAAAAAAGCCCGAAGGTTTGTTTACGATGGCTACAAATACAACATATATATATATATACATATATATATATATATATATATATATATATATATATATATATATATATATATATATATATATATATATATATATATATATATATATATATATATATATATATATATATATATATATATATATATATATATATATATATATTATATATATATATATATATATATATATATATATATATATATATATATATATATATATATATATATATATATATATATATATATATGTATATATATATATATATATTTATCTGCACAAATTTAACAAAATGCACTGTATTTAAAACCCATGTTTTCATTCAGAACCTCTTCTTTCTAACTTTGTTTTCTGCAAACTTAGAAATAGCTTCATCAAAATCCATCTTTTTTGCTACACTGTTCTCAATAGATAGCATGGCTAAGCTCGATAGTCGAGCTTGGCTCGTAGTAGATCTGAAAGAACTTTTAGTGAGCTTGAGTTTAGAAACGACACATAATGTCAAGTAAAACCTTAATGCTATAGTTAGATTAGGAATAGAGTCTGGAAGCTCATTTTCAACTATAAACTGCAGTAGCCTCAAAGAACTCCACATCAGAGAAATTTTTCAGGAGCGTTTGTCACTTGTAAAAAACCTTCTCAGACGTGGGATTTCATTTAACATGTCTTCTGAAGACATATCTTCGTAAGTCTCAACTAAACAGCCCACTAATTTTAGCACTTCAGTTTCTGAACTCTTTAGCAAGCTCCTGGTCTCCAAGATAGCAGACCAAAGTGATATTCTTTCCATGTATTGGCAACGCGGGTTGATTTCTTGTTGAAAAGTGTCAATGCACTCTAACATCGACATTTTTAGTTTTTCTTCGAAAGTTAGAGGCTCGTCTGCAGCCTTTTCTCCGGGCTTCAGTTTCTTTCTTTTAATATTTCTTCGTTTGGCTAGGGGAATGTCCATTTCAACACCAATAGCTTTTGCAAATTCCATTGCCTTTTCCACAAGACTATCTCTATTCAAAAAGGCCTTTAAACGCCTCATTTTGATGAGGCCCTTTTCGAAACTTATTTCAACAATTTGCAGGTTTTTTTGTGTGTGGTTGACTTCTTCAAGGACACTATTCCATAAACATAAAAAGCACAAAAATAAGAAATCCCACATCGAAGTCAACAAAGTTTGAGCTGCTCCTCTAGTGTCGAGAGTTTCTTAAGAGTCACAAATTTTTTCAATGATATCGACAATCTTCTTAAAGCATTTAAAATCTGGCTTAACAGCTTCATAGTGAGCACTCCACCTGATTTCTGCAAGTCATTTGACCTTAACTTCAACATTTGTCAAGAGGACATTCCATCTGTATCTTGAGCATGAGAAGAAAACATACAACCTTTCCAAAGTACCAAAGAACTTCACACAGGAAGGAACTGTAGCAAAAGAATGCACTCTGAAAAGGTTTAGTGAATGGTTGGCACAAGTTACAAACAATGCTTTGGGATTAAGCTCACAAATCCAAGCTTGTAATCCTGAATGTACTGCAGCCATTGTTGGAGTGCTGTCGTAGCCCTGCCCTCGGCACGTCGCTATATCCAGACCCTCTTGTTCAGTTGCATTTAAAATATCCTGTGTATGTCCACAGCTCTTTTTCCTGTAAGTTGATAGTGGCCTAAAAATGACTCCTTTATTTCAGTTTTCTTGTTCTCAATGTGCACGTAACAAACTAACTTCACTCATTTGATCAATGTGTTAGCCATCGGATGTGCTGTCAAACATTATACTAATGGTATTTTCAGACAAAATCGTCCAACAAAGTTGAAAACTGCCAAGTAGAATTGCTGCTTTGCTACCCCACTTTTTGCACGGTGGGCCCTAATCAATGATAAGCCCTTTTAGACCAATTTTTGTCACCCCTCCAGGGCTGGCACCCGGGCGGTCCGCCCCTCTCTTCCTACGCTACTGTTTACACGCTTTTAAAATCTGTTTGAATTGTAGATATAAAACTACTCCTTTCTGGTTCACTCACGGCTCTTCAGGTTCAGTTCTTTAGCCTACCTCGGTGGAATGTAGCTTTGAACACTTTATGTACAACCATTACTTTCTTGGATGTTAAATAATTTTTTATGCAACCAAGAATAATGCTGTCTTAAATTTTAACTCGATGGAACATAGAGCAAATGCAAAACCTTGGTATTGATTTAATTAAAACGTTAAATATCAATTGGCCCTTACGTGATATTAAAAATATAATGTTATATATAAAGTCTCAAATTATATTCCAAGATCTTGGTAAAATTATTTTTTTTTTATTTTCCAAAAAATCCGATATTCTTGAAATAAATTTAGTTTCTGTTTTCCAATTGCTGGTAAAATAATTTTTCGCTCAAACTCCTTCTTACTTTCACTAAGGTCGCTATCTTAAATCTGTTTAGGCCTTATCAGTTCTTCCATTATCCGTATGTAGGTCAATTAGATTTAAAGAAATTATCTCGGTTTAACTCGATAATCAAAGATTTATTATCTTGTGTGAGAATAGGTTTCTTACGTGGACAGATTCAAAGGAGACGCTTCACCTAATGACAGGAAGAAAAAGTTGTCATTATTTTCTAGTTTTATTCATAAAACACGTGGAATTTAATTCACATTACCCCAAATTTAACGAAAGGAGAAAAAGAATGCTTTAAACGTACGAAAAGACAATTCCTAAGAAAATAGATGGCGCTAAGGTAGAGTAGATAAATGTTTTAATATTTACAAATACTTCAAATAAATATGGTTCTCTTTAGATAAAGAAGCTAAACTTTGAAACACCAAATCGTGATTCTTTTTTGAAGATGAAGAGCATGGGAGTCTTAAGTAATATATACATATATTACTAAATAGGGGCGAGTATAGCCCTAGAAAGTGGAATGAACCACATTTTTCGTGCAGCTTACTATTTGAGATACGGTCAGTCAGTCGGGTACCTAAAACCGCCTGTGGAAAATTTCTTTGGAAGACACCTAGCAACTCCTCCTTCTCTTCCGCTTTTCGGAGTGCCCACGCTTCACAACCATACATGACCACCGTCATTACTGTATCTTCCAATATTTTATTCTTTGTTTGCAGATTTATCTTCCTATTCTTCCAAACTTTTTTCGACTATGAAAAAACACTCTGAGCCATTGCTTTACTAATTTTTACATTTTCACTGCACTTACTGTCTTTATTAATAATACTACTTAGATAAGTGAAGCTGTCCACTTGATCGAAATCTCGTTACCCCATATCACCTCTTCAACTCCATTTATTCCTAGTCTTAGCGACTTAGTCTTCTTCACATTAATTTTCAAACCAATTCTTGCACCCTCAACTCCCAAAACCTATAGAAGTTCATTTATTTTTCTAAGATTTTCCTCTAGGATGCTTAAATCATCAGCATAATCAAAGTCTAGGAAAGTTTTACTTTCCCATTTGATTTCGTGTTCTCTCATTGCATTTGCTGTGATCATTAGGAAAAATTCCATCAAAATGATACATGTAAATGAGGATGCACCTGGCATGGTCAAGTTTCACCACAGATAATTCAAAAGGTCTTATGCTAAAAGGCAACGATTTGCCATGAGACTGAAAAAAGAAAACAATCTTAGGTTTAGACTATTACAGGTAGGCTTTATCGCGGCTATTAAGTAATACAGTTAGGTTTTCCTTCCCACCAGTGGCGTAATTTCGTCAAAATCCTGGGGGGAGAGAGGGAAAAGTTGGAACCGATTTTCCCAAACCAAGTGAAAGTGACAGTGAGAACTGAAAAATGAGCCATAGTACCACAAAGGTAAGGATATATACAAAAAAAATGACCCGTTTTTTGGATGCTTGAATTATGCAGAATTATCTTAGTTTTGACAAGATTTGTGAAGAAACTAAACTTCAATTGGGGGGAGGGGGAAAGTGGGGTCTAGAGGGTCAAACCGAGGTATAGGAAGGGCGATTGCTCCTCCCATTAACTTAATGTTGGCACAAGGTGCTCAGGGAATGACCACGATAAGTAACTGCGGGGCTGACTCGAAGGCGAAGGGTACAAGTGGACAGGTTTTAATTATTGAGGAAGGGTAAAAGTGAACCCTCTAATAATTGCGAGGTTTTACACCAAATATTTTTTTTTCAGTTGTCCAAGACCGATGTTACAGGAAGGCCTCCACCAATACCTTTTGTATGGAGAAATATAATCCCATACAGCTGAACAATATGGGGTTAATTGCATTTACTACATAAAATGGACATAAAAATAAAGAAATATTGCTTTATAGCCATATACGGAATGTGGAGTTCATCAACATTTTCTCACACAAAAGGCAAACAGTTCACTCTTATCTTTGTTTGCGACAGGTGTCAAGTCAGATTATAAGTCTTAACTATGCAAAAACAATTTAATACTATTTTCACTATCAAGAATCGATAAAAAAAAAAAAAAAAAGAATGCATAAATAAACTACCAAAGACTGAATTAATCAGTTATCCTGTGTCAAACAATGTTGAAAATACTTTATATTGCTGCCATTGTACCAGCAGTATTTGGCCATGGTTTCATGTTAGAGCCACCTCAAAGGTCTTCAATGTGGAGGTTCGGCTTTGACACTCCAGAGAACTATAACGATAGGGAGCTTTTTTGTGGAGGATTTTGTGTAAGATTTTGTGCTATATTGTGTTATCTACGCTAATTAACCGATGGCAAGAACTCACTTAAAGTTATAAGTGCAAAGGTTCATCTGCAATACTAAGCCAAAACCTTGTGTGGTATTTTTGGCTGAACTAAACTACATGCTAGTATGCTAAGTTAAAACTTCTATAAATCCAACTCTAAACTTATAAATGTATAAAGCGAACGAAACTGACCGAATTTATACGAAATTGATCACATAAGGCAATTATCTGACGAAGAAATACAGATTTTTGCCCTACCTTTTGAATTTCCTTAATTGATATGTCATTTTTTTTTTCTTTGGTAATCTTTCTCTAATTTCATGCATGAAACTCCGTCTGATTAATTTGTTATGGTTGCACGATTGCTCACAAAATAATATATGTTTTAATATACTTTAGTCTACATCACACTTTTAATGTTCTGCTGGAGCAAGGCAAATGCATGGTTTTAGAAGTTCAAGCTTTTTTTCTTAATATCTTCCTGAAAAATTTTCATTTAAGCCTACTCATAATCAAAGATTTTATTAGAGAGTGAAAGCCAAATTTTTGTCAATGTTCCTTTAAAGCATTTTGTACTGGTGTTTTTGACTTTGCTTGATGACCAAATTGACGAATCAATTTGACCACTATTGACCAAAAAATCAGTTTTTGTCTACTTGCGTCTACGAATAGATCAAATCGTACAAGGACCTACAATCAGTGGATAAATATCCATTTTCAAAAATTCTTCGGAAATTGCTTAGTTTACTTAATTTGATTTCATTCGATTCTCAAAACCTGAAAAAAAAACAAGATCCAGATGTCTCCGTTTTATCCCGACCCCCCTCAGACAAAAAATTATTGTTTTCTTTTTTTGCCTTTCCTTAAGAGAAATTAGCGTGTTGTCTCTCTTAACGTATTTAAGTATCAAGTATTATATTCCAGACGTACGCGTATTTATGTAGTTACTTAGTTTTACGCATATAACTTGATTTCTCACTAAAATCGGGTCTTCGATACCCGGAGCCGATGCTTATGGAAACTAAAATCGGGGTAACAGTCTACTAATTTTGGAACTCGAAAATATTTAAGGTTGTGATCCAAAAGTAAAATAAAATTCTAATTCAGATAACCTTGGAAATCCAATAAATTGAATATCAGCGATTTTTGTAGGGGGGGGGGGTCGAGGACTAGGGCGAAATATTTGCCTGCATATCCTCGGTTAGGACGACTGCAGACTTTGTAGCACAAACAAATGTTTTATTCCTTATAGCTTTAGATTTCTGTCTCTTGGAGGGACGGAGGGGGGGGGGATTTACGATATAAATGAGTATTTGGTCCTTTTTTCTTCAATCTATGTTACTGGCTTATGTTTTCCCAGCAAAGATCCAACATCGTTGTTTGTTGTGATCCAATAGGTACCCATCGTATCTACTATCGTGTTATCTATAGGCCTATTGCTTTGTTGATTTTTCTTAGCACTGAGAATAGGAACCAACACCTAGATTTTTGATAACTTCAAATTCCTTGGGTACCAAAATTAGCAAGCTGTTGCTCCGACTCTAAATTCATTGAGGTCTGACCCCGGCACCGATTTTAGTTTTGCCACCTGCCTTGGAGTCCACAAGTATTTGAAGTGTATGTTTTTAACTCAAATATATTGTTTATTAAGTCTGTTCAGTAGGAATGACACGCTGGTAAGCAGGAATTGAAGTTGGACAGGTGCGGAACAATAAAAAAGCGGTTTTCATGGTATTTTTACTTTATATCGGTTGAATATTTTGATTCGTTTTCTAGCATTTTCACCCTTTCAGCATATACCACATCTTTTTTTTTTCGCAACAAATATGCTTTACATCCTTCCTTTCACATATTTCTCTTTCCTAAACAAGAAAAACAAACTAAAGGAAGATCTTTAAATAAAAGACAGGAAAAAATAAGCAATGTTACTATCCATATCCTTTTAGTGAATACTGGATAAAGCTTAATTTTTTACAAAAATTAGAAAAGATATTTTTTTTATCTCCGGAAAATAGAACCCCCTGAAATTGAAAGTAAACCTAGAGACAGAATTGTTAACATTTTTCGTATTCATTAAGATTTAGAAAAATATTTGTTGCGTGAACTATTTGCAAAACTGGGATGATTTACAAGATTGATGTGATATTTGCCGTAAAACTGAAAAGAATGGAGGTCAGTTCCGTATTATATTGCAATCAAATAATAAATAGGATTTTAAATTGTGATAAATTGAAGCAACATGGTATTGCCTACGACATAATTGTAATTTTTTTTCTTATTTATTTAAGTTGAACTTTGTGCTTAGCTATAAAATGGTTGCTATCTAGGCTCATGAACGTGGTGAATTTGAAATATTGAGGCGTATTTATTACTTTGATAAAAAAAAAAAAAAATGAATGGTTATGTGGCCTTTTATTTTCTTGAAAACTCATCAGAATTGTTCAGTAGCATATCACTCAGCTTTCCTGGCTTGCGAATGTTCCTGACACGGTAATTTTTCCTCTACCACCCTCCCCTCCTCCTAAGACATGATATCCTTCTTTTTCGTTCTTTTTCTGAAACACAGTAACCGAATTAGATCTCTTAGGTGTTTCACGAACAAACTTGTGGCGGCCATTTCACGCAACTTTTATTCCCTCCAAACTTATAAAACCCCTACTATGATACTACCCAGAGTAAATCTGACCAATTCCATATAAAATATGTTCCTGAAATCAAATTATCTACAAACAAAACTCATTCCTTTACATCATTTCAGCATCAATGGGAAATAAACGGTGGTAAATGCGGTGAATGTGGTGACGCTTGGGACCTTCCTCAGCCCAGACCCAATGAGGAAGGTGGCACATATGGAACCGGTACTATTGGACAAAACTACACAATGAATGAGGTAAAGTTATTTATTACCTATGTTTTAAGTTTATGTAAGCTTATGACAGGATCAGATTTTTGATGGGTGAAGTCATAAAGGCAATGAAGGCCAAAAAACTAACTTTCGGAATACGAGCAGTTTAGAGGCTAAGAAATTCAACCTCGAATTTCTCAATTATCTAAGATTTTTGCCATAAAACTAGGTTGAGTTTGATCCAGAAAATCAGATCTGGGCAATTGAGCAACTCAAAATAAGAGTTAAAACACTGAAATGGCAAAACATATGTCGTATATTAAATGCTAAACAACGTTTTTGTAGCAGCAAATATAACTGAGTAATATTAAAATATATTTAACACACTCTCTAAAGCCCACTCAGACATAAGCCGAAAAAAATAAAGAAATCCGGAACATTTTTCTACCAGACGATTGATAAGCAAGATTGAAACGAGAAGAATGAAACCAGCAACATAATTAGTTTGCTACTTTTCTTTGTTTTATGGACTTTTTCGTTCTGCAAATGACCCATCCACGTAGGCTTCCAAAGTAATGTGAATAAAATTGACTCGCCAACTGCCTGTTATAAGTTTGTAGACTAGTACCAACAGTTACCCTACATTCCAAGGAGAATATGAGAAGTCTAGAGCAAAGGCTGTGGATTACCAATGTAAAAATATTCGTCGTCGTCAATTTGGTTCACTGTTACTATTACATACAATCTGATCTTTTAAGAGGTAATAACACGACAAGGACAAATAAAATTTGTATTAGGGTCATTCACGAAAACTTGATTTATCATTTGCTTACTTCTGCTTGAAAATATTAACCGTCAAAGTTTATCACACTACATGGATTAGACTGGAGGAATGAATCATGTAAATTTTCGCATAGGCAATATTTTCTTTGTTTCTGAAATTCAACGTAACGATAGTAATCATTACAGGTTATTACTATTCAAGTTAATCTTACTGCCAGTCACATGGGGTATTTCGAATTCAGGATATGCAAACGTAATGCAGTGGATGAGCTTACAACTCAAGAGTGTCTCGATAATCACTTATTGGAAATGGCCGATGGAACTGGAACTCAATACATGATCCCAACCTTTGATGCCATGACCCATTTCATTGATGTGAAATTACCTCAAAATTTAACATGCGAATACTGCACTCTCCAGTGGCATTATTATACAGGTAACCGCGTTTGAAGATATTTCTGTGCAGTCAATTTTGCAAAGCATCTTTTCTACGAACGATATGTCAGAAAATCTTAGGAGGGGTCTAAGGAGAGGTTCAAGGTCAACAAAAAAGTTAAAATTGATTTGGTTTTCTACCAGGTCAATAATTTATTTAAATAGGCATAGTTCTTTTATCTATGTTCAAAGAATAAAGATAACAGCAAATAAACTATAATTTCAATTTACTAACTTTTTCTGAAAAAAAAAACAACGACAAGATATTCGTGTAAAAGTGCGGCAAGTTACAAAAATATGATCTTTGTAGCTGAAAAGTATGAGAACTGAACGATAAGAGACCTGTAAATTATCAAAACATGACTTTGATTCGCACATATTCCGTGGTATATTAAAATATGGTTATGGATTATGTGCAACTTAAATGATAATGCTTCACGATCCAAGCTTATTTCCTTAATTACAAATATATTAAATCACAGAGGTTGAACTAAAAAACAGAACTAAGTATTAATATTCCGAAACAAATAATTTCACTTTATGGACAAAACATGCGCGCAATTCTATTTCTTTATTTTCTGCGGAACCCGTTTCACGACTAACTACATCTTAAAACTATAGAGTTTTGGTTTGAATGAGCGATTTCCCGATATTCTAGGACCATTGGCTCGGTACGATCATCTCTTGGGAAAAAAAGAAAAAAAGAAACTAAAACAAAAACAAATAAACACGTATCCGTCATCTTTCTTCTGGCAAAAAAATACCACCTTCCACATTTTGTAGATAGGAGCTATTTTCATTAGGGTCCCTCGTATTCTTGGGGAAGTTCTCTCCCTTTTTCAAAATCAGGCAAATTTTTTCAGGCTCCTAGCTTTTGATGGGTGGCATTCAACTTAATGAACTCTATATATTTGAAATAACATAAAAACCTATTTTCCAATGTGTTAACTGTTATCAAAATTTCTTTTTTTAGAGTTCCCGTTACTATAGGGTCAAGTCGCTCCTTACTTGCAGTTCATTACAACGAACTCGCCGATCAATGTCTAGGTAGCCATAATCATTTTAATCCAATCACAATTTACTTTCTTTTTTACAGTTACTCCTGATTGTCTCCAAAAATGTTATATGTCTAGATATAAATGTCTAGCTAAGCACAAGTACGAACAAGGCCTTAGATAGTATAAAGCATTTGAAGCTGTTTTCAAGTAGATGTCAAAATTAGAAAAAAAATACAGCTTAGGTCCAAATCCCGCCCCCCTCTATTACTGATTAAGAAGTATATTCACTCGCTCAACAAGTTAATTGATTTGTTTTCTATGTTAAAGATTCATAAACATAATAAAAACATTCAATGAAAAAGTTTCTTCAGTTCTTCTATTCCCGTTAATTTTCATCCTTCTAGATTTAACAAACTAGACAATACGTTAGTTGACACTTTTGAAAATGTTTATTGGTTTATTTTAAACATTTGACGTCTTGGAAGTTTAGGAAGACTGGATCAGCTTGAAGGACTAGGAGGCTTAACTTAATAATATTGAGGGATGGTTGTACCTAACTCTTTTTCAAGCGCCTCCAATTTTCTAACAAAAAAATGATAACTTATTTACATAGCCTATTGATGCAAAATGACGTTTCTGTCAAGTTGTAATGGCTAACATTTGTTTCAGGAAATTCTTGGGGCGAGTGTGAAGACGGCACAACTGGCATGGGGTGTGGCCCGCAGGAAACTTTCCGCAACTGTGCAGACATTGGTATTTACTGATATCTAACATTGTGACTTAGATGAAATTGCGGCATTATTTTTGGCATATGTGTTTTTATATTTTGCGTAATAAAGATGTATTTCTTTAAACATTTTTTTTTCAAACTCAGCAAATAAACGATTTAAACACATGAAAAATAATAGTTATAAGTCAAGATGGTATGATACGATATTATTTTGTGATAGCGACTTTCACGCAGATTTTTCCAGATCTTTTTTCGACTCATCGGCTTCATATAAATACTACTTCATGATAGCAGGCCAAATATCGATATCTTTTACATATATATTATTATGTTTGGATGTACTTTCTTAAATGATTTTTTTTCTTTTGTTTTGAGTTCAGTGTTTCCTTGCCAGGACACTGAAAACTCTGAAATATTTGTATTAAGATAACTTTACCAATTTTATGCTGATATTAAAAGTTACAACATCTATTTACAGATTGACTAATAAATTAAACAAAAACGTTGCACGAAAGTAAATGCAGAGGAACAATGTGGAAAAAAAAAAAAATGATTTTGTTGGTCATAGTTGGGAAAACTGTTCCTATTTGGTCGTCTAAATTTTGTCTTCACATAAGCTTCACACCTCAAAAACGTTGTGTGATAGCTCCCCACCCCCCTACAGTTGCAAAAATAATCAAATATTAGGCCATGAAATAATTACAGGCTATGAAATCAGCGACACCGATTGGAGGGGGCACAATACCCCTACCCTAGATGAATATTATCTTTTTTGGTAAGTTCACTGAAAAAAAAACACGAAATTATCCCCCCCCCCTCAAAAATACATTTTGTAATCCTCTTCGCTTTTGTAAATTGGCACCCCTATGGGGATCGCAGCCCGTGTATGATCTTAGGCATGGGTAGGCATCCCGTGGCCCGCGAGGCGTATTGGTGCGGCCCGTAAGATCCTCGCCGCAACGCACCTGCCGGACCGTATTACTCACCATACCAATACACAACGAAGTGAAAGGGGTGCCATCTAGCATTCTGCCGTACAGCATTCTCGAAAAAATCCGCAAGCATCATCTAGTATAATTAGTTTGATTTTCAACTATCCAGGTCAATTATTTTGGTATGTTACAATTTTTGTTTTTGAGTAAACCTATCTCAAAGTTTGGGAAATACACCCAAAAAAAAAAAATGTCTTTAGAGTTTCTTTGTTTATTCTTTTTCAGTTCAGTAAAATTTAGCGCTTGGGATCCCAAATGAAAACCGAATTATCTGGTTATGGTATGTGGCCATCTTGTGGCAAAACATTCAGAAGAAAAAAATAACGCTTGATTTTACAGAGGGGCATCATCTGGTATATAGTGGGACAGGAAAATATGGTACAAACTGGGACATTTCCCAGTATGTACCAGATGACACCAAAATCGAGGGTAATTTTATTTTTCAAAAAGGTTTAAGCATATCCAGGTTGTCAAAGGAGCATAGATACGATGTCTCAGGGACAGAATAGGTATAAAGTGTCAACTTTCAGGGAAACTAGACGGGGAGTAAAACTAAATCAAAAGGGACAATACATATCCAGATTGTAAAAAGGGTGTATGTGCAATATCCCAGAAAAAAGGGGGTACTTTGGAACTTTCAGAGCATATTATTGGCGATGTTGAACTAAATCAAAAGACTCTATGTCCATCCAAGTTTGTCATAAGGATATATTACGGCATCATAGGAACGGATAAAGGTATTAAGTTGAAATTTAGGGACCTGTTGAGAGGGATTTATAACTAAATATGGATCTTGAAGTGGTCCATCTGTAATATATATGGGATGGCTAAGGACATTAAGGTGAAACTACCAAGGGATATCGCAGTGTATATTGAACAAAATCAATATGTACTCTATGCATGCAGGTTGTCAAAAGGGCATATGAACAATATCTAAAAAACAGCTGAAAGCAATATATTTAACCTTTGAGGGCTGCTAAAATTACTACTTATGCAATTAATACTACTGCTATTATCTTTCAAACTGTGACTTCTTTTAACTGTTTGAATTTGTGACTACTTGCAACTGCAAATACTTGTGAATGTGACTGATTGCGACTGTGACCCCAACTAATTGCAACTACATTTGCCAGTGCATATGACTTTGACTGCATCAACTACTTTGCTAAAGCAAACAACAAGACAATCCCTCGGAACTGACGCAATGCCAAAGAGGCAGGGATAGACTGGCTTGTATGTTTTTGAGCTTAAAATCCACGACTGTTAGTATGCAAGCTTGAACCCACAAGGTTGGGTCATGCAAGAGCTTTAACCAGGTCAACATTGACCAGTTCTTCTCAAACCCGAAGTCAGTTCTAGAAAAGCTTCATTTTACTGCAAGTGACAAATACAGCTGTGCCGAAAATTTTGTGACCACAGTTCACGCTCCTCCTAGGGAGAGGGGTCAGATGATATTGTGCAAGGCAACATCCCCAGAAAGAAGTCTTTTTGACCATGGTCGGGTCTGTTTCTGCAAGCAGTCAGTATTTACCACCTTAATTTATATTTCCAAGGAAAAATTTTCAGACTCGCATACTAACTGGTGTTCCAGCAAACCTAGCAGGTGGAGTCTCACCATCAAATTGGATCAGTTAAGATCTATTTTTGAATTATATTCATCAGCTTAAGGATATATTCACACCGACCATTTTCCAAATTGCAATAAAGCAGTGAAAGAAGCTGGTATAAATTTTGTTTGGAAAAATACTAAAATGAAAAGTGTATTAATACAAGTTCAAACTGAGTTTGAACACCGGATTTCTGATTTCACAAAGATCTCACGTAAGATGGATATTTGATGAGATAGATAAAGGTTTGCTGAGGAAATAATCACTATGTTTGGCAGTACATATATTTGTGAGCAAACTTTTTCAATTCTGAGTCATTGAAAAAACAAACACTGTTCTCGGTTATCAGACATACATTTTTATGCAATATTACACGTCTCTACTAGAAAAATGCAAGCCAATGTATAAAAAACTGGCAAGTCAAAAGCAATAACAAAAATCTCATTGATTGTGTTAACTACAATAAATGTAGTTTTAAACCAAAGATATTTGTATATAAATATCGTATATGTACTCTACTTATTATAGTATACCTACAATACTACACTATAGTGCAATGAAATGTGGCCTAAGTGTTTCCCACGTAATATCCCAACGTAAACTTTTGACCCATTTACAACAAAAGGTTGCCGACCCATGATCTAAGGGATGGCCTTGACTCAAATGAGAGAAAAATATATTGAATTCTGTGACAAGTGAAAGCGTCTCCTTGTTGGGCTTCAAAAGTAAAAGGGAAAAGAATCGACCAAAGATGAGTTTGAAAACGCAAGTCGTTTTATCAGATTTTTTTTGCACACTGCTGGCGGCTGCGAAGTACACACACAACGTCTTGTTTTGCTATAAAGGAATTCACATTTTCAAATTTATTACCTTTTTCCCAAGTCCACAGCATACAAATTCCCAGCAGGCAAAACTCTAGTAGCTCCCCATGTTCTTAATTCCCAGTCACACAACTTTATGCATGAATATTTCTCCACCAAAAATTCGTCTAGAAAAAATTCTCCCCTAGAAAAATTTCGACGGGTTCCCTTGTTCTACTTTGTAAATTATTCAACAACAATTTTTTTTTTTTTTTAGTTGTTTTTTTAGGAAGCTTGAACTATCAAGATTCTTCTCTGTTTTTCCATGGCTTTAAGCCATGCAAAAAAAAAGCAAAGAAGCAAAGCAAAGAAGCAAAAGCAAAGCAAAAGCAAAGAAGTTCCCTTCTTTGTTTTTAAAAATAGTAACCAAAAACAGAAATTGAGAAAACTAATTTACTGCAAAGCCCTTCATAAAGTGACATAAATATATGCATGCTCTAATTTTCGACATACATTGGTTGAGATATTTATTTCATTAAAAAAAAAGAAAAGGCACCGAGTGGTGTTTTCATCTTGTCTGTACATTAGTAATGGAATCCCTAAATACAACCTTAACTTTTATAAGGCCCCCTCCTCTAAACGTCTTCCTCCGAGGGAGGGGTGAAAATACACACACTACCCATAGAAAAACTTCGACAGACTTCCATGTTCTAATCCTGTGTTAATTATCCAACAACGAGGTTTTTTTTTTAGTTCTATTCTTTTTAGGAAGCTTAAACTTTTAAGATTCTTCTCTGCTTTTCCATAGATTTACACCGTGGTTCGCTTTTTTGTTTTTAAAAATAATAATCAAAATCAGACATTGAGAAAATTGATTTATTGCAAAGCCCTCATTAAGTGACATCAATATATGTATGATCTAATTTTCGACTTAGATAGGTCAAATGAGCTTGAGAAGTAAAATTAATATAGCATACAACAAAGGAATCAAGAACCAAATCGATAGGCAAAAATAAAAATCAAAGAGAGAAAAAGCCTTAATCGCTGTGTATATACATAATTGGATTCTAGTCCTCCTTCATCCTCTTTGGGATGTTCTCATTTACTTCGCTTGATTCTGGTGGGGATATATTCGCTCTTCCACTTTGTCCAACAGGAATATTCAAAACCATACCATCTGCAACCGTTGCTTCGCCAATAGGTTCGGGTCTAAGTGTCCCTTCTTCAACAACTTCGTTTGAACTGGTAGCAACCATTTTTTGACCAGATTCTTCACCTGTCGGTTCTGGTCTTTTATCTTGAAAATTTGACCTTTCATTCATGTCTTCAGCCCCAAGAGGACTTGCTCTTTCTCCTAATTCAGCTCTACCACTTTCCTGAAAAAGTGAATTGTCTCTGAGCAAAATATAAGAAGTACTATAACACAATAACTATAATAAGTACTAAAATAAGCATACGGTCACGTTACAGACAGACTAGATACAAAAAAAAGTAAAAAAAAAAAAAAAAATCAATTCGGAATTTTAAAGATTGAGCGTGTTCGTAGCAATTTTAGTTCTCCGGAAAGATCATAACATACTGCAGTATCGGTGGGTGTGGGGGGGGGGGGGCGTGGCTCATGAATTCCTCACAGAACATAAACAGATTTACTCTCATAAAAACTACAGTTGATTTTCGTTACCAGCGTCGGGCCTATTTGGATCTCAGATCAGGATAGTAGCTTGCTAATTTCAGCACCCACATAACATAGGGGTACCTATAATGATTACATCAAATTTTACTGCAGAAAATATTATCAAAATAATTTAGACCACATGATTGTTCCACCGTGTATGAAGGGTACCCACGGTACCATTGTTTGCTAAAACTTTTACACTAGAAAAACTGAAAGCAATAGTATATATAGAAGATAATAGGAGGCACATCTTTATTAACATATCATCCCCAGTAATTGATAAAGAAAAATAAATAAAGCAAAGTGTCGTTTTAATAAAGGAGTAATTTACAAAGTAAATTCAACAAAGAAAATAATGATTTTGGGACAAGTTTTGGCCTTATTTCTAGGACATAAAATGTTTCTAGGATTAAAATATACAAGTTTCTCAAAATCATAATGGGAGAGGGATACGAGCACTATTAGGAAATACTGTTAGAATCTGAGTATAATTGTATTAGGTTTGCAATTATATAGAAATAAAATCATGGGCACAGGGAAGGGGGAGAGGGCCAGCTGCCCCCCCCCCCTAGAATTTCAAATTTAGACTAGATATTAACGATAACTTTTCGTATGTTGGAATTTTTCTGTTGGATATTCACTGCTAGATGGTTGAAAAAGCTGGACATAAACAAAAATTTCCAAATACTGTTTCCGATATCGATATTTACGTTTCGATATTCAATATTAATTTTTGGTCCGATATGTAAATATATTAATTTAGATATTTAATATCGCCCAACTTTAACACTTAACTAGCAGGGAGAAAAAAAGTTACACTAACTGCAATGTTGGGTCTGCGGGACCCCAGTTTTTAAAAATTCGAGAGAATACTGTTGAAAATTTATCCAAATTTCGCTTACAAATAATTAAGATATATCAGTTAGAAATACTAAAACACAAAAATCATTAAACTATTTGGGGCAGATGAACTTGGCATATTCCATACATGCATTTTTTGGCATGAACTGCAGGTACGTTTGGATTTTCTGTCCTTGCTTAGAGGGCAAATAATTCAACAACCTTTTTGATCATTAATTAAAAAAAAAACTTTTCAACAAAATAAGTTTTTTTTAAAAAGTAAAGAACTCCATTAAAATAATCTACCAAGAATACAACTACTATAAATCAGTTTCAATAAATAAATGAAACCAAAAATAAAAAACAGAAATTAAAATAAGTCAAACTCAAAACGAGCAGAAATTAATCAGATCAGGATTCTAAACCCTATGCTTTCTAAAAGCCAGAATATAATTTGTACTTTACTGAAAAAAAAAAACAAATGAATTAACTGAAAAAATCTGCATTGTCAATTTAATATACATATGCTGATATTTATTCCTTAAAATCTTAATCGATTTTTGATTTCTTAAAGTTAGAAAAGTGAAAACATTTAAAAGAACTTTTTTCAGTAAAGTACAAATTATATTCTGACTTTTAGAAGGCTTGGGGTTCAGAACCCCACTCATATTAATTTCTGCTCGTTTTGAGTCTGACTGTTATCTATTTTAATTTCTGTTTGTTTTGGGTTTCATTTATTTATTGATACTGATTTGTGGTAGCTGTATTCTTGGTAGATTATTTGATTCTATTTTTGTTCATTTTGGTTTACTGGAGTTTTTCACTTTTGTTAAAAAACTTGTTCTGTTGAAAAAAGCTTTTTTAATTAATTTCTGTCCGTTTTATATTGACTTAGTCTTTTTCAGGGAGAAAGACTGAGCCTCTTCTAAAGTTAAACAAACATCCCTTCCATAAAAACCTTAAACACCCCCTAAGCATAGCTTATAACCCTTGCCCCTAATCTCTGGGGATTGTTTCAACTCCAAAGGCCTTGTTTTATGATATTTAGACGATTTTGAATAGAATAGCTATCTCAAAATTTCTATTAGATGCATTTCGGGACAATACGACGTGTGTGTGTGTGTGTGGGGGGGGGGGGGTAGCTGCCTTCCGATCACTTTGACTCTTAAAAGAACACTAGAGCATCTAATTACAAATCCAATAAGCCCCCTCCGAAGTTTATATGACCATGCTTTCTATAAAAGCCTTATATGTCCCCAGGGCATAACTTACAACCCTTACCCTGAGGGCTGGGGGTTTTGTTATCATCAAAGACATAATTTGCAAACCGTTCTGATACGCTAAACAAAATGGCTGTCTCCAAACTTTGATTGGAAGCGTTTGGGGAAATTATGGGTGTGAGGGGGAGGGGGCATTTGCCCTTTGATAACTTTCTACTAATAAAAAAGGCACTAGTCTTCTCGATTTCCAATCAAATGATCCCTTTTTAATGCTTCTATGACAAAAACCTTCTATAAAAACCTTATATGCCCCAAGGGGATAACTCACGATCGTTGTCCTGAGGGCTATGGGGGAGGATTGTCATCCTCAAAGACATAATTTCTAGGCCCTTCAACTACGTTGAAAAAATGGCCATATCAGAATTTTCATCGGAAATGTTTGGGAAAATGATGGGCGTAGGAGGGGGGGGGGATTCTGCCTCCGAATTTTTCCGACTATTAAAAAGGGCAATAGCTCTTTCAATTTCCAATCGAACGAGCCCTTTTTGAAATTTTAACGACAACGCTTTCTATAAAAAACATTATATGCCCCCAGGGCATAAATTACAACCTTTGCCATGTGGGCTGTGGGCGGGGGTCGTCATCCTCAAAGACCTAATTTCCAGAACTTTCAACTACGTTCAACAAAATGGCTATCTCAAAATTTTGATTGGATGTGTTTGGGGAAATGGTGGGCGTGAGAGGGGGTTAGTTACCCTCCAATCACTTTCGACAACAAAAAGAGCACTATCCCTCTCAATTTCCAATTGAGTACGCCTCTTTTGAAGTTTCTACGACAACGCTATCTATACAAAACTTATATGCCCCCAGGGCAAAACTTACAACCTTTGCCCTGGGGGCTCTTGGGGCTTGTCATCCTCAAAGACACAGTCTCCAGAACTTTCAACTACATTGAACAAAATAGCTATCTCAAAACTTTGCTTGGGTGTGTTTGGGGAAATGGTGGGCGTGAGAGGTGGGTCAGTTGCTGTTCAATAGCTTTTGACTATTAAAAAGGCCACCAGCCCTTTCAATTTCCAATCGAATGAGCCCTTTTTGAAGTTTCTACAACATCGCTTTCTATAAAAACCTTATATGTCCCCAGGGCATAACTTACAACCCTTGCCCTGAGGGCTGTGGGGGGTTGTCATCCATAAAAACACAATTTCCAGAACTTAAAACTACGTTGAAAAAAATAACTATCCCAAAATTTAGATTGGATGTGTTTGGGGAAACGGTGGGCTTGGAAGGGGTGTTAGTTGCCTTCCAATCACTTTTGACTATTAAAAAGGGCACTAGCCATTTCAATATCATATCAAATGAGCCCTTTTTGAAGTTTCTACGACAACCCTTTTTATAAAAACCTTATATGCCCCAGGGCATAACTTACAACCCTTACCCTGGGGGCTGCGGGGGGGGGGGGGTTGTCATCCTCAAATACCTACTTTCCAGAACTTTTAACTACGTTGAACAAAATGGCTATCTGAGAATTTTGATTGGATGTGTTTGGGGAAATGGTGGGCGTGAGAGGGGGGTTAGTTACCCTCCAATCACTTTCTATGAAAACCTTATATGCCCCAGGGCATAACTTACAATCCTTGCCCTGAGGACTGTAGGGGGAGTGTCATCCTCGGACATAATTTCCGGACCTTTCAACTACGTTGAACAAATTTCTATCTCAAACTTTGATTGGATGTGTTTGGAAAAATGGTGGGTGTGAGGGGGTGGGGGTAGTTAGTTACCCTCCAATCACTTTCAACTATTAAAAAGGCTACTAGCCCTTTGAATTTCCAATCGAATGAGCCCTTTTTGAAGTTTCTACGAAAAAATTCTATAAAAACCTTATATGCCCCCAGGGCATAACTTAAAACCCTTACCCTGAAGGGTTTGTCACCCTCAAAGATATAATTTCCAAATTCTCAACTACGTTGGACAAAATACCTATCTCAAAATTTTGATTGGATGTGTTTGGGGCAATGGTGAGCGTGAGAGGGGGTTAGTTTCCTCTCCAATGACCGTCGACTATTAAAAAGGGCACTAGCCCTTTCAATTTCTAATCAAATGAGCTTTGTTAAAGTTTCTACAACAATGCTTTCTATATAAACCTTATATGCCCCCAGGGCACAACTTACAACCCATGCCCTGAGGGCTCTGAAGGGGTTATCATCAGAGGCACCATTTCAGCCAAACCTTAGGGTGGGCAAGCAATCGACATGGGCCCCGAAGCAGGCTTGTATAAAAAAATTGCCTCTAGCTTTATCCGAAAAAAAAACTGCCTTCCGTGGGAGTTACCGTTAAAATTAAGGAAATTGTCTAAACTTCTTTGCCTCTCTTTCTTTCGCTCTTAAGCCATAGGTTCAGAAAAGGCCAGATATCTGAAGAAAGCGGAAACGGTATGTGCGATGTTAAAAAACAGCCGTTTGGGAATTTTCCACTTTTCCGAACCTATAACTTGACGAAAGCTGAACCTCTGTAAAAGCTCACGCTTTGACTAAAGTATATTCTGTAGCCGACTTCTTCAGCTCGCTGCTTACAGTAAATACTTTAGTGCAAGTCAGAGTCACGCTCCGGCTATGACCATGCAAAACTTTGCTCGATCAAGTATATTTACAAAATCAAAAATACAACAAGATTTTGAAACAGATCAGTGAACACTCAAGGCAACAAGGGGAACCGTCGTGGTTTCACCTTCGCAAAGTCGTCAACAAGCTGGTCGAAATCCAAGTTTTTGACTAAATCCTTCTCGGCAAAGATAAAAAAGCATGTGACTAAGACGATCGTCTCCTGTGGTTGAGCGCAGATAGTTCTTCACTATTCCCAGCCCAGAAAACAAGCGCTCATTGCTGGCTGTCGTGACAGGAAGTGTGGCAGCAATATGAAGAACTTTGATAATTTCTGAATAGGCCACTGGAAGTGTTTGGATATTATTGACGACGTCGATGAAGTTCTTCGGCTTTGCCTCCCCCTCGAGCAAAAACCGCTTGGCATTACCAACTTGGGCCTCAAGAAGAATCTGGTCAATGTCTATTTCAGAATCAACTTCAGAGAATTGCTTGAGGAGCCCTGCATCCATGAACTTGGTAGAGCTGGGGTCCAGAGCTTCGAGTGTACTGAGCACAGGAAGGTTATCTGTAAACCGTCTGTCGAATTCCACTATCAGACGACCTACAGTCTCCAGGTATTCTCTTTTCATTTCTTCCGCTAGAGATGGAGCTCTATTGTCGGATTCAACAAAGATTTTTCCTAACGTCGAAGTGTTCATGAATTCTTTCAGGAGTTTGGTAATCTTTTGGGTTCTACTAGGTCATCCCTTCTGAATACTACGTTGAACAAAATGACTAACTAAGAATTTTGATTGAATATGTTTAGGGAAATAGTAAGCGTGAGAGGGGGGTTAGTTACCCTCCAATCACTTTTGACTATTAAAAAGGGCACTAGCCCTCTCAAGTTCCAATTGAACGAGCCCCTTTTGAATTTTCTATGACAACGCTATCGATAAAAACCCTATATGGCCCCAGGGTATAACTTGCAACCTTTGCCCTGGGGGCTCGGGGGGAGGGGGGGGGGGGGGTTGTCATCCTCAAATACATAAATTCCAGAACTTTCAACCAAGTTGAACAAAATGGCTATCTCTAAAATTTGATTGAACGTGTTTGGGGAAATGGTGGGCGTGAGAGGGGGTTAGACGCCCTTCAATCACTTTCGACTATTAAAAAGGGCACTAGCCCTTTCAATTTTCAATCGAATGAGCCCTTTTTGAAATTTCTACAAATCACTTTCTATAAAAACCTTATATGCCCCCAGGGCATAAATGACAGCCCTTGCCCTGCACTTTACTGCACAAAATTTGCACTTTACTGAAAAAAATATGAATGTTTTTAAATTATATAATTTTAACAAATCAAATAATATTAACATTTTGATTACTAAATATCAGTATATGTATATTAAACTGACAATGCACATTCATTTGTATTTTTTTCCGTAAAACGCAAATTTTGTTCTGGTCTTGGGAAGGCATAGGGGTTTTGAGCCCAACTTATGTTAATTTCTGCTCGTTTTGAGTTTGGTTTGAGCTCGTTTTGACTCGGTTATTTATTGTAATTTCTGTTCGTTTTAGGTTTCATTTATTTATCGATGCTGATTTGTGGAAGTTTCACGCTTGGTAGATTATTTGATTTTATTTTTGCTCATTTTTGGTTTAATGGAGTTCTTTACTTTTCTTTGAAAAACTTATTTTGTGGAAAAAGTTTTTTTAATTAATTTCTGTTCATTTTATATTGACAGTCTTTTCAGGGAAAAAGAAAATAATACTTTAAATCTTTTCGTTTTTTTTATGACTTTATAGTTTGGCCTGCTATTTGTATGCTGGAGAAAAATTTTCAGGAAATTTTAACAACATACACCCTTTTAAAAATCTGGACACAAATAGTAGTGTTTAATTTAGTTGCATACCTCCTCTAGTTGACCTGAAATGGAAAACTTGATACCATTCGCAAAAAAATATGTTTACTTTCTTTAATAGCTTGGACACACTTACGCTATTTTGATTTGGTTAAATTTTAAGAGCAGAAGTAGCCCCAAAAATTGGAACATAATACCCTCTGTCGTTCTTGGAATACTGCTGAGAAGCCTTATTGGGAATTAGCATTAACACTGGGCATTTTGATTTAATCTTAAGTAAAAATTTAGTTTTTAAACATAATGGGCAAATGGGAGGGTGGGCGTGGGAGGGGGATTAGTTGCCCTCCGATCACTTTCAACTACTAAAAAGGCATCAGCCCTTTCTATTTTCAATCGAATGAGTCCATTTCGAAGTTCCCACGACAACTCATTCGATACGAAGTGCCCTGGTCTAAACAACAACAACAAAAAATAATACATTATACCCACATCGATCTTTACTATAAAAATGTAAAGCCTTCCAATCACTTTTGACTATTAAAAAGGGCACTAGGCCTTTTGATTTCCAATCGAATGAGCCCTTTTTGAAACGACAACACTTTCT
Source organism: Artemia sinica (assembly GCA_027921565.1). Classification (NCBI taxonomy): domain Eukaryota; kingdom Metazoa; phylum Arthropoda; class Branchiopoda; order Anostraca; family Artemiidae; genus Artemia; species Artemia sinica. The sequence goes on from CM051262.1 coordinate 55,831,058, forward strand.
ATAAACACCTTATAGGTCACCACGGCATAAATTACAACCCTTACCCTAAGGACTGTTAGGGTGGTTGTCATCCTCTAAGACCTATTTTCCAGAACTTTCAACTACGTTAAACAAAATGGCTATCTCAAAATTTTGATTGTATGTGTTTGGGGAAATGGTGGGCGTGAGAGGGGCGTTTGTCGCTCTCCAATCACTTTCAACTATTAAAAACGGCAGTAGCCTTTTCAATTTCCAATCAAATGATCCCCTTTTTGAGTTTTTGCGTCAACACTTTCAATAAACCTTATATGCCCCCAGGGCATACCTTACAACCCTTGGCCTGAGGGCTGGTGGGGGGGTTTCATTCTCAAAGAACTAATTTCCAGAACTTTCTACTACGTTGAACAAATTGGCTTTCTGAAAATTTTGATTGGATGTGTTTGGAGGAATGGCGGGCGTGAAAGAGGGTTAGTTACCCTCCAATCACTTTCGACTATTAAAAAGGGCACTAGCCCTCTTAATTTCCAATTGAATGAGCCCCTTTTGAAGTTTTACGACAACTCTTTCTATAAAATCCTTATATGCCACCAGGGCATAACTTACAACCTTTGCCCTGGGGGGTTTATCATTATTAAATACATAATTTCCAGAACTTTCAACTACATTGAACAAAATTGACATCTCTAAACTTCCGATTGAATGTGTTTGGGGAAATGGTGGGCGTGAGAGGGGGATCAATTACTCTCCACTCACTCTCGACTAATAAAAAGGGCAATTTCAATTTCCAATCAAATGAGCCCTTTTTGAAATTACTACAGCAACTTTCTATTTAAACCTTATATGCCCCCAGGGCATAACTTACAACCCTTGCAGTGAGGGCTCTGAGGGGGTTATCATCCTAAAAGACCTAATTACCAGAACTCCCTTTGAATTTCCAATCGAATGAGCCCGTTTTCAAGTTTCTATGACAAATATTTCAATAAAAACCTTATATGCCCCCAGGGCATAACTTATAACCCTTGCCCTGAAGACTGTGGGGAGTGTCCTGCTCAAAGGTATAATTTCCTGAACTTTGAACTGCGTGGAACAAAACGGCTATCTCAAAATTTTTATTGGATGCGTTTGAGGAAATGGTGGGCGTGGAAGGGGTTTTAGTTGCCTTCCAATCACTTTCGACTATGAAAAAGGGCACTAGCCATTTCAATTTCCAATCCAATGAGCCCTTTTTCAAGTTTCTACGACAACGCGTTCTATAAAAAACCTTATACGCTCCAGGGCATAACTTAAAAACCTTGCCATGAGGGCTGAGAGGGGGGGGGTGTCATCCTCAAAGACCTAATTTCCATAACTAACGAGGACTATTCAGAAACTAGAGAACGCTTCCGTCTGACGCCGCTAGGCGCGCGGCGATCACGTATGTTTTGGTGTGTGCGTGCTCGTAGCTTTGGTCGGCATCCAGCCGTGAGAACGAGAAAATCTCCGCGCTGCCCGTTTGCCCAATATTCCAATTTAAAATGTGCGCTGCAACTTCAAATTCCACCAGTTGTGAAGTGCGGTTGGTAATACGGTTTTTGTTAGCAAAAAACCGATAGAAATTTATCGGCAAATGTGCGAAGTGTATGGCAACGACGTAATGAATGAAAGTTCAGTGTGAAAATTGTGTACCCGGTTTAAAAATAGCCAAATCAACGTGCATGATGAAGAGAGGAGTAGACGCCCGAGCATTGTAACAGGCGATCTTCTCGCCAAAATTGATGAGAAGATTCGTGAAAACCGTCGCTTCACAATAACGGTGATTTGGCTTTGCTTCCCACAAGATTCACGGACTTTGTTGTTTGAAATTGTGACTCATAAGCTTGGCTACCATAAATTTTGTGCAAGATGGGAGCCAAAAATGCTTATAGACCTCCCTAAACGTCAGCGAATGGGAGCAGCCTTAACATTTCTTGATGCCTACCACACACATGGTGATTCTTTACTGGATCGAATCGTAACGGGTGACCAGACGTAGGTGAAGCACGTCAATTGCGAGACAAAATTGCAGTCCATGGAGTGGGGGCACACAAGTTCCCCCCCCCCCCCAAAAAAAAATTGCAAACCTTGTCTGTGAGGAAGATTATAGCTACTGTTTTTCGGGATAGGCAAGGTGTGCAGCTTATTAACTTTCTCGAGCGTGGTGCAACAATCAACCCTCATCGGTACTGCCAAACATTGCGCAAGCTTAGAAAAGCAGAGCAAAACAAGTGCCGAGGAAAGTTATCGTCAAACATTTCGTATCTTTATGACAATGCCGGACTTCGCAAGGCAAATCGAACTGCAGAACTTCTTGACTCATTCAAATGAGATTTTCCCACACCCACCCTACAGTCCCGACCTAGCACTGAGTGATTTTCACTTGTCCCCGAAGATGAAGAACTGGCTAACGACACAGCGTTTTTATGATGACAACGAGCTCCGGGCGTGCGACACCGAGTGGCTGAGATCGCAGGCGGTAGATTTCTATGACGAAGGAATTTCGAAGCTTGTCCCCCGCTACGGTAAGTGCCTTAATTTTGTTGGTGACTATGTAGAAAAGTAGCATTTTAGTCACTCTTTCAGATGTATATAATAAAATATTTTTCCTGTACCTAGTTTTTGATTGATTACAAAACGTTCCCTAGTTTCGGAACAGCCCTCGTAAAACTACGTTGAATAAAATAGTTATCTCAAAATTTTGATTGAATGTGTTTGGGGAAAAGGTGGGCGTGAAATGGGGGTTAGTTGCCCTCTTAATCACTTTTGACTATTAAAAAGGGCACTAGTCTTCTGAATTTCCAATTGAATAAGCCTTTTTTGAAGTTTCTACGACAACACCTTCTACAAAAACCTTATATGCCCCCAGGGCATAACTTACAACCTTTGCCCTGAGAGCTGTGGGGGAGTGTCCTCCTCAAAAACATAATTTCTATTTTGAAATCAACTACGCTGAACAAAATGGCTATCTCAAAATTTTGATTGGATGTGTTTCGGGAAATGTTGGGCATGGAAGGGGTTTTAGTCGCCTTTCTATCACTTTCGACTATTAAAAAGGGCACAAGCCACACCAATTTCCAATTGAATGATCCCTTTTCGAAGTTTCAACGACAACGTCTTCGATACGAAGTGCCCTGCTCTAAAGGAAAAAAAAAATAACAAATAATACATTGTGCCAACATCGTTCTTATATGCCCCCAGGGCATAACTTAAAACCCTTGCCCTAAGGGTTGGGGGGGATTGTCCTCCTCAAAAACATATTTTCTATCTGGAAATCAACTACACTGAACAAAATAGCTACCTCAAATTTTGATTGGATGTGTTAGGGGGAATGATGGGCGTGGGGGGGGGCTAGTTGCACTCCAATCACTTTCTACTATTAAAAGGGCACTAGCCACTCCAATTTCCAATCGAATGAGCCCTTTTCGAAGTGTATACGACAACTCCTTCGATACGAAGTGCCCTGGTATGGAAAAAAACAAAAATAAAAAAAATACATTGTGCCAACATCGTTCTTTACTCAGGCAGCACAATTGCGCTGCCTATGATTCATTTATTGGGTAATAATATAAATATGCACATGAAAATACCGTTAGTTTTAGAATTCATTTAGAAACATACAAAATCTAAAATAAAAATTCCACAAAAGTTGAAAATGTCTTTATTATACTTACAAAAAATTATATGCCCGATTTTTCATCAAAATCACATTTTTTGCAATAACATAAATAGAAGAGAATCCTGACCGTCTTAGTTCAATCGAATATATTCGAACGCAGTCGTTGGGTGGTAAATATTAAATTAAAATGAAAGATGAAAATTTAGTGAGATGGATGTGCCTGTTTTTTAATGCATAACAAATTAAATCTTGGTGGAATGTTTGACACTGCTGGACGTAAGACCTCTTCAATATTTTTTTTTAGCGATGAACGATATTGGGGTTTGATATGTGTTAAAGCTCACAAAGTAACTTCACATAAATATGTGATGTTGAATGGCAGAAGAACATATAATGCCATATCTGCGATTGTGGGAAATTCAGCTCTAGTTCTGATCCAGAATTCAATCAAGGACATTTTTGGAAATAATATATAATAACTCTTTATTTCCATAATAGCTTATAGCTAGCAGCGGACGTCAAACAATAAGAAAATATAACACATGAGATCAGATAAATAAATATAAAAATAAATAAACTTTTTTACAACTTTTTATAGATTTCCTTTTCAACTAGTTCCTCATTATAGTGGTTCACGAAGTATGGAACAAACGATGATAGGTACCTTTTTGATGCCTTTTGGGGTGGGGGACAAAGGAGTTGGCACGACGAAGTGAGGGCTCCTTTACGTGTTTTTGGCCAACTGATCTGTGATTCCTGGAAATCCGGTAATATTTTGCGATGGACATCAGAGCTTAGGCATTTTTTTCCGAAACGCATCGTGAGATCGCGGCGCCTTTCAGATAGTTTCTGAAGCCTCAGTTTCTGCAGGCTGTCCTCATAGGATGTATAATTTGCCCCAAGCATTATTTGGCACGCCCGCTTCTGAATATTTTCAAGCTTTTCGGTTTGGATAGCCGTTAGACCTGGGTGCCAAACGGGACAAGCATACTCGGTTTGCGATCGGACATACATACAGTATAGACTGCGCATAATGGAAATTTGGATATTGAACCGCGTTAGGCAAGCAAAGGATTTTAGGCATAGGGAAGCCTTTTGGAGGATAGACTGTGTATGTGGATCCCATTTCAGGTTGCTTTTGAAAATTACTCCTAGGATTTTTATTTCATCTTTAGTTGTAAGTCCAGTGTCTTCTTGGGACGGAATTGCAGATTTTAAAAAGCTAACACGTAGAATATGGCTCTTGGTTTCACTAACTGTAAGCATTACATCTTCAAGATTATGCTTTAGCTGGAAAATATTGATGAGGTGGTGATTTCCTCTGCTAGGCTCGCTAAGGTGCGGAATGATATGCTTGACAGGTCGTCAGCAAACTTGTAGCGACTTTGTATATGTGCTAGGACAGGGTTAAAAACAATCAAAAAGATCAGTGGTCCTAATTTTGTCCCTTGGGATGCTCCGCACCATATTTCTTGGAATTCGGATGCTTCATCCTGCGTGAGTGAAAGACATTGGTTTCGATTGTGCAGGAAGCTTGCAACCATTCTCACAAGACCCTGTCGAGCACCCATTTCTTTAGCTCGGTTAATAGCTATCAGGTGTTGGATGCTGTCAAACGCCTTTACTATATCGCTGAGAAGGATTTCTGCGTATGACTCTTCCTTCTCGAGATGTTTCATCAGATGGTCAAGAAGACATACAAGATAGTGGATAGTATTATGTCCAGGCCTGAAACCAAATTGCCGAGGGTCTAAATTAGCTTCAATATCTCCATATAAATATTCACAGATAAAGCCCTCAAACACTTTGGAAAGGCACGGGGTTTTTGAAATCGGGCGCAAATCGTTAGGTGAGAGGGGTTTTTTTATTTTAGGAATGGGATTTATATAGGCTGTCTTGAAGCAATCCGGGAATGTACCATCTATTAGACATTGATTGAAACAGGCAGCCAAAATAGGACTAAGCTCCTCAGAGCAATGAGCTATCAACTCAATAGGAATTTCTAGAGGGTAATTACTCTTCCTGAGGTCCAGACGTTTGAGCTTCTTGCATACTTCATGGGGGCGAATGATCGGAATTTGTTCAATGGGTACATTTTCAGGTAGCTCTTCAAGAGGTGGGTGTGTGCGACAAATATTTGAAAAATGTGTGTTGATCATATCAGCGCTTAGAGGTTCACCATCAGAGCCGTAGATTGTCAGCTGCTTTCGAGTCCGTCTCATAATCTCCTGGACCTTCTGGTAGAATCTAGAGGGGTTAGACTTCCAAAGCTTGTTAACCACTTGAGCACCAAATTCCTTTTTAGATTTCTTTATTTTGAGACATATGACATTGCGCATTTTTTTTAGCCTCATCTTGATATCCCAACTTATAGAGCTCATTTCTCGATTTGATTAGATCCTTAATCTCTTTAGTCACCCACGGCTTATTTTGTAACTTGACCAGGATTGTCTTTTCGGGAAATATTACTTTATATTCATGGAAAAGCTGAGCAGTGACCTCTTGCATCATATTGTTGCCGTTCTTCATAGTAAGGACTTTCGACCAGTTTTTCCTAGCTAGCCACTCTCGGTAAATCTGGAGTTGTTCTTGAGTTTGTGGGCGGTACTTCACCACTGACTGGGATCTGTCAGGGGGTTTTCTGCTAGGCTTCCATATTACAGTAAGGTGGTCACTCATACCAATAGCGGGGAGAGTGTAGGGGGGATTATAGAACTCCTCAATATTGGTAAAGATAAGGTCTAGTACTTTTTCCTCGCGTGTTGGGACTTCAACAACTTGCGTAAGTGAGAGTGAACTTGAGAGCCAGCTAGCCTTTAAATCATTAAAGTCGCCCAGGATCTGAATGGCAGCGTATGGGTATTGGGATCTTATATAGTCAACCGAATGCATCGTTTCAGAACGATGCTCTTGGCGGGTAGTAGACTACACCAAAAATGATTGACGATACTTCTTTTGGTAAGTATCGGGGCCTTGTCCAAAGCCACAGAACTTCGTGCTCAGGTTTCCTAGGGATAGGTATATTTAGGGCTCGATTCGGAATTGCAGACTTGCAAAGAAAACCAACTCCGCCACCATGACTCACAATGGCCCCGTCCTTATTTAATCTTGGGAGTAGATACACATCGTACCCGGAAATAACCGTGCATGTGTCAGACGCGGACCAAGTTCCGCACAAGCAAGCCACTTCAATGTCATTTTGCATGAGGGTGGTTTCCAGCTCTTCAACTTTATTCCCAAGAGAGCGGACGTTTGCGAGCAGAATTTTGGGAAATGAATACTTCTGCTTTGTGTGATTACAATCCTTTGTCGTACTGTGTAGAGTTCGGTGTCTTTGGGCATCCATTTGAGCTGAGCGCTGAGTATACTTGGGGTTGTATTTTAAGGTTGCAACAGGTGTTTTCACTTGTTGAAGGTGACCTTTTTGTTGATTGTAAGGTGGTGGGAGTTGTTCATGGAGTAAAGCTTGATTTATTGGTGGTGGGATTGAGCGGTGAAAATCAAGAATGGGCTGTGTTAGACTAGCGACTCGATGAGCTGTGAAAATCTGTTCCTCGTTGGAAAATGGGGAGTAATAATTTGGTGTGCTGGCGGGAATGTTAGTCTGATATCTGGTACGGGCCCGTATGGTATAGCTTGCCATCTTATTGGGTGTGCTGGTAGCCACGGTCTTCGGTAGGGGGGAGGGGGAGCTATAGAATGTATGCTGTTGTCTTTCCTCGGAGGTGTGAGTTTCAACTGCATTAAGGGGACAATTCTCAGTAAACGATCTCCTGTTCTGATATCTTGTTTCCCAACTCCGGATTTTGCAGGGAACCCGTTTTTTGACTGCTTCCGCTGCGTTTTTATTGCCCCATGCAGGCGACGTTTAGCTGGCAGGTGCACTTTAGGACAGTCATTCACGAAGCAAAGACCACAGGAGAACTTTCGGCAAGGTTCTTTGTGTACCAATATACATTGATCGTTGCCACATTTTCCCCTATAGAAATCTGTGCAGATGTGTAGAAAGGGACAATCCACACTGTTTCGGCAAATTCCCCGGAGGTGGAAACGGCATACTAAGGGTTCTTTGATTTGTTCCTTTGGATTTTGGCTTGGGACCCAATCCTTTGGATTGGGACAATCCACACTGTTTCTGCAAATTCCCCGGAGGTGGAAACGGCATACTAAGGGATCTTTGATTTGTTCCTTTGGATTTTGGCTCAATTCATCTTGATCAGGAGAGATTTGGGTAATTTGGTTTAGTTGTTTAGGCGTATGGCAGGGACGTTGATAGCAGTTAGTACACTTGAACGAAAAGTACCGGCCCGACGGCTTCTGCAGAGCCAGTACTAGGTCTGCATCTATTGCAGCGCATGCACCGTGCTGCCATCTTTTGCAAGAATGGCATTCAAAGGAGGGGCTTCCCCCAGCTGGTATGTCACAGGTGATGCACCTAGAGAGGTCAGGGATTAGCAACGATTCGGATGGAGGCAAGCCTAAGGCAGGTAAGTCATTACTGTTCTGCGTTTTTCTAGCCTCATTTACTTCTTCTGCTATTACTTCAGGAGCGGGTGTTAATGGTGGTTGTGAAACTGCTTCAAGTTCGGGTTTTTCACTATCACCGGGGTTCATAATGGCAAGAGTAGAATACGAGGGCTTAGTGATTACAATAGGACTTTCGACCGACTTGGAGAGAATACTACCTGCTTGGGGGCGGAGAAGCCCGTTAGATCCCGCTGAATTGGGAATGGAAGTAGTCGTCTTAGTCGGTTTTCCGGTTACTTTCGGAGACGCAACAGTGGCAGCATTTTTTGGTTTGCATGGAGGGCAAAGGTATGTATTCTTTAGTTCTGGAGAGTATTTAACTTTACCGCATGTGAAATGAAACCACTTGTTGCACTTAGTGCATGCTACGCCACCGGTCTTGCTGGTTACATTGGCGGAGCAGATTCCACATATATCTTTAGTCATGACCAATTCTGGCACAATACACAGGAACAGGGGAAGTGTCGGGACCCGCTCACCTATTCACCGCAATTCAAAGGTAATTTAATACCGGCGGGTACGTGCAGCGCTTGCGGCGGGTACCCTCCCCTCTTCTGCCTATTAACTGGTATATCCTGCCAGAAATTTGCACAAACAACTGCTCTTAATATACGTATTTGGTGTTAAGCGCGGCCAAATAAAACGCGGCTCTCAGGAAGAGTCCGGCGTGATTCGACTTCGTAATCCGTGGTCGGCTAGTAACAAAATACAGCTCACAGAGGAAACGCAGCGCGAAGAAATCACCGTTCTCAATGTTTATCTAATATGAAGGA